>VDFB02026320.1:5733188-5932131 GCA_007258455.2 Sequoia sempervirens
TCCTTTAGGTGTAACAAAGAAAATCCCTGCCCCCGAGCCATATTGTGTATAAGATCCATCAAAGTATAATGCCCATGATTTCTGAATTGTTGCTGTAAAAACATCTGCATTAGGAAACTCAATGTGCATTGGATTTTCTTCTTGTAAAGGTGCTTCAGCCAACTGATCTGCAATGACCTGTCCTTTAATAGCTTTTTGATCTACATAGTGAATGTCAAATTCACTTAAGATCATTACCCATTTTGTAAGTCTTCCTGTTAAAGTAGCTCTACTTAATAGGTATTTCAATGGATCAATTTTTGTTATCAGCTTAACTGTATGAGCCAACATATAATGTCGCCACTTTTGAGAAGCAAACACTACTGCAAGGCATGCTTTTTCAATGAAACTGTAGTTTAACTCATGTCTTGTTAAAGTTCTACTGATATAATATATGGCTCTTTCCTTTCTTGTAGAATCTTCCTGTGCTAGCAAAGCTCCCAAAGATACTTCTGTTGCTAAGATATAGAGTATGAGTGGCTCTCCTGGAATAGGTGGAATTAAAACTGGTGGATGCGTAAGATATTGCTTGATCTGATTGAATGTTGTTTCACATTTGTCATCCCATTTGAATGGGACATTTTTATGCAATAAATGTGTAAATGGTAAACTTTTGTCTGCCAGTTGAGCTATAAACCTTCTGATGGACTGTAATCTTCCTTGCAATGATCGAAGTTGACTGATATTTCGTGGTGGCGGCATGTCCATTATAGCTTGTACTTTTTCTGGATCAACCTCTATACCCTTTTCTAAAATAATATATCCTAGGAGTTTTCCAGATGTAACGCCGAAAACACATTTCTTTGGATTTAGTTGAACATTGAACTTCTCCATTCTAATAAAGATTTTTGACAAGATTTCTAGGTGTTCTTCTTGTGTGTGAGATTTGGCAAGTAAATCATCAACATAATCTTCCATGAATGTATGCATCATATCATGAAAAATAGTTGTCATTGCTCTTTGATAAGTAGCTCCAACATTCTTTAACCCAAATGGCATTACATTCCAGCAATAGGTACCCCAAGGGAATGTAAACGCTGTTTTATCTTGATCCTCTGGTGCAATTTTTATCTGGTTGTATCCTGAAAATCCATCCATTAATGAATACATAGCATGGCCAGCAGTTAAGTCAACAATCATGTCTATATTGGGCAAAGGAAAATCATCTTTGGGACAAGCTTTATTTAAATCTCGGAAATCTGTACAAACTCTGATCCTTCCATCTGGCTTTGAAACAGGTACAATATTGGAAATCCATTCAGCATAATCAATAGTTTGAATGAATCCAACATCCAAAAGCTTCTTTAATTCTTCTTTGACCAATAATGCAACATGTGGATGCATTTTTCTGAGTTTTTGCTTTACAGGTTTTGCTCCTGGTTTAATAGATAAATGATGCATTATCAGATTAGGATCTAACACTGGCATATCAGCATATGACCAAGCAAAGTTAATTTGATTATCCTTCAAGAAATGCATGAATTTCAGAACTTCTTCAACTGTTAATGATGCTGCAAGTTGCAAAACTTTTGGCTACTCTGGTGTACTTATGTTGATTGATTCTATTGGTTCGATCAAAATAGAAGATCTTTCATGATAATACTTGGGAAGAGTGTCAAGTTTCTCATCCTTCAGTGCCTCAAAAAGGTTTTCACTGTTATATTTGCTCTTTATTTTTCTCTTGTTTTGATCTATCACTGCCATTTTTCGGTTTTCACCAATAGATCCATCTTTTATTTCATTTATTTTGCAGCTAAGAGACTTGACACCCTCCTTATCAAAATCATGAGTATGAAATTCTTGAATGAAACAATTGTTTTCTTCATTTGAGGAACAAAGGAAATTTATAATGTCCTCATCATTATTGAATGTAGGAATGTGGAAAGGTGCATTAATGTCCCAATCAATAAGTTCTGGATAAACTAAAGGCATAGGATCATTAGGTTGGGTAAGGTCTTGAATTGTCAAAGTCATGATATGGTTATCATCCTCATGGTAGACAAGGTCTATGATGGTATTCTCCTGTTGATTGTCAATCTCGTTAGAATCTGATTCATCCTCACTTGAGTCATGATCACTTTGTAAAACATAATCAAGTGGAGGCCTTGAGCCTTCTCCTTGTATAAGAACAGATGCATACTTGTGTATGGTATCAACTTGTTTATCCCTCCAAAATTCATCATTATAAATGGTGTCCCATTCATATTCATTAGAATCAGTATCTGAACTATTTTGCAATTGAAAAACTGATTCATGAGGTTTATCTGACACTAATCCTTCTTCATGAATTAATTGTATTTGCTGTGAAGTAGGGTCTTCTTTATCTTTACCATATCCAAGTCCTGTTTTATCACTTGAATGCTTTGAAATAGGTTGAATTGGTTCCACAATTCCTTCTCTTCATTTCCCTATAGGACCATCTCCTTTATAGCCCATTTTCTGAATGATAGCATACCCCTTACCATATTGTTCTTTAGGTAGCTTAATGTGTAAGAGAGAGTCATCTTCATCTTTGTATAACCAATTTAGGATGTCCCTATCTTCAGCTTCTTCTTCAGTGGTATTAGCTCTAATGAATTTTCCATTAAACTTTGTGATTGGCTTAGAAGCTTGAGATGTAGAAGCTGTTGCAATCTTTTGATTTGATAAAGTAGGTTGTCCATGTGACCTTGGAGAAGGAGGTAAGGTAGAAAGAGATAGTGAATATTCACCTACCCCTTTGTCTTTGAACTTTAGCTTAGTATCAAAATTCTTTGTCAATTCTTGCAATTGGACTTGTAGATTGGAAGAAGAAACAACAAGAGCTTACCTATTGTGTGGCACAAAAACATCTTGAGTTACTCTAAGATTTGAACAAGTTTGGGTACTATTGTAATCAGCTGGTATAGTTATTTCTTGTCCATCATAAGGAAACTTGATACATTGATGATACATTGATGGAACTGCTTGCATATCATAAATCCACAGACGACCCAAAAGTATGTTGTAAGAAAGATCTCGATCTAGAACCTGACAAAATGTATTCTTCACAACAGGTCCCACTCTGATAGGTAGCAATATTAATCCTTTAGAAGCTCTTTCTTCATCATCATATGCCTTGATAGTTATCTTCCTTCATGGGTCAATTTCATTTTCTGATATTCCTAAGGCATTTATTAACTTTAAAGTACAAATATTCAAACCGGCTCCTCCATCTATTAAGACACGTCTAATTCGATGTTTATGGATCATGACTTCAAGATAGAGCGAGGAATTATGTGGATGTGTCATGGAAGCATCATATTTATTAGAAAATGAAAGACAAGTGGGGGAAGACAAATGTCCCACCATGGCTTGAAATATGTTTACATCTAGATCAGTATCAACAGTTGTATTGACAAGAGCTTCTTCTAAAATATTCTTGTGTATGGGGGATATTTTGAGAAGTTCAAGGATGGATATTTGAGCTGATGTTTTTCTCAATTGATCAACCAGATTATACTGACTTAGAGGAGAAATAGTTGTTTTAGATGAACTTCCTTTTAGAACAACCTTTGCTTGACCTCTTGTTGTCACATTAACCTATTGATATTCTTGTTTTCCTTTGATTTTGATAACATTAACCCATTGATCATCTGCATGGATGTGACGGATTATATTGTCTTCAACATTATGTATGCTTTTGGCTTTAGTATCTGACGTTTCCCCCTTTTGATAATTTGGTAAAGGATCTTTGAATGCTTGATGATCGTCATTGGTATGATGTCCCTCAATTGTAATGGTACCATTGTCAATTAAATCTTGTACTAGATTTTTCAAAGCTTGACAATTGTTCGTTCTATGACCCTTACATCCATGATAATTGCAATAATACGAGTCATTCCATGATGGTGGTTTGACTCGTGGCTCATAATCTCTTTGTAGTGGTAAGGTGATAACCTTATTATCAAGAAGTTCCTTAAGAGCAGACTCAAGAGATTGACCCAAAGCAGTAAAATTTCGTCTATTTGAAAAGAATGACGGTCTGGACGGATTTGATGTTTGGGTATTTCCAAGATTATTATTGAAATTACCATGATTTTGACTAGTATTTTGATTAGTCATGTTTTCTTGCTTGGAAATTTGTCCTTGTTGATTGTTGTTTCCTTGTTGAGTTGTATTTCCTTGTGGATTATTTCGTGGAGCACTTGATAGATTAAAAATAGATGGTCTTGTCCGTAAGTTATTTGCATCCACTATACCATCATTGACAACATTTTTGTTTCTGTTCCAAAACCTTGTTTTATCATTGTTGTTTTGATTTGATGTACTTGGATTATCAAGTTTTATCACTCCCCTTTTAACCAAGGCTCCTTCAATGGTGATTGCGTTTTCAATCAATTTTTCAAAGTTATGAGGACAATGAAGGTTAATCCTATAGCTTAATTCTGGATGTAAGCTATTGATGAAGATATCCATCTTTTCCTTTTCAGGAATAGGACAGGAATATCGTGCAAATAACCTTCTCCACCTTTGTAAAAATGTAGTAAAGGGTTCTCCTACTTTTTGTTTCACTTTACAAAGATCAAGCATTGTTATCTGGTGTTGAATGTTGTAGGAGTATTGTGAGATAAACTGATTTATTAACTCCTTAAAATTTTTGATAGGTGGAGTGATCTTTGAAAGCCACTCCATGGATTGTACACCTAGACTTCGTGGAAATAATCGCATCAAGTATGTATCGTCATAGGCAAATTCTAGACTCATGTTTCGGAAATCCCTAACATGGTCAATGGGATTAGTTTTTCCATTATACCTATCATACTTAGGAATTTCAAAATGTTTTGGAAATGGGATCATTTGAAGACTCCTATCAAATGGATAAGGAGATATGTCTTCCAAAACATATTTCTTTGTTGTACCTCCTTGCATTTCCTTTATTTTCCCTTGTAATTCTTTTATCTGTTGATTAAGAGCACTAAAATCATTAGGAGGAGTTTCAGGACTTTGTTTAATCCCTTCTATGTCAAAAGTGTGAGGTAACTTAGCTCCTTGATTAGCTAATGAAAGAAAATATTTTTCTTTGTTACGTTCTAGAATTCTTTCCATAAGAGTATGGAATTGGGGATCTTGTTCTACTTCTTGAAGCTTTTCATCTATTAATTCATCAAGATTAAACGTGTCCTCTTCTTTTTCATTTCGGTCACCCATTTTACTTGTAGTGGTTTCTCCCTCGTCTTTTTCCATTTGTTTTTGAGATCTCGTGAAGACAGGCATAGATTTTGTTCCCAGTTCTACTTGCTTTTGATAAAAAAAAAGTGAAATAGTGCAATTTATGTGATATATATGAAAATCAGGATAGAATGAAAATTCTATGACTTACACAAAATTTCTAATCTTGTAGCTTGTGTTGTTCCCTAAGTGAAAGGATGAAAATCCTGTTAGCGGGAATGTAAGCAAAAGATCAAGAAAAGGATGACTTTGCACTTTATGAAGTTTTGATCATGGCTTTGTAAAAGGATGGATTTTATGATGGATGCCTAATGTATTCTAAGTTCTCTATTGCAAAATTTGATTGGGACGAGTAGAATATTCAATTGCAGGTTGGGGAATATAACTGAAATGAATGCGTTGACTATGGTTATGCCTTTGAGAAAGGGCTCTTCTTTGAAAGTAAGCTTGTGAATACAAGGGTTCTATGGCATAATCATTTGAAAGACCTCTGACACAATCATGATACCTATGAAGAAAGGTTCTATATTTGAGTAAAATTTTTTGACTTTGATACAAGAATCATTGCTTCTTCAATAGTTTCTTGTGGTTGAGGAGTTTCTTTGGCTTCTGAATCCTTTTGAAAACGGATTTCTTTTCAAACTTTGTGGATTTCCAATCTCGTAACATGAGATTAATTAATGTGATAATGAGTGTTTTGGATGATCTTATCTGAATTAATGTATTGAAAACACATCAAACAAAGTTGTAAAATGGTTGTCTTAAGTCCTATGCTAAACATCAATCGTATAATCAAAATGTTGTTCAAAAAGTGTTTTAACGGGTTTTACACATGATAGGCACTTCAAACAGACTCACTCTTAGTTCTCAAGTAGGTCATCATAGCAATCAACAGCCCACATCTTAAAACTGCGTCGACTCACACAGCCATGTCACCCCTGAAAGGGTGCCCATGTTTTTGTCTTTTCTAGGTGCATACTCAGAGTGATGGAAGTGGATACCGGATCCCCTGAGCAAACAATCCTTGGCAGTTATATGGTGAGTATCTTGGGGGTAGATTCTTCCCTCCCCTGCACTGTGATTAAAATGATGTTCAGAAACTGACTCGGTAAGATACTACACTAGGTTCTTTGTAAGGGTTTCCGTTCAGTGCAGCAAATGATAGACTCCCTTGAGAGACCTCCCTACCTTTAGAACAAAGGCTTTGGGGATGGTTATCAATGCACACTACCGTCGAATGGGATTTTCATCAACCATCCGCATTTGATTATAGTGGGTTGGAAAACTTGGCTTTAGTTGTTCCCACTTAGGTCATTCCCGTAGGGTGAGTACTTTTTCCCACTACGGCAGGCCTTCTAAAAGGTGTTAATAAAACAGGAAATTGCATAAAAGGAAATAAGTGAGTTTGGCATTTTGATTACCCAGTTAAGGGGAGAGCATAGGCCTATCACCGAAAACAAAGCAAACACTAATGTATTTTAAGCCCCAAATGAAAATTTTCTAAACTAAGTGAAGATGTTGCTTCACATAAAACAGAAAATTCTTTTTTTAAGCCCAAAACGAAATATGAAATGTCTACCCTAGGATTGCTTTTATTTTACCTTAGATGACTACCCTAGGATTGCTTCATTTTACCTTTGATGACTACCCTAGGATTGCTTCTTTTTACCTTTGATGACTACCCTAGGATTGTTTCTTTTTACCTTTAATGACTACCCTAGGATTGCTTCATTTTACCTTTAAAACTACTAACTGTCCGCGGCTGCGTCGGATTCAGTTAAACTATTAAGCTTATAGATTACAATATACTGCTTTTTAAAAGTTGCACTGCAACAGACATTATAGGCGCTGTAAAATACTTTATGGGCGCTGCAATATCAATTATGGGCACTGCAATACATATTAATAGCGCTTCAAAATGAATTACGGGCGCTGCAAAATACGTCAAGGGCGCTACAAAATACGTCAAGGGCACTGCAAAATACGTTATGGGCACTGCAAAATATGTCAAGGGTGCTGCAAAAGTCCTCGAATGCACTGAACTGGGTATTGACTTTCTGAAACGTGTTTCTTGCGCTATTCTGAGGTTTTTATCTATAATCTGTCAAAAAAAAAATTGCAAATAGAGATGAGAAATAGGGGCTCGAGCCCCACGGTGGGTGCCAAAAATGTGTATGTTTAATTTGTAATCTAATTGAAAACACAAACACAATTAACAAAACTTTAAACTAAAGAAATTGAAATAAAACTTGAATGATAAAAGAGAATTTCTTCAGAAACGTTCTGTCTTTCTCTATCTCCATAGATTTGTTTGAAGCTTGTGGCTCTCAGATTGTGTAAGCTCAGCTTCTCCAAATGGCTGCTGTAGAATGAGTATGCAAATGAAAATCTCTATTCTATATGCTGGTGAAGATGGGATTGCTGACGGATATAGACAGGGGCTGTGAATTATACACAGGGGCTGTAAACGGAAGATGCTATGGATTGAAAATATGTCATGATTCTATGCTATTGCTATGCTATGATTCTATGCTATGAAACTTTGAATACTATGAATGCTAATACTACTTGCAATTTGGCTATAGTTTTCCTGCTTAAAATTTCTATATGATTTGGAGCTCCCGACAGTCATATTTATAGAATTTTGCAGGCAAAATCCTGGCTGGCAAGAATCTACGGCTGTGAGATTGTCTGGTAGAATTGAAAGGTGAGAGATGGAGAGGTTGAGAAGAAGATGGAAGAGGTTGAGAGGTTGGAGAGAAAGATGGATTCCTGTCTTCAACCCACGGGAACAAGCCTGCATAGAAACAGAGAAAATTAAATTTTCTGTTTTGACCGTTTGCTTCCCGGATGTTGAAGATAATCCCCAAATTAAATAAATTTATTTAATTTTATTTAATGCATTTTGATTTTTGATTTTAAAAACTATGGAAGATTTTAATTAAATATTTTGAGATATTTAATTATGATATGACTTTTAGAAAAATATGAAATATTTAGAAGAAATATTTTGGAATAAATAGATTTTTGAAGATTTTGAAATGACTTAAGAATTAATTAAATATTTTGGAATATTTAATTATGAATGGATATTAGAATCAAATTTAGAGGAATTAATTAAATATTTGAAATATTTAATTATGAATGATATTTAGAAGAAAAGAATAATATTTTAATATTTATTTGACTAAAATATTCAAACTAAGATTATATGATAATTAATATAAATAAATCATAATGTTTATTTAATTAATTAAGAAATGAATACGAAAAGATGATTAAATAAACTTATTTATTTAATCGAAATGAAATAATGAATAATATAAATAAATTATTTAAATTTATTTATACATAGATGGAATTCAAAGATTTAATTTAAGATATTTAATTAATTACCAGACAATGTGATGTGACCATTTTTAGGTGTATACAAGAAGCATTCCTCAGACTACTCCCATATACAATCTAGAATCGTGATTTACCAGTGCTCCTATTGATAGAATTGTTATAAGAAAATTCTGCCTATGGTAAAATCAAATCCCATCCCTTTGGTTTATCTCCTACTAAGCATCTTAGTAGGTTACCCAAACTCCTATTGATCAACTCCATTTGTCCATTAGTCTGTGGATGGTAAGTAAAATTAAACTTCAAATATGTCTTCAACTTCTTCCATAATGTTCTCCAAAAATAACCAACAAATTTGGTATCTCTGTCTAAAACTATACTCTTCGGTAGACCATTTAGTCTCACCACCTCTTTGAAAAAAAACTCTGCAATATGAACATCACTGATCTTATGACACAGAATGAAATGTGCCATCTTTGAAAATTTATCCACCACCACAAATATGGAATCGTGCCCTCTCTATGTCCCCAGTAATCCAAGGACAAAATCCATACTATTGTCCTCCCATGGCCTCTCAGGTACAGGTAATGGCTGATACAATCCAATATTCTGACTTGTTCCTTTCACCATCTGACATACTCTACAAATTTGTACAAACTTCTTCACATCCTGTTGTAATTGTGGCCAGTAATAATTATCACTAACAAGAGCAATGGCCTTGTCTTGACTGAAATTCCTAGCCAATCCTCCACTATGCTTCTCCTTGATTATATTCTCTCTCATAAAACTCCTTGGAATGCACAATTGGATTCCTCTAAACAACATTCCATCTTGAATTAAGAAATCCAACCATCTTGTCCTATCTAATGTAATAGGTTCCAAACAAGCCTTCCAAGCTTCTGCAAAGTCTGGATCTTCTGGATACAAACTCTTGAGTTCATTGAACCCAACAACCTCTATATTCATCTCTATCAACAATATTTGCCTTCTACTTAAGGCATTTGCAACTCTGTTTGATCTTCTACTCTTGTGCTTCAAAACAAAAATATAACTTTGGAAAAACTCAACCCATTTTAAGTGCCTTTGATTCAACTTTCCTTGACTATTGAGATATTGCACAACTTGGTGATCAGTATATAAAACAAATTCTTTTGGCAAAAAATAGTGTCTCGATTTCTTCAGAGCCTAAACTATAGCATAAAACTCTTGATCATAGACATAATTTTTCTTCTTAGCATCATTTAACTTCTCACTAAAATAGGCAATAGGCTTACCTTCTTAACTCAAAATAGCTCCTATGGTAGTTCCACTAGCATCACAATCTACCTGCAAGACCTTATTGAAATTTGGAAGTGCCAAAATAGGTTGGTCTATAACTTTCTTCTTCAAGATGTCAAAACTGTTTGCTGCTTCTATAGTCCACTTAAAATCTTTTCTATCCCCTCTCATTGCTTGAATTAGAGGTGCACAAATACTACTAAAACTCTTAATAAACTTTCTGTAAAAAATTGATAGACCATGAAATGATCTTACCTCTATAACACTCCTCGAGGTAGGCCATCCAATGATAGCTAGCACCTTATCTGGATCCATTTTAAGACCCTTTGCTGAGACAACAAACCCCAAATACACCAACTCCCTTTTTACAAAACTACATTTCTTCAAATTAATCAACAACTTCTCCTCCCTTAGCTTCTCAAAAACATTCCAAATATGGATTAGGTGCTCCTCCAATGTCTTACTGAAAATCAGAATATCATCCAAATAAACAATAACAAATTTTCCTAAAAATTCTTTCAATACCTCATTCATAAGCCACATAAATGTGCTCGGTGCATTGGTTAGCCCAAAAGGAATGACTAACCACTCGTACAAGCCCTCCTTGGTTTTAAAAGTTGTTTTCCATTCATCTCCTCTAATATGGATCTGGTGATATCTGCTTTTCAAATCTATCTTCGTGAAGTACTCAACTCCACTCAAACAATCCATAATGTCATCCATCCTTGGCAAGGGAAATTTGTACTTGATGGTGATCTTGTTGATGGCTCTAGAATCTGTACACATCCACCATTCCCCATCCTTCTTTGGTGCTAGTACTGCAGGTACTGCACATAGACTTAAACTCTCATGAATCAATCCCTTCCGCAATAACTCTTGCACTTGTCTGTTCAACTCTTGACTCTCTACTAGAGTCATATGATGAGTTGCCTTATTCAAAAAACTAGCTCCAAGAATCAGGTCCATCTGATGACTAATATTTCTTACTAGAGACAATCCTTTAGGTATGTTATCAAAATAATAGCTTGAAACTCATTCAACAAATCTGAAACCTCTACAGGTACCTCAATAGTATCTTCTTTATCAACTCTAGGGATCAATGCAAAACACATATGCTCATGCTTCATACCTTCTAGGAACTTTCTTCCATCAACCAAAAAAATTCTTGCATTATTGCATACCTTTTTCTTTGCCTCTTTCAAGGGCTTAAACTTATGATGAACTCCATCCTTTGTCAAAGAATAGGTGTTGGCATGTCCATCATGTACTACTCACCGATCAAACTTCCATGGTCTACCTAACAACACATGAAAAACATTCACAGGAATGATATCACACAATACCTCATCATGGTAATTTCCAATCTTGAACTTTACCAGACATTGTTCATTTACCAAAGCTTTATGGTCCTTTTGCAACCAAGCAATCTGGTATGGATTTGGATGCCTTCTTCCCTCCAATTGCAACTTACTAACCATATCTTCTAGAAACAAGGTTATCAGTACTACCTCCATCAATAATAACATTGCAAACTTTACCTTCACACTTACATCTGATGCGAAACAAATTCTTCCTTTGAGTTGGCTCTTTCTCCTCATTCAACAAGGCTCTTCTAGTAACAAGAACCTCTCCTCTTTCTGCATCTTCAGAATGTGAAGACTCACCATCTTCATCTACATATACAACTCGTGCATTACCCTTAGGTCTTCTATTTGTCTTTCCTTGATGTTGAGGATACTCATATGACCTATGCCCTTCTCCACATTGGAAATAGGTTCCATGAAAGCCTCCTCTCCCTATTCCTCGTTTAGATCTTCCTCTTAATCTTTGTTCTCCATTATGAGGATGATAGGTGCTATCTCCTTTCTAGTTCTGGCTGCTACTGGACCCTTCGTCCTTCTTTTGGCCTTCATTTTGACCTCCATATGACAGTCCACTAGTCCTTCCACCGTGACCTCCACTTCTTTTCTTACCTTCAAACCTCCTATTCAACTTCTCTTCTACCTTCAAAACAAACTGATATGCATCTTCAATGGTAGACATTCTTCCTAGACTCAACTCTTCTTGAATGCTCGGCTTCAACCCATTTATGTAACAGGAAAATTTCTCCTTGTTGGCCTCAGAATGACTTGTTCTGATTAGGAATTAGTAGAATTATTTTGTACACTCCTTAATAGATTTTCCTGCTTGTTTCAACCCTTGCATCTTCTTCAACAAATCCAACTCATAGTCCCTAGGAATGAACTGTCTTTTCAATTTTTCCACCATCCGATCCCATCTTCTTATTTTCTCTTTTCCTCTTTTATTTCTTTCCAATTGGACTTCTTTCCACCATATGCTAGCATGGCCTTTCAATTTGGCCTTTGCAAATTTGACCCTATTTGGGTCTTCCATTTCTTCATACTCAAAATACTCTTCCATGTCATTGATCCAATCGATCAACTCCTCTAGATTTAGGTTTCCAAAAAAATTAGAAACTTCTATCTTTGGCCTCTTTCCAATCTTGGAAATGGCCCTAATCAGTCTAACTTCTCCAGGATCCATTATATCATGTGCTTCCTCTTTGAATGGCTCCTCATCTTCATCCTCATCCTCACTCTCATCTCTTCTTCTGATATCATCTCCCCTATGCAACTCCTCTTGTAGTGCTTGAACTTATCTCTGGAGGGCTCTAAAACCCTCTTTTGTTACCCCAACATTTCTCCCACCACAGTTTCTTTGTGGAGGCATATTTTCTCACAGACCCACAACCACAAGTCCTGGTGCAAACTGCCTCACGTTTGGTGATCTGTTTACACACTTAGGAAAACCCGCTCTGATACCACTTGATGAAGGGCACTCCCCTTACAATAAAAAACTCACAAAAACAACAAATAATGGCACAAAAAAAATGCAAAAAGGAAAACAAATATTTTCTATTATCACTGAAATGAAAATGAAATTACATTATATTTTCCATCACATGGGCTTTCTGATTACATAAATCTACAAATTTACAAATTAGAGCCACCATCTACTCTGCTTTGGCCTCCTCTCTATAGTCCTCCTTTACATCCATTTATTTGGAAGGTGTAACCGCTCTAGAATCTTCTGGAAAGTGTAACTTCCTTAGGAAGATATTTTAAAATTTTATTAATTTTGGTATTACAACTTCACAGGGTCATAAATTTTGATCCAACAGTCGGATTTTTATTCATAATACCTTTTTGGAAAGGTCTCAAGAAAACTGACGTGTTAAAAAGTAAAGGCGAAAGGCCAACTACTTTCATTTTCCACCAATTTCAGGCCCATTCGGAGCTTCTGAGTGCCTCAAAATTAACCCCGAAGATTTTACTAGTATTTTTGAAAATTAAAATTTTAATATCTCTCAAATGACAAATGGTATTGAAGTGATTTCTTCACCATTGGCTTCAATTTACCATTCTGGAGGTCTATGTAAGATTCTATGTCCAATTGTGCATAAATGCAAATTTACAAAAAAAAAGGTAAACCTACCAAATTTAGCCCTTATTGAAAAGAAACAACATTTTTTTTGGGTGATGCAAGATTTCTCTTACACCCTGGATGCTCCTACATCAGTAATGCCCATGGGATGGGTGCAATCACCCATCCTCTAGGTGCACTCGTCTATTGGATGGGCGGAATTGCCCATCCTTGGGGTGCAATTGCCCATTCTCTTGTCCAACCTGTTTTTGGGCGGATTTTCCTGATTCTAGGGCAAGTTCGCCCTTCCTTGATACCCTCTCACCCTTTTTGGGCATTATTTTTTGTCTTTTAGGTGAATTTTCCCCCTAAATAGGCACATTCACCACCCTTCCCCATTGCCTCTAAACATATGATTTTGCTTAAAAATTGGGCGAAATCAAATTTTCACCACCTACCCATCTCACTAATCTACTTGAACTCCAAAATCCATGTTTTTAAAATGCATTAAAATTGAAAAAAAAAAAAATTGCTTAAAATCACAAAGAGAGTTTTGAGACTACCTGGCGTGGAACCACGCGCTCGTGGAAGAACTGCCGTAGCTTGTCCCCTAGTGGATAATGTTGTTATTGAACTCCTTGGCCATCCTCGTCTCCTTCTTATCCTTTTCTCTCTCTCACTCAATTGCCAGGTGTGCAAATGAGGAATATTAATTCTTCAAATTACTATATATTCCTTTTCCCTCCTCTTTTTAACTTTTTAAGTTAAGGGTATTTTTACCTTTTATTTAACCACTTTTTATTTAACTAATCATCTAACTTTCACGGATTGTCATTTGCACACCCTATGTCCATTTGACTCCATTCAAAATCCAATCTTCATGGTTTTTTGAGCTCTATCCAATGGTACCTTATGTTTCCTCATATCGAGAATTTTCTCAGGGCCCCTATTTCTTCCCCAACTGTTCTCTCGAGGGGGCATACCCTACCATTTTCCTCCACTCCTCCATCATGGTCATTTTCTTATGAGACCAAGGAATCTTCATTCATTTCCCATCATCTGGGCAGCTTACACAACTTCTCCCATGCTGGGACACTTTTTCTAGTCATTTCCTCTATAGAGTCATTTGCATTTTGTTTTTCTTCGAAACAGTGTTATTCTAACAGTATTTTGAAGAGGGAAAAAATGTAGACATCCAAATTTGATCACTCCCATATGGTCAAATTCATCTCTTTTATTCATCTATTTCACATTCCCCATTGATATTAATTAAATGATTTATTTAATTAATATTTCCCCTTTTCCTAAGGTTCCTAAAGTATTTAATTTAATAATTAAATACTTTACCTTTCATCCCTTCCTCTCTAAATTAAATAAACATATCAATTTATTTAATTTAGTCATTTGACCTTTTGAATTTAAATCAATTTTAAATTATCTCTTTTCTCTCTCCTTGTCACATCCTCCATAACCCTCTTCTAATTTGGATTAGTTTAATTAATCCATGATTAAGATGTGCACACCTTTAATCAGGATTAATGTCACATCCTCCATATTTTGCCACTTGCTTTTAATCCTTCATTAGTCTTCTTAATCACTTGTTTACACAACTTTAATCTAATCCTCATGCCATTATTGGTATGCCTCTAAGTCAACCTTCATAAGTGCTTTCTTTATTTAGCCAAGACCTCTTCCCCATGTGAATTAAAAATTCGCATTTATTCCCCCAAAACTCTCCCTTTCCCCATGAAGGTTGTTGGGAAATTCTAAAACCTCTCATGTGTCATATTACTCACATGGAGACAAGGACATCCTTTATGAGGACCTTGTCTTATCCCCAAGGTACTTCCAATTTCACATTTATTGTTCCAAGGGTTTCTCTTCTCCCCATTATGATTAGTGAGGAATTCCAAAATTCCTCATGTGTCACATCTTTCACACATGGGGACAAAAAACTTCCTTTTTGAGGAAATATTCTCCCAATCCCAAGGTAGTTGCAAGTACCTCCACCTCACATGTCCTCTTTCCACCTCATTTCCACACGACAAGATGTGAGGACTTGCGAGTCCATAACTCACCATAGCCCTTCATCTTGTTCATGATGGCTAAATCCTAGCCATCCAATTCTCTAGAGACTCTTCCCCTAAAATAGAGGATTTTAGTCTCATTTTGATACATTACATGCATTCACTCTAGAATTCAAGCACTCAACTACTACTTTGCATCCACCATTGTTGCACTTCTCAAGCTCACATTGCATTGCATACATTTCATACACTTATCAAAATACCCAACTCTATCTTTGCATTCTCCATTGAATCCACATTATTTTAGGTGATTTTCCATTAAGGAGAACACAAATTATCAACATCAAAGGGCCAACCAACAAATCAACTTGAGCAAGGTACTATCTTTTGTTTAATCTTTATTTTTTTAAAGTTCAACTAGGCTTATCTTGAGGTGGTGTTTTGTGTTCTCCTTGTTGCATTTTTCTTCTTTTGCATCATTTAGGGTAGAAAGCACGCTACACACAATCCCCATTTAATCTTTAATATACATATTATTTCCCTTTTCAACCAGTATCTCAGGTTTGGAAGATTTATTTTAATCTTTTAAAAAGATTGAGTGATTTGTATTTTTAAAATTTTAGGGGGTAACTATTTAAAATAAGAGAGAATTAGTTTTGAAACCTTAATCAAAACTAACCACATTCGATTTCATAACAAACTATGCACATGGTGCAATGGTCGGGAGAATGAGTGGTTATGGGTCGACAGATCAAACCGCTCCCCTCCAAATCTGCTTGGCCCTTCTTCAAATAAATGACACACCCTATGTGGTTAGCATGAATCGCGTGGTCTAATGGTTGAGCTTATTCCTTGTAAAGGAGGGGTCATGAGTTTGACCCCCTCCTACTTCATTTTGATGAAACAATGGACATGGATAGGAGATACAGCTGCCACGTGGCATTAAGAGATTTGCGGTCAAAGACCTGAGTCAACAACACGTCGGAACACAGTCAACGCCACACTAGCAACACATGTCAACACATCATCTCGCCATAATACCATCTGTGTTGCCACCTGTACATTGTATGCCATGTGTCATACACCTATTCGTCCATGTCAGTGTCAATACTAACACGTTTCCATACCAGAGGCCGCTATGTCATCATCCTATGCCACGTTAGCACGATGACTGATGAGCCTATTTTTTGGTCTAGTTTTGGGTAGAATCTATAGTTTATTTGTTGGTTGATGTCATGAACTTTGATGATTAAATGTTGGTATTTGCATAATGTTTCCCTCATACCATTGACATTTGACATTATCCTATCTCTACAAACTTTAATGACATTTGACATATTATGTGGGTTAACTATATTGATTTTGCATGTGATTAATGAATGATTCTTAGAGTGGTTATAGATGTGCATTTATTATGCATACTGACCTTGCCATGCAGATTCAATATTCCAAGTTGAGGAAGACACTACCAGCTAGGCATGCACCATAATGTCTAGCTGAGGAATCACTCCAAGTCAAAGGTAGTCGATGACAAAAGATTCTTCATGCAACTAAACATAACAACCTTGTAGTGGACCTTAATGATTGAGCATGCATTGGAATTATTGTTGTGCTGGATATGCATCTAGACTTGCATGTCTGACCAGATTCCATGCATGTGTAACCACCGTTGCTCCACTTTCCCCTGTTTTCCCTAAATGGCATCCTCCCAGTCGTGGAGTTGACTACCTTGTTTAGCCGTAGTATAAACAATGATTTGATACTCCTTTGTGGGGTTGTATGATTTGATATTGTACTATCATTCTCTAGTTTCAGTGATACAAATACATTACTCTATTGTATGCATGATTTATAGTGAATAAAATAAAGTTCCAAGTTCAAGCACTTGAGTTCTTATTAGTTTAGAGGATACTTATCCAAGGGGGCCCACTTGGTGAGTAATCCATCTTATTACTTTAGCATTAGTTTAGTATTACTGTTGTGCAATTTTCACACACACCCCACCAGAGGCAAGGAGCCTCTTTTTTCTTTTGCATCTCTTCCTCTTTCCTTGGTCAAATTTTGGTTTTGCTCTTCTTGGGAGGTTATTTTGGGATTAAGTCTAGACTGGGTTTGATAAAGACAATATTTTGAGGCTCTAGGAGAAATTTGTTTATCTTGGAATTTTAAAATGGGGATTTTGAAGTGAATTTTCAATGTTATATGTAAATATTTTTGACGCCTGTGGATAGAGAACAAAAAATTAGGCTAGGTTGCTCTTTGAACTTTTTGAAAATTCCTTCTAGAAAAAAAGTTATGGAGTTTAGGAGATTTTGACCCTACAGGGAATTGGGGGATTTCCGTCCTTGATGGAAATCCCCGAAATTTCTATTTTTAGAAATTTTCAAGACCCCCTCAAAATCCCAAAAATTTCTAAAAATGGAAAATTTTTCTTTTTTGCACCCATGGATAGAGGATGAAAAATTAGGTAGGGTTGCTTTTGAATTTTTTGAAAATTCCTTCTAGAAAAAAAGTTATGGGGTTTAGGGGATTTTGACCTTGTAGGGAATTCGGTATTTGTCCCTGATGGAAATCCCAAAATTTCCAAGACCCCTTCAAAATCCTGAAATTTTCCATTTTGGAAATTTCCATGACCCCCTCAAAATCCCAAAATTTTCCAAAATAGAAATTTTTTCCAAAATGATTTTTTTCTCCCAAAATGGAATTTTTCCCAAAATGGAAATTTTAAAATGTTCTTGAAAATAAAATTTTGAGATGGAGAAAAAAAATTCGAAAATAAAAATTTCCAAAAATGGAAAGTTTCCATAAAAAAATGTAAGTTTTTAAAAGACCAAAATTTTATTTAAGTTTAATTTGGATTGGATTTTTAACATGTGAGCTACTAACGATGATATCTATTTTTCAGGATTAAATAAATATTAAAAGGGGGACTTGTATATGGATTTGTGCCAAAAGGGAAATTTGGAAGAGTTCAACTCAAATATTAAATATGCACCTGCCTATGAATCTGTGCCACCAGTTGTATATCAATTGGAGAGGTGCCTTTAACAAAGAAAGACATCAATGTTATTAGGTTTCCACAATCCATAAGAATATGAGAGAGCAATTTCTGGATTAGATTGTGTAAGCTTTTTTTGGATCGACGTTTCGGATCACACTCTGTGATCCATCATCATGATAGAGAGCTCAAGGAGATGAAAAAGGTTTGTTGCAGACCTAACAGGTATAAAAAGAGGCAGAAAGATGGTAGAGGGATAGAAGGCACAAGGCCCAAGAGAGACAGGGAAGAAATTAGAAAATGGAATTGAGAGAAAAGAAATATATCTTTATTAGTGAAAAGAAGAAAAATGAAAGAAAGATAAATTAAAAATTAAGAGTCACAAACCAAAAAAATTAGAATAGAAATTGTAGTCTATAATAATATATTTGATAAGCTAATGTTTGTGAGCTAATATCTTCCTAAAATTAATATATTCAAGATTAATATTCTTAAAATATCTAATATCTATTAATATGTTCTTCTTAAAAATATTAAAATTAATATTAATATCTATTAATATATTCAAAAATTAAGCTAGATAAGATTAATATATATTCAATATTAATCTTGAATATCTATTGATTATTTTAAGCTAAATAATTAAGATTAATATATAAAAATAGATATTAGATAATTTAAGAATAATTAAATTAATCAAAAGATTATATATAAATAGATAATAGATATTTAGATAAATATCTAAAGATTATATAAAGATTATATAAATTATTTATATAAAGATTATATAAAAAATATATTCATATAAAGATTATATACATTATTAATATATTTAAATCTTTTTAATATATATTAATCTATTTAAATATAATCTCTAGAATAATTTATCTAATCTTTAGATATTAATATAATCTTTATATAATATATAAAGATTATATTAATATCTAAAGATTATATAAATTATTAATATATTTAAAACTCATAAAATATATTAATCTATTTAAATATATCACTCTTATTTAATAATTTAAATAGATCATTCTATTTAAAAATTAAAATAGATAAAAAATAAATAAAATAAAAATAAAAATAAAAATAAATAAAATAAAATAAAAATAAAATAAAAGATAAAAAATAAAATAATAGATATTCAAGATTAATATTGAAAGATCTATTTAATTATTTTTATTTAAATTAATGAAAATAATTAATATTAATCTATTTAATTTAAATGGATCAATATATTTAAATCATTTAAATATATTAATCTATTTAAATATATCAATCTATTTAATAATTTAAATAAGTCATTTTATATAAAAGTAAAATAGATATAAAATTAATTTTAATAGATATTTGAATATTAATCTTGAATATATTCAAGATTTAAATTCTTAAATTATCTAATATCTATTCTTAGATTTATTATATTCCTATTTAAATAATTCTATTAAAATTATTAAGATAGATGATTATGTTTAAATAGATTGATCTATTTAAATAGATTAAATGATTTAGAAATAAATTATTATAAAGATGAAAGATAAATTAGATTTATTATATTCCTATTTAAATAAATCTATTAAAAATATTTAGTTAGATGATTATGTTTAAATAGATTGATCTATTAAATTATTAAATAGATTGATCAATTTAAATTATTAAATAGATTGATATATTTAAATAGATTAATATATATTAAAAGATTTAAATATATTAATCTATTTAAATAATTTAAATATATTAATCTATTTGAACAATTTTTAAATATATGAATCTATTTAGATGATTTAAATATATTAACCTATTTAGATAATTTAAGAATATTAATCTATAACGATAAATTATATTTATTATAAATTATTAAAAAGATGGAAAATAAGTTATATTTATTTAAATAGATTAATATATTTGAATGATTTAAATATATTAATCTATTCAAATAATTTAAATATAATTAAAAATATTAATCTATTTAGTTATAAGATTATATTTAAATAGAATGATCTATTTAAATTATTAAATAGATTGATATAATTAAATAGATTAATATATTTAAATGATTTAAATATATTGATCTATTTAAATAATTTAAAAAATATTAGTCTATTTGAACAATTTTTAAATATATTAATCTATTTAGATGATTTAAATATATTAATCAATTTAGATAATTTAAGAATATTAGTCCATAAAGATAAATTAGATATATTATAAATTGTTATGAAGATGGAAGATAAGTTAGATTGATTTAAATAGGTCAATATATTTAAATGATTTAAATATATTAATCTATCTAGATGATTTAAATGAATTAATCTATAAATTAAAAACATTAATCACTTTAAATGTATGACGAACTATCAATGTGTTGAAAAGTGTTAAAATATGTGTTGAAATGAGTTAAAATATGTGTATCTATTTAATGAATTAATATAATAGAAAAAGAAGCTACATTACTAAGGAATATATAAAGACAAACAAAAGAACAAAGAACACTAAAAAAGAAAGAGAGCTATAAAAACCACAAGGAGAGGAGGACCAAGCAAGTGAAGGCGATCACAATCCTCGAAGAAAGAGTGACGAGGGGGAGGAATGAGAAGATACGAAGTACAAGGAGGGGGGAAGGGGAAAGGATGGAAGAAGCGAAAGGGCAAAGAGGAAGAAAAAGAGGAACCAAACAAAAGCAAGCGACCTCAGAGCCTAGAAGATGGGAGGAAGGGAAAAAAAGAAGATGGGGGAGGGGGAACAAGATCACGAGAGAAAAGAACGAGGGAGAGAGGGTTAAGATCGAGGGGGATGGTGGTTTTTAAGCAACGACAAAAGAGGCTTCCAAGAGAGGCTTAAACTCCACCCTTCATCGCGATTGAGGTTGTTGGGGTGATTGATGATTTGAATGGCTTCTTTGAGTTTCCTCTTGCGGAAGTTATCTTCAACGAATAAGATTTGAGTGTTTTCTAAACAGATATGGTGTTTGGTTGAAGAGGAGTGTTCGGCTAGGGCTGATTTTGAGACACGCTCATGATTGATGTCAGCACCATGCTCTCTGATTCTTGTGTTGAATGCTCGACCCGTTTCACCAATGTACGGAGTGCCACAAGAGCAAACAACTTTGTAGACTCCTGAGTTTTGATATATGTTTTTTGGGTCTTTGAGAGGCGGGATGCAATTTCTAAGTGTTGAAAGGGGCTTGAAAGCACAACGAAGGCCTTTTTTAAGAAGGATTTTTGAGATTTTATGCGAGATGCCTTCCACAAAGGGCAAGGAGGCACTGGGGAAACAGGTAGGTTGGGAAGAGGAGTTGGAATTGGGAGAGAAAGAAGAGAAGAAACAACGTTTGGAATGGTTGAGGGCTCTAGAGATTTGTTTATTGGTGTAACCATTTAGCCTAAAGACCAGGCGAAGATGATCTAACTCTTGGGTTAAGTTTTCTTCATCGCAGATACGATAGGCTCTTGTGGCAAGAGTCTTTAGAATTCCAAATTTTTGGCTAGGATGATGGTGAGAGGAGGAGTGGAGGTATAAATCAGTGTGGGTTGATTTGCGGAAGACGCGACGACCAAGGGAGCCATCGGATTTTTTGAGGATTGATACGTCAAGAAAAGGTAAATGGTTATCGGATTCAAGCTCCTTGGTGAAAGAGATGGACGGAGCAATGCTATTGAGGTGAGCATGAAATTCTTCTAGTTTGTCGAGGCCATGGGGCCAACAAACATTGGTGTCATCGACATATCGCTTCCACCATCTTGGTTTGAGGGGGAAGGACCTAAGGGCAATTTCTTCAAAATGTTCCATATATAGGTTGGCAATGATGGGAGAGAGGGGAGAGCCCATGGCAACACCATCAACCTGTTCATAAAAAACATTTTGGAAAGAGAAGAAAGTAGATCTTAGGCATAATTCCACTAAGGTGGCGATCTCGACATTCACTTTTTGCTTAACGATCTCGATAGCATCGGGAATAGGAACTTTGGTGAAGAGGGAGGTGACATCAAAACTCACCAAGATGTCGTTGCTTTCTAATTTGATGTCACGAATAAATTGAACGAAATGAGAAGAGTCTTTGATGAAGGAGTCAGATTTTCCCACAAGAGGGGAGATTAGTTTGGCCAAGTAGGAGGCCAGCTTGTAAGTGGGAGAACCTATGGTGTCCACAATGGGTCTTAAAGGAACACCGGCTTTGTGAATTTTTGGGACCCCATATATACGAGGGGTCACCTCTTTAGAAGGTAAAAGACGCTTCTTGGTCGCATCATCAAAGGAGGATTGGGCAACGGAGTATTTGACTTTTTTGAAAATTTTGGAGCAAGGATTTTGCGAAACAACTTTATAACTATTGACGTCCGAGAGAAGGTCAAGCATTTTTGAGATGTAGTCAGGCTTGTTCATGACAACGGTGGCATTGCCTTTGTCAGCTTTGGTAATGATTAGATCATTATTTTTCATTAACTCATTGAAAGCGACAAACTCAGCTTTGGGGATGTTGCCACTCGGAGGCTTAGCACGTCTGAGGGCCACTGCGCAATCCTGTCTAACCTCTTCAGCAATGTCCATTGGGAGGTCCCGGACAACATTCTCAATTTCGATGAGAAACTCGACATGAGGAATACGCCGAGGAGCCACCGAAAAGTTAAGCCCTCTTTTTAGGAAATTGAAGGCAAGGGGGTTTAAGGTGGCAGTGGATAGATTAACCACCAACTTGCTCTCCCAGTCACGAACCACCAGCGGTTTAGAGAAGGGCGGTGGCAGTGACGTGTTGGAGTCATGTATCGCGTGACTTTGTATTGCAGTTGCCCCATGAGATTGTAGGTGCAGCCTAGGTTGGAAAGAAAGAGTGGCGGCGCGGGTGGGTGAAGAGGAGACCCCCGACAGCTCAGCCACTACGTTTGTGGGTGGTTGAGGAGACTGACCCATCATTTCGAAAGGAACACTAGCAGCTAAGGGAGGCACGCGGCGGCTGGGGGAAGGTTGAGGAGCAGAGCAAAATACGCCATCGCAATCAGGCCGTTGGTTTGGAGGGGGAGAGGCTCGAGGAGAAAGAAGAAAGGAGACGTGATCAGAGAAATTAATATGATCTACAGAATATGAATGGAAAGGTTTGAGGTTATTGGCACACGTACCTGCCAACCAAGCTGAGGAGACGTTGGGAAATGACCGTTGCTGTAGCGCCGTTTGTGGGTGGACGTTGGATTGCGAGCGCACCTCCGGTTGGTTGTGTTTCGTTCGCCCATTCTGCCCACTGGTGAAGGGGGGACCTTTCTGTTCTATCCGTCCACTAGTGTCATGAGAAAAAGCGGACACAGGACCAGTTTCTGGCGCCAACAAGTGAGAGGCCGATTTGGAGTGGACCATTCTAGGAGAACAACAACGAGCAGGGAGATGAAACGCCGAGGTAGTGAGAGACTGCATGTTATTTGAGGGCTCAGATGATGGAGACAACGCAGGAACCAGTGGAAAGCGACTGTCTGAGCTAGGTTCGGACTGAGAGCAAGAAGAAGACTCCCCACTGGTGATGTCTGCCAGTTCCATCTTAGACGGTAAGGATTGGTTAGACCTGTGCGGGGAAGCTGTTGGAATGGGACACAAATGATTCGGCAAAGAGTCACCAGAGGGACATGGGTCCGAAGAGGAGCTACCAGAACGACAGGGTTCAGATGAGATGCTAGGAACCCATGAAGAGGAATGTCGAGTGAGATTTGAAGCTTGCAACGAAGATTCTGACCTCAGCTGCTTACGCTGCAGGGAGAAAAACTTTTTCTTTTGCCTGGTGATGCATGCTTCTTGACGACCCACAGCTCTAGCGTGCGAGGTAGTGTCGAGGCGAACCCAAAGGTCTGGCCGAAGAGAGGCAGCCAGTTCCAGATGAAGCGGTAATAGTCTAGCGTTCAAGTGGTCAATCATCTTTCTGGTAGACTGGATGACCGATCTGAGGAGGGAAAGACTTGCCTGCCAGAAAATGTGCTTTGTGCTGCCACTCCAAAGGTGGTGGGTAATTTTGACAAAAGAGGGGATCAGACGAGAATCTCTGCATCTTTTCAGAAACGCTAGGTCTGCAACTTTCTTTGCTAGCTTATTCCTTAGAAGCTCAAGCTGTTTGGATTTGAAACATAGTTCCCTCCCATGAAGGGTATCAATCAATGTTATTAGGTTTCCACAATCCATAAGAATATTAATAGATATTAGATATTTTAAGAATATTAATCTTGAATATATTAATTTTAGCAAGATATTAGCTCACAAACATTAGCTTATCAAATATATTATTATAGACTACAATTTCTATTCTAATTTTTTTTGGTTTGTGACTCTTAATTTTTAATTTATCTTTCTTTCATTTTTCTTCTTTTCACTAATAAAGATATATTTCTTTTCTCTCAATTCCATTTTCTAATTTCTTCCCTGTCTCTCTTGGGCCTTGTGCCTTCTATCCCTCTACCATCTTTCTGCCTCTTTTTATACCTGTTAGGTCTGCAACAAACCTTTTTTCATCTCCTTGAGCTCTCTATCCTGATGATGGATCACGGAGTGTGATCCGAAACGTCGATCCAAAAAAAGCTTACACAATCTAATCCAGAAATTGCTCTCTCATATTCTTATGGATTGTGGAAACCTAATAACATTGGATTCTTGTTGCACCTATTGATCGGGAAAGGCACTAGTAGTAGACGAGAGCATCAATAGGGAGCTGCAGTCAATATTATGTGATGATGACATCGCTTATTCAGCAAACCATCTCGATATAATAAGGAAGACCCAAAAAATGCAATGAAGAGATCCTTAAGTTGTTATTCATAGTGCCTCAAACAGATGAGATAAGAGAGAGGGTTAAAATATTGACTAAAAAGAGCACACAAACTTTCAAGTAAGCTGTCATGAGGTCTTTAATTATAACATAAGTTCATTCATAGTTTTATATTTTGTACTCTTTTATGTCATGAACTAAAATATGTGTTGTTTTTATAGGGTTATTTTCCTCCTCATGATGCTCCTGGCCATGATCAGGGTACTGCAAGTGCTTCCCGAGGAGTAAGGGTTGGTACAAGTGTCCATCCTGATCTTCCTAGGCATACATCACATTATCTAACCCCATCATATGTGCCTATATTGTCGTTTGAAATGTCAGCAACACATACCAGCGTGTGCATCGTAATGCACCCTCTCTCACAAAGAAACACATTCCGTAATGTGTCAAGACATGCACTGGATGAGGCCACTAGTACTAGTGATGTTTTAGTAAAGATTTCCTTGATCTTCTCGCATTACTAGTTCGGAACATTGTCACTACATTTGTGGTGATCGAGGATTTCATTCCCATAAAGATAGAGAAAGTCCTAGGTAATTTAAAATGTTTTAATTATTATTATATATAATCCAATTGAAATTTACTTATTGATCACTCTTTTAGACTAATGATCCCATGATCATATTGTAGGAAATGATGTTTTTTATAAACATCTAAGTGATATTATTGAGTTTTGGGCCCACCATACGTACATGGTAGAATGCCCAAAATCAAGATTTAAAGGATGAGCTCATTAACCGTTTAGTTGTGTTGTTTGGTGATAAAACATTCAACCGAACGAAGGTCCTTAAGAAAGCTGGTACATATCTAAAGTATGTGAGGGACCAATATAGGTCACATTTAGAGAAGAAAAAAAAGTACGAGCATCCCCCCATGATTTTGGAGAGGGAGTGGAAGACCCGTGTCGATGGAAAGGAGAAGGCCGGAAAGCAGAAAGACACCACTGTTAAGGAAGGTATGTGATACTATCAACAATGTAATTATATACTAATTTACTTTTTCTTTACATAATCTAATCCATTTCAAACTTTCTTGTAAGGTTGTCCTGACACACATCAAAGGCAACAAAGAAAGTCCGAAAACATGGGCAAATAATAAACTTGGCTCGGTGGTTATATGAAATTAGCCGACAAATCAGAAGTATCAATAAATGAAATATTGCATCCAAATAATAAATTGCAAAATATTTTTGGTTTTATCACACCATAGAAGCAGTAATTCATGTAGATCTTATGCAAAAATGCAGGGCTCTGAATTCAACAGAGTGCCCACAGAAGAGGACCTAAAGATTTCCTTCCAGCAAGGCTATGGAACCGTGGTTGAATGCCTAAGAGTCTTGATTGGGCAAACACAATCTTCCACAACATCCGACACACAGGTAAATAAACTTAATAAAATATATTTAAAATTGAATACTTGTGCAATCTATTCAATATTAATTTCCACCATAAAGTAATTATGTGCCTATTTGTTTTAAATAGACAAGCAATGATAATACTCCACATGACATTGGAATGCAAATTGGTGAGGGTGGAGCACAACCTACAGATGAAGGTGATAGTGTGCATCCTAGTACTAGATGTATTCATGTGCTATACAAAAACACCAGATGGACAATACAATTAAACATCTTGAATTGCACCTATGCATGAAATTTAATGTAACTTTCTTGTTTCAACTTTTAGAGATGTAGAGCATGATCAACATGTTGAGCATGATCAGATAGAGAACATCAGAACATGATGTAACTCCACTGCAAAGAGGACCACTTAATTTTTTTAAACATATTTAATTGCAATTGGTGTATTAATTAATGTAACCTTTCATGTTTCAACTCTAGATCAAGATTTAGAGGGTGTTCATCATGTTGAGCATGAGGCTATAAGAGAAGATTAGGAACATGATGTGGCCCCATCAAGTAAAGAGAACCACTCTAATGTTCTTTTAATTAATGAAATACTTGTAACAATAATAATAAAACATATCAATTTAACATTTCTTTGTTATTGCAATAGACCCCCCCTTGCAGCGGCCTCCACATTGTGAGTACACAACTAGGCATACATTAATATTATGAGTAGATCACAAAACAACTAAAGGGGGGACAGATGATTTAGAAAATGATACTCCACTTAAGCTTTTTTTAGCTTAAAAAAAGAAACCAAAAAAAAGTTATTGTAATCATATTATGAATGAATATGAATATGTTAATGAATGAATGTTATATGTTAATGAATGAATGTTATATGATAATGAATGAATGTTATATGTTATTAATAGATGAATGAATGATTAACGTTATATGATCGGGTATGGGGAATTGAGAGTGATGTGAGGGGGGGGGGAGGGGCCAAATGAGCTTCCACCATGACGTGGTTGACCTTGTTAAGTAGAAATTATTAAACTATTCTTGAAACAAAGAGAAGCTCAATAAGGTAATGAAATTTTGAATATAAGAAATGCATCATTTGAAGCATCAAACCAATATGCAAAGATGAAAGAAAGTGCTAAATTTTCACTATGGTGGCAGAAAAATGATTCTTTATACCTTGATGCCTTCATTTTCCAACCCAATTCCTCCTGCTTTGCATAGCTCTACCATGTTTGTGGATGTGATATGAATCCTACACAAAAAACATGTACCAGTTTACCACCTTCAGTCCAACTACATCCAAGTATCTTTTTAATTCCTCTATCTTTTATCAATCTATTTACTCTTTGAACCTCTTACAGATGTTTTAGACGAAGAACCCATTATTGTGAAATGTGCCTCCAGTTGAGTAAAGTGAATCCATGCTCTACATCATAATTTGAAGTTGTTTCAATTCCAATGTTCTGAGTTTAGTTTGTTTGTATGGATTTCCATGAATACTACATTGTGTTGTGTGTGGATTTGGTTTCAAAGCTCTGTTTCTTTTGTTTTTAGTGGTGACATAACTCTAAAATTTGACTTTTGTGCATAACAGGTTAGTGGAAAAATTGACAACTCTAAAGGGTTTAGAGGCTCGATTGAGATAGATACACGAATATTTGGATCTTGTTGTTGATGGGAGGCTTCCACTTAACCATGGAATTTTGTTCATATGTTTTGTACTGATTTTCAGGAGCTTGAAGAAGAGGGGAAGCGCCCACCTGACCTCCCAAACCTTAAGAGGAGAATAAAAGAGGGTAATGTTTTAATTTTGATTGTTGTTGCATTTTTTTCAAGATTACAAGGCATCACTTGTTTCATCTATTTGGACTATGTTTGATAGTGTTCATTAATGATACATATCGATCCTTTCTCTATTAGTTGTTAGAATTTTGTCCAATTTCAAAGCTTTAAGGAAAAAAGGGTCTACTCGAAAGGACTATAGTGAGTGGCTTGTTGCAGATTTTTTTGTATATTATGGCTACAATGACTATTTGATCCAAACCTTCCTCGAGGTTGAAGCCTGAATTTTTGGAATTTTGTTGTTATTATCTATTCTAGTGCTTTGTTTGATTGCCATTTTAGCACTTTGTTTGCAGCTTAGTGAATTTCAAAATAAAGTTAAATGAGGTGATATTGTGTTGAATGACTGTAAATTGTGGTCTCCAAACTTCAGATGTTCCCTGTTGTTGAAGCAATAGAACTTATTGAAGCAAATGAAGCTCCTTTTCCTACATGCCTTCAGACCAACACTTTAAAGGTCAGTAGTTGGAATAGCCAATTTACAGTTGAATAAAATACTTATTGCTCACCTGAGTAACCAAGCATCTATTTTTGGATGTTATTTTCCTTCATTGATTTTCCTAAAACAAACATAGGAAGCATGCATGAAAAATATACCAATTTTCCCAAAACAAATGCAAGGACTATTCAAAAAAGATATTGTGATGTGCATAAAACAAACATAGGAAGTACCCATGAGAGATGTGTTGATAAATAGACAAAAACACACCATGACCCTGAGCACCTATAGGTACTGCTATAGCAAAGTGGAACACAAAATCTTACTTCATACGAACCTCACTTCTCTATGATACAAATATATATTTAGGAGATCGTGATAGAGGTAGAGAAATATATGGATAGAAAGAGATAGAGAGAGGACTGAGAGGGATAGAAAGATGTCTTCGTATTGCTGCAATATCTTGTTGAACCTTTCTTGCTGCAATGGGGTTGGCATATTTGTGAGCACTATTATTGTGTGTACTTGGTTGTGTAGGTGAATTTATGGACTGTCAGAAGCACAATTTTTTGTGTGTGGGCAATGATCTTGCAACATTGTTTAGTAGAAACAAAAGCTAGTTTGGCTTGTGATGTTAACTCAAGGAGGTTAAGTTTCCACTTGTCATTATGTATTGTCCATTTTTGTGCCTTAAAATGGTAAATTCCATCATGATCATACACTCATGGTTGTCCAAGATAAACAAATTATATCTTTTTATGTATAATTTTAGTTATCTCCTTCTCCTAATTTTAAATAAGTAATATTATTTTTCAATAATATTTTAACCAATAGATGTGTCTGGTAGAATTCACGTACTCCTATGTCTGCCTTGAAAGAGCTCAATGATGGAGAGCAGAGGCCACAGAAGACTCTCACTGACAGGCAACAAGTATATTATTATGACCTTCTAGAGGAGTATCTATCTCTTCTATTTGTATTTCTAGTTATATCACTTTTTTGCTTAGGCACATTATATTATAAAGCTATGGCGATTTTTTTATTCCCTTACACTACATTTTTTGTTATTTTGGTTTCAGGAAAATCAAGATGCATTGATCAAGTGTATCACATAATATGTTGGATTTAGTAATGGAAGACCTATAGTTGCATGTATCATCTATAAGTCACTTCTCCAATGGCGTTCATTTGAAGTTCAAAGAGCAAGTGTTTTTTATGGTATCATTCAAATGATTGGTTCAACAATTGAGGTATCATTGATTCTACATTTCCCCAGTTCTAAGTAGTTTATGTGAATTTTCCCTATTGAATATAATGATTTACTCAAAATTTTATAATGATTTAATCATGTAAATTTCTCAATAATAACTACATTTTGAGTTAGAAAAGGATGTAATTGTCCCTACAAAATATAATTACCCACGGTCACCTTGTTCTACTCCTGAAAATCCTTCTAATCAAAGATATTGTGGCAAACAAATCACATTTACATGAGCTGGTATGGGTCTTCCCGACCTATTATGGGTTACAAGCACCTTTTAGCACATCAATGAGACATCAAAACTATTGTAGAGATAAGGATTACTAAAGAAGACATACCAGGGGGATTGGCTTATGGTCTCATCAATGAAAAGAATCTATCGACAAGACAAGTCATCTCGGAATGAAAAAATATATGTTGGCCCGAACGTTTAAGTCTCACCGATGAAGTTTCATCGCCAAGACAATCATTTCTTTCACCGACAGGAGCACTGGGAATATATCGGCGAGACATAGCGGGTCGGGTAAACATTTAGAACTTACCCCAATGGTATAAGTCTCGTCGATATACTTCCCCATGCTTTGTCGATGAGACCACAAGTCAGTCCTCCTGATAAATCTTTTTTTAAAAAAAATTGTAATGTTTCGTCAAAATTTTGAAGAACCAGTCCGATGAAACAAAAAAAAGTGTGATGAGGTTGCCATACCTCCAACGCAATTTTTATCTCATTCTGATGGTAATATCATCGAACAAACAACGAATGTTTGTTGGACTTTCGAGGAACTTAGTCGCAATTCCAGCAAACTTCTCATGTTGTTATGACGATTTGGCAGAGGCATGCCACATGTGTTATGGCTATTGTTCATCACTAGATCGATGAAAATTTCATGGATATTTTGATGAACACCAGGTCCCTTTTTTGTGGCGGAAACCAAAAAAGTTCAGTCATGATTTGAACATTTTAAAGCTCATCGAGAAACCGAAAAAAATTTAGTGACAAAACAAATTTTAGTGATTCGTCAAAATTCTAACAATAGTTTGTCAATAGTTCAACAAACTTTCGTCGGAAAGTGGAGTCAAATACAGTAGTGATGGGAGCCACATTTTACTCCACATGTAAAATAGTAACAAATATTTGTCTTATATCTGCAGAAGGAACAAACATGTTAGATAAAATAAGCATATGATAGGTGTGTTTGATTACTCTCTTTTTTTCTTGGACACCTATGGTATGTTGTCTATTTTAATGCTTATGGACATCATATTATATGTTTATGGATGTTTTGCACATATTCTGATTAGTGACCTTTCATTTCTCTAACAAAACTCTTTTACAAATGCAGGGAACCTGGGAGCAACAAGGAGATCGTCAAACGGACGCATGACAAGTGGGGAAGACTGAAGACAATGTAGGACAAGGCAAACAGGATTCGTCATTTCAAGCAATGACGGGTCTCTCTTCATTTTATGTGCATTTCTTTTTTATCTATAAATGTATAGTCTTTTCTTCATAAGCATTAGAATAGTCAATCCCTCAACTTGTGAGGGACATTATACACTTATGACCATCAATAAAGATTACATTTGCAATAAATGTTGGCTCTCTTTCTTATTGTATGCAATTGCACAACTGTAATAATGCAATCTTTTGATAATCCTTTTTTATGCACATGGATGAAATTTAGCAAAAACTAATATGTATCTTTTAATGTTTAAATGAAAACTCAATCATAAGTCTACCTGATTTAGCTGGAAGCAAAATTAAGTAACATTTTTGGCAACATCTGCAATATGTTTTCCTGCTAAACATCTTGACCAGTTGCCTGAAGCTTATCCATTGGGTACTGAGTCATCTAAAAGCTGACACAACTTAAAAAAAGCCTTGTGTGTTGTTATAAATCACAAGATCAGTACATGATACCTTGGAAACTTATTCAAAACACACCAAAACACCAAACAAAACTACCTAACTATGCAAAACAACACTTAGGGAAATGAAAACTGCAATTGAACTAAAAACTACCCTACACTAGCAACAAAGAAGCTAGTCAAACAAACCCATTAATAGGCTGACTGAAATAGTTGCTCCTCCTTTTTAGTAACATGTAATGTTTCAAATGGTTATAGACAACCAAGAGAAGATGAAGGACAGATACAAACCCAATAAAAAGTTGCAAAACCTCTTGATGAATATAGGTAAACTTACTTCTCCTTGATGTGCATGCATGCTATTGTTTTGAACTAGACAAGTGAGTTGCGTCCATCCATCTCTTGCTACAACTTCATATTTAGATTCATCTTCTAATGGAAACTCCTGCTTGGGTGCAAACATGAATGGTATCACTTTGTTGGCTTCCATTTTGGATAAGTGCCTAATACGACATCCCCTTGAGATGGAAAACTTAGAACTCCCCATGTTGGTTTCACCTTTATCAGTTGCTTCTTCAACTTCATTTTGCTAGTTGAGAAGAGCTATTTCATGTGAATCAAATGGAAACATGACTACTTTGTCTATTTGGTTATGCTACTCACACTCTTCAGATTCAGTCAGTGATGGCTTGGCATCAAGCTTTGTGCACAATTCTTCTACTATGCTTGAGAACATATCTTCATCTAGCTCATAATTAGTTATCTCATGCAAAAAAAATTCTTCTTCAACTTTATGAAAATTCTCAAGACTCATACCTCTAAAAGCAATGTCTTGCTTCACATTTTGTTCCATCTAACCAACATGCTCAAGCATACCAATCTCTTTACCTTTTGAGAAAAGGTTGTCCCCATTTGCTTCTTGATGGACCAACATCCTATCAAAGTGAATTTCATTTTCTTTTTGTCCAAAACTTGATAATGGTGTTAGTATAAGCATGGTGTCTCCATCATCATCCACAAAACTAGGAAGTTCAACAAACAAATATGTCATTATCTCATCACTTTTCTGCTCAAAATTGGGCATTGATGTTAGTTCAATCAAGCACTGCTCATCTTCACCTATAAATTATGGAAGTTCATCAAATAAACCAACATAAATCTGAACTTGAACATCCTTTTCTACTTCAACTACGTATTGTCCCACCTTTTTCTCCTCAAAAGATGATTGTTTGATCTATAAATTTGAAACAAATGACTACATATCATCCCAAAAAAGTGTTGGATGTTGCTAACATGTGGTTTTCATTAATGTCAACACTATTGGCATTAATTTCATTAGAGGTTGTATATGTCGAGGATATTGAGAAAATTGTAATAAATAAGTTGCAGGTTGCCAGTGATGTAGTGAAGTTCAATATATTATCTAGCTCAGTACATTGATGATCAGAGGTTGTGGATTAAAGGGTTTCGTTTTTAGTATATCTAGTTTATCCATGTTAATTTTCAGACATCCACATGTATATTTGATCGAGTTATGAGTTTCGGTGTTCTAACAGTTATTTTATTGCTTTAGTTGGTGTTCCTAAATGAAGATGATGTGATTCTAGTAATTTCAATTGTTGCGGATGCTTCTATGGTGATTCATGATGTTTTTGGATGTTTCAAGATCATTCTCTATCTATGTTGTTGGTCCACATTGATATTTGTGCTCATGATTGGTGATTTTCTCTTACGTGTTCATATTTTTCATGTTCATGGCCAACAGGGTGATTGTAGCATGTTGTGGATCCTAGAACCAAAGTTGTTTTAAAGTGTTTTCATGTTTGAGATTTTGTTTTCGGTCTTCACTATGTTGTGGCCAACCTTGGTTGATTTGCATTGAAAATTATTTATGTTTTGGGCCAACAATTTATATTCATTTTATTATTTTGTTGATACTAACATGGAGATGTTATTATTCTTGTTGTGGATATATATAAGCAATATTTTATATCATTTGAAGGCATGTATGTGTGTGAGGTGTGTGAATAATGTCCTAATCATTCGAAGGTAGAACTAGAGTGTGAAGAAGAGTGAGTAGAGTGTGAAGAAGTGTCCATGTGCTTAACCGAAACTGTAATCAAGCATTAGCAGATGCTATTTTATCAGTTCAAAATCCTATGGATGTAATCCAATTTTTTCTATAAGATAAGTGTGTCTTCCTTTGGGAATAAAGCCTTGTTGTATTTATGCAGTGTGCTCTAGGCAGTGTGCCTGAATGTATGTGCATTCCCATTTATTCTTTATACTTTCAGCAGGGTATAATCTTGTGCACTAACCTCCACCGTGGTTTTTCCCCTAACAAGGTTTCCACATAAAAAATCTTGGTGTTATGTGTGTTTCTGATGTGTTGATGATTTACACTTTCATGGTTATTAATCAGATCTAAGAATAAGTTGAATAATTTTAATTAGTTCAAATTTATGGGAAAACTGATTTATCCCCCCCTCTTAGTTGTCTACCCTTGTGTTGCCAACAATTGGTATCAGAGCAGGTTCCTTGGAAGAAGTTTAATAGCTTGAGGTGATCCGGGATGGTGACATATAAGAAGGATAGTCTAAGATTTGATGGAACAAATTACTCTCTGTGGAAGACTAGAATGTAGTGTCATATGAGATGCATTGGTGAACCCTTCTGGAACATTACAGGGAATAGGTATACTATCCCACAGAATCATCCTACTATTGATGTTGAGATTAAGGATGTCGAATACAATATCAGGGCCAAGGAAGCATTGTTGAGTTCTCTAACTAATTCTGAGATGACATATGTGATGGATCTGAATACTGCTTATGAGATCTGAAAAAAGTTGAAAACTTTGTATGAAGGTGATGCACTTGTGAAGATTTCCAAGCTACAAATTCTAAAAGGAAAATATGAAATGTTGAGAATGGGTGATGATGAGAATGTTACTTCCTTCATGCAAAGAGTGAATGAACTTATGTGCGGTATCGGATGTGCTGGTGGAAAATTGGAAGAATCGAAGATTGTTGCTAAATTGCCCAAATATTTTCCTGTTGCATACAAATTCAAAGCTACTACTATTGAGGAACTCTAGACTGTAACAAATGTTACCAGAGATATGTTGATTGGTAAGCTTATTGTTTTTGAGTTGAGTGAATTTGGTGATGCTCTTCCTAAGATAGAATCTACATTTAAGGCTACCACCTCTAGAAGAGATAAAAAGAGATATGATCTGGGAGAAAGTTCATCTAGAAAAGTGTTCAAGTATAAGGAGGAAATGAGAGAGATTGAAGAAGAAGAGAGAGAGCTAGAAAAGCTGGAAGCACTTATTGTCAAAAGATAAGCCAGAGGACAAGGTAAGTATAAAGGAAAATTTCCTCTTAAATTTTTTTCTTGCAATAAGATAGGTCATTTTCAGTCAAGGTGTTCGGAAAGAGTTCCTAAGCCAAGACCTAACAAGCCTAGATTTCAAAGAAAGTGTTATTATGCTACTGATGAAGGTGTGACAGATGATGAATCTAACAAAGGGAATGCAAGTGATGATGAATGGGTATTTATTACTATCAAGGAAAATAATCCAGTGTCTACTGAATCTACTAGTTACACAAATGTGGAGAAATCCCTAGCTGCTCGAGTTGAAGAGAAAGATGAATGGGTGATTGACAGTGGATGCTCTCATCACATGACAGGTGATAAAAGTAAATTTGTGAGCTTGGAAAAGTATGATGGTGGTGTTGTAAGATTTGGTGATGAAAATTTTGGTGTAATTTGTCACAGAGGATGCATTTCTCTTGATGGTAAGCATAATACTGATGATGTCCTATATGTGGAAGGTTTGAAGCATAATCTTTGAAGTGTTGGACATATGGTTGATAAGGGATACAATCTTCAATTCAAGGATGGAAAGTGTAGAATATTGGGGAATTTCAGAAATGTGATTGCTTCAGGTACAAAAACAAAAGGTAATATCTTTCACCTAAATGCTATTGGTAAAAGTTGTTTGATTGCTCAAGTTGATGAAAGTTGGTTGTGGCATAGGAGAAAGTGTCATGTAAACTTTGATAATATTATCAAGATAAGCTCTACTCAGGCTATGAGAGATCTTCCTAAGTTGGTAAAACCTATTAATTCCATATGCAAGGAATGTCAGTTAGGGAAGCAAACTAGAGTGTCATTTTGGAGAAAACAACATTGTTCAAATGAATTGTTGGAGCTTGTGCATACTGACTTGTGTGGTCCTTCTAGAGTTAGAAGTTTGCAAGCATACAGGTATTTCATGTTACTCATTGATGATTATTCTAGAATGATGTGGGTTACTTTCTTGAGGTAAAAGTTTGAAGCTCTAGAGAAGTTCAAGATCTTTAAGGCTATGGTTGAGACAGAGACAGGTGTGAAGATTAAATGTATGAGATCAGATAGAGGTGGTGAATTCACTTCTGATGGGTTTAATTATTTTTGTGAAGAACATGGGATAAAGAGACAATTATCTGCATCGCTGACCCCTCAACAAAATGGAGTTGTGGAAAGGAAGAACAAAACAATTGAAGAAGCTGCTAGGACTATGATGCTTGAAGTAAATGTTCCTCATATCTATTGGAGAGAAGTTGTGAGTATTGTTGTTTACACTCTCAACTGGGTACAAATCAAAGGTGATACCAGTAAGACTCCTTATGAGCTATGGTATGGTCATAATCCTACTGTTAGATACTTTAAAATATTTGGTAGTAGATGTTATATCAAAAGAGATGAAGATATAGGAAATTTTGATGCTAGGAGCGATGAAAGAATATTTCTTGGTTATTCTACTAAAATAAAGGCCTACCAGTGCTACAATAAGAGACTGACGAAAATGGTTGAAAGTGAAAATATCAGGGTTGATGAAGACATAGGTACACCATCTAGAACTTGTGGATATGATTCAGATGATTAGAATGACAGTACAGGTAAAGGAAAGCAAGTCCATACTTCAAATCAAGTTTAGATCATTTTGGTGAATCAAGAAAATCAAGAGGAAGGAGAAACTAGTGAAAATGTAGAAGAGAGATCACAAGAGCTTGAAGTTCAAGAACATCCTAAGACTCCAAGGTATGTAATACTAAATCATTCAGAAGATCAGATTATTGGTGATAAGAACAAAGGTGTTCAAACTAGGAGAAGAATTGCAGAAGAATACTATTTGATTTCAAAGATTGAACCTAGTAGTGTCAATGAAGCATGCAAAGATGAACATTGGATGGAAGCAATGAAAGAAGAACTGATGCAAATTGAGAAGAATGATACATGGATTCTTGTTCCTAGACTTAAGGATAAAAATGTAATTGGAACTAAATGGGTCTTTCGGAATAAACCGAATGAGCAAGCTGAAGTTATTAGAAACAAAGCAAGACTAGTGTGTAAAGGATATTCTCAGATGGAAGGAATTGACTGTGAAGAAACTTTCTCCCATGCTGCTATGATTGAAGCTGTGAGATTATTTCTTGCTTATGCTGCTTACAAAGACTACAAGGTTTATCAGATGGATGTCAAGTCAACATTTCTAAATGGTGGACTAGAAGAAGTGTATATTGAGCAACCTGATGGATTTCAATTGACTAATCAGGGAGATATGGTTTGTCAATTGAAGAAAGCACTGTATGGACTTAAGCAAGCCCCAAGATCATGGTATGCTAGATTGGACAAGTATTTGTTGAAGCTTGGATTTAATAAAGGTATTGTTGATAGTAATTTGTATTTCAAGATTGATGATGATAAATAGTTGATTGTTGAAGTCTTTGTTGATGATATCATTTTTGGAGGAAATGATAGTTTGTGCATGAAGTTTGTTGATGAGATGCAAAGTGAATTTGAGATGTCCATGATTGGAGAGATGAAATTATTTTTGGGATTGAAAGTTACTCAGTTAGATAAAGGGATCTTTATATCTTAGTCCAAGTATGTGAAAGAATTATTGAAGAAGTTTGGTATGGAAGATTCAAAACTAGTTGGTACACCTATGGTGACTGGATGTAAGTTGACACAAGATGATGATTCTCTGAAAGCAAACTAGACTAGATACAAATCAATGATTGGTGGATTGTTTTATTTGACTAAAACTAGACCTGATATCATGAATGTCATATGCATTGTTGCAAGATTTCAAGTTGATCCTAAGGAATCTCATGTGACAACCGTGAAGAGGATTTTTAGATACTTGAAGGGGATAGTTGATTTTGGCCTATAGTATCCTAAAGATGATGATCTTTCTTTGAGTGTCTTTACTGATGCTAATTGGGTAGGAGATGTGAATGACAGAAAAATTACTAGTGGTGGTGCATTCTTCTTGGGAAAGAACTTGATTTCATGGTTAAGTAAGAAGTAGAATGCCATTTCTTTATCTACTGTAGAGGCAGAATACATTGTTGCTGCCAACAATTGTACTCAAGTATTGTGGATGAAGCAGAAGTTGAAAGATATCATATTTGTGTACGATGAACCTATTGCTATTTTATGTGATAATTCAAGTGAAATTAACATTTCTAAGAACTGGTGTTGCATTCAAAGACCAAGCGTATATCTATCAAGTTTCACTTTTTGAGAGAGAAGGTGAGTGAAAAGGAAGTCAGACTAGAGTATGTTCCCACTAAGGAATAGATTGCAAACATCTTTACTAAGCCTTTGCCTAAGGATACTTTTGAGTACCTCAGAGGAAAGCTAGGGGTGATTAACCCTCCTAATAAAAACTAAGATGCATTGACTTGCATCAGTTTGTGCATTTCATAGTCATAGCTTGATCCGGATTGATGTTGTGGTGGCTACTACTCAAGGGGAGTAGACAAATGTTCAAAAATGTGGTTCAGAGCTTGTGTGGAGAAAAGAGATCTTTGTCATTGATGTCGAAGGGGGAGAAGAATCATGTGAAAAACTTTGTGAGGAGATGAGTCATGTGAAAGAGTTGAGGAGAAAAGAGTCAAAACCTAAGAGGGAGAAAGTGCTAAGAGGAAGTTGCATTGATGGTGTTTTTCATATCATGTGTTGCCATCAATGCCAAAGGGGGAGATTGTTGGATGTTGTTGACATGTGGTTTTCATTGATGTCAACACTATTTGAATTAATGTCATTAGAGGTTTTATATGTTGAGGATATTGAGAAAATTGTAATAAATAAGTTGTAGGTTGTTAGTGATGCAGTGAAGTTCAATCTATTGTCTAGCTCAGTACGTTGATGATAAGAGGTTGTGGATTAAAGGGTTTCTTTTTTAGTATATCTAGTTTATCCATGTTAAGTTTCAAAGATCCACACGAAGATTTGATCGAGTTATGAGTTTCGGTGTTCTAACAGTTATTTTGTTGCTTTAGTTGGTGTTCCTGAATGAGGATGATGTGATTCTAGTAATTTCAGTTATTGCAGAGGCTTCTCAAGTGATTCATGATGTTTTTGGATGTTTCAATATCATGCTCTATCTATTTTTTTGGTCCACCTTGATCGTTGTGCTCACGATTGGTGATTTTCTCTTGTGTGTTCATGGCTGACAGGGTGATTGTAGCGTGTTGTGGATCCTCAAACCAAAATTGTTTTAAAGTGTTTTCATTGAGATTCTGTTTTGGGTCTTCACTATGTTGTGGCTAACCTTGGTTGATTCGCATTGAAAATTATTTATGTCTTGGGCTGACAGTTTGTATTCATTTTATTATTTTGTTGAAGCCAACATGGAGATGTTATTATTCTTGTTGTGGACATATATAAGTGATTGTTTATATCATTTGAAGGCATGTATGTGTGTGATATGTGTGAATAATGTCCTAATCATTCGAAGGTAGAAGCACAGTGTGAAGAAGAGTGAGTAGAGTGTGAAGAAGTGTCCATGTGCTTAACCAGAACTGTAATCAGGCATTAGTAGATGTTATTTTCTCAGTTGAAAATCCTGCAGATGTAATCTAAATGTTTCTATAAGATAGTGTGTCTTCCTTTGGGTAGAAAGGCTTGTTGTATTTGAGCAGTGTGCTCTAGGAAGTGTGCCTGAATGCATGTGCATTCTCATTTATTATTTATATTTTTAGCAGGGTATAATCTTGTGGACTAACCTCCACCGTGGTTTTTCCCCTAATAGGGTTTCCACGTAAAAATTCTTGGTGTTATGTGTTTTTCTGATGTGTTGATGATTTATTCTTTCATGGTTATTAATCAGGTCTGAGAATAAGTTTAATAAGTTTAATAAGTTCAAATTTATGGGACAACTGATTCACCCCCCCTCTCAGTTGTCTTCCACTTGTGTTGCCAACAAAAAGGTCATCTTCATCCTCAATTTTTCTTTCAAGTGAAGGAAGACTTATTTTTACCTTATTACAGCTCAACTGAGATGTCAAAATATCAAATTTTTGAGCCTCCTTCTATTGCACTGAAGTTGATGTGGTTGTGATTTGAAATTCACTCTCCTCCTCTATTATCACATTTGATTTATCATTTTCAATTTCTTGTTCAAACTTAACAGCAACTAAAAGATTTGTTTCTTCCTCTAAAAGCACCTCTTCTTTAGGTTATTTTGGAACATAAGGGGTTGGTTGAGCCTCCTTAATGGGTTCTTCGCAAGGATGCACTTTTTCAATAACGGGTTCTTGAATAGAAGGAGGTCTCCTCCTAAAACTTGGGAAAGCAAATTGTTTAGGCTCCTCTATAGGTTGAGCTTGCTCAAGGATAGGTTCTTGAATTGAAATAAGATTTCTAAAACTTGGAATCTCAAATCTAGCAGGCTTAAGAGGTTCACCTTGTTTGAAGCTTGGAATATTAAACTTGGAAACCTCATGTTTGGAAAAATTTTAGCCTCATTTATGTATCCTTTGCAGTAAGTTGTTGAGCAAGATTCCCCTCAAATTGCCTCTTTTGTGCCTCCCACTCCTGCTCATGGAGATGGGCTTGGTAAGATTCTTGTTCCTACTACAAATCACATTCTTGTTGAAATTCAAGGCTATAATTTTGTGAGCAATCATAGGCTGGACAAACTGACCGTTCTTGTTGCACATTCAATTTGCTCCTTCTAAATTGCTCTTCAAGAAACATGTTCCTTATCTTCAACCTCAAATCTAGATTGTGAATTTGTTTGAGCTTATCCTCAAAACTTTGAAACTCTTGAAGTTGATCATAGGGATTGATCTGTTGATTTCTAGAAAAATGGTAGCCTTGGGATTGATCTTGAGTATATACTAGCTCCCATGATGGTTGAGCAAGGGTGGGTGGGTGGTAAAAGCACTGAACATGTTGGTTTTCTATTGTTGGTAGGTTATTGAGGACAAAACCAGCAGTATTTGGTATGGTTGGTAAGAGGGAACATATGATATATTTTTGTGATATGGAGGGTGAAAGGCCATATTTCCATGAAATGAAGACATGCTTATTTATTCAAAAGCTGGAAAAATAAGCCAAAATTAGATTTACTTGCAACTAACCAAAACTTGATCATACTAAAACTAGTAAAACTTCTTGGAGTCACCACGTATTTATTCAAAACACCTCAAAAGGCAATAACCAACTATTGTACACACCAAACAGCACTAGCAAAACATATAAAAGGACTGAGAATTAGTTCATGGTCCCACCGGGTGTGCCAAAATTGTTACCTATCCAAATTTGCACACCTTCCAAGTTGTGGAAACTCAATAGATTTGGAGTAACATGGGACTAATTTCAGGATGTGGGTATCCTATTGTGAAAGTAGACCTCCAAATTATGGGTTGGCTCCCCTTTTGATGTAACCTAATCTACTACTAAACTAATGATTTCTTGAGAAAAGAGTAAGAAGGTTGCATAACTGAAATTGACTAAAAAAAACTCTTAAAAGGTGATTCACAAAACTAAATCATACCTACAAACAACTTGCACACAGTTCAAACAATGAAAAATCCTGGTTTACATAGCTTATTCTACATGCATTCTTGCATAAGTATTTTATAAGGAGGTTTTAAAGCTAAACTCCTAGAAGGAAAATATTTCACAACTAAAAGAATTTGCATTCACTAACATAACTTATAACCTGCAACAATACACTTTTTTGCAAATCAGGTGCTTAACAATGAGACAAAATTACAAGGAAAAGCTACACTTTACAAGTAATTTGATCAACCACTAGATTCACGCAATAAAGCATGAAATGAGAAAGCAAATATTCAATATCATTGATCCAAGGTACTCACTGGTATACAAATCTATCTCTAAGTTACAATACTACTCCTGCTAAAAAGATAACTCCAGAAAATAAGCTATCACTCTACTAGAAAGAAAGAACTAACTTCAACAACACAATTTGAAGTTACTTAAGCAAAAATAAAACAAGTGCTTCACACAAGTCCATCTAGAATATTTTGGTCAAATGCAACAAAAAGGACAAAAATGGACCTTCTAAAATCACTCCAAAATGTCCTCTAAATGAAGCAAAGTAAAACCAAGACCTAAGTCACACTAAAAGTGTGACAAAACTGCCTCTAAATAGTTCAATTCCCTCCAAAAACAGTCAAAGACAACCTCACACATCTTTCCATGTTGGCTAGTCATCATTTTTTCTCACACATGTCTTCAACATGTTTGACCCACACTTTTGGTGTTTTTGCAAAGGTGCAAGACTCTATTTTGCATTTAAGATAATAATTTGATTAAGTGACTTATAATAACATCACTTAATCAAACTATTTTACATTTGAGAAAACAAATGCAAAACAATAAGAGGCCCCACCTTTTTCTTGAAATACATCAATATTTTCCATTATAAATAACATAAAATAAAGTGATTTGTAAACACGTCACTTAAATAATGTTTTACAATTCAGAATAAATGTAAAAATAATAATAATTTCCCCAACCAATCATCAAGGTTTGCAAGAATATCACCTAACTCAAATTATCCTAAGGCATTACTCACCAATACTTTCCATTTTCAAATATCATTTACCATTTAGTGAGTTATACTTAACATCCCTTAATTAAAATGTTATACCACTTAGAACTAATGCAACTTGGGAACAAGGTTTACCCTAGTGCATAACATAAGTCCTAAAGACCTTTACACAAGGTGATGAGAGTTTGAAAATAAAACACTAAGTCTTGAAAGACTTTGAAACCTTCAAGGACATATGAAAAACACTAAGGAATGTTATGACAAAGTCATCAAAATCACTAAGGCATAGGACTTCATTTCCTAGCCCATCGCATACATTAGTTTGTGCTTGGAATTTTTTAAAAAAAGGTAAAAATACCTTTGGTGGTCGACTTTCAATAGGGTTTCAAACCCTAACACAAAAAAATGAAAAAAAATGCAAAAGTCACTCATTTCTCCATTGAACTTTCTGGAGAGTTTGCTTTGCCACCATGGGGTTTCAATGATAGAGATCTGCAGATGGTTTCACGGCCGATTTTTGAATGATTTTTTGCACAAACCACTGGAAACAATTAGGAAAATGTTATTTTTTAACAAAAACCTGCTTTTTTCTCCATTCTGAAAGCTATTCGAGTTGTCAATGTTGCGGCCATATACATTTTTCTGATGCAATCTTTTGTATCTTTTGCTTGTGAAATTTTTACTTGCTTTTGGGCCGCCATTCAAGTGATTTTTTGAAGCTTCCTATGGTGAAAAATGACTATCATATTCAATGAAAATAATACCTCAAGCTTAGGTAAGCTCCATGCCAACATATACCTTGATTCTCTCCTTTTGTACACAACAAAATAGTGAAAATACTTAGCTTTTTCCTCTATGTCCAGACCTTTGAAACAAACCCCAACTGGGATCTTGCACCTTGTGAAGAAAATCATTTCTTTAGGCTGCAACCATGAAGAAATGAACTGGGTTTTTTGCATTTTTCTATGAATTTCCAGAAAGAGGGTTTGAAACCCATTATGCATTGTATGAAGAAAGAAAAATAGGGAATCTCCCCATTTCATTCTACATTTGTAAGTTTTGATAAAAACCCCAAGTGGGTTCTACATTTTATGAAGAAAAGCTTCTTTAGGTCGCGCCCATATGAATTGGGTTCTTTCATTTCACTTTTCCATGGTTGTGGTTCATTATGTTCTGGGTATTTTCCATTTTTCTAAACTCTCCTCCATGATTTCCTGTAAGCCTTTTCTGTAGAATGTCAAAGGCTTCAATTTTGTCAAAAATCTCATCCCTCTCACTCCTTTTAACTCTTCACTCAGTTGACAAGGATCCCTATGTAGAATTTTCTTTATCAATTTTCCACATTCTGGATTACACTTTCCTCAAGATGGTTCTCACACAACACTTTTGTGCTTTCTTGAATGCCTTTAAACAAAAACAAAAAAATTGCTTGCATTTCTTTTGTCCTTACATAATCATCATGCTTAAAGTGATTTTCTTTTATTACAGACAAGCCCCCTTATAAGTTTGTTCAAACATTACTCAGAAGTATCATGAGTTGTGATAGACACAATTAGAAAGCTTAATTTCTCAAAACAACAATAGACATTGTAGAAAATGATTTTTTTATAGAAAAAAGTTCATCACAAAAATAACATACCAGGGTATTCTTGTATTGTAGTAAAACATACTAGGGTATCCACTACTACAATCCTTGATTATATATAGTGTTTTTCATAGATGTTCATCCATTCTAGACTGTGGGACAACCTAACAACTAGGACTCCTCTTGATAGGCATTGTCCCATTATAAAAGTGGGTTTACTATTTGTAAGAAATGTGCATGCCATTCACCCTAAGCATTTGACTCCCTCTTGACCTTTCATATCTTACTATACTTAATTTTCACTTTTACATTTACTGTCCTCTAGTGAGTTCACTATTTCCTCAGTCTATGGTTCTCCTCTCCATTTGGTGTGATGATTTCCATCATATGGAACTCTTAATAGAGTGTGTGCACACTTAAATTCTATGTGGTTATGGACATCCTTCAATTATTGTCACCAACTATAGACCACTACCTCTACAATGCTTGCATAAGTTGCCTCACCACTGTCCATCTGCATTTAAAGATAACCCTGTAGCTTTTAATGGAACTGTCCTTGTTCATGACTATCATATGTTCCCTTGAAGCACCATGATTTTTGATATACCCTATGATGACTATCTTCAACAAAACATTCTTGTGCAAGTATATTCCTTCACTGTTTGCAAGCAAACAAGATTACCATCTTTTGTCTTCTTGAACAAAGGTTTGAAGCTCCTATGCCTACTTTTTTTTCTTGCAAGCCTCTGATTCTCCTGCACTAGTTTCATCTTAGCATCAATTACTGCAGTGAAGTAATCCAAATACAAATGAGATTCTAGAAGTGGAGGTGTTGATGGTTATATAGGCTTCCATGGGACTGATTCAACTAGTTCCACATACTCTACCAGTAAGAATTGTTTCTTATTTTTATCAACAAATTCACAATTTTTTTGTTGGGTTCAGGAACATTCTCCAAAAGGATTAGGGTCTTTATAGGATTACTCAAGTTAGACTCAATGGCCTCAACAAATCCATGTTCCTCTGAGGCTTGTCTTTTTTTTTTTTCTCTTTTGTAGGACTATCATCATGTACTCATCCACTGTCCTCCCTTGCTAGTGCCACGTTTGAGAGGACTTCCATCTGTAACTTCTCTTCCATACATGGTTGTGAACTATGTTATGAGTTCACTACACTCTATCATGATTCCAAATGGCCACTATCATTAATGTTTTGTTTAGTTTTCTTTTGCATGGAATTGACTTCCCTCGACATGATTACCAACAAAGCCTTATAAAAGGTTGCCCTTCATAATTGTCCTACATTCATTTGTTCACCTTGGGCTGTTCCATATAACTATTGATGGTTCTAGGCAGGACTTGATAGCTCTTACATTATTTATTGATGGATGCATAACTGAACTTGATGCATCAATAATTGAACTTGATGCGTCCCTTTTTCATATTGTCACATAAATCATATGTTTCTTGGGAAGAGACAAACTGCTTCATCTCTGAATGATTGCTTTCCTTGTCTTGTTTCCTTCAAAGCTTGTTCTTTGAAAATTATGGCAATGAAATCCAACACATATCATTAGTAAAATGGAATTTGGATCCACTTAAGAAGATTGAAATACATATCCAACAGAGTATTGTCCCTTTTTGGCATGATGGCAACCTATTGTTTGATTCATTGTGAAAAGATGAAGTAGTTCACACTATTTGTTGCATCTTTTGAATTTGATAATTAAATTTGATCAACTGGTATGATTCCATATTGATTTAATGCATCAAGAATAGGTTTATCATTGATTTGATCAAGTTGCTCAATTTCCTATCTATCCTAAAACACAAGAGGGCAGCATGTTGGGCTCAACCCTCGTGGGAGCCACATTTTACTCCACATATTGGAAAACAATAACAAAGATTTGTCTTATATTTGCACAAGGAACAAAAATTTTAGATAAACAGAGCATATGATAGTTGTGTTTGATTACTCTCTTGTTATCCTAGACACCTATGGTATGTTGTTTATTTTAATGCTTATGGATATTAGATTATATGTTTATGGATGTTTTGCACATATTCTTATTAGTGACTTTTCATTGCTCTAACAACACTCTTTTTACATATGTAGGGAACCTAGGAGCAGCAAGGAGAGCGTCAAATGGAAGTAGGACAAGTGGGGAAGAATGAAGACGATGCAGGACAAGGCAAACAAGATTCGTCATTTCAGGCAATGACGAGTCCCTATTCATTTTATGTGCATTTCTTTTTTTATCTATAAATGTATAGTCTTTTCTTCATAAGCATTAGAATAGTCATTCCCTCAGCTTGTGAGGGACATTATACACTTATGATCATGAATAAAGATTACATTTGCAATAAATGTTGGATTTCTTTCTTATTGTATGCAATTGCACAACTGTAATAATGCAATCTTTTGATAATCCTTTTTTATGCACATGGACAAATTTTAGTAGAAAGTAATATGTATCTTTTAATGTTTAAATGCAAACACAATCATAAGTCTACCAGATTTAGCTAGAAGAAAAATTGGGTAGCAGTAATATCATATTTTTAGTGTTTATTGACATTTTTATGAATTATATTTTCTATTAAAAAATATTTATGTTAATTTAATTGTTTTAAATAATAAATTAATTATTTGTAATACTTTATTAAATATATTACAAAGTTACCATATTTAATTTTAATGATTACTAAAATCTAATAAAAATATTTTGTTTAAAATTCTTTACTTATATATATATTTTTAAATAATCATTTATATTTTTCTTAAAATGTCAATTAAAAGATAATAAAACAACCAAACTATCATAATTTTTTTATATAATAAATAGGAGTGACTATCAAACTCCAAGCTAAAGTCTGGAGATTCAATCTTGTTGTAAATCATGTGCCAAAAGAATAATGCAAGTGCACCCCAAGGTGTAATGGATGGATAGAAACTCATAAGTAACTTCTAATTTTTTTAAATAGACATGTATTTGAATTTCATATTAAAGTAAAAGTAAAAGTATTAAAATTAGGATATTGACTTATAAATAGAGAGTATAAGAGTTGGAAAATGGAAACACAAAAGTTGAAATGCTTATTGGAATTATAATGAGAAAAAATTGCTAGTATGAAAAAGAGGTATTATCAATCTAGTTAGATTTTAACCTACTTAGTAGAGTCTTATTCACACTACACTTTAGTTCACTTAGATTTTACCTATACTTTTGTCTCACCTCATGTAGACTCACCAAGTGTCTCAACACTTGTCCATAGAGTCCTACACTTGTTTCATACTTGGAGGGGTAATCAAAATTTGACTCCGACCCTTTCACCTCTTCGTCCTTGCCTTTATAAGAAAGGCTCATTTGTATATTTCAACACATCACATGCTTATGATATTTTCTAATTTTGCATATTCTTATTTGTGGATTATTTTGAGTTTGCAAGCAGATCTTGGCTACTCCAACATGGTATGAGAGCAAGCATGCAAATTCCATCCCTTTCTCTCTTGAATTTGTGAGGGTTGTGGAAATCAAGTTTCAAATGGTGTATTTTGGAACAAAACCAACATCACAATTGCACTTAAGAGGGTCAAGAGACGACTTTTGATATATAATACTTGGATATTCAAAGAAAAAAAATGGGGTTTTTGGGCCCAACGATGGAGGGTCATACAGAAATCCATACACTTTGTATGGATTTATACGATTGTATTGTACAACATATTGTCTTGCATCAATGTACTAGTCTACATCAATCTCTTGATTTGTGTGTTGCCTCAACCTCTATGCAACAATTTTTTTAATATTTTTTGTATTTTAGTAATTTTTTAATCATTACAAATTTACCATTTTGTTGCTACTAGTTCAACTACAAGTGTTGGGTAACATTTGTTAGTTTTGAGAATATTTCAATAGTTGATGTCAGCATGATATCATCATTTTTCATCCCCAAGTTTACCCCTTCATCGTTGGACTATTTTTATTTTTGGCTTGAAAATTTAAGAGCCTCATTCTCAAGCATACAAACATATTTTTGAGTGATTTTTTTGTATTCTGCATATTTTTATCCTTTATCTAGTGGTGTGTGTTTTTTGTAGTATGATGTATGAATTTTTAAAAGATTTGGATTCTCAAATGACACCATGCACAATTCTTGTTTATGGAAATTCAAAGGGCTCATTTGGGATCATATAGACTCCTTTTTGGTTCCTTTTTTTAACCTACATGATTTTTTAATCTCTAGGTAGTGGTGATGTTAATTTTTCATGACTATGTTTCAAAATTTTAAATTCTGAGTATGTCCCTTTTGAGGTTTTGTACATCACATCCACTTTGTGGAATCTGTAATGCACTAAAATAAAGTGTCAAATCACTGTATCATTTTAGAGGGGGTCATGTTTTATTAATGGTGGTTTTAATTAAATTCTTTTATTTTTTGTTATTTTCTTGAGGTTTGAAAGGCATACTTGATATATGTCTTCATTGTCTACCTCATGACATAAACTTGTAAGAACTCAAAATAGAAAATAAATTTTGTAAATGCACTCATATTAAGTACTACAACAATTGAATGTGTTCTCCTTAAGGAGGAAATTTAATACTTACACTCAATTATAAAATATAATGGGAGGTTGTGCAGTACCTTGATTTTCCATCACAACAATGGATCCTCATGATACTCGCCTCATGTGTGTGCCATGATGCACACCCTTTTTTAGTTTCTTGTACATCCTTGTAGACCTAATATTGGGTCTACATTCTTGTCCACACTTTTGTGTTCATGTAAATAGTGTCAAATTAGATAACTAGTTAAGTTTTCATCACTTTTGAGTTTGGCCTATTCACATTTTCTTAAGTTTACTTAGGCTATTCTAGATTTTTGTCTCACCTCAAGTGGTTGATACAAGTTCCCTCACTTTGTGAGACACCTCTTGCATAGTCATTTACCACTCACTAGAACACTTTTCATGTGAGTAAACATGTGTTCCATCACTGAAGGTTTAGTCAGTCATTTTGTTTGACTTGACTAGCTTCACCACCTTGCCTATTTAAGCAAGGTTAAATATTGTAGATTTTACTTAAATCTTGTATAATTCTCTTGATAATAAAAACTAGGCTTATTGTGTGGAAGTATTTTTTTGGAAGTTTTTGAAATTTTCTTTATGATCTTGGAAATCATGACATGGTATCAGAGCCATGCAAGAAAAACCCTTGCTAAAATCTTGTATCTAGCTCAATATGAAGTTCTATGTAATTTGATTTGAATGTAAAACTAATCTGTTTTTAGGATTGATCTCAAATTTTATTTTGCATCTCTTCTCTAATTGAATTAAAAGAGTTGGTAGGCCTCGTGAGTAGGTTGCACAAGGTTTTGTCCTTTTGGCATGGCCAAGATCCAAGGCACATGGGAGGCATACATATTTGTATTACCTTGTGTAGACCACAATCCATGTTCTATCAAGTTGTGAGGATTTCTCTTGCATGGTGATTTACATTTACTTTTTTATTTTTGTATTATATATGAAGGTTTTCAAACTTGCAAAAAGCATGGAAGAGGCCAATGTTTTTTTTATCAATTCACCTTTGTGCAAGGTGAAACATGTTTTTATTGCAACATGTGTCTCTTTGTTGCATGGTTGATATAACCTCGGTATCATGGTATCCATTGCATAACATGAAACTTCTATATAAATCATAGACAAGTCTTTGCACTGACTAACTAGATCGATCCATGCTTTGTTCTTTTTTATCTTTGGATTAGATCATTGGGAGGAGTTTGTATTTATTGTGGAACTTTGGCTTGATCTACTTCGTAAAAGGACACAATTTTCTCTGCCAAGGAATTTTATGTGTTGGGAAGGTGCATCCAATATGAGAAAGGAACAATGAATTCCTTGCATGAGGGAGATTCTTCTTTGGCTTTGTGCAAGACCCACAACCTTGAAGATCTTAATATTGCATTCTCACAACCTTGTATCCAACACTAATCTTGTATTTGAAGCGATATTCTCTTGTTATCCACGAGCTATGTGAAAGCACAACTCTTTGTAATCCAATGTGAAGGAAATCCATCCTTTGCGAGACCCTTTTTTTTCTACAATCACCCTCAAGCCACACCCAGCAACTCCTTCATTGAGCGTGTGTCACTATTTATCTCCTCGCACAAGCTTTAATTTCCATTTGAAGAGTGGTTGGAGTAGGTCATGGAATAGATGTCACTAAAGCCACACAATTCTCCACAACTAATATATTCTTTATGTATGAGTCACTCAAGGAATCAAGCCTCCATGATCACCTACAAAAACCAAAAATAACCTTCTACAAGAGGGGAAAAAAATACAAATTTGCAATAATGGATGCAAGATATGGCTAATATGTAATACTCAATATAATAAATTGAATTATCTAGGAGGTACAAATGATGCCTTTCTTATAAAGGAAAAATGTGGGATAGGATTAGACAAGAACTTGAAATGTGTCTCAATCCTATACAATGAGATAACTACCCCAATAAATATTAAATGAATTAGGACACAAGCATTAAATACCAAAAGATAAGTTACAACTAATTCTTAACTAGATAGATTCCCTCCTAAGTAATGCTAACTAGAAATATTCTCTCTTAGGACCTAAGTGGACTTAACATGTAAATAAGATCTAGATAAGACTAGATAAGGAAAATAACTATTTACATCAACACCCCCCTTAAGTATAACTTAGGGAGTCGATTATTATGCAAAGATACAAGGATGGGTCTCGACTATAAGGCCATGTTAGGTACCCATGTACATATGCAATGCAATCTCTCACAAATAGACAAAAGGAGAAAACCTAGTGGGACAAAACTCCTCCCCAAAAGAGAGATGAAATACAAAATACTCCCAATGATGCATGAGAGGGATAAAACCCCATTTGAGGAAACTGACCCCCTCCCATAAGAGAGACCATACAACTTCCCCTCAATGGTTATTATCTTACAATAGTAGAAGCTCAATATTGAATGTTGAATATGATCCAATCTAGTCAGACAACATTCATCCCCTTAGGAAGAAACAAAACTAGGAATATATGCAAGATTTCTTCCCATGCTTGAAAGGAATATGTGGGAAGAATAATGATATGTGGTGTCTCTGAACTATGCTCAAGTGTCTCCATATCAATGTCGAAAGCTGACAAACTCCAAACAAGAATTCTAGGTCACACAGCTGAAGATGTCAATCTAGAACCTCCTAGAGATGAATGTAGAACACACTCCAAAGAAAAAAATGCCTCCTTTGAAGAAAAAGAAGCATCCTCCAATTTTTTTTGAAAATTATCCACACTCATGTCAAACTACAAGGGGTGTTCATGTAGAGAATGAACAAGAGTGTCAGAGTATTCCCTCACAATAAATGAAGAGGAATCATCTCCATCAAAGAGAAGATGTATGCAATCAATGGTGTCTCCTAAATTTTAAATGTGGGACTCAAAAAACAACCCACCAATGTTTATCAAGTATGCATCCCAAGTAGATGTAGCTGGAAGATGATGTAGATCTCACTACACTAAATCACAAGAGGCCAAACTGGTGCCAATATGATCATCATCAAATGCAACAAAATATGAAGGATATGGAATGCAAGGCTCGAGAATGGGATTTGATGTGAAATATCCCAATTTCAAGAATTCAAATGTCTCCTCTAAATCATGGTTCACACTAGAAGTGTGATCCACAACTAAAGGAACACTATCACCATCAGAAGAAAAATCTACAAAGGTGTACAACCAAGATGAATGATCAACCATCCAAGTAGCAAGAACTCTCCACTCTCCAAGTCTAAAATGATGACTAAATCATGAGTGAACTCCACAATCCTCCCATCCCCACCAATACCATGTTAGAGTCACTCAAGGACTCAAGCCTCCAAGATCACCTACAAAAAAACAACCTTCTATAAGAGGGGAAAGCAAGAACACAAATCTGCAATAATGGATGCAATATATGGCTAATATGCAATACTCAAGTTTGTAGTGATATATTGTAATTTCAATGGATTGAATTATCTAGGATGTAAAAATGATTCCTTTCCTATAAAGGAAAAATGTGGGATAGGATTAGACATGATCTTGGCATGTGTCAATTAATCATGTACAATGAGACAACTACCCTAAAAAATATTAAATAACTTAGGACACAAAAATTAAATGTCAAAAGATAAGTGAAAACTAATGCTTAACTAGAAATATTCCCTCCCAAATAATGCTAACTAGAAAGGTTCCCTCCTAGGACCTAAGTGGACTTAACATGTAAATAGGATCTAGATTTAAGACTAGATAAGGAAAACACCTATTTACACCAACACTTTATTTCTTTTGCATTTTCCCTATAGTAGTTGCCATATCTTGAACCTTGGTAGTAGATGCACCATGGCCTCCTTTATGCCTTCATCCATATTTGGAAGCACCATTTTTTGGTACACTTGTGTGTTATGTTCACATCATAATGGAAGATTTGTTGAGTGGGTTAAAATTTGACCTTCAAATTATTTTCAATGAGGCAAAGACTACATCGCCCTCTCCAATGACTCCCATCAAAGTCGTGACATGCAATGTGGTCTCTCCACCACTCTCCCAAAAATTGTGCCTTCAATGCTCTTTGGAGGCTCTATTAAATGGCCTACAACTTGGTCAATGTCTCCCACATGCCTTCCATTTGAATCAATCTCCATATTTAGTTTAGACTCTCACACATATCAACGAAGTCAAATAGGATTCTACAATCCAAAGGATTCCTCCATTGACTTATCCACTTGGCATAACGACCTTGACAGCATGGTTTCTTTGTATTTTATTCCACCACTAGCATTTATCTTCCATCACTAATTTTTAAAAATCCAGTGAAACATCAAGTTTATTTTAGTATTAGTGGGGTTTATAGATTATCAAAAATGCTTGTAAAGGGGGAGTCATTTTCATTTTTCCATAACCTTCAAATGATAAGTCAATTTTTTTTTATTATGAATAGTCATCAAAAATATCTTTCTAATCTAGACAAACTAACATCAAGATGATGTAAAAAATGTTGTTTAAAACATATTTTGTCTCCTCTTTTAACAAGAAAACTTTAAGTTTCTAAGTGTAAAATTAGGCACATATGATTATTGTATCTTTTGATTATCTACTCAAAATGAGTAATGCTTTTGTGAAAGTGAATATCACTTTCCTATTTTATTGGAAAATATATCACACTCAATTATAAAGTGACATTATTTGTTACATTGAAATTGTTATATGCACTAAATATATAAAGTGACAATTCAAGGGGGATCAAAATAATCAAGGGGGGTTGTCACTGTCATTGTTCCTTGAGCACCTTATATTTATTACATTTCTTTTGAACTCAAAGAATGTGGGAATTACTAAAAAGAATGATTAAAAAAATTATCAATTCACCCACCATAATCTACTACATGAGATTCCAGAGATGCTTCACTAAGAGTTTCAAGAGATTCTTTCTCACAGGAACATCACTTATTGCATCAAAATTCAAAGGCGCTTCACTGAGAGCATCCAAAAATTATTTATAGAAATAATTCATATCACTTATTTGGCACATATTATACATTAGTCTTCACATGGAGTATTTGAGAAACATTCAAAAAATTCATCATCTTATGGGGGGCTGCATAGTCCCTCTTTATTATATCATTTCTCTTTTGGAGAGGAGTTTTATTTCCCACAAGGTTTTTCTCCTTTACTCCACTTTATGAGAAAATTTTACATGATACCTAACATGGCCTAGTATTTGAGACTCATCATCATGCATAAATTACTCCCTAAGTTTCACTTAAGGGGGGTGTTGGTGTAAATAGTGTCATTAGATAACTAGTTAAGTTGTCATCACTTTCTAGTTTGACCTATTCACATTTTCTTAAGTTTACTTAGGTTATTATAGATTTTTATGTCACCTCATGTGGTTGAGACAAGTGTCCTCACTTTGTGAGACACCTCTTGCATGGTCAATTTCCACTCACTATAACACTTGTCATGTGAGTAAACAAATGTTCCATCATTTAAAGGTTAGTAAGTCATTGTGTTTGAATTGGCTACCTTCACCACCTTGTCTATATAATTAAGGTTACATTGTATATTTTACTTAATTCTTATGTCATTCTCTTGATAATAGCAACTAGGCTTATTGTGTGCACTTGTATTTTTGTGGAAGTTTCCTAATTTTATTTTATGATCTTGGAAATCATAACATTCTATGCCTGATGTTGATTGTTCTTCCTATACCCCTTCCTCCTAAGCATTAAGGTGGGAATTATCATATTGTTATGCTAATGCTTCCTTAGTTTCAATGGAGCAATGGAGGAACCTTCTACTTTTGGTAGGGGTCGCATATACCTACTCTTTTTATCTCTTCTATGGGAGATTATTTTAGTGGATCATATTTTGTGAGATTCTAGTACTTATGTAGAGCACCATGATGAAATTTTAGTAGTGTACTATATGTAACTCATGAATTTGTTGATCGTACTCCAGAATCATAGTACTATCTGCATCTTCAACTTCACATAGTTTGATTTCCTTTGTGCCATCCATGTATTCATGGTTGAGTGGTATTTTATATGTTCACTCATGCAATGGTTTGTATCTCTTATCTTGATCTACATTTTTTTGGAGGTTCATTGATTCCAGCAAACATTGGTTCGTCTTTGGTAGAGTTTACAACTTTGGCATGCTTCAAAATTTCTTCATCATCACATCCCTATCTTCATGGGAATCTTTTCAGAACGTCGTATCCTACTCCTCTCTTTTGGAGGAGTATTGTTCTCATTGGGTTTTTTCCTTTTTCTCCATTTGTGATAGACCATAATTATACATGAGTAACTTATCAAACCTTGTTGTCAAGACTCATCTTTTCAGTTCTTAGCTTACTCCCTAAGTATTGATTAAGGGCGGGTGTTAGCTTGAAATGAGGTATTATCAAACTAGTTATCTTTTAGCCTAATTAGTAGAGTCCTATTCACACTACACTTAAGCTCACTTAGAGGTTATCTAGACTTTTGTCTTACCTCATGTAGACTAACCAAGTGTCTCAGCACTTTTCCATAGTGTCCTACACTTGTTTCATAATTGGAGGCGTAGTCATAGTTTGAATCCTACCTTCTCACCTATTCATCCTTGCCTTTATAAGCAAGGCTTACTTGTATACATTTCAACAATCACATGCTTATGATATTTTCTCATTTTGCATATTCTTATCTTTGGATTTTTTTGATTTTGCAAGAATAACTTGGCTACTTTAATAAAATTAACATGTGTACTTAATAAATATTGGTTTTAGGACTAAAAATAGATTATAGATGATCAAAACTACCTATCTAGCAAATTTAGGAGCTCTATGATGAATTATATTAAAAGGGGTACAATTGGAATATTAAGGGGGCATAGAGGCTAGCATAGATGACCTCAAAGGGTGTAAATTTCCTTTAGTTTCAAGCTTTTGGAACTTTCCAAGATGTAATATCTTTATTTTATTACCAAGTTTTAACTTGCAAACTACTCACATTCACTACAAATTCTTTGATATATAGATCTTAATGCGAGATAGGAAAAATTAGATGTGTTATAAAGGAACCCCTATTGATTATTTTTAAAAAAAAATTCTACAAAAGTAAGCGACTAGAAATGAAGCTTCTTGAATTTAAATCTACTATTAACCATTTCATTGGCCAAGTTACTTCATGCTTTATTTTTTTCTTCAATTTTAAATCAACAATATTGATATGTCTAAGAAGATTATTTATGACTTAATGTGATGAACATGATAACCACTTATTCGGATCTACCTTACCTTTGTGCAACTCAATTACTACAAATAATATTTTGATTTATTGAACATCTAAAAAATATAAAAATGATAACACTTATTTGCTAGAAATAAAAAATTAAAAAACCTAAAAATTAGATTGATGAATAAGTGAATAATGATTAGTAAAAAGAAGAAATGTCAACTCTGATACTCTTTAACCATGGCTACCACAACTAAAAAATGTTATAACTTTCAAAATAATTTCTTAAAACCTTTAAAAATTAGAAATTTAAAAAAAACACGAGATGCGAGATCAAACAATGAACAAAAACACCTTCCACACAAGAGATTTGTAAATAATAATTTGATATATCATCAAGAAGAAAAAGTTACTTAATTACAAAGCTTGGAAATTGAGACGAGATGTTGGGTGGGAAACGAAACGACTCTGGAATTTTAAAATCGGATGAAGGAGAAGGTGATGGCAATAAAGATCCAGATGAGGATGGTTGGGTGGATGAAGTTTTTTCCTTGAAGGGAAGGCTCTACGTTTCTTCCCTTGATTTTTTCGGCTTGTTGTCATGGTTGTTGCACCTACTTGGGTTGTCTCATCTATTGTTGTGTCGATTTTGGAAGTGTTAGTTTTAGTTTCCCTTGAATGGTGCGGGAAAGGGAGCGAGTCGAGTTTTTTGATTTCCTGTGAGGAGAATGGTAATGGCAATGCATATTCTGTTGAGGTTGTCGATTCCTTATGGTTTTTTGGAGGCCTTCTTCTAGATCTCTTTAGGCTGGGTGTTTGGGGGAGACTCTTGTTGTGTCCTTGGATTTTCTAGAGTTGTTTATGTTGAAGCTCTGTCATATGTTTCTGAGTTGGTCCTTCTTGGCCCTATTGGGGTTTACTGCTTGTCCCTTGTGGGGGAGTTTCTTGTTCTTTTGGTTGGAGTGTTTGTGTTGTTGTAGACCTCTTTTCTTGCCTATTTCATCTTTGGGTTTGGTCTTCTTGCTAGTCCCTAGCATGGCCCTGATCCCCAAACTCTTGTGGGTGTTGGGGGAGTCTTTGTTGTGATTTCGGCATTGGCCTACTCTCTTTTTATTTTTGTTTCATCTGTTGGTTTTGTGGAGGTTGTGGTACCTCTGTTGTTTCACCGTTTGAGATTTTTTGTTATCGAGGTGTCTCTTCACGAGTCTACTTTGGCGCTTGGTTTGTTTGCACTTTTCAATTAAGTGTCTATTGTCGCTTAGTTACTATCATGCCCCCCACCATCCCTTTGTTGTGTGGGAACTATTGGATGTGCTTAGCGAGGGTTGAAGGTTTGGGAGTATTTTTTGTCTCTATTTGTGCAAAGTTTGAGGGTCCTCTTTGCAAGATCTTCTAGGTGTGGAGGGGTCTCTACCCTATTTCAATAATTAATACTTATTTATTTGAGACCATCAAGCATGGTGTGCTTGATATTTTTTTTCATTTTGTTGTGTTCTTGTTGGTTTTCTGATCATCTAACCCTAGAGGGTTGGAGCTCGGTGAATTTATGGACTATGTTGCCTGAGAAAATGGTTGTTTTGGCTCTTGGTGGAGTTTTTCTTGATGTTATTGTTTGCTCTCAAAAACGTAGGCTGAATGCCTCAAGAGGTTGCCAATCTCTTGATACGTTTTAGGGCCACAGAACAAGGTCAAGAGAACTCAACCTTCTACTCTTTAGGTGCTGCTAAACCTAGGCAGGTGTACCTCTCTTAAACAATGCAGACTTTAACTTGTGATTATCTTTCTGAAATGCTTTGTCCACAATGGCATATAACAGTGAACAAATGAAATTAAACTTGATAACAATTTGTAGATCTAAAACCTAAAATACCTAATTAACTGATAAAAAGAGATTGAATGAATTTTGAATAATGAAATTGTAGAGACCAGTGCCTTGTTGGGTATGCGGAGTCAAACGAAATAGAGGTGAGCAAGTTATTCTAGCAAAAAATCAAATTGTAGGCATATGATCTATTTATAACTTGTATAAACAATGCAAGATTATGATTACTAAGCTCTACTTTAAGAATCCAGATGAATTCCCCCTAGTTACTGTGATCAATAGAAAGAATTTAATCCCTACTTGAGAGAACCAATCAATTAATCACACAGATACAACAAATGTACACCGATAAACTGAGAATAAACTTGTTATTTCAATTTAAACAACCAGAAAGAATCAACTTGGAGACAACTTTAGCAATGCTTTTCAATAAATTCAACATACAATTGATACTAGAAAGAACCTACCACACCAACTTAATTTCATTGAAACCACCATTTGAAATCATGAACATAGTCTCAGGAAGAGAAAATTATCCTACTGTAGCCATCTGACTACCTTCTATTTCTAATCTAAAATCTGATGATCCAAAGATCTGATATCGTTCAATTACAATCTAGGTGCATATTTATACCTAGCATTAAGAAAATAAAACATTTGAAATATCATGTCGGACAAGCACAAAACTCAGGCTCCAACAATGTCAGCCCACAACAGTTAAAATTCCAATTACATGTCGGCCACAAGATCAGAAATTATGTTATTCACCTGTGCACCAGTCGGCAAGATAATCGTGAAGGTATGCCGAAGGCAATATAATGTTGATCGCTCCCTGCCAGTGTTCCCCCACTCTGCATGCTTCACCATGACAATCCATTTGTTACACCGAAGTTCATTCCTCATGTGTTTTCCATTCGCAAAGACACAGGATATATCTCGCTGAAAGATCCTTTTGTTTGTTTTAATCACTGTCGCCATAACTTATCGCTCTCGGGGAGACCTCCTGTAGATGTCATTTCCTTTCCCCGAAATTCCCTTCGTGTTTTGTCATGTCACTGCAACTTAAGGTTTTTCTCATTGAAAAGCATTTTTCATTTGACACAGTCGCCGTAGCATCCGACCATCGAAGAGACATCATAGAGATTCATAGGGCTACGATGAAGATCATTTATTATTCACATGTCACTGAGACCAGGCTATCGTTATGTCGAAAACAAGAAATGACCTTTTGTTCATCTGTTCATCGCTATAGCCCTCCTCCTTCGGTGAGACGTCAAAGAGAATTGATTATGTTCTGTCGAAAACCCACCTTATTCATTATATGTCGCCGAGACATAGGATGCCTCACACCAATGCACCCACACACTATCATTGTAGCTTAATAGTTTTGGGAAGACCTTATAGAGAGTACACAAGGCATATCGAAAGGCCCTAACCATCCCCGTATCGCCAAGACAAGAAAAAACTCCTACCGAAATACAACCTCTGCATGTATGTCGTTGTAGCTCATTACACTCGGGGAGACGCTAAGAGAGAGTTCCATATTATGCCAAAAATCCCCTGGGACCACATGCTCGCCAAGACACTGCCAACCTTATAGCGATATGTGCATCAAAGTAAATCAACATGTAAGGTCAGCGAGACCAAAGGTCACTCGCCATGACCTTACACCGATAGCTATAACTTATAGCGATACACCATCCTCCACTTGAAAAGTCGCTATAACACATACCTCCTCGCCATAACCCCTCGCCGAAAATTAAACTTTCACTGAAATGACTACTTAGGCACTGGTCGGTAAGACAAAAGAAGATTGGGGAAACCTCAACCTGATAGCCAAAACACATGCCGATAATGTTCCATCCGCTAATGTGATCACCGAGATATGTGAGAAGTACTGCCGACCACCCTGAAACAAAATATTAGCAAAAAACAGGTTGGGGAGACAAGGAAAATGTCACGCCGACCAGAACCATGAAGTAAAATATGCATGACATGGATGAATTCAAAGGGGAAATATGGAAAAATATGACTGGAACATGCACATGGCAGGGAAAAATCAGGAAGTTCATGAGTGAAATTATGTGTAAAATCATCAGATTTTTACAGTTCTAATAGTTATTTTGGGAAAGCTAAATATGCTCTATAAGGAAGACTTCATTTTTCTTATGGCTCGACCGATTACTCATTCAATGACTTGGTTGTTGATGGTTTTCAAAGGTGATGAGGACTCTCAGGTTTTGAGTTTTCCTTTTCCCTTTCCCTTTATCAGTTTTTCTTCTTTGACCCTTGTGGTTTGGGGTTCAATGTTTATGTAGGTTGCTCTGTCTAGGGCAGTAGAATTATTGGCTCCTATTGGGGCTATGTTTGTTGCTCTTAAGGATAAGCTAATTTTTCGGCATGTTCTCTTAGCCTTTCTTGCTAAGTTTACTCTTTTCGTCGAAGTATTTGCTTTCTTCCTGTCTCTAAGAGTTAAGATTGTTGTGAGATGGTTGTCTCATGATATGTTGGTTTTAAAATGTTTTGAAATCTGCAATAATTGGTTGGAATTTCGAGTTGGTTTTGGGGAGGTTATGGTGATTGGGTGTTGTGTTGTTGCGTTGTGAATGGTTGTTTGGCTAGTTCTGTTAGCTATGAGGTAGAATCTTGTGATGGAAGAATATGAAGGTAACCAATGGAAACCAAAATGTTTAGAAATTTGCAATAATTGGTTGGAATTTTGGGTTGGTTTTGGGGAGGTTATGGTGATTGGGTGTTGTGTTGCTATGTTGTGGATGGTTGTTTGGCTTGTTCTATTAGCTATGAGATTGAATCTTGTGGTGGAAGAATATGAAGGTAACCAATGGACTCATGCGTCGTGCCACGTTGGGTGGGGTCTCAAGACTTATCTTTCTACTCTGATTATATGGCTGCTCTGAATCTACTAGAGCTTGGTTTTATTATCCTGGATTGTTATTTCATGATAGCTATGTTATGGTTTCGTACCTATTGGACTTTGGTTAACTTCATAAATGGTCAGTGCATTATTTTGGGGATTAATTTGAGGATTTTTTTTTTATTATGTTGATGATAGTTTTATGGTTGCATTTTTGGTTACTTGGCATACTTGCCATTTTGATGTTATTTTATGGTGGGGGTTGGTGTTTTTCTTCCCATATTATTCTCTATTTGTTGTTTTGTCTTTGTAACCACAGGATCAAGGCCCTTTCCCTGCTTATCTAATCAAAAACAAGAAAAAATTACATAATGAACTCAAGAAACTTCAAGGAGATTGAGAGTTAATACAATGAGGGTGGGTGCTTTATAGGATCAACCCTAAATGATAAATATATTATATCATGACAAGCATCAACATCCTATATGATAAGACAAAATGATCTAATAATATATCACTTCAATTAACGGAAAAAAGCACTCCTAAGTTTAGCTTAAGTGCATGAAATGGAATAGACTAATAATCAACTAAAGATTAATTAATTATTAGCTAATGCATGATTACTCTAACACCCCCTCTTAAGATGAAATTAGGGAGTAGCTAAAAAACCTAAAAATAAAATTTATAAAAAAAATGCATGATGGATCTTGATAAACAAGGCCTGTTGATGTACTCATGTACAAACAATCTAATCTCTCACAATTGGAGAAAAGGATAAACACACACATGAAAAACTCCTCTCCAAAAGAGAGAAAGGTGAATGAAGGACTAAGAAGCCTCCAAAATGGTGTCCCAAAAATAATAGGAACATGAATAACATTGCACAAGCACAAAGAAGCTATAGACAACTATTAAATGATGATAGCTATAGTACTAAAATGAAGAACCTCCTCTGAAATAGATAATGATCAGGATCAAGAAGATAAGAATCTACATGAGTTCCCCAAAAAACATTACTTGAATCACATGGAAAACAAAGGTAAACATCTGGAACTCAAAGATACAGATGGTATAGGTACCAATAGTCTAGAAAGCACTGATCAAGTGAAAATAGAAGGTCAACTCTAGAAATAAGAATGTAAGAGTGTCCATATTGTAAATGATCCATCTCACTGAAATGCATGGGAAACTAGCCGATGCATCTTCCTAGTACATGGGAATAAGAACTAGATACATAGATCACTCCAAAAATGAAACCAAGGAATCATTAGCACTAGCAGTAGAAACCCCCCATAATGTGGAAAGGGAGAGCCAAGATAGGTTCACTGAAATTGTGTGACCAAGAAGTGCACGAAGCAGAACTAAGAACATTTTTACCTGCACATGAAAGTACCTACAGATAAAAAGGGTGTCCAAACAAGGTCACACACGCATGAGGAAACAATCAGTTAGACTCAATATTATCATGGAAAGAACATTCATTTGAAAAAGTTATGATGGAAAAAAAAAAGGTACTCACAACCCAGCCATGAAAATTTATATCATAGTGTGAGTACAAAAGGCACAACAAGACATGCAAAATCCCCAAAAAAGATTCACCAAAGTGACACTTTATCTCAATGCATCTACAAAAGATAAAATGCATGTAAAAGATGTCTATAATTCCCAAATAGGACAAAATTATAGAAATACATCTAGAACATTCCACACAAATATAATGTTTTTAGGAGCTAAAATGTCCAAGTAATTCACCAAAATGTGAAAACACAAAAAAAATGAAATATACCTAGAGAAGAATCTGGAAAAAAAATTGTTTGGATTGTTGTGAAGAGCTCTGAAAGATCATCCCAACATCATTGGAATTATGAAAAATGGAGAAATAGGTCAAAAGTTGTGAGCTCGGGAGTAAAAACATCACACTTCAGTTTGGCATATGATAAATGTAACAACAACAAAAAATTGAGAAAAAACTAGTACCATTGGATAGTGCTTGCAACCATATTTATGATAACATCTTGTTTGCCCAATTTTGATAACCGAGTGAAAATTTATCACGATTTTCCCAATCTTTCTAAGATTGCAAAAAAAAAAAAAAAGCTAGCCCCCTAGGGATTGGGTGCTAGTCACCCATGCAACCCTAAGGGAAAAAGGGTTTAATGATAATAAAAAAATAAAATAAAAAAATTTAAAAAGTGTCATGCAATACATGCACCAAAAATTTGCCTAACTCCAAAAATTGGAAAAAAGTAACGAAGATTCCAAATTTGCTCCTATAACCCTAATTGAGAAAAAAACACAAAAATGGAGAAAGGGTTCATTGAATCTACACTCTAATACCATAATAGTGTAGTGTTAGAAAAAGTAACCCTTTTTCACACTTAGTTTGAGAATTAATAATTAATGATAAAATGGACTTAATTGTGCCTTATTTAGGGTGTTATAAAGTGTTTTCTCACACTTTCACACTAATCTAGGGCTTAATTAATTAGTTGAGGTTAATTAGAGCTTAATTGGCCCCTTTAATTCAAATCCAAGCCTTATTTATTGCATTTTCCAAACAATATATCTTGACACTCATTAACAATGTTGCATAACACTTAATTTTACAAGGTTTGAGTCCTAGGATAGTGACTTGGGACCCATTCACCAGCCAGAAAATAGGTCCTCACTAGATCCTAGGACCCCCCTTTTTGCATAATATTTCATAATCCTCGAAATTGGTCCTAGTTAACTATGGTAGGACCCATTCGCCCAAGGTGACGAATGGGTCCTCCTTAACTAAGGACACCCCTTTTAGGGTATATTTGGGCAATATTTTAACAATTTCAAACCTTAGATCTGATGTCGGCTTGTCATATTTGGATTTCAAGACTAAATATTAAGTTTATTATAAATATAAGCTTGTTTTACATAGTTTCATCAAAGATTTTCAAGAGAGCATCCCAATATTTCACAAGAGCATTAGAGAGCATTCAAGAGCATTTCAAAGGCATTAAAGGGTAGATTATCAAGGTTTTTTTGCAACAATCAAAGGTCATATCATCATGTCTAAGCATAGTGCATCATGCATGTAGTTGAGCTTATGTGTTGATGTATTATTGAAGGTTCATTTACAAGCATTTTTTCATATCCATATTCAAGATAAAGATCTACATTCTTCATAGCCACTTCATGTTAGATTGTTGATTTACATTACAAGACTCCATCCAAGGTATCATTATTTCATGTTTCATGTTTCATGTTCATGTTCCATTGTTTCATCATAAAGTTTAATTACCTAAACGAGGTTTGACCAAGGCAAACCCCTATTCCCTAACAATCAACAATTTTCCTTCTCTCTTGATGTGTGATTGCAGGTTTTAGGTTGAAGATCAAATGGAGAACAAAAGTTGCAAAATTTGTCAAGTTGCAAAGTTGTAAAAGTTGTCACCTATCTTGCAAGATCACATAAACTAAGCTATAGAATTGATTTTTGACTTTCGGAAGCTGATCTCTTGGGATTTGAGAGTGTGGACATCAAGGAACAAGATCCCGAAAGTGATTTTTTAGAACCCTAAACAGGACCAATTTTCCACTAGGCAAATGAGTCCTCATTGTCCCTTGAAACAACACTTTTTCAGCAAGGTACACATTATTTCAACATCTTAAACCCTTCCTTATTGTTGTTATAATAGTTAGGATTGATTTTTGATTGTTATTTATGTATTTTTCCTCTCATAATTGAATGAATCATCATCATAAAAACCAAAAAAATAGGTTCATCCATTTGGTGAATCCCATTTTGGGTGAACCTCTTTTTCAATGCTTCAATTATAATTCCGAATAAACACAAGGTGTAGGATCAAACAACGAACAAAAAATCCTTCCATGCAAGAGAGTTGCAAATAATAGCCTGTTATATCATCAACAAGAAAAACTTACATAATGAACTTCAAGAATCTTCAAGGAGATTGAGAGTTAATACAATGAGAGTGAGTGCTTTATAGGAGCAACCCTAAATAATAAATGGATTAGATCATGAAAAGTGTCAACAGGGACTATGTGATGAGACAAAATGATCTAATAATAGCTCACTTTAGTTAACATAAAAAAGCACTCCTAAGTTTAGCTTAAGTACATGAAATGAATTAGACTAATAATAAATTAAAGATTAATCAATTATTAGCTAATGCATGATTACTCTAGCAAAAAATAACTCCTATTATTTTCTCATGAACAACAATTTAAATAAGTTTGCTTGTGAATTTTGAATAGATGGATTTTTAATAAATATTCACTTTGTTTTCTAGTCAATCAACTCATTGCATTTTTCTTCTTTAAAAAAAATAAAATTAAATAGCAAAAATAATTGTATGATATTTTTGAAAGAAAGTAGATGTGCAAATACACTTCCTATGCTAATCTATAAGAGGAGGCATAAGAAAAAAATTAAACAAATCATACAATTATAAGAAAATAAACATAAAAGCATTATAACATAACAAATAACTTATTAGTGTGGAAAAAACTATTTTGGGAGAAAAAACCCACAGTTCAAAGTAACTCAATGTATTATTTAGTAATCAATGGCTACTGCATACTTGCATAGTCTAAGTCTTTATAGGAGTATCACCAACAAGAGATATGAAGTAATTCCAACATCATAACATTATGTACAAAACTAGCTATTAAACTCCATCACAAGCACCCAATAAATAGGAGAAGAAATACATGAAACCATCAAATGGTGATTAGGATACCATGGGCTAAAACCACCCAAAATATTGTGCCTAAATCCATAGTTAAAAATCTAATACCCAAATCCCAAGATGAGCCCACAAGATAAAAATAGATATTCCTTCCACCTACCATAAGTTCATCATAATTCACTCACCAATTTTGGCACTTTATTTGGCTCCTTTATCTCCACTAAAAGATGTCCTATGGCATGTCATATCATGTGTCAACAATTATAAATTCCTCTTACAACTCTCTTATGTGGCATACATGTTCTTAATTTTTTAATCTGGGAGTCCCAATACCCAAAGGCCATAGATTTCTATTTAGGAAGTTGATTGCGACTATTTTCTTTTATAAATTGTAGAGCTTGAAAATATCTATGTCCTCATAACTTGTGATCAGCTTAGAAATTTCCCTCAATTTCCTATTTTAATTTTGATACTTCTAAACATTTCCAAGACATTATCAATATTTTCCTATTTATTTTAAGTATTAAAGTATTGAGTGGTATATGGTATATTTTTGAATGGTTGTGTACATTAATAAATGTTCATAAAATATGATAGTTTTTTATGTTAGTTATGGTAATTTATGATGTGGAGATACTATTGAGACAAACTAACCCCTATGTAGGAAAGGTCAATCACCCATAGCAAAGGTTGTCTATCAACCCATAGCCTGTACGAAAGCTAAGGTAGTGGATCAACTTCCTACACTAATCTTGAGAGGAGGGTAATGCAAAACTTTACAGATCTTTAACAGTTACAAAAAATTAAACATAAATATCATGCATACCACAACACAGTGGTTTATGTGGGGAAAACCCTTTCGGGAGAAAAACCTCACACTCCAAAAGTCGCCCAATATATTATTCAAAAATTGCAAAGATTACAATATACTTTTAGAGCAAACTTCTCACAAGAGTATCACCAACCAGAGATCCAAAGGCAACACAACCGCTATCAAACTCTCAGAATACATCACAATACACATTTTTACTACAACACCCTCATAATATAGGGTTTTCATCTAGGGCAAGTCAAGCCAAAAACTATCGACTATCAGATTTGAGACCTAATTATGAATGGTCCAAATTATAGTAAAATATACTTAAAATTAGCTTTCGAGGGTGTTGTCCCTGAGCCCTTGCCGAGGTGCACGGCCCATGAACCCCCCATCGAGCGGATGATCCCTCCAAACCCCTCGAAAGGGGTACCCCCTCGCCCCCCTACGCTTACGTATCAATAGTACCTTATGTATTTGCAAGGTTGAGACACATTTTCCAAACATAGCCAAGGGAGTGTTCATCTACAACAAAGGATGCAACAACCCGCAACCGAAATTAATATCTAAGTATTGTGAGAGTGGTTTAGTTATAAATATTTCTCTTTATCACTAATTCTATCACCAATAATGAATATATCTATGTAGATAAGAAGGAACTTATGACAACAACAAATTATGGTTAATAATTTTGGATTATGCTATGTTTTGTATGTTTTTATTTATATATATCTTCTTTGCAATGAAGAGTTATAACAAGACTATGATACTCATACACCTTTGTATGATTAGTTTTCTATTTATTTTTTATTAGGATAGGAATAAGTCCTCTCCCTATTTTTGGATGAGTCGACATATGTTGTTAATTTGTTTAGAGTCCAAAATAATTAGACCGTTTGGATCATGTATATATGGTAGATCATGTATGAGTCAAATATCTAGTAGATTTTTCTATCTTTACTCTTGTTATTAGTATTTTTGTTATCATATTTGAGTTACAATTCTAGAATACAATTAAGAATGTCTAGATTTAATCAAATACATTGACTCTTGAGTTGAGATTCAATTAGATTTTTTGGGATCACAGTCACCCAAGAAAGGGCCACTTGAGGTAACTACAATACTCTTTATAGTTTAGATTTTTTCTTAACGACTTGTTAAAATAGATTATTAATATTTTTGTTCATTGATTTTATTTAAATTGTTAGTAGTAATCATTTAATTATCAACAGTTATCTTACATAGTTGCATCAACAAATAATTATAGAATAGTTGAAAATGGTTGGTTACTGTCCTAACAAGATTACCAACCTATATAGTAATTATCAATAATTAAGGTTTATAAGATAGCCTTTACTTTTAGTCAATTTCACTTTAGTCAATTCTTCTATGCATAGCTTCTAGGAAAAATCATAAATCCTCAACTGCACATACAATGTGAGTACCATCCAAGAAGAATATGATTCCCTAGTTTGACATAATTAAATATAACATAGCTAAGTCAGTAATTTACTTGATAAAGGATCCATTGGTCTGTTGAGTCAAATGCATACCCCTTTTGCATCAATTTCCTGAACATAATGTTGAACACCCAGAATACTGAGAGGGGGGTGAATCAGTATTCTCTTAAACCATTCAAATATTAAAAATCCGATCACCAAAGCCTATTCAACTATAATAAAGACAGAAAGCATGAAACATTAAAAACACCACATAACACATGAGCACCAATATTTTTATGTGGAAAACCCAAAATGGGAAAAACCACGGTGAATATTAGCTCACAATATATTATAACCAATCATAGTATATTTATAGAAGTGCTCACTGGACATGGACTCATTGTCCAAGTGGACTCACTAACCACAAAGAAAAATATAGAAGAGAAAAGTTGGCTCACAACCTATTTTGAACTGTTACAATTGCATCTTTCATATGCATGAAATATAGTTTTGATGAAGCTCAATAAACTAACTTTACACACTTTATCTAAATCAAATTCAACACTCTGCTTTCCTCTGCATTGGCATCACTTCAATATTCTACTCAACATTCACAACTTAAATTTGCACTTCTCTGATGATATTCACATGTAGGATCTTCGTATTACATATCATATATTTGTTCCATACCTCAAGACACCAAAAAGATCTAACATATGTATCTACATCAACTCTAACATCAATTAGGTCGGCCTAATTAGATGTAACACCCAATATATAGCTTGTTGGCTCCAAAATGTTCATACATATCTCGCACCAAGATTTAAAACTTAAAAAACCTTAAAATAGGTCGACATGGACCTATATTAGATCCCACATAAGACTGCAATACTTATTTATCCTTCACACAACATCAAACCTATTAGGTCAATACACCATAAGACCTAATAATAAAATCCTTCTACTATGTATCCACATGCGGACACATGGACCTCAAAACTCAATGAAAATTGGAATTCGTACTCTTCTACCATCTAGAAACTTATCCTCAAAAGCGCAAAGCCAAAAAATCATCTACGGAGACGTGTGACAAATGCACTGCATAGAGAATAACTGTAATTTTCTATGCCAAACTCTAATACTCATATCTTTCAAACCACTTGTCAAAACATGATAGAATCTTGGAATTAGATACATCTAATATCCACCAAAATAATGTTAAAAGCGCAGAGTGAAACCTTTATTTGTGGAGTGGTGCGGACCCAAACACAGATTCTCTATTACCTTGAATTAGCTAAATTGGCACTTAGTCAATTTCCCACACAACTTTCCTTTCTGAATCAAACCATCTTGCAAAGATGTCTTCCTCAACAACTCAAAAATCTTGTAGAATTGATTAAAATGATCTACAACAAAAATCTTCACATAAGTTACAATGTTGACATCAATAACAACACTACAATGCATCATTATATACCTTTCATGCTCATGTTGCCAAACAACATCCTCAATGACATTCTTCCAGTAATCTCCCCAAACTTCCAACACATAAATGGATTTAGGCAACTAGGTTTATTGTTTGTGATATATTTTGACATTTTTAGTGTAAAAAATGACCTCTTTAGCCTAGAAATTGAGTTTTTCTATTTTATAGCCCAATTTTTCTATTAATATTCAAATGCAAGCTTGAGACACCTTTCTTGGAATTTTACACCTTTCAAAAAAATTGAAAGAGAAAAGGGATCACCAACACTATCAACTAATTACTAGAGGCTAAGAGGCCCATAGACTTATAGCACCATATTAATGTATATGTGTGCACTAGCTCCATTAATGCATCTTTTGTGAAGTTTGGAAGACAAATCATCCATTTATAACTCGTGGAGATTTTTAAAAATATAAAAAAATGCAATTTCCAAAATGCATATTTGTCTACAAATCTTAAATCCATGGGAAACTTTGATGAATTTCAAAAAACATTTTGTCAATTTTTGACAAATGGAGTGAAAGTTATGCCCCATTGAAAATTGCACAAATTACACTTAAATTTGGAGTTTTAAAAACATATTAAAAAATATAATTTGTAAAATGTCTCAACACTAAAACTTCTTGATGCTAAAACATTGGTGACAGAACCAACTTATCATTGACTATTTACACTTGAAAAAAGACCCACCCATTTTCAAGTTACACCAAAATGAAAAAAAAGGCACCTTTTGCAAACACTTATTGACTATAGAGAAAAAAATCTCACCTCCTTACAAAATTTGATTGTTTTCATAAAATTATTAATACAAAGTTGATGGTTAGAAATAATGTGAAAATTTACTAAAAATATGTGAATGACAAGTTTGTGGGGTGAGAAATGCCACCAAAATTGTGGGAGAGTTGGAGTCGTCATGGAGGAGCTAGATGGTGATAACTGTTAAATTAAAGATGCTAGGTAAAAGATGCACGTAAGGGGATTAAGCCCAAGGATAGGGTCATTGAAAATAAACAAACTCCTTTCTTTGTACAAAATTTCCAAATGAAGATATTGTTGTGTGAGGAAGACTAGTGTTGTGAAAAAGTAGGAGTCACATGGTGACTACACGATGGCATGAGGACTTGGAATATTGATTGCTTTAGATAATCCACATGTATGTGGGAACTATTTGCAGGCTATGTGAGGGTGTGGGGGTGATTTAATGTCTACGCCAAAACCCTCATGTGTAGGGTTGCCTCTTGTGAAGGCATTACAGACAATGCAAACAACTTTAACACTATAGAGTTCGAAGGTCATATGTTATCTTTCTCAATGCTTGCAAATCAACCTTTCTTGAGCCACCCTCCACAACAGAGCTGTAGAATCTCATGAATTCTTGCTTTGTTTTATGCCTTCCCCACAATGCTTGCTATTTTGTTATGTGATAATGTTGGAGGAGTTGCTCACAAAGGAAAAAGTAGTTGAGTATTATCTACCAAATGGAGACCAATTATAATTAGTAGAAGTGGATGCACATAGGGTATAAAACCTTTTTTCGGATGGAGCAACTTCCCACTAATTAGGAAACTCTTTTCCCTCTGCCAATTTTGGAGTTTAATACAAATGTTGAGAATATCTCCACTAGTGACCAATGGACTCCATATCAAACACAATCTAGGTACAAGACCTTGAAAAATAAGTTAAATATCCTACAAATTGGCCAAAATTGGCCAAAAAATTATAAAAATACAATTTTCTAGGTAAATGACTATATGGGTAGAGGGAAAATTTTCCCTCTGCTATTTTTTTTTAATTTTTACAACTTTTCATACAAATGGCAAAAAAAATTGCAAAAAATGGAAATTACCAAATTTAACAAAACAAGGGTATATCTTCATTTCTTAGGCCTTCCAAATGCAATGGCGATGGACCTGTTTGGCTCCACAACACTTTGTTGATGGAGCTGAAAAACTTGATTCACCATAAATCGAGAAGGAACTTACAATTCAATGCTCTGGGAGCAGAAAATAATGAATGCAATATTCAAACTACCATGAAATGAATCAAGCACAATGCAAAAGCCAAATAATTATCATAGAATGTGTATAGATATAAGGATCACTCCTTGTTTATATAGGACAAGGAGTTAGGAAGGTGAAATAGAAAGAATAACTAACCCTCCAAGTGATGTGACACATGTAGAACACTTGGGACAAGTGTGAAGGCATGTGTCAAGTGTCTATGAGGTGAGACAACTAAACCACTAAGTAAACTTAAGCTAGTGTAAATAGGACTACTAGGTGTACAAAATAGATCAATGGTAACTAGATGCATAAAGGTATTTTTCATACTAACAAACATTACCCCCCAAATTCACTCAATCATGAAACCTCCCAATAATATATGATCTTTTCACTTGCCAAATCAACATTCAGTAGTCTTGATCCTAATACATTACAAATGCTAAATTTGGCCACATAAATAAAAGTAGAATTTTAAAATTAATCTAATCACATCACTATAAATTATATAAAAAAAATTATGCACTTTCAAAAAAATTACACCAAAAATTGTTACCTATGAGAATTTATAAATTTTAAAAAGCTTGACACAAAATCAAAAAATGCCTACGCCATTATGAAGCTTGTAATTTTTTGCCTCAAATAAAAAAATTTCTCACAAAAAGGAGCCCACATAATTGAGAATAGAGCTTGCTAACATCAACAATTAAAAAAATAAGATGGACAAAATATTCCTTGCTTGATTGTTATATGCTAAAACCATATGTACTTTTTGAAAGACTATTTGAGAAAATGAAAAACACTATAATATTCTATGAAACCACCAATAAGTTGTGGGATTTTTTGTGGGGTTAAACAACTGATTTCCCTATTGGTGGTAGGTTTTAATATCAGTTACTAGGATAAATTAATGTGGTGCGGTTGCAATCGATGGGATGGTTCATGTAGTACTCCATGCTCAAGTGTTGTTGTGTGCATACCCTACACTACAAATTGTATAGGAGTGAATTTGCACCCCTTATGCAAATTCCCCTTTTGCCTTTCTCCACTTTAGAAAACCAAATTTGGAGGCTTAATTCCACATAAGCCTATTGCCTTTGTTCCACTTGGCACCTATTTTGAGCGTCAACAAAGGAATTTTTGTTGTGTACGCTCACGCGACGTGCAGAGGTCCACGTGGCACACTTACGTCCCTAGAAAATTCCTATGGTTGGAGCCTGTAGAGGCATTACACTTCTCATTGGTAGTCGATTTGTAACGCCCTTTGGCCGACTGACCCGAATATGGTCATTTTCTTCATCTCCTTCAAATTTCCTCCTTCCACATGCATTTCAACCTCTTCACAACTTCAGGCATTCAACGTCATCTCTTAGCACACTCTTCAAGCACTTCTAGTAGCACTTTTGCACTCCATAACAACAACGAAATCACTCCATCAATTAAGTAGAGCAAGTGTGGGACAATACCATTGTAGTAGAGGGTTGAGTACTCTCATTTTCTCCTCCATTAGCCTTGAGTGCTTTTGGTGGAGGTGGTAAGATTCCCACTCCTCTCCTTTATTACTTGGTTGAGTAAGCACATTTATTGTTTTGTAGTGTTTTAGTGTTCTTTACTTTATTGTTTCCTTTATCATACTATCTCTCCATTATCGCTTTCTTGGATTTTCATGGAGGCGGAAACACCTAAATGGGGGTCTAACTGAGGCAGGCCCCTATACAGCCACCCAACAATTTTCCTCTTCTTTGTGTGTAGGTGGACGTGCTTCTGGGAGCTACGATCAAACAAATTCCTTTGTGAGATTATTCCTGCCACCCTAACTCTTGTGTATTTACTTTATCATATTAGAGCATATTTTGTCTACTTCATAGTGTTATTTTGACCCTTAGGAAGTAGCTAGCTAGTTCGTTAGTCTGTTTTCTAGAGTTTAACCTTGTCTCTTTAGTCCTCTAGTCATATAGACGCCAGCGCATCGCACTGTCGTCTAGGGACTGCACTTCTATCCTCGATTAGAGAGCTTCCTAAGGCATACTGTTGAACCCAAAAACCAGCTCCCCTAGCCCCATTCCTAGTTTCAGGTCTATAGAGTGATTTAGGGACCTTATAGTCCTCATCATTCTCGTCATGCATTTCCTAACACCCCTTTAAGCTGAGGTAAGTTAGGGAAGCCTTCCACTCTTGGCCCTCCGTGACCTGGGGCCTTGAACATGGCTGGTCCCCCTCTCTCAGTTTTTTGGTGAACCCGACGTGAACAAACGTCTATTCATCCATTGGTGTTGAGGCTTCTCCCATGTACTTCACAACTATTGTATTCCTGAGTGTTGTGAACATTTATGAGCATCACAACCCAGTCCACAACTTCTGGGTATATTGTCAAGAGAAGTATACGACACCTTCTGATGGAAAGGACAAAGGTCACTACTGGTTTCTCTACAGGCATTTTCTTTGGTCCTGTCATTAGTATAGCCATGCAAGAGCAGTTGTCAAGGGGTGAGGGAGGATTCTCTGACGAGACCGATCATGTCCCCACTCCTCCTGTGTCTCCTACACTATCGTCGATGGACAAGTATGAAGTTGTTCAAATCCCTTCAGAATATGTTTCCACCCTTAGTAAAGGGTTGGATGTTCTATAAAATCACTTTCAAAGGAACCCGAAGATGGCTAGGGTTGCTTGGGTCATTAGTGAATTAAAATATATGATTGGAAAAGATCGAACAAGCTTGGAACTCCTAGCTAGTCTTACTAGTTTAATAGAAGCATGTGCTCCTTCAAACATTCCTAGCATTATGTGAGGAGCCAATTTTGAAGAGCATGAAGGACAGTTAGGAGTATTGATTCCTCCCACATCTGTCTACATGGCCGATGCAATCCCTTTTGTCAGCATCCCTTCTATCTTTGAAAAACCTGAAACTATCAAAGAAAACAAGGTCCCCTTGGGCTTTAGCTTCACCCCTTCGGTCACCTCTAGTGGTGGAGATTTTGGCTGGCTCTGGTGGAGGTCATGGTGGTGGCCTCAAAAGCAAAGGTGGCTCCAGCAAAGGCCCTACTGGTGGCGGTGGCTCTAATGGTGGTTTTGGCAGTGGTCACACCGGTGGTTCTGGTGGTGGCTCTGGTGGCAGTTTTGGAGGAGGTTCCTCTATCCCTCTATCTTCTAATGACCCTATTTTGAACACTCTTCTTTAGAACATGGGTAAGATGCATAGCCATTTAATGAGTCTCTATCAAGCCTCTGCCCAGCCTATCTTCTAGCCCTTCTTCCAGCATAGCCTATTGTTGGTTGCAATTCTGAACAGTCCCTTCCCTCAACAAATGGAGATTCCTAAATTTGAGAAATATGATAGAAAATGGTACCCATAGACACATGTGTCTACCTTTAATGCTTTATGCACAAATTTATTCCATCACGATGCATTGATGGCCAAACTTTTTCCCTGATCACTCAAGGATACAACACTCAAGTGGTACTGTTCCTTTCTTGATAATTCTATTTTCTCATTTGACCAACTTGTAAATCAATTCCTTAGACAATTTCAAGCTAACACAAGGTCGAAGATGACATTTTTGGATCTCGTCCAATGCAAACAAGGAGATAATGAAAAGATCACTAATTTCATAGCGCGCTATGAAGTGCTTCTTTCAAAAATCTTGTATCAGCTGCCCAATTCTGATGTACAGAAGTTATTCATATGGAACTTACAAATGCCTTGGCAAGAAAATTTCACCCTTATGAAGTATCCTTCTTTCACACATTTTTGTGCAGCCCTACAAGAGTACCAACATACAATTGTTCGATTTGGGGATCCTCCTCACACTCCCATTCTGAGGGAAATTCCATCGTATCAATCTCTGGGAAAGGTAAGACTGCTACAAATGTAGTAGCCGCTACAGATGACAACAGCCTCAGACGTAACCAAAAGTTCACAAAGTTACCAGAATCTTATTCTTCTATCTTATTAAAGTTGTTGAAGGATAAGATCGTAACCTTACCGAGTCCTAAGCTTCTTAAGGAGCCCTGCCCTAATTGGTATGATGGAAGCACTTATTTTCAGTACCATCGAGTTAATGGACATCATATCGAACATTGTATGTGGTTGTGTCATGAGATATAGGACCACATCGGGGATGGTACCATTCATCTCGATGGGAGTAAACAAAATGCTAACAAATCAATGGTGAAAGCTAATAGTGAATTGCAAATATACACAAACCCGTTTCCATCACATTCTACTAACATGGTTATCGATCCCACTTATTCTATTACTCAACCCGAGGCCTATGTTAACATGGTCACGATGGCATCTACTACTCTACCTACACTCGATTCGCCAAACATAACATTCACGTCACAAGACCCTTAAACAACAAGCCCTCTCCCCTCTACATTCATGCTCGCCTCAATGGTAACATTGTGATAGGGGTCTTGGTAGACCCCATGAGTCACATGAATGTCATTACAAAAGAAACATTAGTATTGAATTCGTTATAGAGGGCATAATATGAAGAAAAAAAATCTACCATTCGTATGCACGACGTGTCTTAAACCATATGGCTTGATAACTTTGTTCGTCCTTGTTGGACCTAGGGTTGTTGACATGGTTTTTGATGTTATTTTAGAGTTGGATTTGTTTAGGCCGAAGCTAGGCATACCCTAGCTAGCTTCTATGAATGGAATCTCCTTCGTTGTTCACAAATGTTTAAAATTTTCCCACGAAGGTGTCATGCATGTAGTGCACGACATTGGATACCATCCCTTGGTGTCTTGTGGTGGATATTCATTGGCTCACTTTTGGCCCGCCTCAGTCAGTCTACTTCCTATGAGAACATACCTACTTTACAAGAATTATGTAAAGTATAAGATTGGGGGCAAGGGATAGCCAAAATTGACCCTTTCTGCGAGACAACAGTCAGTCGGCTCCTCTTCCCAAGAGGAGAAGGAGAAGCCTGCACCATCTGCTCCCACTTCCCAGAAAGGAAAGGAGAAATCCACGACGACTCCCTTTCCTTCCCATAAAGTAAAAGAGAAGGTTTCCTTTTCTTGGACTGCCTCGTCCTCTCCCCTTTCTTGGGAGGAGTATTGGACGAGTCAGCTCGGCGGCTATCCGTTGATTCCAATGATACCTCCTTGGCACAGGCCCAAGTTCAGGATCTCAGATCTCCCTAACGAATACCCCAGACTGTGGTACTACTTATACAGTAGAAAGAAGGGTTCCCAAAGGGAATTTGATCTGTGGCCTCCTACCACTCCTACTCCTAAAGCAATGAACAGGAAGAGGCCTATTGCCGAGGCTCTTGAGCCAACTCCCCCCGCTGCTTCTCAACCTTCCCCTTGCTCCTATTCAAGATTATGTTCCTCTACCAGAAATAGTTGTAGTGGATGCTCCCATGGCCGAGTTGGAGCCCTCCACTCCCTCGTAGCCTTTGGCCTCTAGTTCAAAGAGTCATAGGAACTGCCTTGTGTGCAAGTGCAAGCACCGACGAAAGGCTCTTCTGGCTAAGCAGATCACTTCACAGAGGAAGGAAGAAGAGATGACCACCCCTACTTTAGGGCCTCCTGTCATGTCTTCCTCTTTCCTTCCCTTTTCTTCCCTTCAATATAGTTTTGCATTGCTTTCAGCTTTCGTTGTGAGTACAGATGTACCTAACCCCAAGAGGGTACATGTGTTCATCGCTCCTTTGTTGGAGCCACTACTCTTGATGTCCCTTTCAGATGTCCAGCCTTTCCCGAGACCCATAGATATGATGAACACCTTGGTCATAACTACTGCGGTTATTTCCTCCTCTTCCTTCGCACCTCTTGCATCGTCTATGGGGAGTTTTCCTCCTTCGATAAAGTAAGAGGTGGAGTGTGGTCCTTCTAGCAAGGAGGGATGTAAGAGAATCCCACCTTCTTCACAAGGTGGCCCCACGTTGACTTGTTCTATCCTAGTGATAGAACCAGTCCCAGCTTCCCTTGAGTTCATCACCGCTCCCAAGTCATTCGGTGAGCTTAGCAATGAATCTGGGTACAGCCTGCCTCATCCATTGAAGTTAAACACGGTGCTCTTATAGGGTGCATGTTTAACTCTATGGATGAGGTTTCGGCCTTTCCAGCGATCTTTACGAAATCACTGACCTTAGCTCCACAAGAGCTTGATGGAGAGGAGCTTGCAAGGCCCTTGTTGTGGGAGGGTTGGACGTTCCTCCCCTTAACATTACACCACTACAAGATCATTCTCCTTCCCCCTACAATTATCTAGAGTGGGAATTAGATGACCTCTTGGTCGATCAGTGTTAGGGGAGAACCTCTTCTTGATCTTTAGATTAGATAGGTGTGTGTTGTGATGTGATTCTCCTATGATCATGCTATTTATTCCTATATGACCCTTTTCACCCCTATTGGTGCTTGGATACAAGTTTGGTTTATGCATCTTAAACCTTCCTCTATTTGTATCATCATTCTTCCATGTTTGAGCTTGATTTTCAATAAATTGGGGATGATACAAAGTATTGGGGGCATTTAGGCTTCCCTTCCATGTTGAACAAATTTTTTATTTTGTCTTCTAGAGCATTCTTCACATGTTCTGATATAGTAGGGGGTTGATGACAGTCCATTTATATACCATTACTATACATACATACATACATACATACATACATACATATATATATATATATATATATATATATGTATATATATATATTTATGAGCAGTTCTGACCCCAAAATATTAGGTTACCCCTCTACCCTTTGTTTGTGTTTTTCTATTTTTCTTTCTCTTTATCTTTCTCTCTTCTTTGTTTGAGTTGTCCCTCTCATGTGTGACAACGTCGCCTCTACAACATTTCAATTTTTAGAAAATGCATTTGTTGCCAACGAATCTTTTTTCTCAAGAATCTTTGCAAACTTTTCTTCAGAATCACATTCTCAACTTGGAACCCTAACGGAACATGTTTCCTTCATCATGGGTTCATAAAGAAAGGATTTGAAAACCTTCCTCCGAAGCAGGAACAACTTTGACCTTCCCCTCACATGGGGGAATACTCTTCCTTTCGAATTCCTTGATGACGCGAACATCTTTCAAAAGGATCCCTTGATGATGGATCTATTTGGGAAAGAAAACATTTGCTTTCAAACTATGCATCCCTTGAGTGGACCTCTTCTTCACGGTGGGTTCCCGAGGGACCCCTTTGATAGTTTTCCAACTTGTTGACAATCTAGGTGATTGTCCGCTTACTTGCCTGCATGGTCGCTTGTTGACATGTTCTACTTGCCGATCAACATGTCGCTTTGTTAATGCGCCTGTGAAGCTGCTTCTTGACTCTATGGAGTCTGCTTTCCCAAGTTTCCTCCATGTGAGATATCTTGGGGGATACCTCCTTGTAGGTCTGAGAACTCGCAGGGCGCTTCCTTTGAGCTTCCTCCATGCGAGATATCTTGGGGGTCACTCCCATGCAGGTCTATGGGTCTATAGGGCACTTTCCTTGGGTATTCTTCATGCAAGAGATCTTGGAGAATACCTTCCTTACATTTCTTCAGGTTTTTAAGGTGCTTCCTTTACTTCCTCCATGTGAGAGATCTTGGGGGACACCTCCTTGCAGGTTTGCAGATTTGTAAGGTGCCTTGTTTCGGTTTCCTTCATGTGAGAGATCTTGGAGGATACCTTCCTTGAGGGACTAAGAGCATGTGAGGTGCTTACTTCACGAGTCTTCCTTCATGTGAGAGACCTCGGGGGTTTCCTCCTTGCATGTCCGCAGGTCTGTAAGATGCTTTCTTTCTTCAACTTGATGGTTTTGAGAAGTTATGAAGTCCTTTGCTTGCCCTATACCTCCAAGTTCGTCAGATCACGGTTTTCTTCCTCGATGGTTCAGGTATACATTTCTAACCCTACTCTTCCTCGATCTACTTTACCGAAGCACTCATCAATATTTGTGTTGACTAAAGTGGGGGTAAAATGTATAGGAGTGAATTTGTACCCCTTATGCAAATTCCCCTTTTGCCTTTCTCCACTTTAGAAAACCAAATTTGGAGGCTTAATTCCACATAATCCTGCTGCCTTCATTCCACTTGGCACCTTTTTTGAGCGGTGGTAGAGGAATTTTTGTTGTGGATTCCCGTGCAACACGCTTACATCCCTGGAAGATTCTTGCTATTGGAGCCTACAGAGGTGCTACACTTCTCTTTGGTAGTCAATTTGTAACGCCCTCTTCGGCCGACTGACCTGAATATGGCCATTTTCTTCATCTCTCCTTCAAATTCCATCCTTCCATATGCATTTCAACCTCTTCACAACTTCAAGCATTCAACTCCATCTCTTAGCACACTCTTCAAGCACTTCTAGCAACACTTTTGCACTCCATAATAGCAACAACATCACTCCATCAATTCAGTAGAGTAGGTGTGGGACAAAACCATTGCAAGAAAGGCTCGAGTACTCTCATTTTCTCCTCCATTAGCCTTGAGTTCTTTTGATGGAGGTGGTAAGCTTCCCACTCCTCTCCTCTATTACTTGGTTGAGTAAGCACATTTACTATTTTGTAGTGTTTTAGTGTTCTTTACTTTATTGATTCCTTTATCATACTCTCTCCATTATCGCTTTCTTGGTTGTTTGTGGAGGTGGAAATACCTAAATGGGGGTCTGACTAAGGTAGGCCCCTATACAACCACCCAACAATTTTCCTCTTCTTTGTGTGTAGGTGGACATGCTTCTGGGAGCTAGCTAGCAAAAAAATTCCTTTGTGAGATTATTCCTGCAACCCTAACTCTTGTGTATTTACTTTATCATATTAGAGCATGTCTTGTCTACTTCATAGCATTATTTTTCCCCTTAGGAAGTATCTAGCTAGGTCGTTAGTCTATTTTCTAGAGTTTAACCTTGTCTCTTCAGTCCTCTAGTCATACGGATGCCAATGCACTTGAGAGACGCTAGCGCGCCACGCTGTCGTCCTGGGACCGCACTTCTATCCTCGAGCAGAGAGCTTCTTGAGGCATAGTGTTGAACCAAAAAACTAGCTCACCTAGCCCCATTCCTAGTTTCTAGTCTGTAAAGTGATTTGGGGACCTTATAGTCCTCATCATTCTCATCTTGCATTTCCTAACACCCCTTTAAGCTGAGGTAAGTGTTGTCAATCAGATTGCACTCAAACTCTTGAATAGTTAAATTTAGCAATTTGTTGAAACATGGAATGATCCTCAGGCCTGTGGGTTACCTAATTTTGAGGATCAATCTCCAGAGAGGGCTGGTTCCCTAATGAAAACCTCCTAAAACTAACTAACTTGGTTGGGAAAGAGATAGAAAGCTTGCTTGAATAGAAATCCTAAAGCTATAGGAGGTAATTGTACCAAAATTATGTGACTCTATTCGCTATCCTAAACCTATAATCAACTGCAATAAAGTCCTAAATTTATTTCACAATTCAATTAAGATCATGAAATTCATCAATATTTCACATGTAGGTTTGAAGTTTCAATGTCTATAAGAGGAGAACTAGGTTTTCACAAATACAAATGACTGAAATATTTGTTAAACACAACATGCAACCTAAATTCTAACATGAAATCTTCTTATTTTTTAAAGTATCAATGAGACAAAACAAAGGATTCAAGATAAAATTACAATGTTTAAATCAAATCATTCATATGAAAATATAACTCAAGAAAGTATTGAGAAGGAAACACTATACTGAAAATAAACTCTATTACAATGCTTGAATAAGAAGTTGAGTTGCAATGCTTTTATGATGTATGTGTAAGAAAGAAATAAAAAGAACTAGAGGAAAAAGATAAACTTTTCCAATATATACAAAAGATGCAACTCCAAAGTGCATAAACGATCCAACTGAAAGTCAATTTCAGTGAGAAAATGATAATTCCAAGGTGAAATCTGAGCAGAAGCAAAAATCCCTAAAAATAAGGTTCAAACTCATGCAAAAATGAGTGAACTTAGTCTCGAACTTGCAGTCACCATGCGTATAACTAATATGTAACTCAAACTGAACTGGAAATCTCTGAATATGAGCCAAAACATGCAAAATCCACCTTGCTTTAATCAATTCACTCATGATAACTGAAAGTCCAATTTTGCATTATGCATCAGTAATCTTCATTCAACAATCTGATATGAAACTAAAGTAAAGTGCTAAAAATCTCCATGACTCACATGATTAACTTGTCCTCCAGTTAGCTCTACTTGTATCTGCATGGATCTTCTAATTAACTCAACTTCACATAACGTCCTTTATTTGTATTTTAAGATGATGAATTAATTAAATGATTTATAGTGCATCATTTAATTAATTCACTTGCATTGAATAATACAAATAAAAGATAAAGAATAATATTAAGTTGAGTTAATTAAATTTAATCTTCATCTCGCAGCCCCATACACCCACTTAGCATATATTTGAATATGCATTCTCCATTAATAATCATTTACGAACACCATGCAATATTTTAAAATCTCACAATAGTCGACCACCATCAACAAGCATATAAGGTCGACCACACTTGGCATATATTTTCCATTCTTCACCAAATAAACATTAGCCAACCACACTTTCATTGTTGATATTAGGCAACATGACTTAAAGTCAAGGCCACGGGGATAAAAAAATAAAAAATAAAAACCTAATGATTATTTCCCTTCTCAAAAGATAGTCAAAAAATAAATACCATCGAACCCATGCAAAAAGAGAAATGAGGAACCCTAAAAATCATTATGTTTTTCTTTGACTTTGGAGAAGCTTCATGAAGAAGCTAGCCGCCGACCTGCTGAGTAGGGTTTGAGCTCGAACTACACCTTTCTCTGTCAATTCTGATGATTTTTTCGAAGATTACTTCAGAAAAAGTAAGGTAAATGCTTTTGTTAATAGAAATATGATATTTTCTTCAATTTTGAAAGCTTTTTCAAATCTTATAGCCACAGCTATGATGTTTTCTTGATGCATTTATTTATTGTTGTATTTTCCACCTGGGGTCGCCATGAGTGTATTGAACTCGAGCTTTTGAAGCTTGGAACATGGATTTGGCCCTACCTTTTGTTGATTTCTTGGAGTCTGAAGGTGAAAGAGCCCAGGTAGGCTCATGATATTGCCATTTTGATCCTCCCTTCACTGTATCTTGAATGTATATCACTCAGCCTTTGTTCTTTTGAGATTTTCATTATGATCTTCCTGTAGGAAAATACAAACCTTGCTCGGCCTATGAAATGTCTTGGACGCTATCAAAACTTGTAGTTTGTCATTACTAGCCGCGGCTGTGCATTATCTTCATCTAGGTACCCTCCATTTCAAACCAAAAGGAAATCTCACTGCAAAGGCTGAAGCTTCTATGTCTCCTCTAGCTTCTATTTCTGAAAACCCCTTCATTTTATATGGCCAAAGCTAATAGATATTTCTAGATTTTGTTCTCAAACTCTCTCTACATATACATTTATAGCTCGAAAGCTTTATCATACTCTAAAAATCAAAGCCATGAGATGTGCACTAAGAGAATTCACAATTTGTACATACCCATGAGTGTGGAAACTGAAAACTCTTGTTACTAGTTGTGTTTTGGAGATAATTTACATATTTATCTTTAAATGAAGACATTCTTGAACATTTACTGCTTTTCCCATTGATCTGGAAATAAAATAAAATCATATTCTAATCTATGAGGGTTCTACTGTTATTATTGACTTCTCTATCGAAGATTCCATATGGGATTTTAAATAGAACATGCCTAAGACATAATTGCAATTGTTAACTTGAACACTTTTATAATACTGATACTCACAATTTCCTACCAAATCTTCAAAGTATAAATATTTCTAGTGTTTACTAAATGCTCTGTTCACTGTATCTTTAACCTGTTCTTTATGTTGGATGCATGACAGTAAATTGCCCAATGAGCATCTTACACAAGCCACTTATTTTTTGTGTCATGAGTTGGTTTCTTCTTGGCACATTTTCATAAAATTGGGACAGCATCAATGTTCTCTTACTAAATGCTTGGTTATCCCACTTATGATAACTCCATCTCCTTTGTCAAGATAACTCTAATCTCTATCAAACTTGTATTATGCAATGTATCATTGACTGAAAAATGCAAGATCTTTTGATGACTATTCCTTCCACCATAAATGTAATTTCTCCACATGACTGTCACAATCGTTGTATTGATGTTTTGATGCCTCCTTGCATATGACTGTCCTCCATGATGCTATTACATATTACTCTATTACCCCTTCTGTAAGCAGTTAGGAATAATGATAACACATAATATTGAAGTGCCAATGATGCCTCTTGATCTCAAGATGTAATAGTGTTGTCCTTATGCACCTGGAATGCTATCATCTAGTACTTGAAACAAATATGCTTGTAGATACTTGTCTAAGCCATATTTTGTTGCTTTCAGCTGAAAAGAAATTTGTTTATTTGTCATATCTTTATTTATTTTGATCAACTGAACTCTTGTTGATGATTTGCATTGATTGTAAAATATGATAATGTTGCTTTTCATTTGTAAGAAACAATTAACTTGTTGAATGCTCTTCTTTCCCTTTAGTAAAAAGGAGCTCAATGCCTTATTAAAATGTGAATATAGATGAAAGGCAGAGCTGAAACAAGAGATGATAAATAAAATATATTTCTTAAATTGTTTCATTTGAATGATGAGCAAAAATAATTGCTCAATCTGTTTTACCATGCTGAATTAGACTGCTTTTATTATTTAGATCTGTTACTTTCTATGGTAATCTATGAATGAACTATAGCAACAATGTATGCAATTTTTAAATATGAACAATAGAAATAATGATGATACAATCAATAAAAGCATGATGTAAAGCCAATAATAGCATAATACATGCATGCAAACATGGTTTCTTGAATATGTGATTTCTTTTTCCACTTTTATCAACTTTGTAGTAGCAATCTCGCTATGGTCACTTAATTCTTTTATTATTGAATCTGTCATTGTTATGAGCTGGGCTCAACCCTTGTGGGAGCCACATTTTTCACCACTCATAACAATACATGTTAATTTGAATGATCTGATTATCCCTATTCTTGCACATTTAAACAAACAAGTTAGCAAAATAAACTGAAGCTGAAAGCTTCCAATGAATCTTTGTGCTCTTCTAACTTGATCATCTGATGCATGCTTGAAATGATGTAGATTATATTCTTGTTGGAAATGTAGGCATGAGGATAATAGTGATTTTCCATTGCTCTAACAACACATTTTAACAATTTTGCAAGTGCCTTTGGAACTGGAGCAGGAGTTGTGCCAACTAGAGCTGAATACGAGGAGACACCACATAACTGAAATGATGATTCATCATTCCAGGCAATGGCGAATCACTCCTTTCCTTATGTTTATATTTTCTTCAGTTGTATAGTGTACATTTCCTTTCTTGTATTCATCATTTGATTATAAATATCAAATTGGCTACTCCAGTGGCTTGTGCGAGACTTCAGTTTTTCCAATATGAATAAAACAACATCCTTTTATGCAAATTTATGATTTCTTCTATTAGAAACATTTTCATAATAAAAAATTGAAATTCAATGAATGCTTTTAGTAGAAATTTTGCACTTTTCTAATGAATGCAATTCAACTCCACTTGTTTTGAGCTGTAGCTAAAAATAGGTAATAGTAATTTGGGGCAACCTTCCGCTCTTGGCCTTCTGTGACCTGGGGCCTTGAATGTGGTTGGTCCCCTTCTCTTACACAAACTATGTAGGTTTTTACAGGTAGTACACCTAATAATTAATTTAAATTTTATTTTTTTAATTTGAATTAAAAATAATTAACCTTTGTACAAATATGATGCCCACTAATGTTTGTGTGGTAGTGTGCAATATGCAATATACTACTTATGCAAGGGATATTTCCTAAGGAAAAGCATGCTAGAGAGATGAGAGAGTTGAAGGAGAGGCTTGCTTCCCTGGAAAAAATTCAAAAAAGAGGAGTGGTCACAAGAGACATGAGTGACCAAGGGGAAGAGGAAGGTTCCCAAGAAGGGTCCGAGGAAGAGATGGATCCTGATGACTTGAGGATGGAAAAGCTCTTGAAAGAATTCAAGGGAGATGGTCATAAGATCAAGATGGATTACCCATGTATGGAGGAAAGATGGATAGTGAAGAACTCCTAGATTGGATAGGAGCATTGGATAACTACTTTGACTATGAAGATGTGCTAGAAGATCAAAGGGTTAAGTTGGCCAAGACAAAGTTGAAGGGCCACGCCTTGCTTTGGTGGGATTATGTACAAAGTGAAAGGAGAAAGAAGGGGAAATCTAAAATCACCTCTTGGGATAGGATGGTAGATAAACTCAAGAGAAAATTCCTTCCTAGTGATTACACCATACAGTTGTTCAAGAGGCTTCAAAATCTCAATCAAAAGGACATGGATGTGCAAACCTATACAAAGGAGTTCTACAAGTTGAGCATAAGGTTAGGTCATGTAGAAGATGAGGAGGAGAAAGTGGAAAGATACCTTAATGGGTTGAGATACAACCTTCAAGATGAGTTGAGCCTCACCAATCCAAGAATGGTAGAGGATTGTTACCAATTGGCCATCAAGGTTGAAGATAAATTGAGGAGAAGGAAAGAAAAGAAAATAAAGGGTAGAGGCAGAAATTCTAGAGGAAGAGGGTCAGATGCTGATGCAGTAGAGTCCTATGAGAATCAAGGAGAAAAAAGCCATACCTAAGAACAAGTTTCAAATTCAAGAGGTGGCTTTTGGGGAAGGAAATCAGATTCTAGGGGCATATTTGGAGGCCAAAGAGGAGGTTCAAGTGGTTTTACGAGGAAGTGTTATAAATACAACAAATGTGCTAGCCACCAAGCATGGCAATGTACTGAGGAGGAACCAACTACTTCTATTGGAAGAGAGAGAAGAAATCATATTGCACAAGGTGGAGATGATGTGGAGAGTGTACATTCTTCACCACATGTTGAAGAACCAGAGATTGGAGAGCTTTTGATGATGAGAAGGACTCTACTCAAAGGGCCAATGGAGAAAGAACCACCACAGAGAAAGTATCTTTTCGAAACTACATGTAAAATTCAAGGTAAGTGTTGCAAAGTAGTGATTGATTCTGATAGTACAGATAATCTAGTTTCTCTTGAAATGGTTGAGAAGTTGAAATTACAAAGGATTCCTCATGCTACTCCCTACAAGGTATCTTAGTTGAACAAAGGTCAGCAAGTAGTTGTAAATGAGAAAAGTTGGGTTGATTTTCATATAGGGGGATACAAGGATTGGGTTTTGTGTGATATAATACCAATGGATGTGTGTCATTTGCTTTTGGGGAGGCCTTGGAAATATGATAGGAATTACAAGCATGATGGTAGGAAAAATATATATGTCATAGAGAAAGAGGGAGTTTCCTACACCCTTACACCATTAAAGGGGAAGTTTATGAATCACAAATAGGTTCTAGTGCTATGTTGGTGAGTGAAAAGGAGTTTGTCCAAATCAGGAGAAGGAAGACAAAGATCCAAAGGTGAAGTCAATGGTGATATTGATGAGTCAACATGAGTTCCCACAGTCCATGATGGAGGACAAGGTGGATTTTGAAATCATGATCAAACCCTAGACTGTCATGACAACAATCAACATATCTAATTTTCCATGTGAGATCCAAAGCACGTTGAAGGACAATATAGACATAGTTGTGGATGAATTTTCACCTTCTTTATTCCCAATGCAATGAATCAATTATTTATATTTTTTTGAAGCAAGTAGATTTGAGTCTAATGTACAAGTTGATCAAGGTGAGTTGATGGTAAACAAAGTGCAGGGTTTATATTTCTAGTTGTTAATCTGCAAGAGTAAAGTTTTCTATTTAGTTCACCGCATTAGATATCTACCATTTGAGTTTGGGGATGCAAAGAACTTTATGTCTGCTACTAGGGCAATATAGAGGGCTATAGATGCGGAAGGTAAAGTTGCCATTGTGGATTTACAGACCAAGAAATTTCAATCGAATGTTGCCATGTTGACAAGGACACTAAAAGAGTATGCAAAGCAGGGCAAAGAAGACATAGTCGGTGATGGTGCTCAACAAATAGTTTAAGAGGAAAAAGTTAACATTGTTATCACCCAAGTGCAGGAGGAAGAGTATCATCAAGCTGATGGGAAGACTAATTAGTTCCAACTGTCATTGCATACGGTATCTCTGAAAGGTAAATTGCAATATAGTTTATCTAACTCTTATATGCTTTGTCAAGGGTTATCTACAATTGTAAGTGATTTTCAGTCTCTTCAAGCCCAAGAAATCAAGTAGCTTGAGTTTTTTGCTTCACCTATACAATCTAGAGTCATTGTCTCAGTTGTTAGAGCATTGTTGGAAGAAGGATTTAGAGGTGCAGATGGGGGATTGGTTTATTTTGACAAGTTCAAGTACCTTTGCCATGTGTTCAAGAAACCTAAAGTGAAGATGAAGCAAGCATGGGTTTGTTTTAAAGAAGGTAATAGGTAGGGATCTAAAGACATCAAACAAGATATTTCAAGCATGGTTTCATGTTGCTACCACCCCATTCAAGTGGAACTTGAATCTTTTCTTCCCCGAGAGTATGGTGCAGGGGCACCTAGGTTCTCGGGCCTCCAAGAGGGGTCAAAGTTGATGTTTTGGTTTGTGTGAGTTATTTTCATGTAATAAGGTCTTCAATGACCATTTCATGTCTACTTGAGTTGGTCTTTAATCATTAAAAAAAAATTAGTGTGTATTTGTAAAATGTTGTCAAGTTGCTTAAATGTTTTCAATGCAACTTTTGTATGTTTTTGCAAAAAGTGATTAGAACGGTGTTTTGTTACTTGTAGTTTGAAAAGTAGTTGGAAACAATTGGGAAATGTTGGGAAATTCCTTAAGAATTATTTGTGTGGTCGGCATTAAGGCTAGATGTTGAAATTGGAGATTGAATCAATACAAAAACTTTGTTTTATGCATTTTCTAATGCAATTTTATTGCTATAGTTGATTGTACAGATTTGTACAATCTAATCATGGCTTGAATCTGATTGGGAATGATAGAGTAGTGAATCTTCTTTCCATTTCACTTAGTTTTGTTCATTTTCATTAAGATTTGATGAAGTTAGAGTAGATTCTTCTCATATTGGTTTAAACCCTAGCCAGGGTAACTTGAAGGGAAGGAAAATGTGTATCTCACCATTCCACCGATAGAAACTTTTGAAACTCGATGGAATGGATTTGAAAATGTTTTTATTTGTTTTTAATAACTTGTAGAAGCAGGGGAAGATATTTGACATGTGCAACATTGCTGCCCTAGCCTAATATCCCCATGTATTAGGCCTAGGAACCCTATAGGCTTAGGGTTTTGTTGAAAAGCTTTTGGGAGATTGTTTTTCATGTTTGGAATTGTTGTTTCAAGCCTTATAAGACATTTTTGAACCATTGGAGGGGAAGAATAGACCCTAGAGTGCATATACCCTATTGCTACCGAGCTAAATCACCAATTAGGCCTAGTTGCAACAAGAGGATAGTCAATTTTAGAGGGTTTTCATACAAAGGAATATACCCTAGTTTTGAGATGTGTTTTTAAATGGAGAAAATTTATCTAAAAGTGCCTTTACATTTTGAATTTCATGTTTCCTCTAAAATTTTTGAAGGAAAAACCAATATTGAAAGGCTATAAGGAGAATGAGGGCAAATGAAGGGAAACCCACCATTGAATGCTTAAGATGTTGAAAGATTGGTTGTTTGTGGTTATTTTGAAATTGTCCACCCCTGCTCTACATCAAAGAGGTAAACTATTTAGGTAAAATACATTGTTCATACCAAGGATTTTCCTTAATTAATTTTGTATGAAATTACCACAAGATGATAGGTTACTAGATATATCAATGTATGACCAAGCAAAAATGTGGTAACATTTTTTAGGATGGAGATGATAATACCTTAGTTTAAAAGTTCCAAGCTACCTATAATATAAGTGATCTTTGGATTAGTCTTTGTTCCAATGTTTACCAATGTATACAAAAATATATTTCTCTATATTTCAATCTCTTTTTCATTTGTACTTCGTAATTCAAGGTTTTCATTCTATGTAGATGTGTTTTGGCATTCCTTATTTTGTTTATTTCATATAGTGTATGAGGATCTAACTCATAGTTATATGAAGTAATTTCTTCTATTTCCTTATGCAAGGCAACTTAGAAAAAAATCAATTGTCCCATTATGTAATTGGATTGATGTGTAGCAAGAACAAATCATGAGTCCTAATAAGTCAAAGAGATAGTCTGCTATATTGTATCTAAATAAATTTATTCTAAATAATCCTTCCTTTTTCTATGGATTATCAATGTTGTAAAACTAAGATATATTTGTTAGATTGTACTTATCTACATCCACTATTTCCTATTCTTCATGCCTTGTGATTACATTTTTCTCTTCATTTTTTGTCAAATAAATACAAACTTATTAATAATAAAATATGAGGGTGTCGTACTTGTAATATGTATGAATCTAATGCTTATTGAGTTCTTTCTTCTAGTGACTCTAAAAATATGTTATTTTTTGTTTATTTCTTCTTTGTTTAAATTTTGTAAATCAATATTGTCAACATTATTGCAACATCAATGATATTGTAACATTTAAAATTTATCCACATCACTTGTTTGAAGTCATATTTGTTTGGGGTTAGGGTCGTGGCTTGATTGGCTAAAGCATCTTGTTGTAGGCAATAGGTCATGAGGTCTAGTCTCACCCCCATCCTCATGGTATCAAAGTGTGTGTCGTACCATCATTGATCATGTGAAAAATGTTTACTAGGCACACTATAGTTTATAGGGGAGCTACTTAATTCTTACAATATAAAAAAAATGGGTGTTTTCATATGATCTTATTTTTAAATTGACTGTGATGTTCAATATATTTTGTTAATAAACATTCATAAAAACATTTTAAAGAAAAGTTAAATATTTATTTGATTAATCATAAGAAAATAAATCTATATATCATACTAAATATTTTACAATAAATTAATATAGACTAATAATCAAAACTCATAAAGCAAAGTCAACTCACAACAAATTAGAATGATTATTTTTTCCTACTATTTTTCTATCTATTTAGTAGACTTTTTTTTATTTTAAACTATTTATCATGAATATGATTGGTTAAAACTTTAAGTATTAAGGGTAGATTTATACGAATGATCGTATTTGATAGATGTTTTAGATTTTTTTTTAATAGATGTTTGAAATATTTGAGAAAGTTAAATAGAACAATTTTTTTAGATATAAATAAATAAAATTTACATTTATGTATGTAATTTTTAATTTTTTTATTTCTCAAAATATAATAGATATTATATATTTTTTAATAATTTTATATTAATATATATTATAAAATTTTGATGTCTTTTATTTAAAAATTAATTGTTTATTTTAAATATTTTTTTATTTTTTTAATTTATAATAAGATATTTCTCTAAGTAATATTTTGATGTTTTAATAGTGAAAATTGTTTTAATTTTTTTTGGTTAGTAAGAGATATAATATTTTAATTTACATTACTGAATAATAATATAATCTTAAAGGGTTCACCCCGAAGCGTGACAGTAAAGTCATAGGCCCTGTTGATAGGGTGGCACAGGTTCGAGACTCTTCCCCCCCATCGCACAAAGGAGGCTCTGTCGAATGCTGAAGGAGGAATGAAGGAGGTAGGTTACCCCGCGGCAGTAGCATGGAGTTGGTGAAAATGAGGAGCACGTGGCAGATGCAAAGGATCGGACACCAGGCTAGAAGTCGCAATGGAGGCGGGAAGAATACGACGCAGATTCGTGGAGAGGTACACGTCAATGGGGGGTCAAGAACGCGTAGAGAGTCAAGGGTGGCAGGTGACAGGTGACTAGGAGGAGACAGAGTACGAGTGGAGAAGGAGGTGCAGAGAGATGATAGGTGGCCGGGAGAAGGAGTATGGAGTGGAGAAAGAGACATCAAGAGAGGGGAGAACAGAGGAAGAATGGAGTACATCGAAGGAAACAGAGTACGGGTAGAGGAGAAGAGACATGGAGTGGAAGTAGAGGAAATGGAGTCAAACCAAACAAACATGGGATGAGGCCCCCATAAATTGTGGCCTCACTAGTTTAAAGTTCCAGTCAAAAACGATCCCGATCAAATATATATATATATATTCTTAAAATACCCTCATTTATGGGGCTCCGCAATCTCATATGTGTCTCAATATGAGAAATGAGATCAAGTGGACACCTCTAAAAGACAGATGGATCAAGATAAATTTTGATAGAGTGTCACAGGAAAACCTTGGATTAGAAAGAGCTCTAGTTGTGTGATATGTGATTGGAATGAGAAAGTGATGATGGTGGCAGTAAGGAAATTTGGTCAATCCACAAACAATGAGGTAAAATTTCAAGCAACTCTATTAGGGCTAGAGATGGGAACAATTAAACCTTCGTAAGGTTCATTTAGAAGGAAACTCCCAAAATATCATTAATGTAATCCAAAATAAGTACACCCCAAATTGGAAATCAAACAAATGGGTGGGGGTGATCGAACAGTGTCTAAAGTATTTTCAAAACTTTAAAATCTCCCACATTTACCGAGAGGGAAATGAGATGGCAAACAAAGTTGCCAACACGGTGACTGAAATGCATGGAAATGAGGAGGTGAACTTAGAGGTACGTTAGCACGAGTTACACCAAAAACATTTAGGGAGATCACGATGAAATGCAAGAGCATAAATAAGGAAGGATAATAGATAATCATGCTCCTTTAAGGTGTAATGTGGTAAAGGACCGAAGAAGTGCTAGGAAATTATTTTGACTGAGGCTTAAAAAGAGGATGGGAGATCGTAACCATTTTTAGTTTTTCGTAGAGTGAGAATGGACACTGTTGGTTCCCAAATCAGCAAGTTGCAAATCCCTAAAAGTATGCCAATCTTTATAATTGGGTTTCACATGTGAATTGGCCAACGAACAAAATCAATCAATATGATTGGAATTCCCTGCACTTTAGGCTCTGCTATGCCTAGGTGGGTATTACCTTGATCACCAATGAATATACACTCTCCACAATTGCTTGGTGATGATTAAGCAGATTATCTCCTCATACGAGTTTAGAGGGTTTGTTTAATGTTAACTCCTTGTTCATTTATCCATTCTTAATCTATTTTATACTAGCATGAGGGTGTAAAATAGATTACCTCTAAACTACTACTCCTACTGTAGAAAACAAAATTTTATTTACAATAATGGTACAAGGAATTGTTCTAGAAATGAATTGATCGGTGCCTTATCTGGATAACAGAGTCAAATTTCAATTGTGTGTGTTCACTTTTTGGTTACAAATAGAATTACTTGACACTGTTCTATTTATGCCTTGCATAAACATGCAAAATTGTAGCTGCCAAGCTCTTCTTATCAATCCCAATGATTTCCCTAGGTTACTATGATTCACTTAAAAGAGTTTAATCCTTACTTGAAGGAACCAAATAAATTAATCACACCAAAACTGTAAATGTGTCTGGATAAACCAAATATATCGTTGATACATTGATTTAAACAAGGAAAAAACAAACTGGAGATAGCAAGATAACCTTTGTCAATAACGTTCAACAAGTAATTGACAACCAGAATGTGAGAACCATAGAAAAGCAACTTCTTTACAAATATGTCTCAGTTACAGGCCTTCATAATGTCTCTTTCCAAAAAAAAATTCCCCCTCTCAATAGTCTTGTTTTCCCTCTTATATAAATGAAAAGCAACAAGCTACAAACAGTTTACATTCAAATAACTCTTCGTATTCCCCACCAATTCATTACATTGACAACAATTTTTTATTCTGAAACATTTAATTTTCTCTCTCATGAATTTTTTTAACATTATTCCCACCTTTGGTATGATGTTCTGATGATTGATGACGTTGGATTTATGTTCAATTGCTACACCGCATCTTCATTGAACACTCCAGTCAATTTTCCTTGTATGTACTCTCCTATATTGGATGCATACCGTGTTACCACAGGCATTTATTTTCCTCCCAGTGAGGTTGCGGGCTTCTTTTCACAACCGAGTAACTTCCTACCACTATCCTGCACCCTTCTTATCCAACTGTTGCGGTATAGTGGGTCACATTTGATGCTATTGCTCTGCCTACTAACAGTTCGCAGATGTTATCTTTCTTCGTTGCAGTGATATGGGAGGCTTCATTGTGATACTACATCAGCTTCAAGATCCTCTTTGTGGAGATGTGGGAATGTTATCACAGTACCACAAACTGTTCATTTGTCTCTTACAAGGGTGTAGGTCATGTCTCCAACATACATCACTTTGTCAAAGGAACCCGTAATTATCTCTCATCGACACGTGTCTTTCCTCTTGATGTATGCATTTACTGTTTGTCAGGTCTTCGAAGGGATGATGAAACAAGTCTCTTCGACACAGTGTAGTCTCCCCGATGATGGTTCATACTGCCTCATATTTTTTCTACCACCATGTCGCTTATATCTTTGCTTCACTCTTGCAAGGATGCAAGGAATACCGCACTACCACACTACATCCTCTTAGCTCCTAAGGAGATGCGAGCTACACTAAGAACACTCCACCCATTACTGCCACACTGCGATTGCTATCTTTCTTTGTTCTGGTGGTGCAATAACATTGTCATAAATTCCCAATATGGTTTGGTCTCTCTGATGAATTTGATGTCAGAGGGACTTTTTAGTGTCTAACCCTGATATTCCAATGTGTCTCTAACAACGCTTTATGCTCCATCATGTGAATCATTTCATTGAAGGGACTGCAAAATGCTTCCTCCCGGCATGTTGGCTAGTCACTTTGATGATGTCAACATTGTCTTCATTCAAATCCTTATATAGAAACTTACTTCAAATTGACTCCCGCAAATGCAGTATAGTATCTTCAATGGTGCTTATACTGACTTCCTTATGTTACTTTATGTATCCCGCCATCCTGCCAGGCCCTGGAACCAATCCCGCTGGAGCACAATAACAATCAAATGTTGTATTATGCTCACTGCAATACTGCTAGGGCCTCCAATTTCCTCCATGTTAGTATGGTACATAGAAAAACAAAAATATAGGTTAACAACACATGCATGAATGTAAGTTAGCGTTGAAAACCCATACATGAGTGATTGAAAATGACTTAGGGTAAAACATGACTCAAGAATTTTGGACTTGGGAAATGAAAGATGCAATGGTTAGGACTCATTTAATAGACCTAATGGACTCTAGGAACTAGGGTTTGAAAAAAATTGAATGCAAGATAGGGGAAAAAATTTCAGTCCTAACAACAACTCTAGTTGGGGATGAATGACTAACTAGACATTACAAGAATCTAGATCTCTGGTGAAAGCAGACCAAAACACAAAACTTGAAAAATAAAGAAAACCAAAACTGGGAAAGGGAATGTTGGCAAATGGTTAGCGCTCCCCTTGGGATTCGTGACATGGACTAACCGCCTCTCATGGATTTGTTAACTCTGGCAGTTGTATCAGGCATTAATAGGTCGATTTTTTGGTGCAATGACAACTATGGGCCAACAAGTGGTATCAGAGCCAAAGGTGTCAGGTTTGAATCCCCTTAGGTAACGCTGAGGGGGAGTTTGTTGGAAGATGGCCAACGCTCCCCTTGGGATTTGTGACATGGACTAACCACCTCCCATGGATCCATTAACTCTAGCAGTTGTATTGGGCATTAATAGGTCAATCTTTTGGTGCAACGACAATTGTGGGCCAATAGGGAAAACCCTAAACTACTGTGCATGGAATGAAACTTCTTTAAGAAAATAAGTGTTTTAGAAATTGTCCATGCACTGGAAATTCTTAATTTTTACCCACCATGATTTGCTTTGTAAGGACTCAGATCTCCACGGGAAACAGACCAAGTATCTTATCCATTGGGTAGTAGAGTCAAACCCTTTCTCTACCTTGAACTGGTATGATTTAGAAAATCACACCATAGTTGATGGCACTAGGCCACCAGAAAAGAAAAACCTTTGTTTGCCTCTATCATACACTTTATTCTCATCTAATTGTATCAGGCCAAATCTGAAAGCACTATCACTGTAAACCTGAAGATAGACATTACCCCTCACACTATGCAACATATCACTGTATCTTTCCATACCAACATTAGTTCCATTAGACTGTATCTCACAATCAAGCACAAATTGAAAAATGCCATCACCATGCGACAAACATCCATCATATTCCTTTAATGAAATATGTTCATACATAATGCAATGATTAGCATTGTTTATTTCATCATCATGATTCACTGAAAATTTTCCCAAATAGATTGAGAGATAGAAACACTCATATGTTGTCTCATAGTTAGCATCACACTGCTGCAAACCATGAGAATTATGCAAACAGGTGTCCAACATATGGAAAGAAAAACATTCATATATTGGCTTATTTTGTAACTGCAATTCAACATTTTGGTGACAAGAGTCATCAATAAATCCTTCATGAACTTTGTTATCCTGCAAACTATCTTGCTTATAAGTGGAAGAAAAAACAAATGGATATGTGTCATAATTAGTACCCATAGGAACATCATCACTATCAAAGTTTATCTGAGCAGGGCACATAAGCTCATGACCATTTTCATGCACATACCTCTCATATTCCATGGTCAAAAAATCTAAAATCTGCTCACTATTGAGTGAACATGCTTCATTTTTCACATATTCTACTACTTCTTCTTCTTGATCTCTATAAAAGCTGCAAACACCACTTAGTTGCAAATAAAAATCCAAAGGGTTGTCATTCCAATCATTAAAATTTGCATACCCACCCTTTGTAGACTAATCACAATCATTACCCTCTCCATTGATGCAAGGCATATTGTCCCTTTTTGTTTAAGCTTCTAATTCATTACTATCAATGTTATGATAGTGTGTTCGCCCAATCAGAGAGAACTAAAGGCGAACCATTTTCCATTTGACTGATTGACTACCCCTAAAAAGATCAATAGAATGTAAGCAACATGGATTTCCTTTGAGATCAAAAGTGACGGAGCAGCTCGGTGAAGCAATGGTGTGGAGATCTAATGGGAAAATATGATGTTGTTTCCAGAAGAGGTCAACTTGCGGAAGGGTCTAGAAAGAGAGAAGAACAGAAAGGATGATACCGCAAGGACAGCTGGGATGTCGACTGGCAAAGGTGGATCGGCATTAATGATAATGATGTAGACATTCAAGGCAGCTCTTCAAGGAGGCCTCGAGGGTGGACACGAGGGTTGCGAGTTAATGCGACGGTTGTGAAAGATTTGAAAGACCATCCCTAAAGCGATCATTCACCAACATGGACATGGGGATGCACATTGAATGCATTAGCTATATTCCAAAAGATCTAAGAGCCGATGTGTTCAACAACCGACTCATTTTTGTAAGCCCTAGGGCAGAGGCCGACACTTTTGAGTTTTGTTGTATATATGACATTTTTGCCTCATTTTGAAGAGAGTTCTTCTTATGCTTTTTAGAAGTTTGTGAATTTGGCAGTCCTTTCTCAGATTAGCACACTTTTGTAACTCATTTGGAGCATAATATACATAGTTTACCTTGGTCACTGTTGATGATTCAAAATTACCATCTTGTTCTTGCAAAGTGTTAATCATTTTAGGTTAATGATCAAGTTATTTTTGTGAATTTCTTCTATTCCCTTATAACTTTATCTTTTATTTTCATGCCTTCCTTTGCAAAAGTATCATTATACGAATCACAAACTGTGTTCACATAATCACACATGGATTCTAATTTGTGAAAATATTTTCCTTTCTTGAAAAAGTGTGTGAATCAAACCTGTTTGTGAAACATTAATGCAAAGCTTACATAAATTTGATGTGTAATCTTATGTTCATTATCAATTTTCAAGTGTAAATCAAAGTATTCCATTGCTCTTATCAGTTTGGTGTATCACCATAGGGTTTAGTTTTATTTTTATGCACTCCTCCCTTTTCCTTCAAAAAGAATCAATAGAATAGTGACACTATAGGAAGCCGGCCTTCTTCGGAGGTTGACTTTTGCTTACAAGTAACCCACAACTTTAGAGGTCTTCCCATGTTACACTGGATTGTTGAATTTTACATTCAACAGGGTGCAAAATCCAAGTGATAACACATATACTTTGCATGGGTAAACCGTTATACCATTCTCTTGCATTATCCTGCAAAGACCTTACAAAGAATCTCATAACGACATCTTCTGCACAAATCTAGAAGTCTTCAATAAACTCACAAAATAGTTGTACATGCCTATATGCTGATTCATATTCCTCTCCATAAAACTAGGCACATGATCTCTAAGTTCAAAGGGATAAGGATTTGGGTAGCTTTGGATATTACTAAAGTGCAATGGTTTATATCTATCTGGGATAAACACTCCTCTCTATGAACATGGTTGACATTGTTGTCTATTCATTGTGTTCGGATCCAGACAAGGATAACTATACGAATGATACATCTTGTTTATCAATTTATAAATCTTCCACACAAAAATAGCAGTCACACATCTTTAGCTCTTTCTTCTTAAAATTGGCTCTTAAGCAAGGATAATACATAAAAACACTCAATGTCAAGCTTAAGATCTTTTCAAATGAACTTATTACTACTTACTTCTCACATAATACCAAAACTGAAAATTGCAAAATAGAAGTATGTAATACACCATGGTTTTCAAATGAGCTCTATTTTAAAAACTAGAATAGAATTACCTAGAGCAATTGCAGCAACTTCTAACACTTCTTCTTGACTGAAGTTTATGCAGCTCTATAACTTCTTTGTATCCTTCATCAGGTTCTTGAAACAGAGTCACCACCTCTTCTAGAGAGGAATGAATTTTATCATTTTGGGTCCTTCTTACCAATAGAGTTACCAATCTGTGTTCAAATTCAAAACTTCACCGACTCTATAATGAAATGGTCTTCAACCAAGATTTCAAATTACTCCCTAGCGGAGTCACCAATCTAATGGTTCCCAAATCCGCTAGTTGCAAATCCCTAAAAGTATGCCAATCTTTATAATTGGGTTTCAAATGTGAATTGTCCAACGAACGGAATCAATCAATATGATTGGAATTCCCTGCACTTTAGGCTCTGCTAAGCTCAGGTGGGTATTACCTTGATCACCAATGAATATACACTCTCCACAATTACTTGGTGATGATTAAGCAGATTATCTCCTCGTACGATTTTAAAGCATTTGTTTAATCCCAACTCCTTGTTTAGTTATCCAATCTTAATCTATTTTATACTAGCATAAGGGTGTAAAATATATTACCTCTAAACTACTCTGACTACTGTAGAAAACAAATTTTGATTTACAATAATGGTACAAGGAATTGTTCTAGAAATGAATTGATCGATGCCTTATCTGGGTAATGATAGGTTGTCGTTAGGTCCCATTACTTTAGAATATAATATTCAATTTTTCGACCGGGTAGTGTTCAAGGAAATTTGCAATAGAAGAAGTCCAAAGTATCTCCATTAGGTTTTCTAACTTTTAAGAATAACTTAATATTAATTCTAACTTCAAACTGTCTAACTATAAAACTGTAAGCAATTTATTCTTAAGAAAACAGAAAATGCTTAAACTGAAAGAATAAGAAAAATAATTTAGAAAGCATAATAACTAAATTGAAGAGCACAAAAATAACTAAACTAAGAAGCTGGAAAATTATAAAGGCAAAAAAACTTATAGCAATCCATAAAACATTTTCTTAACAATAAAGATTCTAACAATTAATAATAGAAACTACAGAAGTGAAAGGGTAACAAATACTTCAGAACTAAAATTTCATAACAGTAAACTTAATGATTCTCTACAAAACAACATTATAATAAAAGAAAACACTTATCTACTCCCTTTGAGTGGCCAGCTCATGTGTTATCACATTCATTCTTAGCTCACATTCACAACTATTTCAGAAACACTTCTATCAATCGTAGTTATCATCCATGACTCATAATTTAGAATTTTAGATAACAATCTCTTTATTCATAAACCTCAGAAAAATTTTGACAGTATAACATTTCTTTTTCACTGTATATCTTACTTCTAGAGATCATATCTTTTATAGAGAAATTGTAACTACATCCTATATTTCAGATAGTGTGGATAACCATTGAAAATATCTAGAACAGATCTACGGATAATTCGTATATCTTTAAACCTATTACACAGTATTTAAGAGGCTCAAGTCAAGCCATAAAATCTTTAATTCAAAGGATAACAAAAATAACAACTTTAAGAACAACTAAATCTTCGGTCCAACACCCTGAAGTTTCAGAGCATATTTCTAGCATATATCTTCAACCTATTTTGGAGCACGTGCCAATTGGATGCTTCAATCTGCAACTTTGATTGACCAATTATTATCTAGAAAACACTTAAAACAACCCATTAAATCCGTATTGGAAAAATACTTCAAGAAATCAAAAGAAATAAAGTTTATACAATTTCTCACTAAAAATTAAGCAATTATTTCTCCTAAAATTTAATTAATTGGCAGATGATAGAGATTTTGCATGTATGAACCAGGTCTTTATGGTATTATCATGATGAGGTTATTTTTAGCTCATCATTTCCTCCCCTTCCTAATTCTTGGTAGGTCCTCCTGTCCCTTGATTATAACTCTTCCCTATACTCCCTTCTTCATATTTTGCACTAATATCATTCAAATCTTTTGTTGTAACATCAAAGTTTACAGGGGAATTGTGGAAGCCTCCATGAAAAGCAACTCCCCGTTTCCATTCATTGAAAATTCTATCATCCTGATCTGTATTAATATGAAAAGCAGGGGCTAGATATAGCAATAAAGGAGGTTTGTACCTCATTCCTATCCATTTTGTTCTGAGATCTCCTAAAATTTTGGGCAAGGCATCTACTCTTCTAAAGGACCATCTGATACTAAGAGGAGAGATCACTTCTTTTTTCTTTAGATATATAGGTAGTGGAGTGTATCTCTCTTCACATGTGTGCCAAGCCCTGCCAACCAATTTTTGCCCCTGTTCTATGAAATGATTATAACAGACTCGAAGGCTATCATCATATCTTTCCTTCATTTTCTCATCTAGCAAAAGAGCTACAAATGTCTTCTTAAAAGTTGTTGGTCTACTATTTGGAGATCTCATTTAAAGTCCTATACTTTTCTCTGCTTGAACATATTCTTTATTACATTCTTGCCAATGGATTTGATTCCGCATAGTAGACAATAGAGATCTTAATTGCACTTCCCCCACAAAAAGGTTAACAAAGAAATCAGTATGCTTTTCTAACAAAAGATCATGGGTAAAGAATTCACAAAGCATATCTTGCTCTTCAGGCTTTGAGTCAGCAAATGTTTTAACAAATTCTTTATCATTAGGTTCATAAGGCTGGTCATTGTAAATTCTAAGCAATTTCCATCTAAAACATTGTTCATTCAAAAAAATTGAATACAATCTTGATGGTCTTCTGCAGGATAAAAGAAATTCAGCTATTTGACATGCATCTTGATTCCCCTTATAAGCTTTATGAAATGCTTCTCTTAATAACACCATTTCCATTTTTCAGTCTGTTATTCTCAATTTGTGCATTCCTTAGGAAATAGCACCGTTCCATCCATTTCATTAATAATGGAGGAATTTGAATTTGGAACCATTTAGTTACCGTTGGCTCAGTTTGAACCTCTTTGGATTCCATGATTGGTTTACTTGTGCTTTCCTGCAAGTCCTACTCTAATTCTATAATCTTACTAAGAGAAGCATTTAATTCTTCCTTCTATCTTTTCTTTTCTTCTTCAAAGGCTGAAAACATGAGCATAAAATTTCCTTTTAAATTCTAATTTTTTTTATTTAATCCATCTTTGTGTATCCTATTTTCCTCATTACAATTCTGAATTTGCATTAGCAACTCACTAATAGATGTATCTTTTCCCTGCATTTCCAACTTTAAATCTTGAATTTCTTAATCCCTTTTATTTATTACAGTCTTATACACCATTATTTCCTCTTGTTGCAATTCCATCTTTTCCTTATTTTCATGCAACTGACTTCTTAACTCTTCTATCTCTAATTTTAATTTTTCCAATTGTATGTTAATATTTTCAGTTTCAACTATTTCAACAGCTTTATTAATAACTGGAGACAAATTTCCTAACATACTATCATCAACCTCCATAGGAAGTGGAGATTGTTCCCTTTTTGTTTCCTATTTTTCTTGTTCTACAACTTCTTCTTCAGACACCAAGTGAAAATGTACTTCTTCAATAGACATTTCTTTTTCTGAGGATTGGTGAATTGACTCCTCAATTTCCAAGTTTTTCTTTTGCTTTTTAGATTTTGACCTATTCCCTTTACTCTGTACTTTGGTTTCTGTAGATCCAGAGGATAATATTTTGCTCTGCCTTAAAGGAGGAGTATCCTAATAATTTAAAATAGTTGGATCATTTAGAAGAAAATTTCTTCTTTTCCTCTTCTTAACATGATGAGTATCTACGTTTGGATTCATTATCTCTACATCTTCTATCTGGGTCGGAGTTTCAAACTCATCATTTCTAAATTCTAGCACTTCCTCACCAACTATGGTAGGAATTTAGGTTTCAGGAGCCTTAGGGTCTTCAAGGGAAGTTGCTCTAGAAGGTGAAGCAACTTGTTTTGAAGATTCTCCTAATTCTAACTTCCTTCCTGATGTAGGCTTATCAAACTTCCCCAAAAAAATTTCCCATTTGCTTCTAGGTTTCTTATGGAAATGATATTTTATAAATTAATTGAATTAACCCATGATGTTTTAATGGCCCTAAACCAGTTTTATATCTTTCTATTGAAGAATTAATAGAATCATTCAAGAAATGAGGCAAATTAACCCTTAGAGCAGGGTTTTCCTTCCCTTGCCGCAAATGTGTTAACATACGGAATGTTGGTCCTACCACAGTAGTGAGTTGACCTTCACAAGTAAAATATCTAATAATCCATGCCACAGTAATACCCCAGGGTTCTAAGATAGAAGCTCATTGAAACCCCTTCTTTTGTCCCCTAGTACTGACAACTATCATGGGTTGAGGATCTCCCTATCTAAGAAACAATTCTAATAATTTCTGATATGTGGTTTGTGTTGTTTTAGATATTTTAATGCTAGAATCTTCTAACCCTGAAATAGAAGAGACAATTTTTGAACTCACCTTGAAATGCTTCCCATTCAGAATCACCTAACCATTAGAGTAATTTTTTGCAAATGCATTCACCAGCTTTTCATTATACCCTTCGAACTTCCTGACAAAATCCAACCAACCCACTTCTTCAAACAACCGAGAGATGTTACTTAACCCCAACAATTTTTTTGCATAAGCTGGCTCAGATTTCTTCTTTGTATTGCCCATTTTTACCTTGTTTACCACCCTGCTGAAAAATTCAATAATTCCAAAGACTTGTGCACTGATATTTTTAAAAATATGATCGGACTGTAATTATTTACTCTACTCTTGCTCAAAGCTCGCTATGTAATAATTTCAATTTGCATGAAGGGCCGCAAAAAGAGTAGCATACTTAACAATTAATCACCAAGTGGCTCAATTTACTAAATTGGGAAAGGAAACTCTTGCCAATCAATCATATTTTATTAGAAAATAACTACTTATTTAAAGAAAAAAATTGTACTTACTTTCATTCTATGATCGCTTGAAGATCTTATACCTCTACCAATTTTATAGGATGATGCAAGGGTATTGGCTGAGGTGACGGTATAATTATTATGACATGAATGAGGAAGATCATGGATGACGAATTCATTAATGAAGACAGGCTATTATAGCAGCTTTCATTATTTTCCAGGCATGTGTACCAATGTACTATAATCAAAGCATTGAGGAAGATTTGAAAAAAAAATTAGAAAGGAGTTGGCGAAATGAAAAATGAATAAGTTCTGGAGCATATGTAAAGCATGCATTCGAAACAAAAAAGTAGATAAGTTTCAGAGCACGCGTAAGGCATGCAGTGGAAACTTAGAAAGTGGATAAGTTTTGGAGCATCGCCGAAAGATGCAGCGGGAGCAGTGACTAAATGAGAGTTCCAGAGCATCATCGAAAGATGCAGCCGGAGCAACAACTAAATGAGAGTTCTGGAGCATCGTCGAAAGATGCAACTAGAGTAACAACTAAATGAGAGTTCCAAAGCATCGTCAAAAGATTCAGTTAGAAAGAAGCAACCAAATGAGAATTCTGGAGCATCGTCGAAATATGTAGCTGAAAAGAAGAAAATGAAAGTTCCAAAGCATCGTCAAAAGATGCAGCCGAAAAGAAGAAAATGAAAGTTTTGGAGCATCGTCGAAAGATGCTGCTGGAAAGAAGAAAATGACCACATAACTCAAACTTTAGGAGTTATATCATTCCATAAGAACATCCTTCCAACATGGTAGGCTAAAGAGCGGGTTCCAGAGCATCGGGCGCTCAGACTGTCAAGTTTTGGAGCACTGCCTAGCTAAATGATCAAGTTCCGGAGCATCTTTGGAACAGTGCTCTGGAAGTTGTTATTCCTTTATGAGAGGTCTTGCAAAATGAAAACTCGTGTTAAGTCCAAAAATTTATGAAAAATTCCTTGAAATTTTTTTTGGTACACATGTCTTTTTATTATAACTTTTCATCAATATTTTATTTTTTTATTTTTTTTTTTAGATAACATATAAACATTAAATCAAATAGACTCTGCCTTGGCAGAGTCAATGCATTGGATCTCTCCTTACATTTCTACCAACTTTGTAAATTCTTCTTTATTAACTAGTTTATGGTAGACACATAGGAGATGACCATTAACTAAGAGAGTTTGTAAATCACCTTCAATGGGTTTTAACTGAACTGTGCCATTCGAGAAAACTTCAGAAATTTTATATGGCCCCAGCCAATGAGTTCTAAGTTTTCCTTTATGGTCTTTATATCTTGAATCGAATAGCAAGGCCCAGTCACCATTATGAAATTCTCTCTCTTTAATATATTTGTCATGCCAAACTTTCTATTGATGTTGAACTAGTTCAGTTTGATGAACAACGTCCAAACAAAGCTCATCCAACTCATTTAACTGTAAAACTCATTCTATTTGAGCTCGTTTCAAATCTAGACCCTCCATAGTTGTAAGTAGGGTCTGAAGTTCAAATTCAATGGGAAGAAGATGTTTCTTTCCAAAAACAAGCTCATAGGGACTGAATCCAGTTGTAGATTTCCATGTTGTATTGTACGCCCAAACGGCTTTAGGTAATTTCCTGGCCCAATCTCTTCTTCCTGAAGAGACAATTTTTGTCAGTATGTTTTCTAACTCCCTATTAGTCACCTCTACTTGACCATTTGCTTGAGGGTGATAAGGGGATGACTTCTTATGGCTCACCTGAAAATGGTTCGTAAATGTTAGGAGAAATTTGGATATAAATTGGGGTCCCTGATCTGTAAAGATAGTTCGGGGGGGCTCCAAATCGAAGAAAATTTTTGTTATGAAGAAAATTAGCAACTTGCTCTTCTCTAGCAACTCGTAAAGCTTGAACTTCTGCCCATTTCGTCAGTTAATTGGTACAAACTAATATGTATTCTTTCCCTTGAGAGGAAGGATCTATGGGGCCAATAAAATCTAACCCCCATTTTTCGAATGGTTCCAAAGTTACCTGAGGCTGCAAAGACATTTCTGTAGAAGCAGTTGGTCTTCCTACTTTTTGACATTCATCACAATGACAAACATATTTTTTAACATCTTTATGCATTGAAGGCCAATAATATCCAACACCTAAAATTTTATGAGAAGTTATTTTTGTAGAATAATGACCCCCTAAAGTATCATCGTGACAGGCCCTCAAAATACTATAAGTTTCATCAACCCTGACACATCTTCTCAACACCATATCAAGTCCACAATGAAATAAAATCCCATTAATCCATTTAAATGGTGCACACTCTCGAATAAGTCGCTTCCTTTGTTTTGATGTAAATTCAAGAGGTACTTAGAAGTAGCTAAATAGTTGGCAATATCAACAAACCAATGAACCTTTATAGAGATAGCAAACAAATTTTCATTTAGGAACTCATCTTGTATAGGTGCTCGATCACCCTCTTCTTGTTTAATTCAAGATAAAAATTCTGCCATCTCATTAAATTTCCCTGGCTTGTCAAGTATTATCACATTGAACTCCTGAAGGAGTAGTAACCATCTCATTATTCGACCATTAACTACAGGTTTATACATTAAACATTTTACAGCTGAGTGATCTGTATAAACTGTAACTTTATATCCTATAATATAATGACGAAACTTTTTGATGGCATAAACCACAACTAAGAATTTTTTTCTGTTGTCGTGTAGTTTCTCTCAGTAGATGTTAGGTTTTTTCTAATCAAATATATGGCATATTTACCCCCATCCTCATCTTCTTGCCCTAATATTGCACCAATTGTGTCATCTGAAGCATCAACATAAATGTGAAAGGGAAGACTCCAATTTGGTCCACGCAGTACAGGAGCAGAGACAAGCTTTTCTTTTATCATTTCAAATGATTGTTGGAACTTAGACGTCCAATTAAACTCCACATCTTTTTGGAGGAGAGAAAACATAGGGGTTGCTATCTTATTGAAGCTTTCTATGAACCTTCTATAATATCTAGCATGTCCAAGAAAACTTCAAACATCTGTTTGTGTTTGAGGTACAGTCAATTGTTGAATGACTTCAATTTTTTTTAGGATCAACTTTTATTCCTTCCGAGGAAATGTGATGGCCTAAGACTATTCCTTGTTCCACCTTTATTAAACACTTTTCATGGCTAAGGGACAGTTGGTTTTCCTCACAAACCTCCATAACCCTGTCTAGGTTTTGAAGAGCTTCATCATAGGTTGATCCATATATTGTGAAATCATCCATATAAACCTCTACACAATCATTGACAAGTGTTGCAAATATAGCCAAGATGGCCCTCTGAAAAGTCGTTGGAGCATTACAAAGTCCAAAAGGAAGAACTCGGTATGCATATGTGCCCCAAGGAAAAGTAAACGTTGTCTTATCTTGGTCTTCTAGTGCTACCTGAATTTGGTTGTAACCACTAAATCCATCTAAAAAGGAAAAATATTTCCTCCTAGCCAAATTGTCCAAAACTTGGTCAACGAATGGTAAGGGAAAATAATCTCTAAAGGTGGCTTTATTGAGTTCTCTATAATCCACGCAAATTCTCCACTTCCCATTTTTCTTTGGTAAAACTACCATAGGTGACACCCACTTACTATTTGAGATAGGATAAATGAATCTTGCACAGAGGAGTTTCTCAATCTCAATTTTGACAAGATACTTTAATGCGGGGTTGAGTCTCCTCTGTGGTTGACGAACACGTCTCATATTAGGATCAGTATGAATGTGATGAGTACAAACACTCGAGTGAATCCCCCTCATGTTTGTATAGTCCCAAGCAAAAGCTTTAGACCTTTCTACCAGCACATTAAATAAGTTATCCTCTTGTATTTATGTCAACCAACTATTGACATTCACAATTTTTCTTGGTAGCAACATAATTGTTTTTGTTCCTCGATACGCCGAAGTGACAGTATGTATCGAGCGTAACAAAGTTTTGAGAGAACAACTATGAGGTATAAGTCGGTGAAATCTTGTAATATCATCAAAGAAATAACTCATTCTAGGAATCATATTAGCCAAGGGGGGTGATCCCATAATAGTGGTTTACAATTTTTGGCCAAACTGGACACTACAATTATTATTTTAACTAAATCTTCACATTCGGGCACCTATAGGGCTAAATGTGAGAAATTTGAAGATGGTGAAAACTAGAGTCTCATCAAATTTTGTCTGTAGATTCTAAAATATATTTTTTCAAAATTTTTGGAATCAAATTGCACTTCTTTTTCCATCTCCTGAAAATTGATTTTTTTCGAGAAAACAACATTTTTAAAAAGTGACGCACACCGTATAACACAACTTTTTTTCCATGAAGGATAAAATTCTAATTCTTTCAAATTTAGATTTGTAACTCTGATATCTAGTGCTTCCACTTGGTTAGATAGTTTTTCATTGAATATTTTTTCATTAATCAAGTTTCAAAATCAAACAAATTACAATTCAAACACAACGGACCGTATAACCGTAACTTTTTGTGTATATGTCAAAATTTTATTTTATTTTTTTGTTGGATCAAGGACTTCAATATCTGGTGCACTCATATTTTTCAATTTTTTTTTTGATAATCTTCTATTTTTCCACATGTGAAGAACAAATAAATTCATTTTTGATGAAAAACCTATATTTAGTAAAACTTAAAAAAAAAACACATAACAAAACCAAAACATATTAAAATTATATTAATTGGATAGCTTGTTCTGAGGAATACCATAATCATTTGAAATAAATTTTAAATGAATTCATTTGATCTCCCAAAAGCTAAATCAAAAGTGATTTTTTATCAGCATTTTGATAGGTGTAAAGGAGACGCATTTTTAGGTATGGTTTAAAACTAGCGAGGTTCTATCCAAGGGGGTTTGATATAAGGTGATTTGATCAAACCTTCTTCAATTGGAATCCTTAAAATGGAGCTTTTTAAGGCTTAAATCATTATATTTTCTAAAAATATGTGATTTCAGCTAAAATTCGTTCCTCTCAGGAATTGTAAACCACTATTATGATAGCACCGAGGGACAAGGCATCCCCATGGTAACATAATTTTGTTCCATACCACTTATATCAATCGGTTGTCCCAAAAATTTTGGTACATCCTCTATTACTTCTTCACTTGAACCTATAGCCAAGTGTGCAACCTCATTTACTAACTCATCCTCTAATTCCTCTCCATGTTGTTTAATCACTACCATGGAAAAGGAGGCCAAACTGTCTTGCCCACTAAATTCTTCTGGTTCATCAACCTAGACTTTATTATATTCAGTAGGTTTAGCAGGAGGATATAAAAATAAACGTTTACTATCTAGACCATGTGAAATGGTCATTCCTCCTTCTCGACAATCAATTCTAGCAACGACAATAGCCAACCATGGTCTTCCCAAAATTATTGGATAACTATCTTTAGGTGTAAGCGATTGGATTATTTGAAAGTAAATTGGATATTTCCATCCATCAACTTTAACAAGAACATTTTTTATAACACCTTTTGGAATGGATATAGAATGATTTGCCATCTATAAGACTATAGTTGTATGACTTAAATCAGTAAGACTTAATTTTTCCATTACATCCACCGTCATTACATTAATAACTACTCCCAAATCCACCAATGCATTAGGTATTGCTACCTCATTAATTATAATAGTAATCAATGGACTCCCAAGATCATCATATTTTGGAGCAATAGTCTTTCCAAACAAAAATTCAGCTAGATAACCATCAATGTGCATAGTGTTTATTTCATTTGGTTTCCTTCCTGGAGTTCTAATACACAGTTGTTTGATCAACTGATTTAACTCAGGAATTTCCTTTATTTCCTACAGCAAAGGAACCTCTATTTGCAATTGTTTAATTTCCTGAATTAATGCAGTTTCAGAGGCTAATGTCATTTCTAGAGTATCTTTCAGAATTATTGATTTCAGATGCTCTAGAAATGGTGCTTGAGTTTTCTCCTTTGAAGGGATATCTTTACTAAACTCAGTCAAAGACTAACCTCCCTCCTCCCGAGGTAAATCAACAGCTCCTGTTGTTGAAGACTCAATAATATTTGCGGGTAGGGTAAATAGGTTTGTCCACTACTTCCTCAATAGTGGGCGATTGAAGTGTCCTACCGGAATGTAACTAAACATTTCCACAATGAATTGCAATAAGTCCTGTGACAATCTTGCTTAGTAGTATATACCAGAGTATTCTATCAATTGTTCTTAGGATTGGGAAGTGGTTGTGCTGGAAGTTGAGGTTGATTTACTTGCTTCGTTTGAGGAAGATTTTGTGGTGGTGGTAACAAATTTTGTTGTTGATTCCTCCTAGGACCAGTATAAAATTGATTTTGTCCTTGATTCCATTGGGGAGCAATATGTTGTGGGTACCATTGTTGTTGTGACTGGTTTGGCCATTGTTGAGTTCCCCATTATTGACTTACCCATTTAGGAGATCCCCAATAAGGAGTTCCCCAAGTAGATTGTGGAAGATAGGGCTAATTCCAAGATGGAGGCCATTGATTACCAGCCCAGTTATTCTGGGGTTTGCATGCAGGATTGGAATTATGTCCATAAGAAAAATTACCTTCTTGGTGTTGATTTAGCACATTTATTTCTTCTTGAACCTAAGTAGTTTTTTTTTTAGTATTCTTAAGATCAGTAAGAAGCTCACATTGATTGGTAGGGTGGCTTTGCTCACAAAGTTGACAAACATTAACCTTGTCTAAAGGACACTCATGTAAAAGATGTTTATTTTGACACTTAGGACAATAGATTGACAAGGTCTCAGGGATACGTGGCTTTGCTTGTATACCATCCAATGTAGTGTTCAATTGGACAAGTATGTCTTCCTTAAGATTTTCTATTTTTTCTTTGAGCTTACCTATCTCATTATTCCCTTTGAAAAGATTTGTTTTTCGGATTCTTCCACAAGTACGTGAGAAATTGCGACACAAATAACATATATATCTTCAAGGTTTAACTGAGACATGTCACCTTTTCCCATTAAATCAAGACTTCTTCTTGCATCATCATCGAGTCCTTTAAGAAATATAGTCTTGATAATCTCAACACTAATGGTCGTTTATCCACATCGTTTAGATAAGAAAAGAAACCTATCCAAATAGTCCTCTAGACTCTCATCCTCGGTTTGCCTAAGTTTAAACAGCTCTTCCTTACGATCACTCACCCTAAAATAACTTTGATATTTATTCGAGAACACAGTCTCCATTTCTTCCCAAGATGTAATACTTCCAGACAGTAGTCCCATAAACCAACGCATGGCTGAATCCTTCAAAGTAGAAGGAAACAACTTCAGTTTTTGGTTGTCATTTTTATAGTCATAGGTTTGATTGTAACGCCCCGCCAAGGATTCCATTAAAATAAAGCATAAAGTAGAAAATTAACCAAATAATTTTTTTTTAAAAGGTCATTCGATTAAATAATTGTCTTAAGGATTCCAAGACGACATTACTTAAACATTACAAATAAGAACATCACATCCGAACATAAAACATAAGTACAAATTAAATTTATCAACGATCCAATTTTCAAAACCTTTATACAATCAGGTTACATATATATCCAGATTACATCAAGTGAGATTTTATTAAATCTCGATACATCATAATAATGGTACAATGAGTACACTCATACACATGAGGTAAATATACAAAGAGGATAATGATCTCATCAAAACATACATGCATGTCTTCAAACACATTCAATGTCCACTGTCACATACACTAAAGTTCAAGAATCTGCTACAAGTATAGTATTAATTGTAAGAGGACCCAATGGTAAATTATAGCACGGTTTCCTCCCAACCACGTGGTACCCGAAGGTCCACTCCCTCTGTGCTAGGAGATAATGACAGGTCCACAAAATAGTCAAATAGACAACAAAGAATAGACATTACATAACATGGTTGACAAAGACATAATGACATGACAGTCTAACCAAAATTACATGATCACTAATAAACTCCTAGAGGCAACAACAGTAACAAAGGTGACTCTACATAAGAGACCACAAACATGCTTCAGGACAGAGTGTCATCACATCACTGTTCTAGATTACCTTGGTGAATCTTCCTAGACTATCGACCCTCTCCAAGAGTTACCCTGGCAATCTCTATCGATTCCCGATCCCTAGAAAAACTCATGTGGAGTTGAATTACCTTTCAAGAAGACAAGGTAGATGACAAGCCATTCCAGGCCTTCTCAACCTATCCTTAATCTAAACGAGCATTAAGGCACTAGGTGAGGCATACAAATTATCTAAATTAATGTTAAATACTACCCAACCCCTAGTACATTATTTAGGTTTCCACTAGATTACAAAACCCACAATAGGTTACCCTAGCAACCACTTAGGGTTCCGGCCCCTATCACAAGCCACTCTTCCTATAAACCATGACGCATCATCACAATACCAAGGATTGCCAACATGTGTATACAACAACGCCTTAATAAAACATATCTCTTTCATGTCCCAATCATTGAACAATTCGAACACTTCAAAGGTGACAAATAACACTTGCATGGAAAAGCCCCAAAATAGGCCAAGGTATTTAAAACATCAATAAATAACCATTAAAATCTCATATCTCAAATCAACCCGCTAGCCTCTGGAAGTAAAAGGACTCACATTCACCAATATACATTCTCAAAAGATATTGTAAACATATCCCAACAATTTTATCCATTTAATTTACATGAACACATTACATCCAAGATCACTCTTTAACAAGAACAATATAATTCCTTTGTTATTACAAATCAACACTTAAAAGCTAAATAATTTAAATAAGTATATATATACATATTTACTTGTTGAAATATAAACACAGCCACAGCCACAGTTCAATCTGATTGCACATTACAACTCTTAAACATATAACCATCAAATCATAGATCAAATACATAATAATATTTATTTAATATTTTTAACTACAATTATCTCTAATTATAGTATACACACCTTTCATGCATAATTTAATTAAGAAATGATAACTTAAACAAGAGTCAGGCAATCATCACCTCATGTAAAAATATTGAACCTTACATATCTTAAGTCTTGAACTGGTAGATCTTTAATGCATGTGATTGAGTATTTAAACAATCCATAAGTTTATGACTGTTTATGCTAAAAAGCTGAACTGAAGCAAAATTTGAAGCTTCTCTTAGACCCGATCAAATCTCCAAAACTCAATGAAGAAATCCGAGCAAATCTTTCCCCAAATTATTTCTACAATAAAAATTGTTGTGTAATCTCTTTTCAAAACTACTGTCATGAAAACCTTTCAGAAGCATTGCCATGAATGAAATTGCAACCCCCAAAAGCTTTTAATGCATTTAATTAGCTCAAGTTACAAAACTTAACTGATTGTAGTCATGCATTCAAAAATTACTCAATCAATTATAATCATTAAATATCTAAGATATTATCCTTCAACTCATACACAAGTTTTCAGATATTTATCACTTATAAAAAACAAACTCTTTTAAAATATTAACTTTTCACAAGAATCCAATTTGCACAATTAATTCCACAACTACTTTTAAATAATTACCTTTTTCAAAATTAACATTCACTTTTAAACAAATAACTTGTTTAATTTATTTTAATAAATCAAACCTTACTCATAAACATTTAATCTAATATTTTAAAAAAATTACATTTAATCAAATATATTAACAAATAAGCCATTTAATTAAACTATTAAATTCCCAAACAAAACAATATAGACAAGAACGACACAACAAAAATAGACTACACAAAACAACAGGTGACAAATAGGTACTCATTCAATGAAGAACAATGGCTTAATAAGGACCTGACACTATCTTCGGATCAACATAATTTCATTGGATTAGGCTAAGCTCAGACCTGTCAAGCAGGTGGAGCCGATACCCGATACCTGTGTCTGCATGAAACATCATTGTTAAACATATAAACATATATCAACAAACACACCGTGAAGAAGAATTGCAGCGTAGCAGGGTATTCACAAATGAGTAGTGCTACATTGTCTTCTTCACCAAAACTAACGAACATCATGTATCATAAACAATCATTTCATCATGATAAACTCATAAAAACTTATAAGCAAATAAACCATATCACATACGTGTCTATCTCAATATCATCACACAAACAAAACCATATAATCAGGATGTCAAATGTATCATCCATGGAGTATAAAAAACAACATAATGTCAGAGTCATATCTGAAAATGAACAACATAGTATCATAATCAACTAAAGCATCTATCTATCAACTAAATCAAACTAAAACAAAGTGTCACAACTGGAGGGACACTACATTGACAAAGGACCTTAAATTCAAAGAGAATTTGGTCTGGGTCTTCCGAAGATAAACAACGAAAGGTTGGAAGGAAAGCTAGAGAGATGTTTTTCATCGTTGTATCATCATCTGCTTCCAGAGCAATAGGATAAGTGAACATTCTACGTAGTTGAGGATCATTTTTATTACGGTTGGCATCATTACGGTTAGCTTCTGCCCTTTGATCTCCCATGATGTTCTGAGGAATATCCTCTTCAAGAATAATTTCCTCCACAACAGGATGATCTTCAAGAAAATAGTGGAAAGCCTCTAGGGGTTAGGCTCAAGTAATTCATCGACAGAATGGTCCTCTGAGCCTTGGGCCTCCTTATGTATAACTGGGACGTATTTTGGGGGGGTCTTTGGTATAAATCGTCTGTGAGGGTTTCTTTTCCTAACCATGCAGAAAAGGAAGCCAAAGATAGTATTTTTGGCCTAAAAGAGGTATTCTAGGCGTCTTCCATTAACACTCAAGCAAAAGAAGCTAAGGGTCCTTGACAATGGCACCAAAAATTAATAGGCTGTCGTTAGGTCCCATTACTTTAGAATATAATGTTCAATTTGTCGACTAGGTAGTGTTCAAGAAAATTTGCAATAAAAGAAGTCTGGAGTATCTCCCTCAGGTTTTCTAACTTCCAAGAATAACTTAATATTAATTCTAACTTCAAAGTGTTTAACTATAAAACTGTAAGCAATTTATTCCTAAGAAAACATAAAATGCTTAAACTAAAAGCATAAGAAAACTAATTTAGAAAGCATAATAACTAAATTGAAGAGCACAAAAACAACTAAACTAAGAAGCTGAAAAATTATAAAGGCAGAAAAACTTATAGCAATCCATAAAACATTTTCTTAACAATAAAGATTCTAACAATTAATAACAGAAACTACAGAAGTGAAAGGGTAACAAATACTTCAGAACTAAAATTCATTTAATAGTAAACTTAATGATTCTCTACAGAACAACATTATAATAAAAGAAAACACTTATCTACTCCTGTCGAGTGGCCAGCTTGTGGGTTATCACATTCATTCTCAACTCACATTCACAGCTATTTCAGAAACACTTCTATCAATCGTAGTTATCATCCATGAATCATAACTCAAAATTTTAGATAACAATCTATTTATTCATAAACCTCGAAAACATTCTGACAGTATAACATTTCTTTTTCACTGTATATCTTACTTCTAGAGATCATATCTTTGATAGAGAAATAGTAACTACATTCTATATTTTAGATGGTGTGGATAACCATTGAAAATATCTAGAACAGATCTATGGATAACTTATATATCTTTAAACCTATTACACAGTATTTAAGAGGCTCAAGTTGAGCCATAAAGTTTTTAATCCAAAGGATAACATAAATAACAACTTTAAGAACAACTAAATTTTTGGTCCATCACCCTGAAGTTTCAGAGCATATATCTTCAGCTTGTTCTGGAGCACGTGCCTGCTGGATGTTTCAATCTGCAACTTTGATTGACCGATTATTATCTACAAAACACTTAAAACAACCCATTAAATCTGTATTGGCAAAATACTTCAAGAAATCAAAAGAAATAAAGTTTATACAATTTCTCACTAAAAATTAAGCAATTATTTCTCCTAAAATTTAATTAATTGGCAGAGGATAGAGATTTTGCATGTATGAACCAGGTCTTTATGGTATTATTATGATGAGGTTATTTTTACCTCATCAGGTAACAAAGTCAAATTTCAATTGTGTGTGTTCCCTTTTCTGCTTACAAATTGAATTACCTGGCACTATTCTATTTATGCCTTGCATAAATGTGCAAAATTGTAGCTACCAAGATCTTCTTATTAATCTCAATGATTTCCCCAGGTTACTGTGATTCACTTCCAAGAGTTTGATCCTTACTTGAAGGAACCAAATAAACTAATCACACCAAAACAACAAATGTGTTTGGATAGACCAAATATATCCTTGATACATTAATTTAAACAAGGAAAAACCAAAATGGAAACAACAAGATAACCTTTTTCAATAACATTCAACAAGTAATTGAAAACCAAAATGTGAGCACCAGAGAAAAGCAACTTCTTTAATGATATGTCTGAGTTACGGGCCTTCACAGTGTCTCTTTCCAAAAACAAATTCCCCCCAGGGTCTCAATGGTATTGTTTTCTCTCTTATATAAACGAAGGAAGCAACAAGCTACAAACCGTTTACATTCAAATAACTCTTCGTAGTCCTCTCCAATTCATTACATTGACAACAATTTTTTATTTTGAAACATTTAATTTTCTTTCTCGTGAAAACTTTTAACATTATTCCCACCTTTGGTATGGCATTCTGATGATTGTTGACATTTGATTTATGTTCATTTGCTACACTCCATCTTCGTTGAATAATCCAGTCAATTTTCCTTGTCCGCACTCTCCTACATTGGATGTATACCGTGCTATTGCAGGCCTTTGTTTTCTTCCCAACGGGGTTGCAGGCTTCTTTTCACAGCCAAATAACTTCCTACAATCGCCTCACACCTTTCCTGTCCAAATGTCGTAGTATAGTGGGTCACATTTGATGTTATTGCTCTACCTATCACCAACCCGCAGATGTTATCTTTCTTTGTTGCGATGATATGGGAGGCTCCACCATGATACTGCACCGGCTTCAGGATCCTCTTTGCAGAGATGTGGGAACATTACCACAATACCACAACCTGTTCATTTGTCTCTCGTGGGGGTGCAGGTCGTGTCTCCAACATACATCTCTTTTTCAAAGGGACCCTCAATTATCTCTCATCAACACGTCTTTCCTCCTGATGTATGCATTTGCTATTTGTTAGATCTTCGAAGGGACGATGAAACAAGTCTCTTTGACACAATGCAGCCTCCCTGATGATGCTTCATAATGCCTCTTATTTCTATTACCACCATACTGCTTATATATTTGCTTCACTATCTCAAGGATGCAGGTAATACTGCACTACCACACCACGTCCTCTTACCTCCTGTGGGGACACGGACTACGCTAAGAACACTCCACCCGCTACCTCCACACCGCAACTACTATCTTTCTTCATTGCGATGGTGCAGTAACACTATCATAAACTCCTAATAAGATTTGGTCTCTCTGATGAATTTGATGTGGAGGGACTCTACAGTGTCTTACCCCGATATGCCAATGTGTCTCCGACAATGCTTTATACTCCATCATGCGAATCATTTCATCAAAGAGACTGCAAAATACTTCCTCCCGACATGTTGCAGTCACTTTGCCGATGTCAACATTGTCTCCATTCAAATCCTTCTATCGAACAAACTTCAAATTGACTCTCGTCGATGCAGTATAGTATCTTTGATGGTGCTTATGCTAACTTCCTTATGTTACTTTATGTATCCCGCTAGGGCTTGCAACTAATCCCGTAGGAGCGTGATAACAACCAAATGTTGTATTCTACTCACCACAATACCACCAGGGCCTCCAATTTCCTCCACGGGAGTGCAGTACATAAACAAAACAAAAATTTGGGTTAACAATGCATGCATGAATGTAAGTTAGGGTTGAAAACACATACATGAGTGATTGAAAATGACTTGGGAAAAAATATGACTCATGAATTTTGGACCTGGGAAATGAAAGATGCAATGGTTAGGACTCTAGGAACTAGGGTTCAATGACAAACATTGAATGCAAGCTAGGTGAAAATTTCCCAATCCTAACAAACACAACAATATGCCTAAAAGCAAAGAGAAGACAAATGGCCTTCCTGGGGGAGGTATCAAAGAGGAGGTTGAGGTTGATATTAGAGTCCAACAACGATGATGCATGACATTAGGCTGGTGCTAGGTGATGTGTACACCAATGAGGCAACATCATACTCGGTGAACACTAATATAAAGTCCATGTTTCAAGGTGATGTTGCTAGACGTTGAGGAGGAAATAAGAGTAGCAGAGAAAATCATGGAGGACCTTGTAACATACTCACTCATACTACAAGTAAATAATTATATTTTTACCATAGAAGTAAACAAATATATACTTAAAAATAGGATATCAATTTTTTTCTCTTTCAAACATACATCATTTATTGTACATGACCAAAACTTGAATGAATAATACAACTTTTAAATTTGAAACTATATTATTTTCAACTTTAGAAATAAGATAAAACTTTTCAATTATAATTCATACATGAAATACTTTTCAAGTATACAAGTTTACATAATACAATAAATGATAGAAGGTCAAGTCTTCCATATCTAGAAAATGATTTTGTTTCACAAGCCTCGGCATTATCGTCTGCAAGAGGGAGAGCATCAGTCGAGTGCTTTACCTTCAACCACGGACCGATGGTCCCTTGCACATCTTCCAACTAGAAGTGGCCCTACCCTTCATGAAGAGTATAGAAAAAGGAACCAACAAGTACATGCAATTTAAGTTCTAGTGTTGTGTCCTATATAACCAGTTGACCATACAACTTTAGACAACTCTAAGTATGACCAATTTGACTAGATATGATGTCTAGAACATGATGAATTGACTAATGCAAGCAAATAATTTTGCATTACTTTGACCAAAGATTTAATATATATCACACACTTCCTTAGGAAGCAAAATTATAAGTTCACACACCTCTAACTCGACTTGGAAAATACCTTTGACCTAAGATTTAACACATGACTGACTAGTTGACTATTTTCCTAACCTTTCTTAAAGATATTAAATCATAAAAATATAACTTACTAGAGTTGATAAATGACTAAGATGAAAAAAATTTCTTGACATTGAACACCCATGTTATATTCTCGAAACATCTTGGGACTTGGCTTGTGCCACTTTTTCATCCAGTATTTTCACTCAAATATTAAGATTAAACTACCCTCCTAATTTCATGCACAAATGGTTTATAATGTTTTCAAACAAAGTTATCGACTTGAGACACTTTTCCTTATACATAAGTTCTTGAAAACTTGTCAAAAGAGAAATAAAATAATATTGTTCATCAATAAAAAGATATCTTCTTTTAAAATAGTTCATATTTCTCTATGTTTCTCCTCTTGGAACTTTGTACAAGAACACAATAATAGTGTTGATAAAAGTGCAGTATATAATACTAATTTCTTTTATCCAAATGAGTATGATAATGTAGTGTTTAAAACTTTTAAAAATTTAGATTATAAAACTAGTTTCTTTTAGTCAACTCAATAGAGTAAACATTAAGCTTATCTTATAATTGTATAAATGCATAAAATATCATGTTCTTTACATATATATATATATATATATATTGATATGTACGAATATATATCTTAATATAAGAAATTGGAAATATAATTTCTTGAGAAAAAGAAGTAAAATATTTGACTTGTCATATCTAAGAATTAAATATCTTCTCTATTGTCCATTGCAGAATGAAACAAAGATGAAATAAATTATTGCATATATATAAAAATCAAACCATATATTCTTTATTTCAACTCATGTGATTCATCATAAATTAACTGTTCTTTCAACTTTTATATCTGAAAACTCTAGGATGAAACTATGAAATTACACAGGAATAATAAAGTATGAAAACATGTCTAAGTTGACTCTCTGTTTTGTACTTTTGAAATTCCAAAATCATAGTCACTAGTGTTCGACATAGTTTTCCCAAGGAATATCATCTTGCTAATTTTGAAACTCAGATTTTGCTTGTAAAACTTCTTCGACAAATACCATAACTATCAACAAACATAAACTCTTTGCTCAAACTGAAGATTAATGTCTATATATATATATGGAATGAATGCTCTGCAATAAAACTCTCTATACCTCATATACCTACTATATTCTTCCTTCAAATTGCTTAAAAAATTCAATACTAATTAATGATACATCACAACCATGCTTGACTCATGCAACTGTGTCTGAATATAATGTTTTCAAACTACCCATACACGATCTAACACTCTCTGCCTATCTCCTACCCATCACTGCTCAAGAAAAAATATGAATAAAATGAGTAACAATCAATGCCCAAGAATGAATAATAATCATTCCTTTTCTTCCCCTACAACTTGTGACTTCTCCCCTTAACTATTGTTAATAAATTCTTATCTATAAATTAATGTTTAGTCACCACTCTTGCTCATTAAAATGCATTCTAATAATAGAAACTATCACCCCTCAATGAGTCAACCAACAGTCACATTATGCCCCTTTGTTACGAGCTATTCAATGGAAGATGGTTTATAATAAATATGTAGGAATATAGCCTATAAAGAAGGATCTCAACCTCTATGTGAGGTTCATAAGGTTTTAAAACATTTAACCTCCGTAATATACATTTATTAGCATATTGATTTGTCTTTGATATACCTATATATATACAATCAATTATATATCTATGTATATATTGTATATATATATATATATATATATATATATATATATCTATCTATTTAGTTCTTATATATATATTTAATACATTTAGATAATAGTTGATTTGACTTAATAAAAATAACATTGATAAATCAAAGAGATGAAAATGATACCTATATCACTTTATTTTTATCAAAATAGACTAGGCCAAACTTAGACAAAACATAAAAATTGACTCAATCATAGGACTAGGGTACTTACCCATCCTTGTTACTTATACCTACATGAGTGTGTGTGTTCAACTCATTTGGCACTAACCTATTTATTTCTGAAGTCTATACTCCTCTCTTCGGTGATACTCTCCCTCTCCCTCTGGGGGGTAAGAATATGATCCTACATTTCACTTAGAAGTCCAATCAAATAGTTAGCCTGTTATTAATCACAACATCATCATAATCTTGATTAAATATTAAATAATAATAATAATAATAATAATAATCAATAAAATTGAATCACATTGCATCACATTTAATTTCATCCAAATGTCAATTAACATATAGTCATCTACTGATACCAGAACACATTTTTTTAACATAAAAAAGTTAAAAGTAATTTTGCAAAACAATTCTGGGGTGTAACATATCTCCCCCCATAAGGATCATCGTCCCCGATGACTTAGTGTATCATAAAAAAATCATAAATAAGTTTTTCTTTAGCTATTTAAAAAGTAGTAAATAAATAAGGAAACTTTTGGTAAAATTCATTATAATCCTCCCATGTAGCACTATCCTTTGCATACTAGTCCCATTGGACCTTGCATTGAGTAACCTCTCTATTACGTAGGTGGAGCTTGCATATTTTAAGCACCTTGAGAGGCTCGATTGTTACCACTCCTAGATCTTGTAACTGTAGTGCATTCTAGTCAAGTATATGATTAATACCTATTATAAACTTTTTAAGATATTAAACAAGAAGCACATTATGCATATGGGCAAGAGCTGGTGGTAGAGCAATTATGTAGGCAATTGGGTTAATCACTTCAAGAACTTCAAAGGGGCCCACAAATCTAGGAGCTAGTTTGGATGACTTTATAAACTTTATGGAAATCTTTTGAGGTTTGATCCTCAAAAGAAAATTTTCTCCTACTGAGAACTATCTCGATGTACGCTTAGCATCAACATAACTTTTCTATCTATCATTCACTTTAACCTATCTTTTCTTGATCAACTTGATTTGCTCCTCCATTTTTTATAACATTTATGATCCAAGGCTAATCATATCTTCTAGCTATCCCAACTTATAGGATTTTGAAACTTTATTCCATATAATATTTCAAATGGAGTTATCTTTATTGCAAAATGATAATAATTATTGTATATAAATTCTACAAGTAGAAGATAGTCCTCCCACTTGCATTGTTGATCCATGCAATACATCCTCAACAAATCTTCAAGAACTTGGTTTACCCTTTAGTCTAACCATCTATCTCAGGGTGATAAGTTGAGCTTATATTCAATTGAGCTCCAAGTGAAGAAAATAAGGTTTTCCAAAACCTCATCGTCATGCACACGTTCGTATTTGAGATAATTTTCTCAATAACTCTATGCAACCTAAATACTTCTTGAATAAACTTACAAGCTATTAATGGTGTTCCATTTGTTAGATTCCCAGGTATGAAATGAGCTACTTTGGTAAGTGTATCCACCACTACCAGAATATTATTATTATTATTTATTGACATAAGAAGACCTTGAACAAAATCCATACTAATGATTTGCCACTTCCACTCTAGAATCTCATGAGGATACAAAATTCTTGCTAGGTGATGATGTTCAGCCTTTACCCTCTGACATTCTACACATCCTGCTACAAATCTTGTAGCATCCTTCTTCATTCCTTTCTAGAAATAAAGAGGCTTCACATCCGCTAGGAGTTTTGTCACTCCAGGGTGTCTTGAATATGGTGTAGAATGAACCTCTTTCCACATAATATATCTTAACTCCTAAAGAGTTTGAAACGTACATTCTTCCATTAAGCCTTAAAAGTTCATCTTGTTCAAAATAAAACCAATCATACCTCAATTCTTGAGGATTATCTAAGAGATATTTCTTAACTTGCTCATAATACTCATTTCCCACAAAATTTTGCAATACTTGGTTTTTGAATTCTGAGTGAATAGAGATCATTAAGGAAATGTGTCTCCTTCGACTCAAAACATCTGCAACTCAATTTTCTTTTCCCTTGATATAACTTATTTCAAAATCATAGCTAGATATCAACTCTAACCATCTTCTTTGTCGAGCATTGAGATATGGTCGGGAGAATAAGTATTTAAGACCTTGATGATCTGACATAAGCTCAAAAGGCCTTCCTAACAAATAATGCCACCACATTTGCAATGCATGGACACTTTTTGCCAATTCAAGATCATGAGGAGCATAATTCTACTCATATGTCTTTAATTTTCTCAACTCATAGGATATAACTTGCCCTTCTTGCATAAGAACCCCACTTAATCCTTCCCCTAAAGCATCAGTGATTTCTACAAATTGGCCTTCTGGATTAGGAAATTTTTGTATCAGAGTTGAAGTCAACTTCTCTTTTATTTGATCGAATTCCTCTTGTATTTTTCTGACCAATCAAATCATTTTCCTTTTTTTTGTAGATAAGTGATAGGGTGAGAAATCTTAGAAAAGTTAGAAAAAAATTCTATAGTGGCTTGCCAAACCCATAAAACTACGCACTTCATGCATATTTTTCAATGTTGTCCATTCAAAAATGGCTTTGATCTTTGATGGCTCAACTGTAATTCCTTCTGCTGAAATTATATGACCCAAATATTGTACCTTTTCAAAGTACATTTTGAGATATTTCCATACAATTTGTGTTCCCTTAAGCTTTGAACAACAAAGTGCAAGTGCTGGAAATATTCCTACTCATTCTTAGAATATACAAAAATGTCATCTAGAAACACCAAAACAAACTTATCCAAGAAATCTTTGAAAATATTGTTCATAAAATTTATGAATACTACAAGGATATTCATCAGTCTAAAAGGTAAGACTATGAATTCATAATTCCCATACCTTGTTCTAAAGGTTCTTTTGTGAATATCCTCATCCTTGAGCCTTAACTAATTATATCCAGATCATAAATCATTCTTTAAGAATATTACTACCCCACGCATTTGATCGAAAAGATCATTAATACATAGTAAAGGATATTTTTTCTTTATTGTTGCTTTGTTAAGTATATGATAGTCTATACATAAGTGCAAAGTACAATCCTTTTTGAAAAAGATCACTGGCACTCTTAGGGTGAAACATTGGGTCTAATAAATCCTTTAGCTAACAGTTCTTGCAACTTAGCCTTTAATTCCATCAACTCCATAATGGTCATACAGTATGGTGATTTGGAGATTGGTTTTGAACCAAGAATTATATCAATGGAGAAATTAAAATCCCTTTTTGGAGGTATTCCAAGAAGATCATCTAGAAACACATCCTGAAAAATCTCAAAGAAAAGGGTATTTTTCTGATAGGATGGGGTTGGATGAGGCACTCACTGCCCCATGCTCTTAGTCCTTGCTCCTAAGAAATCCTAGGTGTCTCTTCCACCTTGTCCTAGTGGTCCTGCCTCAGGTTTAGGTGCCACTACTCCTTTTGACCAACTCGACTATCAACACACTTTCCTTCTACCAAGCCAATCTTGGTGCCTTGCCACAATCTCACCATTGACCCTTATTCTTCCCTAAAGGCCAAATCCTCTCAACATCCAATTTGGTTCTTGCAGGGGTGTGTAAATGTTGTAATAGCTTCAAGATGATCAATCTAGAGTTCTTGTTCCATCACAAGACTCCAACTGACCATTGCTTTCACAAAATCCCTTCCTAGGGTTAGAAAGGCTACAAGCCTAAAGCCCTAATTAGGCCTCTTACCCGATAAATGGCAATTTCCTCCTAAACCCACCAAAAGATCTAGGTTCTTTGTTTAGGGTTTGTGGTTCTCATGCCTACACCTTAAAGATTTTTAGGGTTTTAAACCTGCTCAGCCCGTACACTGTCCACACACAAAATTGACCCAAAAGCTAGGGTTTGTAAGCTTTCCCAAGCTGATTTCAGACTGTCAAAAATTTCTCCCTCCAAATGACTTGATAGAACCTCCTCTTGACTACTAAGCATTTCCAAGACCCTCAACAAAATGACCAAAAATAATTTCTCCAAAATCTTCATACCCCTGCAAGATATGAGTCTTTTCTCACTGTCTTCCCTAGCTGGACCCTGCCTGGCTCGCCTAGGGCATGACTTTTCTAGCATCTCCATTACACAAAAAAAACTTACCAACTGACATATTTACAAGCATGGTGTCTAGGCACTATTTCCAAAGGGTCGTATGGTTTGTATGGTGGAAAAGTGCTCTAGCACCACATTTCCCAAAAACAATCTGGTTCAGACCAGAATTTGAGCAGAGTTAAACTATTTACAAAAAATGCTTGCAAATCAACAAAGAAGCTATCTAATCTTACACAAAGCTTGAAAATAACCAGCACTACATTGTACAAATTAAAATAGTAGCAAACTAATCCATAAAAAGTCTTCAAGATTCACAAATTCAGAAATTTCAACTCAGAACACTGTTTCTTTCCTTCACACAAAGTTTCACCAAAATTTTATTGCTTCCAACCCTGCTCCTGGGTCGAGATACCCCTTAAATAGGCCCTAGAAATAGTTAAGTTTCTTTGATCAAGCCTAAGGATGACCAAAATGGTTAGTGTTATAAAACACACTGTGTTTTTCAACCTTGGTCCATTGTTTTGGAAACAAACATGATAAGCTTCTAAAGCTTATTCACCTTTTCACCACTTCTTACCTAGGGAGAAAAAAAACCTCTAACACAAACAAGATGGTCAACATGACCTCACACAATTCACCAAAATTTGAATTTCAAACAAAACTTAGACATAAACCAAGTACTTTCCCAGGTGCTCCTGCACCATTTTCTATATCGGGTTTTCTTTGATGCTTAAGATCTTCTTCAATTCCTTGGAGTTTTTGAGACTTAAAAAACATTATTTCATCTTGGAAGATAAAATCATTGAGTTATTCTAACTTCTCCATTTTGATTATGAAGAGTTGACACCCTTTTTTCTTGGCCCTCTTAGTTGCACGGTAGATATCGACCTCATCTTGACTTCTCTTGGAGTGCCTTGGAGTTCCCTGTGTCATTTAGACACTCTACTATTTTTTCAAACTAGTCTACCTTAGCCCTATGCCTCCACAACCATTTTTTTCCTAAGACAACATCGTAGGAGCCTAAAGGTGCTACATATAGGTTCACCTCGGTTGAAAAACTTGGAAGATCCAATTTGGATTCAAATAGACATTGCTCTACCTAAGCTTTTGTCTGGTTAGCATATTCTACTAACTATGATTTCACCTATATCTAGCTCTTCTAAGAAATTTATCTAACACTCTTGATGCAATAAAACTTTTAGTTGCACCATTATCAATTAAAAATAAAATAGGAACACCAAATAATGTACCTATTGTTTCAATAGGAGTAATCTGGTACTTCACTTGTCAATTATCTAATGTTGCATGGATCCTTTGGTGGAATACTGCTTGCTAGGTAGGTAATGGATTTCCTCATTGTTGAGCTCTTTCACTTTCATTCGGGCATTGATTTATATAATGATCTCCTCCACAAGAGAAACATCCTCCAGGAGGTCCTTGCCTTTCAAAAGGTTTTCATGAATTTTCTCCATTCCTTTTGGAGTTATTGTTGTTCTTCTTCTCATTCTCAGACTCATTTGGATTATTTAGGAAACCCTTATCATTTTTCTTCTTGGATTTCTACTTATCATTCCTCTTCTTAAAAGATTGGGAATATTGTGACCAATTGAACTTGTTGATCCTTAAAGCTTATGATTCATCATAGAAACAACCTTATGGGAAGTTTAGTGGATGGGGGATAAACTGCGCTCCATAGAGAACCTCTAGGATTTTAGAAGCCGACTCTTCATTCTTGTTTAAGGGGAGAAAAGGGGAAGAAGAACTAAGCATAAAAAGATCCAAACTAGGGCGATGCATCAAAACTTTTACAACATTTCAAAACTCACTTTGAATAACTAAAAGTACAAACTCCTAAGAACTAAACACAAAGTGCCACAGACCCTTCATTGTTGAAAAGAGAATGAAATTATTAAGGATTTGTAAGCACAAAGCATATCATTCAAATCTTTTTGCAGGAAGCACCCACTAAGGTTCGACAAAGTATGATACTCTTGGGTTATTTTGCTAATCTTCTTAAACCTTTTACAATGACTGCTTACCAATCAACATAGTATAACATTTAACATAAATTATTATAGAAAATAAAGAGTATAATACATGGTTCAATTATCTGTAATATTTATACTAAAAGCCATAGAAGCTAAAATTTAAAACAATCAGTTATCGAGATCATGTCCATTCATGAATGACAGAGCTTTACAACTATCATAAATAGAAAGTAAAACACATAGTAGAGGAAAACTAGGCACAATCTGAAGTGTTATGCTTTCTATTGATTGATTCAAAAGGGTACAAAATGCTAAAGGTTGATGCAAATAGAAATTCTCTAAAAATTTGATTTCTCTAAGTATTTCTTTACAAAGAATGGTGAACAATTAGTGCCAAAAATTGTGAACAAACGGGCCCTTTAAAATTGTGAACAAATGGGCCCTTTGGGAAATGCTCGAAATTCCCTTTTTTAGGACAAGGGAGGAAACAAGAAAATCCCCCCTCCCACCACTAGGGTACAAAAATCTAAAAAAAATTACGGCATTAAACCACCGTCTAGAGAAAACTGCAGGGATATTTCCATAAAGCAGACGGAGATCAATTCTCCCTCTAACAAGCCCATATTGAAATAATGTTTTAGATGGTGAGAACCGATTGAAATGAAACTCAAATCCTCCCAACTCATTCACTTTCAACTACCCTCTGTGATTTTTTTGCCAAGGTGTATGTAGATGTCTAAATTTGGACACTTAATTTATCCAAATTCATCCCCTTTCGTCTTATTTTCGTTAATTAAGTAATATTTCTATTATTTAATTAATATCTTTAATTCTTCCAAATCCCTAAGGTATTTAATCAATAATACCTTATCTTTTTAATCCTCCTTCCATCAATTGAATTAAATAAATATTCCATTTATTTAATTCCCTTCATTTCACATCCTCCATCATTTTTATCTTATCTTAATCCTTCTTCTAATCCCATCATTAGGATGTGCACATGCCTAATCCTTGATTAAGATGTGTCACATCCTCCAACTTTTGCAAGTTGGCCTCTAATCTCTCTTAGCCACCTAACCTTCCTCTAACCCCTCATCACTAGCCTAATTAACCTCTCAAGGAATTTTTAATTCCTTCCAAGGAATATTAAATTCCTTTTCTTTTCCCCATGTCCTTTATGACATGTGTCCTTGGTCAACCCTATTAAAGGATTTCTCCTCTTGGAAAAGGCATCTCCCTTCCCTATGTGAATTTTTAATTCACATTTAATCCCCCAATGCATTTAAGGAATTTTAAATTCCTTCTCTCATCCCCATAAGGATATTTGAGGAATTTTTAATTCCTCACATGTCCTCTCACCCACATGGGGACAAGTACCTCCTTTATGAGGAGAGCTTGTCCAATCCCAAGGTACTTTGTACCCCCCTCCATGTAATGTACAATCCTTCCACCTCATGTCCACTTCACCTTTTAGGGCTATATCACATGCCACATGTCAAGATGTGGGGGCTTGTGAGTTCTCAACTCACCTTAGCCCTACATCTTGATATTTGGGTGGCTCAATCTTGACCCTCCATCTCCCTTAGGAATTCTCAAAAATCCTATAAATACCCCCCCTTTTCTCCCATTTTGGAGAGATCATTTTGCTAGCCAAACTCTTGCAATTTTGTTTTTCAACTTATACTTAGCCATTTTCTTGTGTTCATCCACTTGCACTCATCCTCACAACACCATTTAGCTTGCATCTACTTGCCATCCAAGGAGCATACACACCAAAGATCGAAGGGCCAACCAAAGGATTGACTCAACGCAAGGTATAGAGTTCCATTTTGTTGCTTTTGTCTTGCATTGTTTCCAACTTAGGCTAATCTTGAGGTGTAGGTTGTTTTAGTTGTTTATTTGCACTCTTTTACTTGTTGCTTGCTTTCTAATGCTCACATTCGACTTATCACAGTGTATACCACCAAACCCTGAAATGAATGACTTTTGACAAAACTCCAAGAAATATCAGGTGTCATGCCTAATTAAGAACCCCTTGTTATCTAAAATCTGACCTTAAGATGTGGAAATTATGGCAATTCTTGCAAATGATTAGGAAAGTATATTTTTGATCATTAATGACACTCGCAGTCTTCAACCTTGACACATGGTGCCCTCTGAAATTCTTTCGTCGTTGAGAAAACAAATAGTGCACTTTTCATAACCCCGGGCATAATTTACATGCCTGGGCTTCCATCCGACTAACATGTGGCATCCTTCATTGCTTCCCCGATGCCACTCACTTTTTCATTTTGAAAAATCTATATCTAAGACACGTGGCATATGGGCGAAAAGTTTTTGAGGCTTTCCTTCGAGTTGCCTCCAAGAATTTCCATGGTGCTAGCATGTGGCACCTTCTGCTTTTGATTTCGCCTTAAAGAATAAAGCTTTTACAAAGATTGTGTGGGGCGACCATGCAGTGGATCTATGCACCTTCGTGAGAGAAAGAGGTTGTAGGCTCTCTTGAACTTGTGCCAGGCTTCCACACGGTGTGTTTCGATAATGCGTTATACAAAGAATACATGGATTCTTCGGGCCCTCTTGGGAATAAACCATCCAACAAAATGAAAAGCTCACGGATTAGGATAGAATATGAAATACATTGCAAGGTAGGAAAAAAATGATAATGAGCTATAGGAAAAAAAAGCTCTAAAGTCTTGGTGACTTCTTGGAGGGCCTCTTTTTGTGGAGGTACAAACCCAATAATCTTTTAGATTTACAACAAGGAAAGAAAAAGTATAAGAGGGGTGCACAACCTTGGAGTTTAAGGAATGTGAAATGTAGGGGTTCTCAATCCATCTTCAAAGGTTGCACCAACACTGTCAAGTCTTCAAATGCTTGATCCAACTTGATTATCTCTTTGAAAGAGATATCACTCAATTTTTCCTTTGTGGACCCTATATGAAAGCTGAGTTGTGCGGGAGGATGAAAAATCCTTTCAATCTCCTTAGCACTTGGTGATGGACTCAGGGCCTAAAAAAATAACTGATCATGTGTTGCCTGCTCTCTAATGACTGCTTGATTTGATCCTCAGTCAACACCATTCCATCAAGCAGAAAAGGGGATGAAATTCCCAATTGGACTAATCCTTCAAAGTGTTTCCTCATCACATCAATCTTAAGCTCCAAGGCACGGTGGCACTCCTTACCCCTTCTAGCTGCCTTATTGCAATTGATGAACTCATTGGCATTCTTTCCTGCCACTCTTCTAACAGTGATCCCTACATCTTCCAAGGTATCATCTGTTGCTTTTTACAACTTGAATATTAAAAGATTTGATTTAGTTGTTCTAGGAGCGATAGATTGTAGAATTTGTTCTACGACTAGGTTGACCTTTGTACTCAAATCCTATGAATTTGACATGAACCACATCCTTTATCTTCTCCTAAAAATACATGTACAATTGTTGCAACATAGGGAGAAAATTAGCTTGTTGCATTGAAGTTGTCATCATGCCCTATAATTGCTAGTCTTGCAATTCCCTACTCCTGATTTCTTCTTGGAACTTATTGATTGTCTCCAAAGAATTTGAACTCTCAAGGAGAAATTGTGCCAATTCCTTCTCTTGCACCTGTAAGGCAGATTTTGTGGTTTGCTTCACCAATTTCTCCACATCCATTAGTACCTAAGCTTGGTGAAGCTTGGATTGAAATTGGGCCTCTTTCTATTGAAGCTTCTATTGGCCTTACACTTGCACCCTTGAAGCGTCAAAGAGCTCCTTCTGGATCCTTTGTAGCTCTTCCATCTTCACATGTAATTGTTTGTCTACTAGCTCTTTGGTGCTCCTTTCATTTGCAACTAGAGATTGGAAATCAACCAACACCTTCTACAGTCTTTCCTTCTCCTAATCCATGGCCTAATGTAGTTGCTTTTGCAGATCCAAGGTGTTAGAGAGATCCTTCTATGCTTGTTGTAGCTCATGTTCCTTATCCTATAGCATGGAATTTAGATCTTCCTTCTCCATCTGCTTGGCATCGATCCTGGCCAATGTGTCACTCACTTCAACCTAGAGCTAGGCCTTTTCCACTTGTTTCACTTGTAGTGCTACTGAAATTTTATCTTTTTGCTCCTACCTTAGGTACATAATGTTTGCATCCTTCCCCTTGATTTCTGCCTTCAACTTGCCCGTTGTATCTTTAACCTCTTTCAACTCTTTTGTTTTCTTCATCTTTCGGTATTGTTTTAGGTAGTTATTTGACACTAGGGGTTTGGTTTACCTAGTGCATTGCACAACAAGGAAGAAACAAGATATATTGTCAGCTTGACCAGTTTTATGCTAACAAGAATGCTTTAAGCCTCATACTAGATAATTCAAGTCAAAAAGTTGTTGTGTACCCTTATACCCTTTCAGATCACCACCCCATTAAAGCCAAGGTGGCTACCATCTAGAGTAGACCCATTGATGCTCCCAAGAATACTAAATTCATACTTAACACTCAACTTCTACAAGATGAGGATTACAGGGATGGCATAGCCTCCATCAGAGAGATCAACAATTGATTGTTAAAAGATGAAAGTGACGTATCAAGATGGAATCAAAATGTGGAAACATGGAAAAAGCTTCTCCAGAACATTGGAAAAAAGAAAGCCATGGACTCTAGGAAACAAAGAATGAGCTATAAGAAAAGTTGGTAGTGGCTAAAATTAGGATTCAGGCCGATCCAACAAATATTCATCTTAGCAAGATCCTTGCACAGACTAAGAATGACCTCAGAAGGTTTCAAGTGCATAAGACCAAATGTCTCAAAATCAGGGCCAAATTGAACTGGTTAAGTCATGGAGACAAGGGCTCCAAGCTTTTTTTCAATTACATCAAGGAGAAAAGTGATAATGAACAAATAGGGAAAATTTTGGAGGATGGGATGTTACTTACCACCCACGAAGACATCTTGAATTAGTTCCACACCTTTTACCATAATTTTTTCACCTCAAAAGGCTACCAAGAGGGAAACAAAGTAGCTAGAGAGTACATAAAAGGACTTGTTCCCAAGAAAATAGATCAGGGGAATGCCTCCAAACTAGTCGTTATTATAACTAAAGATGAAGTCTTAAGGGCCATCCATTCTATTCATAACGATAAATCCCTTGGATGTGATGGACTCTTAGTGGAGTTCTATAAAAATTTCAGTGATTGGATAAGTGATGACCTGCTTCAGGTCTATCAGGAGGCTTTGGAAAGTGGCTCTTTGGATAAAAACATAAACAAGGGAATTATCAAGATACTTCCAAAAGGGGGGATAAGACACTAGTAAAGAACTAGATGCCCATAACTCTTCTAAATGTATCATACAAGATCCTTGCTAAAGTCCTTTCCTTGGTTGGTAGACATCCTCCCTAAGTTCATAAACAACATGTAGACTGGGTTCATTAAAGGGAGGTATATCCTAGAAAATCTGATTACAAGTTGGGAGGCCTTGAATTGGTCAAAACACTCTTGTCAGAATTCTTCCATGCTGCTTTTAGATTTTGAAAAGGCTTATGATAGAGTTGAGTAGCCTTTCCTAAGTTCAATGTTGGAAGCATTTGGTTTTCCAGTAGAGTATTGCAATGCAGTTGACACTTTTCTGAAGGACACAATAGCCCAAGTTGATGTTAATGGAGAACTGTCCATGGAGATCACTCTTGGCCATTATATTAGGCAAGAGTGCTCCCTCGCCCCTACACTCTTTGTGATAGCTTCAAATGCCTTGCACTACTTGTTAAGGGAACAATCCCTTTCTCCTAAAGTCAAGGGGATTATTCTCCCAGATCAAAATGAGCTAATCAACATACATTTCACGGATGATACAACCATCTTCATTGAGTTGGAAGAAAGAAATCTAGAAGTCCTAACGGAAAAATTAAACCTATTCTGCCAAGCCTCCACGGAAAAAATTTTCTTCAGCAAATCCAAGTTCCTTGGCTGGACAAAATCCTCTCAATTGGCTCTAGAAGTATGAATTCCAATGGGGATGACCCAACAAGCTAGTTAGATATGTTGGGATTCCTTTTGCCATCAACCCCAACCTAAAAGAAATGTGGATTTGGATAAGTGCTAAAATTATGAAAAAAATGGAAAATTGGAATAGACAAGTACTTATCCTTTGTAGGGAGGCTCCAGGTATGTCAGAGAATCCTCTCATATAATTTATTTTGCTTTGGTGTGGTTCTTTAGTAGTTATCAAGTAAATTAAATCTAGAAAAGAATCAGGTCTTTCCTGTGGTCAGATGGGAAAGGTAAGAGGAAAAGGCACTTGGTTAAATAGGAATGGTGTTGTATGTATAAAATGGATGGGGGTCTTGGTCTTAAGGACTTGAGAACACAAGGCATTACACTCACTGTCAAATGGATTGCCAGAGCCATGGTGGGTGAGCCATGGAAGGTTCTGATAAGAAACAACATTCTACTCACCACTCTTAAACACGAAAAAATCATGGAAGAAGTTACCCCTATGTGATATTCGCCTAAACAAGCACTCTGTGTCCCCAACTATCTCACTAGTCTTCAAAAGCCTTTGTAAGGCATGGGAGATGGTCAAGCATAAAGTGAACTTTAAAAGCTATAACATATAGGTTAATAATAACCTAAAATGCCAAACCTACTACTCCTTGTGGTGGAATTTAGAGCATATCAACAAACCTCTTGCTCTTTTGCAGGGGTGTTCCACCAAAAAATGGAGCCAAGTTAACATCCAAACCTTCCACAACAATCTTGAAAATGGTCAAATAAAATCCTTGGGAAAGTTGGTTAAGGAGTTCAACCTAGATAACTCAAATACTAGAACCTATAATATAATTGTTAATGCCTACAAAAATGCTTCTTTTCCTTTGGCTTATGTTGAAAATTGTGACATTGTTGTAGATCTAATTTGGAATGATGGTACAACACTGGCTGAAATTAAAGCTAAGAACTTATATAAAGAACTAACTAAAGATTTTTCAATTAGAGAGCATGTAAATTTATGTTGGGGTTTGAATCTAGCTAATTCTAAATGGAAAAATATCATTTCATCTATTTGGTAGAATGTGAAGGAGCCCAAAAAGGCTTGCTTCAGGTGGCAACTATTGTTGCACAAGATCCCTTTTAAAATTAGTCATGCTGATGTGAACTTATGCAACATATGCAGGACTCCTGAAACATTAGTGCATATTTTCTTTGATTGTTTCTATGCTAAAGAGGTCTGAAACATCTTTTGCAATAACTTGTCAATTTAGATTGAAAATGGAAAGATCATTTGGTATGATATTTTATTTAATTCAAAGAAGCCAAGTAAAGAATATTAGTTTTTTGGGATTGTCTCACTATTGAAATTCTATGGAACATCTAGAGGGCTAGGAACAAGGAAAAATTTTAGGGGGGTAGAAGGGGGCTTAATGAGTCTAACAAAAGACTCACATTCCTCTCTATTGTCTTACAGGTTATAGTGACAATGGAAATTTCTATTTCCAAGTTCATGTGGTTGATAACAGATGGAGTAGTGATGGTTAATAAAGCATAAGTCAAATATGGACATACTTGGCATCATAACCAAAATGATTCAAAGACCTTCCTTAGGGCTCTGAGAGAGTTCCACAGAGTCTTCAATGAGGCCATTGTTGGGAACGAGAGTGTTGGCAACAAACCAAGGGAGATCTACAATGCGCTGCGCCACATGTATCAAAGGATGTTTCAATGGTGCACCCTAATACTCAGGAGGCTTAGTGTGGTGACTCATAGGTGAATAGAAACAATTGCAAAGAGTAGACAGTCTCGAGAAAGCTAGATTTTTTTGATATATAATATAGTACTTGGTTAAGGATATACCTCACTCTTTATAATAGATTGTTATTTAAGCATCTCTCCTAGGATAATACTGAACTTTTGTATGGATATATGTATTTTTTGATAGTATGAAGTAACCTAAAAATGTATAATCAGATGGAAAGCAAGCTAGAATGCTCAAACTGTGAATTGTATCTCGTTGTCTTATTATTAATACAAAAAATGATTTGTAATTGAAAAAATAATATTTTATAATTGAAAAGAATAATAAATAAAATTATATTTAAATTTTAAAAATAAAAATTATATTTAAATTTTAAAAATAAAAATTATAAATCCACTTTTTTTAATTAAAATATAACACAAAATTATATTATTGGCATCTAAGCCTTTAATATATTGATGCTTCTTCATAGACATTATAGGCACTCCTCCATGATTTGTTCCCTCATTTGGAACACCATCCAACACAAGCTACTAGGAATCCACCATAATAGGCTCCTTCTCCACAAACATGCCACCACATTTAGCTTTGTAAGAGCTATATATATAGTGTTTAATCTACCCAGAAGGAGGATGGCTTATTTCCTCCTCCATTATTGGTGCTTCATCCACCTTATTAAAATGTATCCTGAACATCAATTTCTTATACATGATATTTTATATAATATTTTATACTATATTTTATATTACGTAAACTCATTTTAAAAATAATATTATATATCCCCAATGGAGATGTGTCATCTTTCAATTGCTATCACAAAATAGTTGATCAAAAGTTAAATCTCTCTCTCTCTCTCTCTCTCTCTCTCCCTCTTTCCCTTAATATCTCATTTCTCTCTCTCACATCATGTCTCTCTCTCTCTCTCTATTACTCTACCAATCCCACTCTATATATCTCTATCTCTTCTTCTATATCTTCCTCTCTCTAACTTTCTCTATATCTTTTTTATTTATTTTTTTCTTTCACCCCCCTCTCTCTTTCCCTCTCTACCTCTCTTGTATATATATCTCTCTCTTTAATTCTCTTTGTTTTGATATTCCCTTCTCTATGTTGCATGTATTTTAATAACAACAAACCAAACAAAAAAATATGTGACATTTTCAGTAAAGAGGCACCTTCTCTTCAAAAGAAAAACTTACATCTATTTTCATGACCACTGCTTGCATAACAGTTACTTTGTTATCATCAATTCATATATATGATGTTTATTTTGATACATAATAATTTTTCCACTACATCTATATTGAGACACCAATGAACTAGAATTTAGAATACTAAAAAATATGAACATTTCATGTTATTACAAAATAAAGGCCCATTTTTACCAATACAAAACTGTATTAGTATCAAGTGAAATGTATGATGCAACATAGCTTAAGACTAAAAATACTTTGGTAAAATCAAGTCTATGTTATCTATGGTATCCACCATAACTACATATCAACCTATTTTGAGGTACTTGTCAATGCATTAGTTACAAAGGACTTCACCTAACACTTGTTTCACGAAAAATAATGAAGCTTTTTAACATGAAACCTACACTACTTAAAGTTCAAATGATCTTCTCTATGAGCTTGAATCCAATACGTGGCACTTGGAGCCTAAAATCAAAGTGATCAGAGTTTGTGTGCTCCAATAATTAATAGTTTCCACACTTTCATGTCAAGGTATATTGAGTGTACACAATCATTTACTTAATAGCCTAACAATTGGACTTAAGGGCTTGGCAATGACACTAATGCACATAAAATCTAACATTTTAATGTATAAGTGAATACATAGTTAATTTGAAGCTATCACTTCTCTATTGAGACCTTTGTTGCATAAACAACATCATTGTTAAATGACCTACCAATTTACCTCATGTATTGCACAAATGTACGAAAAAATATAACAAAATCTTTTCTAAATAACCTTCCACACCTCTTCGGTGTACCCATTGCACACCAAGGTGCAATTGCTAGTTTATTTAAATATAAAAAACAAAAAAAAATATTTATTTATTAATTATATTTATAGGTTCTTATTAATACGAAACACAATACGATATGATTTTCAAATTTAAAAATATCTTTAAAAAAACAAAACAAAACTTGAGCGACAAGATTAGTAAACTGTTTTGTTTTGTGCTTTAACACTATTTTTAAAAGCTCTAGAATAGATTCACATGATCTAATTCAATCAACGTGGCATAATTATATTGTTCCTCTTCTTGACTAAAATTTTGTACAGTCCAAAATATGTTGAAACATTAAAATAGTACCTTCATCACCTTGATCTGTTTAGAGGTAGTGTTTTAGAAATGAAAATAGACACTAAGTAAACAAAATAACAAGGCAAACAATAAACATAAAAAGAAGATTGCACAAGAAAAAAATACTTGAAAGTAGAGTTGGGTGATTTTGGAAGATGACAATGATAGAAAAGCAATTGCTTTATTTTGGTAAAGATAAAAGTGGGAAGAAAAGCTTCACACTCCATTATCCATCATTGGAGTTTATGTTCATAAATTGCCAAACATATTAAGCTATAAAGAGGTAAAACTAAAGTCAATTTCAATTACACATTTAGTTTTCTTTCATTAGGTTTGTTATTTCCATATTTTTCTAGACTTCTTCCTTGTTTAAATTGTTTTTGGATTTTGTGATTTCTATTGTTTGTATTTTTGGTTCTCTATAATTTTTTGAGGCTCAACTACAATTCTTTTTCCTGCTATGAATATGCTAGTCAAAGTTATGTTTAGTAGTACATACCAACATATATCAATGTGTATGTAACAAATTATATTATTAAGCACCTTAGCCATTAACTGACTATTTATGCTTGGTTAAATCTACGAACTTATATCTCCAATAGGCTGAGATGTAACAATGATCACCCAATAAGTATACAAGCTACCCGCATGATGTTAAAACAAGACAAAGTCATCAGTACTATGTTGCGAGTTTGTGACCTGTTCTCATATTTCTATATTATTTGAATGATAGTAAGGTGGAGAATTCACTTTCATAGGAAATGTTGTTGTCACCATATTTAATGACTTGACAAAGGTCTAAAATTGTGTTGTGGGTGTCGTTATTGCGATCCTTTAATCTAAATAGTTTGAATTTTGAAATTATTGATACAAGTGCAAATGGAAGAATGACGTAGAATAAAAGTTATTGTAGAGTTGAAGAAAGGGTTTTATAAGAAACAATTTTGTTTTTATATAAAAATCATACTTATAAGAAGTATTTTTAATTGAAGTTTATATTTAATTATTTTAAATTGGTCAAAAAAAGTATATTATATCAAAGAGTTTAATTATTTATGGGAGCATAATATAAAAGTCTATATAGCAACAAAAATTAAGAAAGCGACAAAGATGTTGATTGTTCAATTGAATATTAGATCACATCATCTAAGGTTTGAGACTGATAGATGAACACTACTTGAAGAAGTATGAGAAATGAGAAAATATCTATTTTGCAAAAAAGATGTGGTGGAAATAAAATGTTGCTACACCATGGAGTGTGAGGCCTATAGTTACATTTGCATCAAGTACAAATATAATCCTAACTTAGATAACCTAACTGTCTTATTGGAAGAGATGAGACTAGTCAAAATGATAAATTTTTTAATCAATATCTATATTAGAAGATCCAATATCAAAAAGAGGTTCAAAATTATATAAAGCATTTTGAATAAATTTTGTGTACTTAATTATGTTGGTGTAGAGTTCTTTTATTATTCTTATCACATAAACTATTTGATCTTATGAACATTATTAAAATCTTTCATTTATTTATAATTTATTAAATAAAATAACAACAACAATTTAAATAATTACAATTTTTTTTAAAAATATATATACAAAACTTTAAATTACAATAACAAATTTATTGAATATGCTAAATTTATATTTACAAAATTATAAACAAGAAAAAAATAAATAAAAAAAAATCTATTATAAAACAACCAAGTTAATGAAAACTTCCACATAAAATTTATTTACTTTATCATTGTTAAAAGGTCTCTCCCTAACCCCCCAAAAAAACCACTTAGTGGGAACTCCCCACATAATATTAAAATAAATAAAAAAATAAAAAAATGGTGCATGCAAAAGATATAATATATGATCATAATCTAATACAAAATTTTAAAAATTCTTATCAACGTTGAATTAGAATAGAGGAAAGGACCCAGTTACCGCCCCCCATTGAATTACCGCCACCTCCATGCTCACTTAACCCCCCAAAAAAATTTCACTTTGATCCATTAAACAACTTTATTTTATTGAATAAATAATTACAAAAACACCAATAGCCGCTCATTAAGTGCTAAATTGAATGATTTAAGTGGATTTTAAGTGCTAAAACAACTATAATTGATTGAAATTATAGCGGGCGGGGACATCCCTCTAAAATGTGACTTTTTGCCCTCTGCGAATATCCAATGCTCCCACATTCGATGAATTACCTAGAAGCTGAAACCTTAGTTATAAGCACTTAACTCATGAGCGAAAAAAACCCATAATTTTTTTTTCAATTTGATGTACGGTTTGAATTCTATAGTTGCACGAAATTAGCCCTGCGGATACTGTCTTCTCCCCTATATAAAAAAAATAAAAATAAAATTTTAACGTCCTAAACCAAGGTCGACAACAACATAACCAGTCATTTTAAATTTCTGAACCGGCGAAGCCCACCGATGGATAAATTTAAACTTTGGCGCAGCAAAACAGGCTACCCTCGATGCTTAAACGTACCACGATACTTGTCATCAACAGTATTTAAGTCGGCCATTTATAAATAAAAATTTTCTTTTAGCTTTTTCGCTTTTATGTCACCTATTCTACAGAAAATAAAACAGGTTTGAAGATGGCACCGACAACTCCAGAGAAGCGGTTTTCTGGTATGGTGGTCTACTTAATCGAGACAGGAATGCAGTCTCGTAGATTGCAGGTACGAGTTGCTTTTTTCCAATCTAGTTAACTCGTATTGCTACAAGGGGTTTTCGACTGTCCCTTTAAAACAACCGTGAAAATTACAGAGGGTTTATTTTGAAATTGCAGTTGAATTTATAGATTTTGGAAGAGGAATTTAAAATTCGAAGCAGTTTATATTTTTCTTTAATTTTTTATTTTAATTAATTTAAATTCAAAGCAAGTATACGCAAATTTAAAGAGAAGATCTCCAGTGGATGTTCACATTGCATGCATTAAATGACAACATTTCTTTTGATTGTGAAGATTACATAAATTTAAAGATAAAATTTCCAGTGAATGTGAACATTACCTAAATTTGAAGTGAAAATTTCCAGTGAATGTGAACATCACGTAAATTTGAAGATAAAATTTTAAGTGAATGATAATTTTACAGATAAAATTTGCTTATAAGGTTATTTGTGCAAACCTTTTTTCATCTATGATATTTATACATAAAATTGGTGCTCATATTAAGGGACGAAAATTCTGTGATACACTGATATATAGTTTTTTAGTTGCACATTATTATTCTGAAATTGTAGAAATAAACAAGCCAAAAATCTAGTGGTTCGATATTGCTCACCATTTCCTTCGTTTTCCCTTCCCCTACTCGGTCCAGTGGGGATATTGGAAGGAAGAATCTACTATCTAAAATTCTTTCCTGCATAGATTTTCAACTCAATGTATACAGAAGTTTTCAGATATATATTCCTAGAATTTAAAGGTATTGATATCTGGCATTATTTCATACATTGTATTTCAAGAATTTTAAGTTAGTGATATTTGGCATTATGAATAAATTTGGTGAATATCTAAGGGAAAATGAATTCAATAGTATAGTTGAGGAAAGAACTTTTGAGCGCAAGTTAATTGGGAGTTAAAGCTTTCCTACTTAGAAAGCAGCAATGTGGGAATTTTTATGACCATTATTGGAAAAGAAGGAAATTTGTATTCAAGATGTAATTGTATGTAAAATGTGTGTAGGGCTTCTCCTTATGTTATTGGAGAAAAAATGGGTTAGCAGTATGGCCTGTGTGAACTCTGGCCTATGTCTAAGTAGTTAGGGCAAACCCTTGCTCTGGGTATGCACAGATGTTTTAAGGATGCAGTGCCATGAAGGGGGTTACAGCCCTATTTATCCTTTGCAGGTGGCAACCATGAAAAGTTTGGGATTGGAAAATAGAATCAAGCAAAATATTCTCCATGAAATGCTGAGTGGCTATGGTTTTAGCAGGAAACTGACTGCGGATTCTCAAGGAGGGGCTAGAAGTTTGCAGCAACTGCTGAGAGTTGTAAGGTAGCTTTGTTGCCAAACAAAATTAATATGCGGTGAGTTGTTTCTCAAATATCACATTTTAAAATCAGAATCCTGAAAAGTAAAGTATGAGGCAATTCCACAAACTTCTCAACAGCACCAGAAATTTCAGGTGTGGCCACTCTATAGGATCACTGCCTTATTATTGAAATTCCAGAATTGGATGTATTTGGTTACTGATGCACAGATAAAGAACAATGGGATGAACAGCTTAACTTTGAAGAGTTGTTGGATTTTTATTGCCATTCTGTTTGAGGCAGAATGCAAACCAAAAGCTTACTAATTTACTAGTTCATTTATTGTCATTCATTTGAGATATAATGCAAAGCAAGAAATTTAGTAATAAATATAAAGGTAAACGTAAAGTTTAAGTTATTTTCTAAGTCATTCCCACTCGAGACACTGATTTGGTGTACAAGATGTCCCTTATGGAAGCCCACCAGAAGATTATTTTTCCATTTATCTTATATTTTGTTCAACAAGGTGTACAATCCTATCCCCCTCTAACTTTGAACCTATGAGCTCCTTTATGGATTACACACATCTTTACCTTCAGGTCCATTGATAGGTTGTAAACTCGAAGTCATTGCAGGGGAAGCACTTTTCATTAACTAAGAAGTCAGTGAGCGTTCTAAGTCTGATTATTGCAGATTATGTTAAAGGTTTGTTTAATAGAAATCCTTTTTCAGTACATAATAGTAGTGCACACTTAAGTTTACAGTTAATGCAATTCTTTAGTGTGCTTTTCTGAAGGTTAGTTGGACTTCACCTTTATAGGGGTTTCTAAAGCTGAATTTTGATGTGCTTCTAGAGGAAATCCTATGAGTGTTAGGGAAGGTGTAATGTCTAGAGATTCTCTGGGGCATTTGTTAAAGCAATTCCTTTTTTTTGGGTTTGAAGGCAAATAACATTATGGAGTGGGAGGTGGTTGTAGTTGCTCTATATATGCCTTCCACAATGGGTTACAATAAATTGATTGGGGAGGATTCGGCTAATGTGATCCAAGGTCTTAGTAATTTAGATTTTTCAAATCAGTCGCTGTGAGTTTTGTTGTAAGAGGTGCAACATCTATCTGGTGATTTTATGTTTAACAATATATTCTTTGGCCATTGCTATTGGGAATGTGTTGGGGTAGCAAATTTTTTAGCAAATGCAAGTATTGAGCAAGTGCGTGTGTTGGCACTCATTAGTGATCGTTCCAAGTCTTGGGAAGGTTTAGATAAGTACCTTTTTGATGAGAAACCCCCTTAGTTGGAGATTTTGATTGGATGTAGGCCCTAGGCCTTCCTCCTCTCAATTGGGTGTTTGGTTGTATTTTTTGTTGCTATGGTTCCATGTACCTTGATGCTGGTCCCATTTGATTTGAGCATTATTAAGTGCTATGTGATGTCCTTTTTCTCTTGCTAGCACACGTGAATTGTCTCTTGGAGGAGTTGTCACTTTTGGCTTCTCCTTTTATGATTGTTATGAATGGAAGTATAGGTGTGGAATACATTTCCTACACTAATCTATGAGAGGGGGTATTTGCAAAATTTTTTTTGACCATGTAGTTACAAGGAAATGAACACAAAAGCAATATACCATAACATAATGATTTATGTTGGAAAAACCCATTCGAGAGAAAAACCCCCCACTCCAAAGCACAAACCAATGGTATTTTCATAACCAAAGAAACAATTACAATACAATGTCCAAGACACCCCTTGTGTAATGCCCCCTTTTTCGACCTAGGTGTTCAGGGAGGACCCCTTAGCCTATTTCATTCACGTAGGCTAATTCGGAGGTTTGGAGAGGGAATATTTTGATTAATTCAATTTGTCTTACATTATAATTTTTCGGGTAACTTTAGTTTAATTAATTATTTTATTTAAAAGATGACCATGTGCGTTAAAGTGACTTTTTAGGGACCCAAAGCGAGTTAAAAATTAAAAGGGTCACTTTATGCAAAATAAAATCTAAAAGTTCTCGAAAGTTTGTAGGAGAGATATAAAAGGAAGTGCTGAAAGGAAATTTCACATCTTTGGTTATTTTTCATTCATTATTGTGAAGTTTGAACTGTGTGTTCAACTTAAAACCCTAGGGCGAAAACCCTAAGGGTAATTGGCTTCAGAGATGAAAGATATCTTCCTAGTCAAATTGGAGGTGGATTCAAACAGGATTCATAGTTGTGCTGAATGTTGATTTTTGCTCGGAAGTGAAAAATCTATTTGGGTTTGCTGATTACAAATTTATTTAAAGTTTATAGGTAAAAATAAATTTGTGAAGTGACTACCTAAGTTGTTCAAGGGAGTTGGGCGCCCATTTTTTGAATATTACCAGGCTCGATTTATTGAAATTGCTTGCTCCAATATTGCTGTACCATATTGAGGAAGATACGGGTGAGTTTAATTTTATCACTATCTTTCATGAGGTATAGGACTCTTGTCCTCTAGGGATCAGCCTTTAGACCAGAAAACAGTAAGAAGCACAGCTTATTGGTGTATGTGAGAGTTTATTAGAGGCATGGGAAAAGTTAAAGAGGTAGTGTCTACTTTTGAAGAGTCCTAAGCTGAATAGGACTTCCAAACATCAAGGAATATTGGTCAAAGTCTGCATTCCATTCCTTTTGGTGTTTTAAGGGGGATACGTTGCAGTTTAAGGAATCCTAAGTGATTTAGTTCTACTAATTATCAGCCGCTACAGCCAAGTAAAGGAAAACAATCACTTTTTGAGGGGATGTGGAGGCTTCTAATTCATAAAGGACAGTGGAAACATTGCTGCCAAATTTAGGGAAGATAAGAAATATTTAGTGGAATGATTGAAGTTGTTGGTTACATCTGTTGCCATCTGTCGTCGTGAGGTTAGGGTATTATTAATCTTTGTATTTCTGAATACTTAAATGTTTAAGACTGTGGTCTGCTGTTAAACATATTTTTGTATATCAAAGTATAGAAATGAAATGCAATTAAACTCCCATATTTGCTCATTACCATGTTTAAAAGCAAGACTATTATGAGTTGTTATCTATTTTATTCTGTCAAATCTCATTCAAATATCCAAGAACTATCAGCACCTCAGTGAGAAAGTTGTGAAAACTTAATTTTTTTTCCATAAGGAATTGGTGAGGGTCCTTACACCTTGTAGGAGTATCATCAACAAGAGATTTGGAGGAACTGTGGCAGCATAATGGTACTTGTGAACTCACTATGAAACCTTCATCTCTAGCATCCCATAAATAGGCAATTATTGAACCACAAACTGAGCATGGTTTTCCAAAACCAGTTGCAAAACTATGATCCAAAAGTGGCATTATATTTGGCCCAACTTCCAATGCCCATGTTGGCCATGGTCTTCTTGGCTGAAAATAAGATATGCTCTTCCAACTATCATAGTTTGTCATAGAATCTGTCATATGTAACTCCTCAATTTGGGCACTCCATTTTGGTATAATCAAACCCATTCAAAGATGTCTTATGACATGCATCATAGACTGTCATAATGCTGGTCAAGATTCCAATGTAATTCCCCCATAATCATGCTCTTATGCTTCATAGAATCTATCATAAAAATTAAAAACTCCTATCTTACAATGCCATAAGATCTTTGCACATCATAATGACATTCAATGCTCTTAGAACAACCTTCACACTTCCCAAAGTATCCAGCATGTGGCAAAGAGTGCTATCTCAAAGTGGGATGCCCTTTTTCCCATGTGAGGACAAAATAATAAATAAATCAGAACATTAGGATCCAAGGTTGAGACACCTTTCTTGACATGTTAGGCATGCATGGAGCTGCTGGTGTGTTGTTTTTGTGCTGTTCTGCTCATAGGTTGGATTGATGGTTGCTTTGTGGCATCTCTTGATCTTGTGTAGGGTGCTTGTTGGTTGTTTGATTTGCTGGTTCCGTGTTTGTCTGCTGGTGGGGTATGTGGCTCGAAAGTGTCAGTCTTTGAAGGGAAGGGATCCCTTTCTTAGGGGTAAGCTATCTAACCATAGATTACACAAAATGTTTAGATGCTTTATTTCAACTTCTTTTAATCTAATTAAGAGTATTTTGGGACCTAAAGGCATTAAGGGTTTTGGTGTTGTTTGTTCATGGGTGATCCATTAAAGGATCTGATTTCTGTACTTGAAGGCATGTTTTTACAACAAAAAGTCTCTTGAATGCTGGAAAACATATCAGATGGTATGGGACTTCAAAATGCAGGTTTTGGCAGGAAAGAGATCATAGATTAAGTATTTTGCTTCTTGTGGTGAAATTGTTGGTTGCAGCAGGCGACAAAAGCATAACTTCTGTGGCAAATTCATCTCTACCATGGAAAAAATGCAATTGCCTCCTCCTCAAAAGTGGTGGAAACATCATGTGTGGCTGTTTGCATCCAATGATGTTCCAGTTGTGAAATTTTCCTCTTGTTGGTTTGATTTTTTGGACTCTTCAACTCCCAAGTTCATTGTAAAACTATTTGTAGTCCCTATGGGATATGAATTATTCTTAGTGGCTCCTATGAATAGTTGGAGGTTGTATTTGGAAATCTTGGAGGCGTTTTTAGAGCTTAGACAAAACGTTTAGGAGTTCTGTCCAATGAGCCTAAGGGCTGGGACCTCTTTGTAATGCCTTTTCTGAAGTACTAAATGAGATTGTACTCACCTTTCAGCTAGAATTTTTGCCTGAAGAGGTTTCTCTAGGGTGTATGAGTCTTCTTTCATGGAGGTTTGCTATTATTTTATTTCATTTCCTTGTTCATTGTATGCTTAATAATTTCACTCATGGTTGTTAAGGGCATGGTGTGATGGTTAAGTTGTGTCTTTGTTAAATTAGTCACCTAGGTTTAAGTTTCAACTAGGCTGTTACACTTGCAGCCTTTAAGTTCTTGCTGGGCGATTGAGCTTGTGGACTTGGACTATGTTAATACTTGGGGAATAAGGCCCTTATTTTTGGTCTCACTCCAAGGTGCTAGATTATTCCTTGAATTTACCCTCAATTTTTATTTCTTTCAATTTGTCATGTGCTTTTTTTTTAAAACTATGGAAATAATTAAATAACTAAATTTAAGTTATCAAAAAGTAACTATATTTTAAAGGATGACTCATATTTAATCATTCAAAAAGGTTATTTAAGTGGTTGAATAAAGTGTCGCTAGGCCCAAGGTACAAAAAAGTGAGTGAAAAATGACACTTTATTATATTTTTACAACTTTGAGGGAATAATTAAGAAAAAGAAAAATAATTATAATATTTCCTCAAAAAAGTTATGAAAGGGAGCATTGTTTTCAAAAAGGGTCTTCTTGCTCATACATACAAATTCATTTCTCAAGAATGAATATACATTCTTTATTCTTTCCCAAGGACGAAAACCCTTTGACATTATTGGTTTTGAGGATGATAACCCTCCGAGCCTTTTAGTGTAGTTCTACCTAGGGATTGCTAGTGAGCTCCATTTGATCCAAATTTCCAATTTTTTGTTGTTGTTTGGGTTTGGTGTTTATAAGTTTTGAGTGTGAGATAGTTTGAAGAGTAGTTGATCATTTTATGAATAATTTTTTGCTTGGAATTAAATGTAAGTAGTAGATCTTTACTTTTGTGTAGTCGGCCGTAGTCGGCTAATTGCTAATAAAACTATAGTTAGTAGGAATAATACATGTCATGTACTTTCGGGTAATCAAGTCCCGATTAATGATAACTGTTGTTATGAAACGTCGTGTCGGTTGGTTACTTAACTACCGCCGAATGTTATATATACTTAGTTTGTTGTAGTCGGGAAGTAGTTGTGTGGGAATAGTTATGGTTGGTAATACTGTTGTACATGATATCAATGATAATGAAATAATCTTCTGATGTCTGAATATGATATATTTCTATTCCATTGTTCTGTTCCATGTTTTGCATATGATTTAGTTTGCTCAGTAGTACGTAATACTTGAATTACATTCCGTAGGGTAAACATTTGGTGCCGTTGCCTGAGCGGACTAGGGAATCACTCGTCATGGCAGCGTAATGGGTCAATCGGCGGAAGATCCTGTAGATGCTAATGAGGAAAGGGAAGACCTATTGACTGAAGATCTTGTCAATCTGTGGAAGATATCTTTACAAGATCACATACGAAGGGAATCTCGCAGGCGGAAGATCCTTGAAGAAGTTATTTGGGATAGGCTAGAAGTGAATGACGAGGTGGATCACCTCCTGAATCGCATGCCCAAATTGCTAGCCCATCACTTCATCATCCTACAAGACCTTCGAGAGGAAGAGAATCAAGAACGTCGAAGGCAGCAAATACTGCAGCGCTACGAAGAGAGAACCAAACGAGAAGAAGAGGAACGAGACACTAGTCGGAGACATACATCTGGTAGTCAACAATGATCGCCTAAACAAATTTTAAATGCCCGTACGACCGAACAAAGACAAGAATCAAGTACCTGATGGGCACGAGACTCAGGAGGAAAAGGTTCGGCGATCACTCAGGCTGCAAGAACAAGAAAACCGACGAAGAAGACTGAAGCAAGCCGATAAGGAATTGGATGAGGATTTAATTGAAATAAAAATCAGAGTATTAAAAGAACATATGAAAATCTGACAAGAATAGACACATCCATTGGACAAGCGCACCAAAGTTTGACGGAAGGAAGGGACGAAGAACCCTTCGGCACCCTGTACGTAGGAGGATATGATCCTTATGAGAACGAGGATGAATTAAGTAGTAGCATCAGACATTTTCGGGAGTTGTCCCTCTCGGACGACGACGAACGATTGACAAGTTGAAGATTTGAGCTTAGTACCCCAAGGCGGAGAGAGTACTGGAGGGAACCCCAGGAGACTCACAGTGTCGAGGATGCTGACGGAGGACGTGGGAGTGACTTGTATGTGGCCAAGAGTGCAAGTGACGCACCGGAATGTAGCGGGGAAACCAATCTAACCGGGTCTAACACACAAGGAGGGCAGTGGGGAAAGATGGCTACTCCGGAGCGGTAGAAGCTGCCGAAGTTTATGGGGAATGGGTCAGAAGATCCAGTACGACACTGTAAGACATGTGAAACTATCTGGATAGCCAGCAGACAGGATGATCCGGACCAGTAGCTAAAAGCATTCCTAGCGACACTCAGAGATAGTGCCATTGATTGGTACTCTGAATTGGATCAAGCACAAAAAGCTACATGGAGGTCATTGAAGCAAGCTTTCCACGAGGAGTTCAAACTCCTACGAGATGATAGCGAGATTGTCACGGAGATATACAATACTAAACAAGGAAAGCATGAGAGCGTGCGGACCTACAATCAGAAATTGAAAGATTTGATAGGAAAACTTGAGGCATAGCCAGCGGATGGCCTAAAGAAGAGATGGTTTATTGAAGGATTGATTCCCTCGCTTCGGAGAAAAATGAAAGTGGTACCGCCATCCTCGTACACTGAAGCATATAATCGTGCGATGGACATTGAAAGCGAGAACAAGACTTCCTCGAAGGGGAAGAAGAAAGATGACGAAGAGAGTGCGGAGGAAAGTGAAGATGAATTAACAACTGTACAAGCTCTTCGTCGGGACATGATGCGGATGATGAAAGAACTGAAAACTGACAAGGAAGGTTCCAAGGAGGCAAATGAATTGTGGTGTACCGAATGCAAGACGGAAGGTCATACAAAGGCGAACTGCCCGAAAAAATTATTTTGTGACATCTGCCAAGTTATGGGACACTCCGTCAAGGAGTGCCCGTACAACTTAAAAACAAGGAGTTCGCAAGTGTTCTTCACACAAGGAGAATAGTCAACCCCTTCGACCACATCGCCAAAACCCCAGAGCAACAACGCATCCCCTGGAGGCTACCGTAACAATCGGAGAAATAATACGCCAAGAAGCAAAATTTAGTACGACAACAAAGGTAGACCCATGATCCAATGTCGGAAGTGTAATGAATGGGGTCACTTTGCGAGGGATTGCCAGAACGGCCAAGGCATCGGGAGAAAGCTATACAAATGGTGTGGTCCGAGTCATCATGAAGACACCGACTGTCCAAAGCAGAAAGGTATCAACATGCTAGAGATAGCCAACAAAGAAGTCTTGGCAATTACGAGGGCGTAGTCGAAGAAGGCCAATTATTCGGACCCTCGTACGGAGAAAGAAAGACTCTGAGAAGCCAGGACAAAAATAGAAGAGGCAATGGTGAATGAACAGAGAAATTCTAAAGCTACCAGTACGTTGCTGTAGTTGGAGTCCGAGAAGAACATAGTACGGCAGGTGCTTCACACAACCGTACCAATCAAGGTAACCGACCTTCTACAGACGATGCCCCAATTGAGGGTAGCACTCACAAACGTCATTGAAGACAATATTCAGAAGGGTCCGATAGAAAGTACGAGAGAACCGACAGGAGAGGCCACGGATCCAATGCTACTTGCAGTAAGTGTCGGGAGGAAGCCGACTGTCATAGAGATGGAAATTTTGGGAATGAAATTATCTAACACCATCGTTGACGGAGGCTCAGGAGTGAACGTACTGCTAGAGGAAACATGGAAGTGTTTGGGTAAGCCGAACCTCTGGCCCCGGACATTCCACCTCGTAGGAGTAGACCAACATGGCATCAAACCCCTTGGTACACTAATGGCACAAAAAGTCTTGATTGACACGCAACAGTTTTTGCTAAATTTTTCTCGTCATCCCACTGGAGAAAAAGGCATACGATGCACTATTGGGACGGGGATGGTTGATTGCTGCCAAGGCAAACCACAACTGGAAGAGGAATACACTCTCGATCAAGAGTTAGGGGAGGAAGTATACTATTGATCTGAAGAACCGGGCGGTCAGTGAAGATCTGGCGTCTTTGGGATCCGAATCGAGAGGAGAATCAGATGTTGATGAAGAAAGAAAGCTAATGGAGTCGAATGAGGAAGGTGTATTGGAGATTGGGAGTTGCTCGGAGGACAAGACCAGTTCCCTGAACGGGTTATTTCACTAGTAGATGGAAGATTACGAAGTCTTCCACTATGATTGCAACATGCTACAAATTAGAGAAGGGGAAGCAAAAGAAGGCAAAGGCTCAACCAGTGAAACATTTCCTCCATAGTAAGGTGAGTATAAGGAAGGTACAATAGAATTGGACGAGACGCCAACACACAAGTTTGAACGGGATAAACTCATCAAGTATGAGGAGCCAACCTTGAAGAAGGTAAACCTTGGTGAACCAGAAAAACCTAAGGAGATTCTTGTGGGTGATGATTGGGACCTCGTACTGAAGGCGGCAACATTCAAAATCTTCATGGAGTATAAAGATGCCTTTGCCTGGACGTATAAGGATCTAAAAGGTGTACCACTGGAGCTATGCGTACATAGGATCCCTCTCGTACTGGGAGCCCAACCTGTATGGAAGAGACCTTACAGGATGAATAAAAACTATGCCGCCAAAGTGCAAGAGGAGATTGAGAAGATGTTGGAAGCGGGCATCATTTTCAAAGTGGAGGTCAGCGAGTGGGTGTCACCGATTGTCATATCCTTGAAGAAAGAAACAAAGCAGATTAGAATATGTGTTGACTTTCGGAGTTTGAATGCGGTGACCATCAAAGACCCATTTCCTATTCCCTTCACCGACACAATCCTCGAAGAAGTTGCCGGACATGAAATGTACTCGTTCCTAGATGGTTTTTCGAGCTACAACCAAATCAGTATCGCGGAGGAAGATAAGTTGAAGACTATGTTTGTGGTTGAGGATGGGGTGTACGTGTACAACCGAATGCCGTTCGGGTTGTGCAACGTGCCAGCCACGTTCCAGAGGATAATACTCCACATTTTTGACAGAATGTCTGTAGGTAATTTTAAAGCTTTTCTTGATGATTGGTCAATTTACAGTGATAAAGAAAAGCATCTAAAGGCTTTAGGCGAGTGCATGGAGAGATGTAGAGCAGCCCGTCTTGCATCAAACCCCAGGAAATGCAGATTTATGGTGCCACAAGGAAAGCTGCTAGGACACATTGTGTGTAAGGCTGGATTGAAAATTGATCCCGATAAGGTGAGAGTAATCGTATAGACAGAGGCTCCAGAGAACGTCACTGGTGTGAAGTCCTTCCTTCGGCATGTGGGATACTATCGGAGATTTATCAAAAATTTTGCGCAAGTGTCATATCCTCTCGACCTACTGATGAGGAAGGGACAACCCTTCATATGGGCCAAAGAACAGGAGAAGGCATTTAACAAACTGAAGGACCGTTTGATCAGTTCACCTATACTGGCGTACCCAAACTGGAATAAGGAGTTTCATATACATGTGGATGACTCTAATTTTGCCATTGGAGCAACACTAGCATAAGTGGGAGCACACGGGTTGGACCATCCGGTATTCTTTGTGAGTCCGCTACTTTTCAAGAGCTTAAAGGAATTACAGTACGACCAAGTGTGAAGCACTAGGAATGGTTTACTTCGTACAGAAGTTCAGGCACTATCTCCTGGCCATGCCGTTCACCTTTTATGTGGATCACCAAGCCTTGATGTAATTGGTGAACAAGCCGATCATTCAAGGTATACGAGTAAGCAGGTGGCTACTATTACTCCAAGAGTTTACATTTACTATCATTGTACGACCGGGTAAGAGCCACATGATTGCTGACTAGTTGTCAAGAATCCGGTCGGGCGAACTTGCCGAGGGAGGGGTGAATGAAGATTTCCCGAATGCACACTTATTTCAGATTGTAGTGTTGCCCTCATGGTATGAAAAGATTGGGGAATATTTGTCCACATCCACGTTTCCAAAAGAAATGCCACCAACAGAAAGGAGGAAGCTCGTCTTGAAAAGTAAGATGTTCCAGTTGATCAATGGCTTGCTTTACAAGATGGGGCCCGATCAGATCCTCCGGAGATGTGTCATAGAAGAAGAGATACCAGGCGTACTAAAGGAGGCACACGAGGGTCTGGTTGGCGGTCATATGGGCCCAAATGCTACAGCGAGAAAAATTCTCTTGGCAGGCCTATGGTGGCCGTCAATGCACACCGATGCTAGGGAGTGGGTGTCAGGCTGTGACATCTACCAGAGGGTCGGGAAACCGTTGAAGCGGGACTTCATGCCGTTGCATCCCTCGCAACCACAAGAGTTGTTCGAACAATGGGGATTGGATTTCATTGGACCACTGAAGGTAAGTTAGTTGCATCAGTGCCGATACATTGTGGTTGCTATTGAATATTTGACGAAGTGGGCTAAAGCTAGAGCATTGCCAAACAACACAACATAGAGTACAACAAGATTTATCTATGAGCAAATAGTGACACGGTACGACATTCCCATTCAGATCACGAGTGATTGTGGAGGGCATTTTGTCAATCATGTCATCAGGTTGATGTCACTAGGCTGATGACGACAGAGTTCCGGATCTTCCACAACCTATCAAGTCCGTACTACCCACGAGCTAACGGCCAGACAGAGTTTACAAATAAAGTGCCGGTATCAGTTATTCACAAGTCATGTGGCGTAGAAGAAGCTAACTAGGAAGAGAGATTACCAGCCGTCCTGTGGGCATACTGTACAACGTACAAGGTAACAACGGGCCACACGCCCTTTCAATTAATGTACGGTCAGGAAGCAGTGATGCCGATGGAGTACATGGTACCCAGCTTAAGGATAGCCGTGGAGAACCGGCTGGGTGATACTGAAAGTTTAAAAGAACGACTATACCAGCTTAATAAACTAGATGAGCGAAGGATAATGGCACAATGGGCGACGAAGAACATGCAACGATGAAGGAAATATTGGCACGATAAGCATCTTCGACGAATGAATTTCCAGCAAGGACAGTTGGTTTTGAAATATAATGGCCGCAACAAAATCAAGTTGGGGAAGTTCAAAGTTCGTTGGTTAGGACTGTTCCGAGTTTGAGAAGTCTATGACAATGGCTCTATAAAGCTTGAGAATTTAGATGGGTCACCCTTGCCAGAAGCAATCAATGGTTCTAAATTGAAGCAGTACCAGGAAAGAAAGGAGAAGGATATCATAGCAATCAATATGCTGGGTTATGCTACTAAGGAAGATTGGGTTGTGCAACAAGAGGATCCTCAAGAACATGACTGGGGTTTGGGAGGCCCTGGCTACGCAGCCGAAGGAGTTTGGATGGAGTCAGGCGTAGACCAAATCATTGAAGAGACGTTGGTGTAGAAAAGGGTAGAAGGTATTGCTGTACCCCGGATGCATAAGCACCTGACCAATGTGGTATTCGGGACACCAGCACTATGGCAGAGAATGGGTGGACATTGGTGTTACATAGCCTCGTATGAAGGTCTCAGGCGAGGATACTTGGCGAAAGAGTTAGACAAAGAGGCACAGAAAGAGGAGGAACAACTCATGAATGAACGAAGTATTTGTCAACTCAAGGATGCTGATGATGAAGCAAATGAATGGAACGACGAGCAATGGGAAGCCTACCTTGAACGGACAACTCCCTGTTTAAAGACAGTAATAATGATAGAAGACATGTTCATTTCAAGTGTAGATGGGTACACTGAAGATGTAATTAAGCAATTGAGACGAGAACGGAGGAAAGTGCCGAGGATAGTGACAAAAGATGGGCTCTGGAAAATAATACCTAACCCAACCGGGCCACCAACTATAGAAGGCGATGAAGTTACGTGGTACCAACGTTATGGTGGATGATACATTGACGACAGTTTCAAAGGTATTGGCCCTTCTCCACTGCTTGATAAATGGTTTGATATACAGTATATAGGATCATGTTGTGAAGAAGAATGTTATAAGCGGCCCCCGCATATGTGCAAATGGCACTATGCGTTTGAATTGAAGGTTAAAGAGGTTGGAGAAGTACGGGGAACAAAAAGAAAACTTGAAAAAGAAAGAGGAGATGAGAGAGAAAATAAACAAAATTTTAAAAAATTGAAAATAGAAAAGAAACAAGCTACAAGAAATCAAAAAATGAAGGCGAATAAGAGAATACATGAAGAAAAACAAGGAAAATGGAGGAGAGAGGAGAGAGAAGATAAAAATAAAAGAAATATGGAGAGGAAATTAAGAGAACTTGAAGAGAGGAAAAATAAAAAAAGGGCAAAAATAAAAGAATTAAAAAAATAAAAGTATTTCATGGAGTCGGGAAAAATAAAAGAAGTGGAGAAATAGAAAAATTACAAGGGCAGGCAAAATAAAGTGAAAAAAATAAAATTAAGGAGGATTAAATGTCGTACGGCAAAGGAAGGAAGAGTTCGGCGGAACTTAAAAGATATAAATAAGGAATGATGAAAAATCAAAATTAGTGGAGTATGGCCGAGTAAAGCAATTGCCAAGAGAATAAAAGTTTGGCAGGAGAACATAATCGCACAACCATCCTTAGGCAACCAGAGTTTGCCAGCAATCCGAAACTGCCAAGAATCCAGATAGGAGAAAGAAATCGTACGACACCTAAAGGGTCTGGGTAAGGCACCAGAGTCATACGGACTTCCGTACGGAAATACAGAGAGCACATTTCAACAAGTGGACGTACGACACTGTAGAACACAAAGTCGAACTCTTGAAAACGGCGAAGGCAGTGAGAAGGTATATATCGTACGACATGCACAGGGTTCCTACATCGTACGAACTTCACAAATTATCCAGATCGTACGACATTTACAAGAGATCTCCATCGTACAATATTCACGAACAACTTACATTGTACGACAAACACAAGAATTCTACATTGTACGGAAGTCGCAAGAGATCATACGACACTCACAAGAAACTCAAATCGTACGGCCTCTGTTAGGGTGCAGAGAACGGTTGGCAAGGAGTTGGGAAGTTGTATGCCAGTTATTAGCACTCGGCAGTTATAGCACTTGTCAGGCAAAAAGAAATAAATTGGATTCAAATTGCCAAACCGACAATACAATGGACAAGGGAAAGAAAATTGTGCAGCATAAGCCGAAGGTGGCCTTGGCAGGAAAGAAAAAGAAAATGGATGCAGATGCTGAAACGATGTCCTGGGAAAATTTAACTGGCAATGAGTGCAAGCAGTGGTGGCGAAGCATAGCCGACGACCACGCTTTGAAGATTACACTACACGCTTAGGTGGATAAAGCTGTCCTAGTGCCATTTTTCAATTCACGAGAGTTTAAGCCTTGGCTGAAGGCCATGGTGGATAATTATTGCAGGCACACGCACAAGTCGGTGATAGATTACAGAGGCTGTACGGTTATAGTTTCATTCTGGCCGCAGGATTTTGAGCGAGTTTTCGGCGTTTTAGTCATAAGGTTGGGAGTAAATAAACTGAAGAAGATGACACAGCAGCATAAAGAAGTCCTGATCAAGCAGGTGTGCCGAAATGATTTATCATCGGAGGAGAAAGATACTATATGAAACGCAGGCAACAGAGGCCTCCGGAAACATTATCTGGCAACAGCCGAATGGAAGTGCTTGTTAGATTTAATGAATTGCCGACTCAGAGGTGCTAGCCGAGCGTCCGACATTGCCATCTGGATGGTAGATTACATGGTGGGGTTGAGCATCAGCCAAGTATATAACTGGGCACGGTTACTTGCTGAGCGGATGCAAGAATTTTTATCCCAGGGGCACAAAGCTTTTTATATGATGCAGCATGCCATTGCTCTCTTTTTGGATGTTGTGCATACGCAAGTACCTGAAGGCAGATGGGGCCGATTGCAGCCTCTCACCCATCTGGACCTAGGGCTGTCGACGATATTCTACTGGACAGAATTGGAACACTGAGATATAAAGCGTTGAAATGTAAAATAAATAAAATACATATAAAATATACAAAGAGGAATATTAACAATTAATTTATCGTAAAGTAATATAATAACTATAATTAACAAATATAATAAAATAAATATTAACAATTTGATATTATAATTATAATTATTATAATATAATAATATAACATATACATATGAATTAATATAAAAATAATATATTAATAATATAAAATATATGCAATAACATAATACATATATGTTAAAAAGAATAATCAACGACGATGATATGAAGACAGCGCTCGAATAAGGAATAGTGCTTAATTAAATGCAGCAATTAATATATCATACAACAATCGGTGAGTATAATGTAGCTCATGTAAAGGCAGAAATTAAGATAGTTAATAATAGTGATTGGGGAATATTAGTGAAGGGCAATAAATGCTCATTAATTAAAGTTTATGACTTTCCATGAATAATCGAATACTTTCTCCAAAATAGAGGATATAATATCAGATTCCATACAAGGAGGGAAGGCATCGAATAGGAGAGAGATAGAGCAGGTCAACCAGCCAAGCATATATATCAAACACTTAGAAAGGAATCTATAAAAGGATACCTGCAGAAAATCAGATCATTGTGGCTGGGAGAATAGGAAGGTTACAGCAGATCGAATAAAGGTAACTATCTTTCATTTAAAATAAGAAATAATTAAAGTTTATATATGTAGAGAAAATAATATAATATGACAGAGAATCATATTCTTTGAAAATCTGATCACAAAAAGGGAGCAGCAAACTGTGGTAAGTTACATTATAATTATTGTATGCTATTGTATATATATATGTGTGTGTGTGTGTGTGTGTGTGATCTATGATCTATATTAATTATTTTTGTAGGGTTGCATAGTGATGAACAGGTTATTTATTTAATTATCATATATGCATCATATTTTGTAGAATTCAATATTTCTCATATTGGATAATACGATTTTATTTATTAGTTATGAAAATAACAGCTCTGTATATTTGCATAAGTCTGAGTTTTTATATATTGCTAAATATGACATAATGAATATATTACTGATCTGTGTCACTGATTCAATATGTAAGGATTAAAATATGGACTACATTATGGGATAATCTGACTGTAGTAACCAGTTGTGATAAGGGAGTTGAGGGCCTACAAGGAGGGGAAATGGCGTTGGTGTAATGTCCCTTACCTGTCTTGCCCTAGAATTTGCTTGTAGATTAGGTTTAGGGTTCCTTTTTTCCAAATGGATGTTCTCCTAATTCAATAACCCTAGATTTGAAACCTGTATTCACCATATTAACAACATATCTGTTAGCAATAATATCTAATATCCAGAAATCAGACATAACAATATGTACAGATTACAAACAGAAAGAAAGTCATTCAGCCCATCAGGAGAGGGGAACCCTTAAGGGGCCTATGGTCGCCAAACCCTTATCTTGGGCCTGTGGGGCAGAAAGCCTAGGTGGGACCCTCACCCCTCCACGACCCAACCCTTGCAATGGGCCTGTGGGGCAGACTGCCCAACCCTTGCTTTGGGCCTGTGGGGTGGAACCTGGGTGAGGTTTTTAGATGAACCACTTAAGGCATGGCTCACCCCTCTTGGTGGGGTTACAAACAGATTTGCAGACAGTTCTATTCAATGCATTCATCATTGATCTACTTGCATTTCCTCTAACTATAAAAGGAGCCTAACATGATATAAGTAATACAGCACGACAGTATATCAAAATACAGAAGAGATCCTTCATCATAACCTTAAGATTAATAAACTTCAACAGATTCAAATTAACCCAGTTCAATATATGCACATGGCTTCATTAGCATGAAGGAATAACAGAGTGCAGCACTTTACTTGAGTATTATTTATATCTATATGTTCAGATTTCAGGCAGACATAAATGCAGATCAAACATTATTAGAACCAATCAGAATAAAAGGGCCAACAGTAATGATCTAGCTCCCTTCTGGGACTACACAGTCCGTCCCAGCCTAATGTCCATCATCAATACCGGGATACTAATCTCTAAATTCTGATCAAGAACAATTGGGTTTCAGAACACGTCCAAAAGCACATAGGTATTCTAATGCATAGAGACTGGAGATTACTCTTAATTAAACATAATACGCCTGGAGCCTGGATTGCGGTTTTAAGCAGCATCATTACGTCTGAATACAGAACTAAATATTAGAACTAGTGACTATTCTCACACAGAATACTGAAGGTATCATTATGTCACGACTTGGGAAGATTAAACATCAATGCTAAGTGAGAGAACTCAGCTGATTCAACCCGTCGGGTCTCCTACTGGAGATTCCATTGAAGACCTCTTCTCTATTTTCTTTATTCATTCATCGAGGCTCTACCAATCTATGACCGCAGTTCACCTACCAAATGATATCGACTAATATAAGTCAGAGATTCTGAGTTACGGTAAGTAATACTACTTAAGTATCTCATGCGGCCAGTCCTGGGTGTTTGAGGCTCTGGGAGGAGCACTGAGGTTCAATGTCCTGTAGATATACATTGCTAGAAATACTCCTAGAATCTCGGTTGATCGATGCTCCTTAGAGCACTTCAGGTTCGCTGCTAAGATGTGTATGTGTATCTGCCTTTCTTCCGTTCTTAACCTGGTAGGTAGTCTGTATGGTGTTTCTTCCATTCCCCTTTAATCCCTCGATTTCTTATCCTATTTGTATCTTGAAGTCTCTCTGAAAGAATACACCATTCCTTAGTGTCACTTGCCAAAGGGGTACTCCTGTTCATTTGCTACCTTTACTAAATAGATTTTAATTGATAAATGCTTATTATACTCAACATAAACTTAATTGCCTTCTTTATAATCATTTCCTTTGTTGCCTTCCTTAAAGGATTCATTAACATTTTAACTAGATGGTTTTAATCATAATATATTCTCCTTTTGTCTTTAGATGCTGCCTCAGATTGGTTCAAATCCTTTTAACTGCTGTGCATAGTACTCATAGTGGCTACCTGGTTAATTGCCACTGTATAATTGAGATTTTATACAGTAATATTAATTTGGTATGTTATTGGCCGTGGCTATGCTTATCAGCATTCCATATAATCGGCCTCTTTGTTTGATTATCATGTCCCTCTCTATGTCACTAGCTAGCAGCTCTCTTTCAACAACCTGATCGATGTGCATTGTCAGTAGGATGTGAGTGCCAGGTTGACACCATGGAACTGAAGGGTATGGTTGGCTTTCCTCTAGCGAAGCTCCACTTCGAAATCTCTGGCGGCGGAAATGATGAAGGGTCCCGATAATACTTCTTGTGACGATGAATAAAATTGTCTTTCAAGATAACTTCTATTGTGCGCGATCCTCTGTACCGTTCCTTTAAAATATTATGTTTGGTTATATTGTGTGTTTTATCTTAACGTTTTCTCAGTTGGATATTATATGCTTCCAATCTTAGCCTTATATTTATAAATTGATTTATTGTTTTATATGTTTTTAATATTTGCTTTATTTAAATTGTCAATATTATGATTAGGATAATTATAATAATGTTTCCATCATTAATTTGTATTATTTATTTATTATAATGATTATAATATCTATTATCATAATTCTCCAATATTGATAATTCAATAATTATAATATTGTTTTTATATATATTTAAATGTTAGTATTTATATTTTATATCTAATGTTATTATTTATAGTTTGTAATGATATTCTAGGTTATCTTTATTTTATTATCTTATCTGGATATTGAGTTATAATTTATTTATTCCATATTATTAAAAATGGTTATAGTACCTAATATTCATATTTTGGGGATTACGATATTCATCGTATAATAATTATGATTATAATATTGTCTTCTAACAATTATAATTATAATGGTATCGAATTGTTAACATTTTTAAGTATGCCTTTGCTAGCTTAGTGTCCAATTTCAGGGACATGACAGTTGGGGTCATCCTCTAAGTACACCAACCCATGGTGGATGGTTGAGGCCTGCCACATGTGGGCCAAGGGGGCATAGGAGGCCGCTCTTGGGCTTAGGAGGAGTGATTTTTGGGACACCCTGCTGTAGTTGCACCCCCAACCTCCCATCATGATGATTAATTGAGTCATAAGAAGAAGCATAATGGTTCTGATAAGGGGTACGCTGATAGGACGCCTCACTGGGCACACCACCACATATGGATGGCAAGAGGCCACATGGGGCCAAGAGGGGTGAAGCACCTGCTCTTGGGCCTAGGGTAGAGGGTTTCTTGGGCACCCTATCAACCATTTTGCTCCAGGAAGAATGGATTAGAAACCTAAAAGATTCCAATATATTTATGATATGATATTTGTTTCTTGTTATAGATGTTTACTAACCTATTTGCAGGTCTTAAATAGGTAGTTGTATCACTAATCTTACTTTCCTTGTTTACTTTACATATTCAAATGAGAGCATCATATAATATTATCTTGTAAATATTTTCTAATTCTGTCTTGCAGGGACCCAATCAAGTTATAGATATTCCCTAAACCAAATTGATTATTTGAAATTGATAAATTAGGGCAGATTTAGGGGTTTTCCAAATTTGGGGACATTACATAATGAGGCTCTTATAGGTGTTGGTCATACAATTTTTTTAGTAGGTTATATTGCATTTAGTCCCTATTAGCTGGCTGCACCTTTCACTTCTGGTCATACCACTGCAAGAATCATTTGATAGTTATTGTTGAATGCCAAAAATGACTTTTAGCACTAGTTTGTGTTAGGCATCACCCTATTTTGAGGTGCCATGATATCCTTGTTTCAGTTTGCAACCATGAATAAGTAAATCATGGTATCTATTTTGTCAAGTCTCCTTTTTTGGATTAAAATAATTGATAATAATATTTAAGTTGGGCCTAATATTTGTTAATTCTAAGGGCAACTTAATGATATTAATTCAATGAAAGTAAAAGGTTTTTTAAACGCTAGCACTAAAATAAAAGTGTTTTTTAAACACTTAAATATAAAGAGTATTTTTAATACTTTGAGGGAAAATAAAATAAATAAATGGAGGCAAATCTAGCCTATTCAAACCAAATACATGCAAACCTCAAATGATCAAGTGATTTTGATGTTGATAGATTGGAAGTGATTGGTCAAAATTCTAGCAGCATAATGGTATGATCAAGATGATTCAATAGAATATTGGACAGCATAGTGTTGATGTGTGTTTTATGACACAACGAACATTCTAGAATAAAGTGTCAAAGACGCTCTATCCCCTCTTGAAAAACTACCTCGTATGCTAAGACTGCAAGAAAGATTATACGGCAATTCCAATGTTTCAGTTAGGTGTGGATGAGCTCTGTGGTTTGATGTGATTATGCTGGTAACACAAAGGGACTTACGCTAGGCTTGTTCAATTCACAATGAAGGTCTAGACAATGAAGCTCTACTGTTTGGGTCATGGATCAAACAAACTAAAAAAAAGAGATAAAGGTTTAGAATTTCTAGTCTACTTCCTAAGAATTCAAGAGACGGTATTGACTTGGTGGAACCAATAACCACGCTTTGCTTCGCCACGCTCAACGACAACCACACAAAGGGGGTGCAATCTTCAAGGGAATGTGGTTATGATTTTCACGTCATGAATAACTACCATCAAATCGAACAATAATTATCCAGACAGAAGTTAAGCATCCACAAAATAAGCTCAGGCTAACTTTACGCATTGAATGAAAATCATTCATTCAAAGAAAGTATGAGCAAAAAGTTTCACCATAACCAACACTTATCAAATCTTGCATTCATCTAACATACATGAAATAAAATCTAAACTATGATGAGGGATAAGAACGATGACAACTCCAAAATAAGAGAAGCAATCACCATCAGAACAATGCATGCATTACTTATTACTTTGGCAATCTTACAACAGTTGCTTATCTCAACATGTTTTGCAACATGCTCCCATGCTTTACAAATGAGGGGGTGAGCTCAATTTATAGGCTCCCCAATTACAATTCAATGGCCAAGATTAATTTGGAATCAACGGCCAAGATTACAAATAAAACCCTAATTAGGGTTTGCTACCCCTCGACCAATGAGAAAATTACATTCGAGGACACTTGTTCTTTTTACCAAATATGAACCAACAAATAAAATAGAAAGTTGTTGCATGTTGATTTGGAATGATTTGATTAGTTAGAAGATGACGAGGCGCCACCTCAACGTGCTGGATGTCTTCCTTAGTCACTTTGTTCTTTTTCCATGTTCTTGCCTTAGAATATTTTCTGTCCTTTGCACTTTGATCTTGGATGATGTAGAAACCCTAGTTTCCCCTGATTTTGCTTCTGACTAAGTTTTGGTTTGTTTTTTGCAGTTTTTGATTTTTTTGACGTTTTTGAGGTTTTTGAACAATAAATGAAGAATGCGATTTTGCTTGAAAAATGATAATAAATTCAATACAAATAAATCTACTTTGATAACGATGAAATCAATAGCCAGAAAGGACGCCAATCTTAATATAAATCTTCTGAGACAATTACAATGAAGGTCTGATAACATGCAAAGTGAAAGGCAATGATTTTATGAAAACCTGATTTTTGATACAGCAATAAATGATCAGCTTGAGAAGGTACGGCTGCAATGAATATTGGTTTCTCCTCCAGTCTGATGATCCCAAAAGTCTCCAGCAACCCCAGCGCTCCAAGATGATGAAGATTGCAAGTCAAAAGATAGGCGCTTTGGCTCAAAGCAAAAACATGCCTTTTCATGCAAGTACGGCCTGACAGAAAGGTACGGCCTGCTGCTGTAATAAATGCAATTTGTACGGCTCTTCTGGAATCTCTGGATATGATGAATATAGGCGCCTCTGTGCAATAATCCTTCTGAATAATGAATATCTCTGATAACTCTGAAGTTTGTCTCAATATGAAGCTCTGTAATTTCCTCTGAATGAAGAAATCTCTCAGCTGCAATAGATTAAGTGTTATTTCACACTCTCTGAATTGCTTCCAGTGGAGATGGCTCGTTCCCCAAGGAATTCGAACTTGAAACCCTAAAGTCTCTTGCTCAGATCAAAGTTGATCAATTTCTCAAAATCAATAATCACATAATGGCTCGATTCCCAATGCAATTGCTTAATAACCTCAAAAGTGCGATTTCCTCAATAATAGGGTTTCATTAAAAATTCGCACTTTTTATTATTTTATTATTTTCCATAGTCTCAGCCAAATTTTTATAATAAAATATAATTCTCAATTTGGCCCCTTCTGATGATGGCGACCCCCTCAAATAGAATCACTTAAGTTATAATTTAATATTATAACTTTATATTATAATCATCAAATAATTAATATTTAATTAATACAATTAAATATTAATATCTCTCTCGTTACTCGTCCGATGGTGATCCGTGGCTGAGAAAATCTGAAGTGATCCTGAATACTGCCAAAGCCATACTGCTAAAAATAGGGGGTCCCCGCCAGGGCTGCAAAAATAGCAACTTCGCAAGAAGTCTCCGATCGAGCCCAAACGAAAGCCTACTGATCAAACTCTGCCAACTGAAGCTGAGCCAAGCTCCAAAGTGACCCTCTATCCAGTCTATCAGCCTACGAGGGTCGTATGATAGGCCAATCCTGTGCTCCGAGAGATGTCACTGAGAAGGGGACATGACATATGACTTTGGCTTCTTCTCACCTCGCCTTGGAGCACCTGTTTAGACTTGAAGTCATTAAGTCTTTCTTTCTGGATTGCTTTGGAATTCCTTCACGTGCCTGGAATTTGGAGAGGAACTCCCCTGTGCCTTCGCCACAATGGATGAAATTCCCATACTTAGCCAAATTTTGGCTCCTTTGTAATACCTTCAAGATTTTGGCCATTTTTGTGCTCAAATAAACTTTGTCGGTAGATTTGTCTTCAATTTTGAATTTGGCTTGTGCAAGTTGAATGTACTTGACGATGTGCTTGCCGTTGTCTTCATGATGCCAAATTCTTGGCGAATCTCTTGTTGGTCTTGCAATGTGCGATGGTGGACTCCCCAAGTTCTCTTTCATCTCCCCTCCGGTCGGACTTTACACTTTCTTTGCCATTTTCCTCGCCTTGTGTAGTCATCCACCTGCAACAAAACAAATTTATTTTAGATTTTCTCTCTCCTAAAGATAACTCTTCAAGATAAGCTTTGAAAGATTTTTACAAATTTCATTTTTAAGCTTTTAATTTTCTTTCCGTCCAATTTCATTTGGCCATCCATTTTATCTTGCCATAATTCCTTTCGTCCAAAATTATTTGGCCATGAACTTCAAAATTTATTTCGCCATGCCCAATTTTATTTGGCCATAAATCTTTTTGTCCAAAATTATTTTGCCATGATTTTCAATCGTCATAACCTTTGTCCAAAATTATTTGGCCATAACCTTCCTTCGTCCAAAATTATTTGGCCATTAATTTTAATCATCCAAAGTCTCTGGCAAAATTTTCTTGCTTTTTTCCAAAATTTATCTAGCCACGTCCAACTTTATTTGGCCATAAATTTGCTTCGTCCACTTTTACTTTGCCATTACCCTCTTCTGTTGGCCATATTTTCTTGCCGTCCAATTTTTACCTTGCCACACAAGGGTGGACTTCATTGGATGTCTTGCCATTGCCCTTCTAGCTCAAGGCGGACTTTATCACTTGGCTCGCCATTTATCTCATGTTGCTGGGCAGACTTTAGCCTTTGGATAGCCATTGGAAGGCGGACTTCATCAGATTTTATGCCATTGACACTTCTTTCTTGGGTAGACTTGCTGCATTCTCATGCCATTGACCATTTGACTAAGGCTGAAGCTTTCTGATGTTAATTCCTCCATTCTCCATGCTGAGCAAACTCCATACTTAGGTGAATTTCTCACAAATTTCAGTTTTCTCCATGAATGTTCAGTCATTACCTCGCCATGAATGTTCAGATTTATGGATTTCTCAGATTTCTCATGAATTTCTCAGATTTCTTGACTGGTTTTTCAAATTTTCCACCATTTTTCCGTGATTTTCCAGAATTCTTTGTGATTTTCACCAAATTTCTCATCATTTTCAAGCAAATTTTCCAGATTTTTTAAACTTTTTCTGTGATTTTCCAGAATTTCACCATGATTTCAAAAATTTTCGAATAGATTTTCTGAGAGTTTTGTTGATCTTTTCAAACTTCTGAGTGGATTTTTGAAACTCGAGCCCTTTCCAAATATAGAAACTTTCTAAAAATAGAAATTTTCCAAAAATAGCAACTTTCCAAAAATAGACCCTAAAAAGTAGGGGTCCCAGAATTGCCCAAAAGTGCCAAAAAAGTAGGTCCTAAAAAATAGGGGGCCCGGGGTGAAAAACCCTAAAAACTGGGAGGTGTTGGAATTGACCGAAATGACAGTCGATCTTCGTCTTCCAGGCCTTCTAAGCGCGATGGCGACGTTTACACAGTGATCTAGGCTCAATTTCTCCAACTGACTTGGGCGACTCTTAGAACTTTAACTCCTCATTGTAAAAAGACTGGTGATAAGCAATTGTGACGCCAAGGCAAAAAGCAAAAAGCAAAAAAAACAGAGGGTCCTCATTTGCAATGGGGCGATGTGTGAAAAGGTCACAACACATAGTAGTATCATAAAAGTGGATTTAATAGAAATTTGGGCAGCATAACAATAGGATGAAAGAAGATGCTCAAATGGGATGAGAGGCCTTTCATTGATAGAATTTTCAAGAGGGAAATCAAAGGCCAAGAGAGACTGGTTGATGGATGGTTAAGATTGATTGAGGATGAGGGTTTGGCTCAAATGTTGTAATTGTGTGACAAGTGCCATATGAGGGATAAGGGCTAGGTTTAGGATTTGATTAGGGCAACATCCTCATGTGAATGGTTCAGATTTGGAGATGTAGTATAAAATTGATGGATAAGATGTAAAGTTAGTTTGATTTTTGGTAAGTGTCTAGATTCAATGAATCTAGAAAAGGTCTTTGTTAGTCATGTGATTCTCAATAATTAATTAATTATTGGTGAAAGGTGATGTAGAAAGACAAATTAATTAAATAATTAACAAATATTTATTTGATTAAAGTGGAGGATAAGGGTGAAGGATAAATTAATTGAGGGGGATAAAGGTAAAGGATAAATAAATTAAATAAATAATAAATATTTATTTAATTAAAGTGGGGGCTAAAGGTGAAGGATAAATTATTTATTTAATTAAAATGGGGGATAAAGGTGAAGGTTAAATTAATTAAATAAATAATGAATATGCATTTAATTAAAGGCTAGGATAGGCTAACATTAGGTGTGTTTAGGGTATGGTCACATTTTAGGTGTCGACATTTTGCCCCTCTTTGAGATGATGTTGTGACTAAAAGAAGTAACATCATTTCAAAGAAGAATAAAACAAATTGGGTAGGAAGGGATAAGGACTAGCGACATGATGCCACAATCATTGGAAGGATGGGAGTTAGGTATGCCCCCTCGAGAGGACATGCGGGTTCAAAGAACACGGGTGTGCTCTCGAAATGGATGGGAGGACTAGAGAAAAAGATGGATGGAAAAAGGTAGGGATGATGGAGAGGAAGGATGGATGATCATCAATGCTGTGATGGTATACGTAACCTAGATTTGATATTGTACTTGGTGTTATGCACCAAGGTATAAGGAACCAGGATGACAATGTGCCAAGTACATGATGAAAATGGTCAAATGCAAACACATGCCTTATAACGCCATTATTTGGAAGATCATGGTACCCTTGTGGCAATAGAGTGCAAGACTATGATAAATACAAACAACGATAAAACATACAAGCAATAAGGAAGCATTATGCTCCTAGTCAAGCTGAAAAACAATTGATTGATTGATTGTTCGATGATGAGGATAGCAAAGTTAACAATAAGAACAATGCGTACCCCAAGGATTGTGTTGTTAACAATAAGAACACATGAATTAGGAAGCATACATCCCTATGGAAATAATTTGATAGTGGATCAATAGATTTTAGCTGATTTGGATTAAGATCATGGATTGATTTTGGATGATGTGCTAGATTACAAGATTGGATCACATGGATTAGGATTGATTGCATTTAGATGGATTGGATTTGGGATTTTTGGATTGGATAGATGGAGAAAGGATATGATGGTTAGGATAGAGGAATGGATTGGAACAATGACAAGGGGGAACCAACGTTTGGTAAGAGATGGATGGAAATATTGCTTAGATAGGAGATCAAAGGATTAAGTGGATGGATAGGAGGTAGAGCTCCAATGACTATATTGCAAAGGAGTTAGATGCCCCACACTAAAGGGAGTACAATTATGGATGGGAGACGATAAGGAATGTAACATGCCCATTGTTCTTGATAGTAAAACTACTAAGTTTTACCCACATGTAATTTATCTATGCATCCAATGTAGAGCAATAAATTTTTTTCTTTTCTATTCAATAATAAATGCATTATTTGAAAATAACTTTATCCAAACTTCTCCATTGCATAATCAAAGAATCAATTCCAATAATATAAGTATGATGTAACTTTACATAAATATATTCAAGATAAATTCCATAAAGATGGACACATGATACATACATAGCTTAAACAAGCTTACATGAACTAGAAATACAAATGGTCCAGAATGTCCTCCCAAATCTCGACCGCCAACTGCATGAGGAGAAGCATCACTTAAGCGCTTTTTCGCCAACCATGGACTAACCGTGGTCCCCCTCACATCTACCAAATTGGTAGATGACCCTACCCTTTGACGAAGAGATTGGTTGGGTAACCTCATCCTTCAAATAGCCTATTTTGAGCATAGTGATGTGTCCTACATAACTAGAGCTTACCATAAAGTCAACCTCTAATTCTATGATATTCTTACCCTAGTATGTATTTGGATCATAGTGAATTGATAGTGTAGATAGTGGCTACCTACACTACTTTGGCCAAAGATTCAACACCCAGTACTTCGAGTGAGGGTTATCTATATTCACCACTACAATTGCTCGATTTGTAGTTTGAACATTAGTTTTCTATTCTATTCTAGATTATTCCTTTTCCCATGGATTATCCTAATCCCAGGAATAACCTACCCCATGACTCACATTATCTAACATGACAATCAAATAATTCAAAGCAACTCTATCTCTTGCAATGCACCTGGAGTTTCACAATACTTCGTAAAGTACAAACAATCTATGTATAGTACAAATAGTATTTATATCCACATAATAATATACTCAATATACACTTATCTATATGAGCAAATATCAAAAGTAAGGTTTCACAAAAAGAGAAACAACCAAGTGATACGCAAGCATATCCAAACAATTCACACAAGTAAAAGACAATCATAATGAAAAGTAATGCATTTGGAAGAATGAACACCTTTGTTTATACTAATTTGTGAGCAACCAAAGGCTACAAGCAAGTAAGTATTTCTGCCACCTTTCTTCCTTATGCAACGACTCACTCATAGGTTTGCAACACATGACAGTTTCATGGTTGAGTTGACTTAGTATTTGGGACAAGCTAAAAACAGGTTTCCTAATTCGAATTCCATTTCAAAAAGATGCCAAGTTTGCACTTGACTGATTCAAACACTTATTTGTAGGCTAAATCGAATTCATAGACTTCTATCTCATTTCAACTACAAGCAAATATGGTGCTACCTCTAACTCTTGGAGCCACCTTCAAGAGTACACAGGCTTTGACAAAGTCTACAATTTTAATCTGCATTAACTCTTAAAATGCTTACACAACAATATATATCTTATGCGTGCCTTTGGTTTCATACTTTGACTTAGTCTTTTAAAGACTTATGTGCCGACTTTTTTCTATAAGCTGCACCATATACTTGTGCGCTTTAAATGCTTTATGCGCCCTCCGCAATTATATGCACTCTGCTTTATAATGTTAATAATAATCAACGCTTATTAATGCGCTTGGAAATTATATCCAAAGCTTATTCATATATATATATATATATATATATATATACATATATATTCTTTTCATAAGTTCATCGAATACCTTTTAACAAACATATTAATAATATATATAAACATAAAGAATAGTATTATATGTATATATAAATATATATATGTTTCTATATATATATATACATATATTCTACATATATATATTTATTTGTAATTCCATTTCATTAGCTTTATAAAACACTCATACATGCAATCCCAATGATCGACATATATACATAGAATGTGTATATATGTGTGTGTGTGTGTCACTTAGTCCAATTAGTATTCCCATGCATATGGGTGATCCGTCCATGAGCATGTGTAGGTACGTCTACCTACGTATACTCATGTACGCATTTACTCGCATGTATGAGTTTACCAAAGATACGTACATATATACATATATATACATTAAATGCACATATCACATTGTTATACACACAAAGATAGATTCTACTTAACGTCAAGACTCATTACATACCTCATTCCATACATTCATAAACAAGATCACAAATCAATATAGCATACACAACTAGATTGAAGATCACTTACCATCTACCCAACTGGCTTGACTCAACTAAGACCATCTAGGGCGTGAGAGTGTGAATGCTCAATAAGACTAAATTAGAGGTTACTAGACCAAGTTCTTCTCCTGAGTGATACTTCCCATCTCTTCTGGAGGCTTGAACCTATCCCTGCATTTCAACTTAGTCCACCATAGCATTAGTTAGCTAAATCAATGCATTCATATACTTCTCATACATTTCATATTCACATTATATATTTCATATACTGAATCATAAAGCATTTAATTGAATAAAACAATTCATTCAACATATTCCATCAAAATTCATAAATAAACACATTCACATTTATTGAAGTAATTCACCAAACAAGGTAATAGTAAAATAGGTAATAACACATGGGATGTAGCAAGATATGCATGAGATGGAAGGATAGTGCATAAAGGATATGGATGGTGGAGGAAGTAAGGCTACCATTGTCCAAAGCCTTATCAAGATCAAAGGAGGGAAGGGAGGATGCATTTGGATAGGATGGGGCGGGCGGGGGGTAGATAGGTTGAGGGATAAGAGATGGGGCTATGGTGCAATGTCCCACCCTATTTTTTTTTTTTGGTTTGGTGAAACAATCAAATAGGACAGCAGATATTACATACCATAACATTCATATTTCAACTCAGAGATGATACCCACAATCTGATATTGCATTATAGAGTTGGTAGAATGTTGAATACATTGAAATAAGATAATATCTTAAATACCCAGTTGAGCCAAACACTCCATGATCATGTTTTTGACATACCTATCAGCTGTATTGAGTTTGCAAGTCTGATACAAAGCTTGTATAACAACATATGACGAGATTTACCAATACCTAGTAGGGTGAACAACATTTATAACAATATTACAAGATACCCATATGAGTAAATCACATCAAAAGGGCAAACAACACATACCCATTTGTTGATATCGTGCATAGGTTTGAAAATTGATTACAACAGCCAACTGAAGCTCCAGAAATGTGCCAACAAACCCTCCAAACCCTAATTGCTCCACTCCAAAGTATCAATCTTCAATAGTCCAATATGAAATGCCTCCAAATACACTCAAGGGAATATAACACCCTAGGTGTTTGACCTCCAAATGCTCCACGTCTTGCTGTACCAGAATGTACGGTTTGCAAAGTGGCAAACCACTTCAAAACACTCCAAATTTTTGCACTTAACTCCTCAAACTATGCTCAGATATCTTTGTGAAATTATCATTTAAATAAACTCGATATTTCCCTTGGAAAATCTCTTCGCGACAATCTTGCAACTATGCCAATAAGCTCAAGCACAATCCTTGCAATGAGACTACTAGCAACATTCAACTCTGTGTGACATTTGTAGGATTCCACCAATAATTCCTTTCCTAGACAAACTGAAACTTTGAATGAGTCACACTGTAATAACATAGATGGATCTTTCACCACTGCAACTATTCTTCTCCAAGAGGGTTTTCGTCCTCAAGAAAGCTAAGATGAACCAAGTTCAAGCTCCTAGAACCATGAGGGTTTTGTCAGAGGAAAATATAATAATCTCCATAGCCCCCCAAATGCCTTTTTATACTTTTTTTGTCGAACTCTCCAAAAGCATATATTTTTAAAATTCACTTTTTAATTAAAACTCCATTTTAGTTCTGAAAAGGACCTTTTAATTGAAATAATGATAATTTGACATGCAAGTTCCTTGTTTTATGCATCCATGATTTAAAAAATTTCATCCCGGTTGCGATGAGCTATAACACTAAGGTGCTTTTAAAATATTTTAAATAATATTTAGCGACCTTAGTAAAATAATTAAAATAAACCCATTAATACACCCATTTTGCGAGAACTACCAAAATGCATTGGAAATGAAAATTGACTGCACTGGAGTGATCCGAATGAAGAATAATGATAAATAGAGCCAATTGAGCAACTTACTATAAAGAGACGCCCTTTCCAAGATACTTGGAGAGCACACCAAAAGCCAAAAGTCACCTTAGAAAGTGGCATATGAGTCCTCCAGAGTCCAGACCATTTGAGCTCATTGGAATCTTCAAATAACTCCTCTGATGATATTGACACACATCCACAAGGTTAGTGCCAACTACACTACAAGGGAACCTAAAAATGGGTACATTACAGTCCATCTTCCCCAAAGATTGCTTGTCCTCAAACAATGCTTGCACAACACCAAAAACACTAGACTGAACCAAACTACAACCATATGTGATCCCAAGGTCCCACGTCAATCTCAGAAAGGAACCACCATGCTGACACTATGCCACTCTGATCATAACAATAAAACCATCATGCCAAAACTGCACTCTCCTCTCTTGAATCCCCAAAAAGTAACCATCATCAAAACCCAAATTGAGAATACTTGTAAGGGTTGAAACCTATATCATGAAACATCTCTTTCCAAGGCATTTCAGTGAGGTCCATAACTATAATCCCCATACCTGACATGATCTTGGGTAACATGTAAGATAACCTACTCAACCAAAAAATATAAACCTCAGCATCTCTCTTTATGATGTTCCCAAAGCGAAACAAATTAATCCCCGACAAGTGGTTGGTATAGAAGATTCCAGCAAAACCAACTCTGATATAAGCTATCCTGGGAATGCCTCTGTGGTCACTGACTGATAACACATCATTGACACTTAACCTCCAAGTGTCAAAGGGGAGAATCTGAGCACACCTACACACCCAACCCATTGCAAACATTGAAGCGTCATCTAAAGATATACATATCAACACCATGAAATATCTGCAGTGACCATCACTCATCAAGGTGGGAGCAACAAATAACTAGACTATATCCATAAAAACTCCCACAACCAGCTGCCCTAAAACCTGCAAGAACTCCAAATCTATTTGCTCATAAATTGATGTCACCATAATCAATGCTGAAATGTGAGGGCAGCCGCTAACAATATAGAATACCCTCAATAACGTAGGAGATGTGAGCATGAAGATATCTGAATAGTCTTCTCCCGAGACTAGATCATCTCTACCAACCGACCTCAACCACAAAATGCTCAACTGTTGGGCTGGGAAAACACGCCAACTCATCTATGTGCAAAGAATTGTAACTCCATGTAAACTGATCGAAGAGTGGATAGCAGTACCAACTCTGATTTTTTGCACACAACTCCAATCCTCATTCAACACCTCAACACTAGAAACTGCACCTGAGTCCCAAATCCTGTGATTATCATATAACTTGAAGGTGGAGTGAGCATCCCTCAACAAGTCATCAACATAAATTATCTGGCTCAATATTAATGTTAGGAACAAAATTCTGAATTGCTCCTCCAAGAAAGAACACAAATCGGCCTAAATGCAAGCTGATAATAACTTTGAGCGGCCATGAATTACTTGGTTTTCAAACTCAAATGAAGCAATTTTAGCTGAAATACTTGCTCTTTTCGGCGGTAACCTTCTGTCCATATTCTCCAAAGGGCCCAAGTCTACACAAGAAACAACCTTGCTGCTGCTAAAACTTGAAATTATCATTTGAAAGTATGATTTCCACAATCTGAAAGTGGGACAGCAGCTGCAAATCTGAAATCTTTTAGAAATAGCAAGAGATTTGGGCATTCTAATAGCAGGACATACCTTTGTCATGGCTGTAAATTCCTCCACCAAAGTTATCAATGGGAACATGCTCTAATTCATTACTAAAATTTCTCTCCAAATCACTTGTAAGTATGCGCAAGGAATCATATGATGGCTGATTAAATTGAGGACAACATTATTAAGATTGAAATTTTGTTCCATAGTCCTCTTTGATACATTATTTCCAACATCGTTATCCTCCAACAACCCCTGTAGGTAACCCCTTGTATACTTACTCAACAGAGAAATAACCCCATCATGCTCATGCTGTGCTACTACGATTTCCATTTGTGCTTCAACAAGAGAACTTCTAGTGGTTCTTAAAGCCTCAATACGAACTCTCACCTCCTAATAGTGATAGTGTTCCCTACTACTTGGAAAGCTCAAGCTTGAAAATTTAAACACCATGCAAGGACAATGCAAAGTAGAACAAGCTTCATTATGAAGATGTGTCTTAACTGGATTCAAAACTTTGCATACCATGTTTTCATACCCAAAGTCAATCAAAGGAGATGTCTTCAAGATGTTGAAGCCTTCATGTATCAAAACATCCCATGGGCATACTTCACTTGGATCCCAAAAACTGTTGGAATCAAGATAATGCTCAACAACCTGCGACAACCCTAAGAATGCAACTCCTATTGCTCTATCATCCTTCTGCAACATATCATCATATGCAAATTCTTCTTTGTGATCCAAGAGTTCACACTCTTGTTGTTTGTCCTGTTTACTACCTGTATTCTAAAACTCCTTGGTATGTGGAATACTGAAATCATTATGCAATCTTTCATCCTTATGGAGTTCATCAATTTCTTCCACCATTAGCTTGATCTCCATCATCGTAATATTAATTTCTTGTTTCTTGGATGTGGCTGCCATGGTTGACTGATTTTCTGCTTCGTATAATGAAAAGTGTGCCAAACTTAGCTCTAAGCAAAGTTCATCAACCTCTTTTTCTTTTTTTCCCATAAATTTGACAGCATGATCCCTATCATTGAGCAATTGCGAGTAATCAGTCTAAATTGATTCCAAAGCATCTTTGATAGTTCGTAGATTAGGAAGAGTGATTCCATCCTTAACTCCTTCCTGTCTCTCTTCAATCTGAACCTTCTAGTAGGGTTCTTCAATTAAACTATGTGTGCTGTCAAATCTTGATAGAGTTTGCACTTCATTTTCAGTGGACACCAACAATTGATTTTTCCAATCATGAGCATGCAAGGACGGTGAACTGCTGTTATGTTGCATGCCAAAATCAGAACTTTCATAATTATCATCAATGTCTCCATGGTTGTGCCAAGACTCATGTCCGTCTCCTTCACCAACTTGATGAAAGTGCTCAACATTAGGATGAGGATCTAACTCAACAAGTTCACTAAGCTTTTGCTTATAATCAGCTCCATGCATTAATAAATCAGATTTGTGTTCAAGATCATCATCAAACTTTCCAAAATTAGCTTCTTCAATAGCATCCTCATGGCTTACATTGTGCTCTAAGATTTGAACATCATCGTGATCAAAAGGAAATTCATCCCATGTGGGATCCTCATTATACTTAGGTGCCAACTCACCCGGATCCCATGTGCTAAAGGGCTGATTGCTTTGTTCAAAGAAAAATGTTCATTGTGCTCCTCAAGAGTGGTTGTCTCTTTGAAAAAAGCACTCTCCAACTCACAAGTACTGAAAACATCATAATTACCCTCAACATGCTCTTCTTTTGAAGGTATATTAGTGAACTCATCATAAACATCAGCTCTACTAGAATCATCTAAGAAGTCATTAGTCTTAGAATCATCATTGGATGAATCTGAATTAGGATTCAAGGCTTCTGTTTTGTCTTTTTTGTCAAACAAATCCTCATCATCACTAGTTACATGCATGTCTAAGAGGTCGTTCTGGGGCTCTGTCACACATTCCTCATATGTCAAGGCAACTTTTCCATCCAAATGTCTAGGTTTTGCAACAATCCTTGAATATGTCTTTTTAATGTCAGGGTCCTTCATTAGCATGATTAGTTCCTGTATCAACTCCAATATAGACTTATCTATAGTCATCTTATTAACTTTGCTTCTAACAACTGTCAAAGAAAGGCACAAAAATAGACATGCAGGTGCTGGTCACCAACATGCAAAATAGATGCGAACCACTAAAATTGATAAACACTACTACAACTCTGACATGCAATTGAAGAACTATAGCAAAAGTTAGAACTCCAATAGGCTGGCAGGAAAACCAACCCTGATACCACTATAATGCCCCACCTTGAATTTTTTTTGGTTTGGTGAAACAATCAAATAAGACTAGTATAGATATTACATACCATAACACTCATATATCAACTTAGAAATGATACCCACAATCTGATATTGCATTATAGAGTTGGTAGAATGCTGAATACATTGAAATAAGATAATATCTCAAATACCCAGTTGAGCCAAACACTCAATGATCATGTTTTTGACATACCCATAAGCTATATTGTGTTTGCATGTTTGATACAAAACTTGTATAACAACATATGACAAGATTTACCAATACCCAGTAGGGTGAACAACATTTATAACAATATTACAAGATACCCATATGAGTAAATCACATCAAAAGGGCAAACAACACATACCCATTTGTTGATATTGCACACAGGTCTAAAAATTGATTACAACAGCCAACTAAAGCTCTGTAAATGTGCCAACAAACCCTCTAAACCCTAGTTGTTCCACTCCAAAGTATCAATCTTCAATAGTCCAATATGAAATGCCTCCAAATACACTCAAGGGAATCTAACACCCTGGGTGTTTGACCTCCAAATGCTCCGTGTCTTGCTGTACCAGAATGTATGGCCTACAAAGTGGCAAACCACTTCAAAACACTCCAAATTTCTACACTTAACTCCTCAAAATATGCTCAGATATCTTTGTGGAATTATCATTCAAATAAACTCTATATTTTCCTTGGAAAATCTTTTTGCGACAATCCTGCAACTATGCCAATAAGCTCAAGCTCAATCCCTGCAATGAGACTACCAACAACATTTAGCTTTGTGGGACATCTGTATTATTCTACTAGTAATTCCTTTCCTGCACAAATTGTAACTTTGGATGAGTCACACTGTAATAACCTAGATGGATCTTTCACCACCATATCTATTCTTCTCCAAGAGGGCTTTCGTCCTCAACATGGTTGAGATGAACCAAGTTCAATCTCCCAAAACCATGAGGGTGTCATAAGAGGAAAATATAATAATCTCCATGTCCAAAATGAGCCCCTCAGATGCCTTTTAATACTTTTTCTATCGAACTCTCCAAAAGCATATATTTTTAAAATTCACTTTTTAATTAAAACTCCATTTTAGCTCCGAAAAGGGCCTTTTAATTAAAATAGTCATAATTTGACATGCAAGGTCCTTGTTTTATGCATCCATGATTTAAAACATTTCATCTCGGTTCCAATGTGCTATAACATTGTTGGCATAACAATTAGCACCTCTTGAGTGCAAGTTGGTACGGATAGCTATGCACATTGCATAATGAGTGCTCATCAAATTAGGATGGGAAGCTCCCTCATATGCTGATTTGCGTGAAAAATTAAAGTAATCTAACTCGTATCTTTTTTGTCTCAGCTGGAAGAGGCACAAGGTTAAGAAAAACCACGAACGTTGCAGCTAAGAATTTTCTGGTTTCGCAGATCACTAACTACAACTAAACTAAATGCTTTAATCTATCCAATTCTCCTCAAGAAAACAGAGCATGAGGAAAAAGGAGCAGGAATGTTTTTACGATAAACTTCACAACAGGATTTCCAAGGAGGAGGGACCCCTACTCGAGGCGTAGGCTGAAATAAAGTCTATTAGGCACAACACTTAAAACGATAATTCTTCTTTCCAAATTTCCAAGGAGGAGGAACCCCTATCCGAGGTGTAGATTAAAAGAACAACTAATAACACAACAGAGAATAGCCAACTAGGACAGCAAATTGCATTGGCGAGACACACATACAATAATCGATCAAACTAGCCACTATATTTAACTAAGATGAACAAATACCATAAGAATAACATTTAGGCAAGGTGGTGCAGGCATTTATTATCACAGTAAAAGCTCGTGAACAGATACAAAACAACAATATTACAGGCAAGGTAGGCGCAACATATATTACTATCTCGTGCAAAAGTTAATTACAAATGAGCAAAGAGCTCTTATTTATAGACATCAAAGGTGTAGGGAACCCTAAAATCACCTTGAGTCAACTAAAGTCTTGCAAGCATGCAAGATTTTATTGCTAAACCCCTATAAATGAAACTATACAATTAATTGGAAAGCTACCATGAGTTAACCAAAACATGACTCAACTGAACTGGACATGTGCAACATGCAAGTCCTTATTGAAATAAAAATAAATGATAACTAACATCAGTTAACTACTCCTAACTAAAGGTCTAAACTCCTGCGAAGATAATTCCAAGGATGAGATGCATGTGCATGAAATCAGCAATAAGAACTCAAGACTGAATGTTGAGTTAACTGCTGCTCATTATTCTATCCTCGAAAATAACTGCAGGTTCCAACTGACGGATCATTCCAGGTCATCACGATCTAACACCTCGTCCAAGAATTGGTCGATTGCCTCATCCTCTGGTACTTTGATGCTGTCCACGATGATAACCTGCCTGTTCAACTCTCTGTCACCATCTCTAATTGCTCCCATGCATATTCTGATCTCTTCAGTTGCCTTTTTGAAACTAGTTGTCATCACTGAGATGTGATCCAACTTGGATGTCACAGGATCTCCATCAAGACTATCACGAACCAGCCCCTCAAACTTAGCTTGTACTATATCAAGTTCAACATACGTACCATCCTCAAGATTGTCACAAATAATCTTGAAGAGCGTGTCATGAAGGACAAAGAAGATAAAGTGCTTGTTAAGGCTGAAATCCGACAACTTCAATGGTATATTTTTGATCTTGTTCATGGGAATCCGAGTAGAGCATCTGTTCTTCCACAAAGCACAGTTGCAGAACAATAGAAGTTGGATCAATTAGTCAATCATGGTAAACTTTTGGACAACTGTGTTGAAAACTTCATTGTTACAGGTCGGCATATTCTCGTAGAGCTATATCAGTTGAGGAGTGATGCACATAGACTTCGTCAGGGGATCCAACAGCTCGAGGTTGTAATAGCAGAAGGCATGGTTAAAGATCGTGTTCTCATATCCCAGTTGGCAGTTGCATATGACGCCACGGAGGTAGAAGAAGAGAAAAGGAAGATCTTCGCTTGGAGGGAACAACACCTTTTTAGGACGGAGACATGTGAGAGGATCTCTGCCAGGTTGAATACACTCAAGCAAAGCATTACTGGAGCTCTCAAACTCATCAACAGCTTTGTCACTCAGATCCTGTGCCATTATCATCTTGAGGATGGTACGTATGTTGAACTTGATGTAGTACAAGTTGAGTTTGAGGGGCTCATTTGTGATAGTCTCGAGGGAGATCTTGTGGCAGCCAAGTTGGATTACATCTCAGTGATGATAACTTGTTTCAAAAAGGAAACTAAAGAGGTCAGAGTATGCATGGGAACAATCAGAGATGGTGACAGGGAGTTGAACAGGCAGGTTATCATCGTGGACAAGATTAGAGTACTAGAGGATGAGGCAATCGACCAGTTCCTGGATGAGGTGTTAGACCGTGATGATTTGGAGTGATCCGTCAGTTGGAACCTACAGTTATTTTCAAGGATAGAGTCAGGAGCAGCAGTTAACTCGACTTTCAGTTTTGAGTTCTTATTGCTGATTTCATGCACACACATCTCATCCTTGGAATTATTTTCGCAGGAGTTTAGACTTTTAGTTAGGGGTAGTTAACTAATGATAGTTATCAGTTATTTTTATTTCAATAAGGACTTGCATGTTGCACATGTCCAGTTCAGTTGAGTCCTGTTTTGGTTAACTGATGGTAGTTTTCTAGTTAACTGTATAGTTTCCTTTATTTAGGGTTTAACAATAAAATCTTGCTTGCTTGCAAGATTGTAGTTGACTCAAGGTGATTTTAGGGTTCCCTACACCTTTTGGCCAATGGCTATGCAGCTCGCAAAATGGGCTTGATTTGACTATTTGATGGTGTTTATTAATTAATTAAAAATAAAGAATACAATTAATAAACACCATCAAATGGTTTTTAATTAATTAATAAACACCATCAAATGGTCAAATTGTATTCTTTATTTTTAATTAATTAATAAACACCATCAAATGGTCAAATCAAGCCCTTTTGTAGGCTCCATAGCCAATTCCCACCTTTTGATGTCTATAAATAAGAGTTTTCTGCTCATTTGTAATTAACTTTTGCATGAGATAGTAATATATGCTGCACCTACCTTGCCTGTAATATTGCTGTTCTGTATCTATTCACGAGCTTTTATGGTGATAATAAATGGCTGCGCCATCTTGTCTGAATTTTATTCTTATGGCATTTGTTCATCTTAGTTAAATATAGTGGTTAGTTTGATCGTTTATTGTATGTGTCTCGCCAATGCAATTTGCTGTCCTAGTTGGCTATTCTCTATTGTGTTAATAGTTGTTCTTTTAATTTACGCCTCGGATAGGGGTTCCTCCTCCTTGGAAATTTGGAAAGAAGAATTATCGTTTTAAGTGTTGTGCCTAATAGACTTTATATCAGCCTACGCCTCAGATAGGGGTCCCTCCTTGGAAATCCTGTTGTAAAGTTTATCGTAAAGACATTCCTGCTCCTTTTTCCTCATGCTCTGTTTTCTTGAGGAGAATTGGATAGATTAAAGCATTTAGTTTAGTTGTAGTTAGTGATCTGCGAAACTAGAAAATCCTTAGCTGCAACGTTCATGGTTTTTCTTAACCTTGTGCCTCTTCCAGTTGAGACAAAAAGATACGAGTTATATTACTTTACTTTTTCATGCAAATCAGCATATGAGGGAGCTTCCCCTCCTAATTTGAAGAGCACTCATTACGCAGTGTGCATAGCTGTCCGTACCAACTCGCACTCCACAGGTGCTAATTGTTACACCAACAAATACTAAGATGCTTTTAAAATATTTTAAATAATATTTAGCGACCTTAGTAAAATAATTAAAATAAAGCCATTAATACACCCTGTTGTACCCCAAAATTAAAATTTTTGTTACACATACATTTTGAAGAAATGAGTAAAAGTCTTGTTCAATCTGTCAAAAAGGTGAAAATTTGGGTGTGCATGTCTTGCATGAGGGGTAAGAATGAAAAATTCCCAAAATTTGATGATCTGGGTTTGCTCAGAGCGACCTAATCTACAAAACCCAGATCTTAGATTTTCATCCCTACTTTTTAGGACAACTGCTATTTTTAAAAATTTCCTAAAAATAGTAACTTTTGTGGGTTTTTCTGGGTTTCTTTTGAAATGGATATTGGCAAAAGTTTCAGTCAATCCGATGCCAGGAACTTCAGATTTGATAGGATCGTCTATAGAAGAGGAGTTGATGAAGAAACAAAAAAATTTCTAACTCTGAGGAACATGGGTGCCCCAAAATTTTGAAGCCTGAAATGATAAAATTTGCGGTCGCAACCTCCAAAATCACCTCGTCAGATTCAACCAAGCTATCCAGCGAAGTGGACGACCAATCAATTCGATCATTTTAGCTCCCGGAATCGAGAATTCATCAGAAGATCAAAGGGAAAGAAGAGGAACTTCATGAACATAAAAACGGCTAACTCTGGATAAAATGGGCGCCCCTAGAGGAAATAGGCTCCCATGAACTTGAAGGTCAAAACAATGGTTTTAGCTAGAGACGCCTCCAGAACAATCTTCTCAAAATCAGATAAGCTTCGTGATGAATTATTTAGCTCATCCATCGGATCAACCTGGAAGCCGGAGATCGAAGATCAAACAGGGTTCAAAATTGAGGAAAAGTTGAAAACTATGGAAAAATGGTTAAGTCTGGAGAAGGTTGGCGCCCCCAACCAAGAAGGGCGCCCAAAATACCATGCCTTAGATTCCTTTTCAAAAAATTCAAAATTTCAAGTTGAAGGTAAATGTCTAAGTTCAATGCACAAGAGGAGTTTAGGGTTTTGGAGAAAGAAAGCAAAAGAAAGCAGGGTTTTCTCAACAATAAAACTTATTTAAAAAAGCCTTTGTCTTTCATTTTTCATTATTTTTGCAGGTAGGCGTCCAAGGTAAAGAAGAGCAGCAGTTGGAGAATTTTCTTTTCAAGATTGAAGATTCAAGTTTGCTGATTTTCATAAATAATTTTCAGACTAGCAACATAAGACCTTGTTTTTTCATGCTTTTTCATCCAGAAGATCAAATTTTTGAGGAAGATAGTCAAGATTTTTAATTTTCAGCCATCTGGGTTTCTTCATCTCATTCTTTTGAAGAATTTTGAAGATTTTCATCAAGTTGCAGCAGCTGCTCTTTCCTTGCATGTCAGTGAAATCCTCAAAGTTTTCACTTTTGATCATCTGGGTCCTCTTGAAACAATCTTCTGAAGAAAACCCAGATCTCAACTTTTTTTTCAAGAAAATTTCAAATTTTAGGGTTTGTTGCTTTTTCGATCAGCCTTCAGTATTTTTCACATCTGATGAATTGGGTTCGTTCCAAATGTGCTTTTGAACAAAACCCAGGTGTCAACTTTTTTTGAGAAAATTTGAAGAAATTAGGGTTTGTTGCTTTTTCAGTATAAATCCAAAATTATCAAAAACGGACGATCTGGGTTGTATTGCAACAAAATTCTGAGCAAAACCCATATCTCAGAAAAATTTCCAAAAATTTGTCTGTTTGAGGACGAAAAACCAGCATTGTAAAAATAGAAAGTTGCTCAAAACTTGTTTGAACATAAGGCGAGTTTATAGTCATTCTTGAAGGTTTTCAATATGGAGTACACTCCCCTCGAGTTTAAGGCCAAATCAACACTATATCAAAACTTCATCATCTCAGCTGAAGAACATGAGGAGGTGTGATATGAGAAAAATGGAAGGTATCGGAAAAGAGTTGTGCAATACTCTTCTGTTGGAAATCAAAGATAAGTGTCAGAAGCATAAAGTTGCAGAGCCGCCAAGTTATCAAATTAGTGAGTCATCTTTTGGGGCAGCAATGTTTTTCAAGAACAAAACTCATAAAGCAGCTAAAGAAGTGAAAGATTCTCTAAGTTTGATCACAGGGAAAGCTCCTTGAGATCTAAACTAACCTAAACCTAATCTAAATTGATCCTAGACTTCAAAAACATGTTCATTCCTTTGGGAATTAGTTTGTTGTGAGTGTTTTATGGGTTCATGTTGACAACAAGGTCAAGTGCAAAGAGAGAGATTGAATCTCATAAGTGGAGAAGTAAGCTGAGAAATATGGCAAAAGAAAAAGAATTTGATGCTGAAGCAAGATGTAAGAGCCCTGTTGGCTCTAACCCTTGCAAACTGCAATGCTAAATGATGAAATTTGTTTTTGTTTGAATGTTTTGCAGTTTTTGATGTGCTTTGAGCAATATATATGATTTTTTGTATTTTTTATAAAATATTGCCAGGCAAATAGAAATCATATGCAAATAATATCAACTAGAGAAAATCTGAAAACTAATAACTTAGCAAATGTATGAACTCCTATGAGTAGATTGTTTTCTTTATATTGCAAATACATATGACTCTTCAAAGTCTGAATGTTCTAATTAAAAACCCACAATATTATTCCATACCCGGTTTACAAATTCAATAAATGCAAGTCTGAAAACTTCCACAGAAAATCTGGAAATTACATTCAGCAGCAGCAACCTCAGGTAATTGACGCCTGGCAGCAATTATCAGATGATTCGTAGCTCCTTATTGATGATGAGTTTTGCTTTCAAACTGCTAATGTTCGTTGAACTTTGCTGCAGTTATATCTTTCTGATTTTCTGAATTTAAACCCTATCAAATCTTGCATATACATTCACAAATATACTCCCAGCAGTGATAAATATCATAGAAATCAGGTTTGATAAATCTGCATTAGAGAACTCTAGATATTTGCTCAAACCCTTGAAAACACAACTCAGAAAAATAAATCACTGTAGTGGCACTGTAGCGCGGGTACTATTCACGTCACTGTAGCAACAAATCAATAACTTCTGATTTTTCTTCTCCAACGCTGGTTATTTCAACAATCTAAAATCTGCTCTTCAAACCCTTGTTTGTATCTCCTCAATGATGCACAAATTTGACCTCTGTAATGAAGCCAACCATTAGCAAACTTTAGCTTATCTCTCATAACTTCAGAATGCTGGTCTATGAAGAGTTTACATTCTCCACAGCCTGAAGATATCTGAAACTTGGCAGAAACCCTTGGTTTCTCTCAAATCCCAAAGCCCTCAAAAAAAGATAGAGTTGAATAATCATTTCACATGAGTTCCATTTTGCCTTGAGAGACTTTATAACCTTCAAGAAGCTCGACCCCCTCCAAAAAGCACATTAATGATAATTAAATGATATTTATTTCACCTTTCAAAACTTAGGAAGATATAATCATTAAATGGCGTATTTTCCTTTTGAGTAATAAATACTCATTAAATAATAATAATCCCCCTTTATTATAAAGTCTTTTATTACTTTATAATATTTCATTTAAATATGAATATAATCATTATTTGACTTTATAATATAAAGTCACAATAATAATTATTTAATCATCATTAAATACTCAAGTATTCTCCATTTGCTTATCCAATTGCCAAACTGGGTTGAGTCTGAGTAAACCAACTGAACCAAGGGCCCTGCCAGAAATAGTAAACCTTGACAACCTGACTTACTATAAATAGTAAGTGTCTAAATATCTCTCTGTGAGCATCTGCAAAGGCCCAAACCTGAATCAAAAAGTGAAGTATTGTCCTTAACCACCGGGTAACTGCCACAAAGGACCCTCTATCCATAACGGTCAGCTTACAAGGGTCAAATTAATAGGCTCACTCCTCAACAAACAATGTCAGCTAAAAAGGAGACATTACACAAGATTCCTTAGAATGGAGGCTTGTTGGTGTTTTAATGTCTTTTTTCAAGATAACACAAAATGGAACAGTGTGTAAAATCCTCTCTTCATATTTGGAGAACCTCCTTGATATTTAAACTCACCTAAACCTAAGCTAAACTGTAAATGTGTTAAATTTTTTTATGGTTCTGAAATCTTTATTTTGAATGCTTATTTCTTAATGGTACTGACTGCTGAGGCAGTGCATATAAACATACTTCAATTGATTCAATTTGTTTGAGGATAACTGTGAATTATTGCTGCAGTTCATTGCTATGGGACCTCTTTGTTCAAGCATGGAAATTAGTTTAGTATTGTTTCACAATTAGTTTTCCTAATACATCCTTTTGTGCAAAATTTTCATATTTAGGCACAATGAAAAGTCTGGAGACTTCTCTTGTTTTTGCTTTAGGATTTATGTTTCTGCAGTAACGATTACAAACTGTGATCCTTGAAAATTGAAAATTCATTGTTCATCAATGCTCTTAGTGTTAGCAGTAAGGATGTAACCTTACAGCAAAACTGATGCATGTTGCTCATATACAGGTTTGGAAGCAAAAGTTACAGCAATTGGGTGCTGAAATTGAAGATCATATTTCCAGGAAAGTAACACATATATTTGCTGCAAATTCAAAGGCTCTAGCAGACAAATTAGGTCCTGAACGACTCAAAAAACTAAAACGGGTGTGCTTTCTGCCCATAAGTTTTTGCATTTGGTATAGTTTTGTTCTTCAGTCCAGAGAATACACGTTTACTTTTTGAGGTTTACCAAGCCTCAAATCTGGATAGAATATTTTCTATTGAAAGAACAAGATATTTTGATACAAGAATACTCCTCAAATACATCATTGCTAGGCATACATCTCTCACATATATGTATAGTTCTCAAAAAAATTCATTTCACATGACAGTTTGGGCATATCTTGACTTTGTTTTTTGAACCAATTACTTAGGCTATGATAATGAACCTTAAGAATTCAATCCCCTAAATACATTGCCAAATCTTTACCTAGAATAGCTTTTTTTGATTGATCCCTATTTGTTGATTATCTATACAGTCCAGCTTAAAATATTTTCTTTCTAGGATTTCAATGCATGTTTGACATTGGTGTTCTCTACTTGGTTCATATGGGGTTGCTTTATAAATAAGAATACATGTGAAAATAGATTCTCACTTAAATAAAATCCTTTGAAACTGGAGTAACAAATAAGTAGTAAGTACTTGTTATAGTAACTACTGAGTTCCTATTCTTAATGTAAAGTCCCTTGTCAAATTTTCCTTAAAACTTTCCCATTCATGAGGTTTGGCATTTCGTCAAACACATGGCATGCAACTCCATTCAGCATATAGATGATTCTATTTCTGATTTTCTTTAATACTTTCTCATATGCTGACAAAATACATGAAATAAATGACAACTTCTGATCTAAATTACTAACCAGAGAGAATGTGATTGACTGAAATGAAAAATGCAACTGATGGAAATGTAAATGCAACTAGACTCCAAGTCGACTTCTTGACTTTATTCCAATGTAATTTTTACACAGGAATACTATCATGATTCTTTCATATTTTGGACTGATAACAGTGACTGAGACAAACAGATTCTGATATCAAAATTTACAATGCTGTAGCTTACAATCGCTGCCCAAATACAACCTTCTTTAGTTTGCTAATGCTCATTTGAAAATACTGATTACTTTTCCTTTACTACATGAGGTGAATACAGACCAGCAATGTAAGGAAACATGATTATATTTCAAATGCTTGACTCAACTTGTTACACATCGACTTCAATGACTACAATAGATTTATTCATAAATGCAGACTCAAAGCTATTGGTACGCCATTACAAGACACCCTAATGCATACAAAAATGATTCCAATGATAAACTGAAAATCGATCTGTAAGAACCCCTGTTCTCCCCAACTGAAACGCTGCACTTCTGGTGATAGTTTTCAGACTTTGTATTTTTGTTTGTTTTTGAATGATATTCGATTTTTTTGTATTTTCTTGAAAATAATGCCAGGAAAGAAAGTAACTAAAGAAGTATGCAAAATACTAAAAACCCAAAAGCTGCAAATGAAACGATATATTCATTAATATTATATTTAATGTGTTTTTACATAGAGAGGCATACCCGAACTTGAAGACAATACATATATGGATTTCTGGAAATTCTGGTAGCAATTTATAAAACCCTCCAAATGATCGAGCTGCTGCAAATGAAGTTCTCTCCACCTCAAAAACTGTCCAAAATGCCCTTATTGAAGTAAACGCCAATCATGAAGAAAGGATGGGCCAAGAAAACAAGGCGATTAGCCCTAGAAGAAACACGCTAGGCCTCACAGCTGGTACGACTGGCAAAAAATCAGATTGTACGGCCCTTGTAATGTGTGCACTATGAATATTGATTGCAGCCGCAATGAACTCTAACCTTCACCATAAAATCTGCTTGAAACATCAAAAGAACGCTCAACTCTCTTCTGATCTGCATACTGCTTTTGCTGGTTTTGTGCCTTCTAAATGTTCTCTCGAAGAGCTCTCAAGATATCCTGATTCTCCTGCAAAAGATCCCTAGCACTAGGCACTCGACTATCACTCAACAATAAATCAAGAAAGCTGGGCGCATCATACCCATACAATGCCATAAATGGTGTCATTTTGAATCGACAAATGGTGAGTGGTTTTATAACACTACTCACAAGATGAATCCACTTCACCCAAGCCTTTTGCTGCCTTGCTATATAGTTTCAAAGGTATCCTTCCACCCATTTATTTACAATCTCCATCTGGCCATCTGTCTGCGGGTGTGTGTTAGTGCTCGGAGTAAGCTCGGTTCCACAAAGTCTGAATAGCTCTTGCTAGAAGTGACTCATGAACCAACTATCCCTGTTGCTGACAATACTCCGAGGTAAACCATGCAACCTGAATACCTCACGGAAAAACAACTTTGCTACCTATGTAGCTGAATATGTAGCTGCAATCGGGAAGAAATGAGTGTACTTCGTGAGCCGATCAACAACCACATATATGCAATATCTACCTTGGGCTTTTGGCAAGCCCATAATAAAATCCATGGACAAGCATTCCCACTTCCTATCAGGAATTGGAAGTGGCCGTAATAACCTTGCAGGATAGGTATGCTCCTGTTTATTCTGCTGATAAACAGGACACTCTCTAACATATCGAAGAACATCTGACTTAAGACCTTCCCAAGTGAAACGCTCCCATATTTTCCTGTAAGTCTTAAAATAATTGGGATGACCAGCCATAGGTAAATCGTGAAAAGTTCTCAACACACTGTTCTTCATTTCTGATCCTAGGACCAAGAAGATTCTCCCTTTGTAAATGATGAGCTCATTCACGACGGAGTACCTATCATCCTGCACTGACCCATCAATAATGCCAGAAGCCCACGGATTCTTGGCATACTCAACAATGATCAAGTGTCTCCAATCCTCTAAAATCTCAACCATGGAGCTCAAATGTGGTCGGCGAGACAAAACATCAGCAACAACATTCTAGGTCCCTTTGACATAAGCAATGTCAAAGTCATATGACTGCAACTTACCCTGACTTCCTGCTTTACTCCATCATTGAGATCTCGCTGCCCTAGAAATGTCTCAAAGTTGTTATGATCATTTTTTAACACAGTACCTGCCAACAAGGTACGTTTAAATTACTGTAACATCGCATAAGCATAGCATTTCCTTGTCATATATGTTGCAGCCCTTCTCGTGTCCCCGAGCTTCCTCACCGAAAAGAAATAAGGTGCTTTATCCTACATAAGAACTGACGCCTAATGACTTCACCGAGGCATCACATTGAAGCTCAAAGGATCTGAAAATCGGTAATGCTAAGATTGTAATAATGAATAGTCAACTACTTAAACTTCTCAAAACATTCATGCCTCAGTCCAAACAAACACACCCTTCTTCCCACAAGCCTATAAGTGGTGCCTTACGCCATGAAAACCCACTAACAAATCAACAATAGAAGCCACACAAACCCAAAAAACCTCTTAGTTGAGTAAGACTCTCAGGAGTAGGCCACTCGATGATAGCTCAAACCTTGTCTGGATCCATGCGAACTCCCTTTGCACTAATGATATGGCCTAGGTACAGTAACTTTATCATGCCCAAATCACATTTAGACTCCTTGGCATACAAGGACTCTCTACCAAGTATACTTAGCACTATATCCAAATGGGCAATATGCTCCTCCCAAGACTTGCTATAAACCAAGATGTCATCAAAGAAGATAAGAACAAATCTCCTCAATTGTGACTAGAATACCCTGTTCATGGTGGACTGAAACGTGGCCGGAGCATTGGTTAAATCGAATGGCATAACCACAAACTCAAAGTGTCCACAGTGGCATCTAAATGATGCCTTCTCTATGTCCTGTTCTCTAACCCTGATCTGATGATAATCAGATCTCAAATCTATCTTCAAGAAGTAACAAGCGCCATGAAACTCATCAATCAACTCATCAATACGAGGAATAGGGTACCTGTTCTTAATAGTCATGTTATTTAGAATCCTGTAATCAATGCACATCCGTAAGGTACCATCTTTTTTCTTCACCAAAACTACTGATGAAGCAAAGGGAGATTTGCTTGGCCTAATATGTCCCATAGCAAGTAGCTCTTTTATTGTCTTTTCAATTTCATCTTTCAGCTGCTTTGGGTGCCTATAAGGAGTGATCATCACGGGTTTGGCACCCTCCTCCAACTCTATGATGTGCTCAATACCTCTGTCTGGAGGTCTACATAGAGGAATGTCACTAAACACCTTAGCGTGTTTAATCCTCAGCTACTGTACATCAAGATGATAAACTAGTTTCCGTTGCTCCTCCTATGATGGCATCAACATGCAATCAGCAGCCCACTCAACCATGTCATGGCGTATGAGTCTCTCCATCCTTCTGAAAGATATCATCCTGAAATTGTTATCTTTGATCGCTTTCAGCACATGAGTCTTCCCATCAACCTTGAATCTCATCTCCATCTCTCAAAGGTTAAGGGTAAATTATCCTATGGCATGAAGCCATTTCATGCCTAAAACCACATTTGTATCTCTCATATTCACCACATAAAAATCTGCCTTAAAATCAAAATTGTTTAGGCGCATAGGGAGGTCTGAAATCATCCTATCACACATAAGAGTGTAACCATCAACAACCTTCACTCTTATCCCTTCAAATTCTTCAATTTGTATTCCACGTTTATCAACCAACCTAGCATCAATAAAGTTGTGCGTAGCACCTATATCAAGCAAGGTAATGACCTTTTGACCAGCCAAGAGCCCACACATCCCGAAGGAACCCTCACGTTGCATGCTAGAGAGATTTTCTTCTTGAAGCTTCACTTCCTCTTCATTTTCAACCTCATTTTCAGACTTTTCTACCCCTGACTCTTCTTGCCCAGCTTGCTGGTCTGAATTTTCAGATTCGGAATCCTCATAGTATGCCCACATTATTCGGTTGGTGTTGCCCTTAGGCCTCAAAGGACAATCATGTTTTTCATCATAGGGTCCTTTGCAATAGAAACACAACTTTTTCCTACGCAAATCATTGAGTGTTTCTTGATCTAGAGGGAATGCAGATTTCTTTTTTGAGTCTGATTTTTCTAACTTCTTAGAGAATGACTTGCTATCCTTGGATGAAGAAGATGCTTTGGATGTGAACTTGCTTTGTGGGGCTGCAAGCTCCATGCTTCTAGCCTTCCTCATTGCTTCTTGGAGTGATGGGGGATCAAAGGCTTTTACCCAACCTCTCAATGGTTCCAATAGGCCTTCAGTAAACAGAATGACCAACCTTCTTTCAGATAGGCTAGGGACCATAACCGAAAGCTTCTAAAAATCACTAATATACACCTCCAAACTCCCCACTTGCTTGAGTTGAGCAAGGTCTTTGAAATAAGTCTCTAGATCCTTCTTGTCAAAGCGCTCAATCAACCTGTCAGTGAACTCCTGGTAAGAGGTGATAAGGTTATGTTGCAAAGTGACCATCCCATGGTGCCACCAATCATGAGCTAACCCATCCAGGTGCAAAGTTGCATACTTGATTGCATCCTCCTCTGTCATAGGCCGAAGACTCAAGAGTTAAGAAGGTATCCAACTTGTGAATCCAAGCTCATGCTGTGACCTTCCGCTGCCATCAAACGTTGGTAGTGTGAGTTTGCTTGTGGCATGTTTGAGGTCTTTGTTTTGGTTCCTTGGTCTCCTATTATGCCTTGTTCTGTAGTGCTCTCTCCTTTGACTCAAGAATCGGTCAAAGTTCAAATGTTCCTTAACGTGTGGTGTTAGTAAATCCCATTCATCATGCACTGTCATGACATTATCTGCAAATAATTCATCTCCCTCTTCTTCAGCATTCCCTTCTTCTGGTTCATTCCTCAAAAAAGTAGGACACAAAAGTCTACCAGTGGTATGAGTAGGTGCTCTTTGTGCCCTGGGAGTCCCAACAACACTTCTATTGTCATCCTACTCATGATTTTGTCTTCTAGGAGCATTCAACTGTTGGATAGCTGTTGTAAGTTGTTGCAAAACATCAGCTACATGTTGCTGCCCTACTGCAAGACCTCTAATAATTTCTCTTGCTTCCCTTTCCTCATTGTTGCCTTCATTTCTTGGTGGACTACCACCCCTTCTGTCACCCATTATTTCCTACTGTGTGTCTGCAATTTGATTTTCCTGTTGTTCTCCTTCTACAAGTGTAATACCTGTGTGGACCAATCTCTAGTGGCCGCATAAGATACTCTAACTCTCCAAAATAGCAAGATTCAAGCTCTAATACCACTGTAAGAACCCTAGTTCTCTCCCAATTGTATTTTTGAACTTCTGAATGAAAGCCTCTGAATTGGTGTTTTGATTTGTTTTGGGTTTTATGATTTTTTTGTGTTTTGCAATATATTTGTTTTTTTGTATTTTCATAAATGATGCCAGGCATAAAGAACTAAGAAATATATAAAATACTGAAAAGGAATAACTGCTGCAAGATATATTTATTTTCTATTGATTATTTTTCAAAACCTTCACATATAGAAGCATACCCAGAAATTGAGCTAATAATAATACTGAAAATCAGATTTCTGGCAGCGACAAACAAAACCCTTCAAATGGACAAGTTGTTGCCAATATTATATTCCCCTCCTTGGAAAGCATGCTAATAAACCTTGTTGAGATGGACGCCACAAATGGTGAAGAAAAGGCCTCAAAAACCCAAGCTATTTTCCCTAGGAGAGTCATGCCATGCTTCTTAGGTGGTACAGCTAGTAGAAATCAGAATGGAATGGCCTTGGGATGTGTGCCCAGCAATTAATAACGCATCCCTTATGATATTCTATCCCTCACACTAAAATCTGCTCAAAGCCTTGATGAATCCTTCACAATATTTGCACGAAGTTGACCTCTGAGTGAAGCCAATATGATATGCAATCTTCAGCTGAAGTTGCACAACCTCAGAAAGCAAAAACAATGAAGAATGAACGTTCTCCAATGTCTGAAAGCTCTAGAAATGCAGAAACCCTTGGTTTCTCTCCTCCAATCACCAAAGAACTCATAAAGTGAAATTATCAAATGCTCATAAGATGGTTCAATTTTCTCTTTTGCTACTTATATACTTCTCAAGAGGGTTGATCCCTAATTTGCCTTTTTGACCATTTAAAATAATATAAGTTTGCACTTTAGCATCATTAAAATATTATCTTGAAGTTGGTGCCCAAGTAATTAATTATAAATGGCCCCCCTTTTTAAGTCTCATGGCCCCATTAGACATAAAGTGCATCTTATAACTTTATAATATGATTTTATAATATTAATTATTATTAAAGTCACCTTTAATAATAATTAAACGCTATAACTTGTGCAATACACTTTATTCCATCCTACCAACTGAACTTTGGGATCGACACTGCAAATACATCACGTTCAGGTGCCTGGCTATAAATAGTAACACTGGCTGAAGTACTTACTATAAATAGTAAGTATGCAAACTGAGCCCCCAAATCCTCTGCAAAGGCCAAACCTGATCCCCACCAAGCTTTGGAGAAGTATAATGTCATCAACTGACCAGGTAACTGCCTGAAAAGACCATCTATCCAAACTCATTAGCCTACGAGGGTCAAACTGATAGACTAATCCCACTGATAACTGATGGCTAGCTAGAAGGGGACATTACACATGGAAAATTCATTGCATTAACATTTTTAATATATATTTCCAAGACTTTGAATTTTTTTTTGCAAAAGAATAATTTTCATGGCATTAATAACAAAAATACAAACATCCATTATTCTTTTGCAAAAAAAATTCACAGTCTTGGAAATATATATTAAAAATGTTAATGTGATGAATTTTCTGTGGTGCTAAATTGTTGGTGGTGAATTTTCCTTGCGGTGAATTTTCTTGTAGAATTGTTGGCAGCGAATCTTCCCACGGTGAATTGCTGGCGGTGAATTTGCGTAATGCCCTTTTTTCTACAATAAATTGTCTTCATTTTGTATTGAGTAAAAGAAGTTTATTGTGTATTTAATTAAGTTATTTAATAATTAAGAAAGAGACATTTCCAATAAAGAGGATAGGGTTACATACAATCATAGATTAAAAAAAACAGTGAGTACTTGTGAGTCTTTCCTGAGTCACAAGTACTTGCATGCAGATCAGGGTTGGCAGGTAACTCACCAAACTCAACAGCATGTTTTTGGCAAGTACTATCCCAAGATGGTGAGAAAAACTCAGCCACTGTAAAAAAAAAAACCTGTCCACGATCATTTGCAAGGGCATTCATTTGATTTGGAGTAAAGATTGATGAACTATAGAATTTTTTTCAGTTGAAAAGTGGCTTCCCCTCAACCGTGTTGGGGGATGCCACCCCCAGAAGCCTATTTCCATGGATGAAATTTGTAAAATATTATTATGGATCTTTAATTTATTATTATATGATACTATGTTGTGAACTGAACTCATTTTTTGATCTATAAATGAAGGAAAAACTACTTATGGCCTTTGTAAATTCAGTTTTATGCATGTTTTTTAGATTATTTTACAAATTTATGTGTTTTTAATGTTTGGAAATTTTGATAAATTTTTCTTAAGTCCCAAGTCAAGTCAAATTTTAGGCTAGTTGAGTTTTTTCCCTATCTAAGTTTTTGAACTATGCTTACAATATAGGATCACACAGTAAAATATTTTCTTCTTCCATACTATGTCCAATATTTACCAGGATTCATATAACCATTGAAATACTCAGAAAGCTAGGGCATGCTTGAGCAAGCTTTGACAAATAACTACACAATAGATATATATTGACTAAGAGAAAGATATAAAATAAAAAATAACAAAAGAAAATATATCAATTCATATTCCCTATACATGAAACCCAATTCATGGGTGTTTAAAAAGGAATGATATAAATGTAATGTAAGAACAAATTTCTGCTCTATCTACTCGGTTTGTGTTTCAAACCTGTAAATATCTGCAGCTGTCCAGTAGTAAGCTTCCTTTGCAGAATAGCCTGCCAATATTTGACAATTTTGAACACAGTTAATATTCTATCTTGCATTCTAAAGTGCTAGGATATTCTTTTAAGGAAAAAAAGATTACATCACTATTTTCCTCCTTACCCAATAGTCTGTCTTATTAAAATTACAAAAAACTTCCAAAATAAAATAAGTTCAGGTAACCATACTCTCATGCTTTTAATGTATAATTTATCTTAACCACTTAACATCAACATAGCATAACAATTAAAGCATTTTAAGTATAGAAACCCCAAGCTCCTCTTGAGAGGTACTTCATAGATAGCACAAAAAATATCTTAGAGCAATGACGTATATGAAACATCCAGGGTTATGTAAGATTGACAAGTCAGTGTATATGGGTACAATGAGTACATAACACAGTCAGAATGACAATATTAATCTCAATGGCTTGCTCCAACTCCAAGGGCATACCATCAATAATAATTAAAATAATTACAGCCAGAAACAGTAATTTGTGATTAGGATTTGAGAAAAAATTATGTGGCAAGATTTGTGTTTCCTAACAAATAAAACAAATAGTTTTTGAATTTTCAATACAATGGATATACGTATATATGCAAGAAGACTCATATCATGTAGTTTGTTTTTATATAGTTATCCTAATTTGTAGAAAATAAAACATGGTTAAAGTCATTTTGTGTGCTACAAGCCTCAAATATGAGAATGTGTAAGATTTGAGGAATAAAGTAAATCAGAGGGATGTTTCTCAGAGAAGCGATGACAGCTACAAATGAATTGTCAATTAAACCATAGAAACTATTGTCTACTCAGATAAGCTTATGTGTTGCTATAATTTCAATGTACAATGAATCAATAGGATTATAGCTTCCCACATTTCTTTATCCTTTTACTAACAATATTCAAGAGTCTAAAGAAGAATCACTAAATTCTACACCAAAATAATGGCATACCGTTGAAACATAAACCATTAGAATATGTAATGTCCCCTTCTCAATAACAACCCGAAGATCATTTAACCTTTATTTATTCCCGAAAGGCTAAAAGGAGAAATAAGGGAATAATAATTAAATTAATTATTTGTAAAGTTATCTCAATAAAATAATATCATAAGATCTAAGTTACCGATTAGTCAATATATGCCTCGGGATGATATGTAATCTGATTAGGATTAGCGGTCGGTTAAGTGCGCCCAAAATTCAGCCAAGATTGAAAAAAAATAGCCTGTGGATCGTTTGATTCATTGGCTAACAAATCTTCGAGGATATGGTAGCGACAAATCCAAGCGAATCAGCGGCGTTTTCCGTCAAAATGCCTTGATCCAGCATAAAAAACGTGTTTTTTTAATCATTTTTTATTATTTTTTTGACCGGATGTTGACTTCTAAACATTTTAATATTCATTGCAACCCTAATTTCGACCTCCAAACACACTAAATAGGTAAAAACAATCTCATTTAACAATTTGTGAATGAAAAACGAGTTTTTTTGCCTCCATTGCTGAACTTGCTCTCTTGCTTGCACAAGCTCGAATAGACTTGAAGGCTGATCGTTGGTTGTTCAAGGTTGATTGTTGTGCTATTCCTAAGCACTTGCAAGTGTTTGCCAAGATTCAAGAAGATTGTAGAGCAAGATTTGTTCAAAAGAGGTAGGTTTCTTTGAAGTTTTTTTATTTTTTTCTTACATTTTTTTTAAGTTTAACAAATGAACTATTTTGTTTTGTTTTTATTGTTTTACTTTTGTTGATTGTTCTCATTCTTTTAAGTTTTTTAGTTTCAAATTTCAATACCAAAATTATTTCAATCTGTTGTGCCTTGGCCCTTAGGTATTACAATGGCATCTGCTTCTAACTCAGGCCAATCTCGTTTCAAAATAAATGCAACCTCTCCCCTTTGGAAATATGTAGAAATGGTTCAACAATGTCCAGGTGGTGGAGTATTTATTTGGATTTGTGGTCATTGCAAAATTCAATACACGAGCTCATACAGTCGAGTGAAAGCCCACTTGTGTAGGATCCCTGATATTGGCATCAAACCTTGTCCGGGACCTCCAGAAGGTGATGGCAAAGGCCTTGCAGATGACATAGTGTTGAAATATATTGCTGAGCAAGAAAAAGCAGATCAAAAAGCTGTTAGTCTTAAAAAAAGCCATCCTTTGAGGAAAGGATCTCAATCCATGAAACCCCCTACACCACCTACTTATATTCCACCTACAGAAAGCCATCCATTTATGAACATCCCTCAAGAACAAACCGTGCCCTCATCAAATAAAAGATCTAAGGGACCGTTGGAAGTTTCATTTCAGAATGAGGCAAGAGAGATTGCTGATCAAGACATAGCAAGATGTGTCTATGCCAATGGATTGGCATTCAACGTTGTTCGTTCACCATATTGGCAAAAATGGTGAAATCTATTAATGAGGCTCCAAAGGGGTATAAGGGCCCAGGTTTTGAGAAGGTGTGTTGCACCTTATTGGAGAAAGAGGTGAAACATGTAGCAGACTCTTTGAAGCCCATAAGAGATTCATGGATTGAAACAGGGGTGACCATCGTTTCTGATGGATGGAAAGATGCAAAAAATCGCCCATTGATCAATGTTATGGCCGTGTCCCCTAAAGGGGCAATGTTTTTGAGAGCAGTGGATTGTGAGGGACAGGTGAAAGATGGTCCATTTATTGCTAACATCCTTTGCCAAGCCATTGAAGATGTGGGCCATCAAAATGTTGTGCAAGTTATACCCGACAATGCCAGAAATTGTAGGGCTGCTGGGTTATTGATTGAGGAGAAGTATCCACACATTTTTGGACACCTTGTGCTGTCCACTCCCTCAATCTAATGCTACAAAAAATTGGATCCAAAATTGAGTGGATCAAACAGGTGTATGCTGAGGGCGAAGACATCCAGATGTTTGTCACCAACCACCATATGACACAAGGATTATTTAGACAATTCTCAAAATTGGAATTGTTGAAGGTAAGTTAATTGAAATTCTCAATATTCTTAAATTTTTAGTTTTCTTTTAATTTTAAATTTTGATTTTGTAAATTTAAATTACATTTTAATTTTAATTTTGATTTCCAAACAGGTTGCAGAGACCCGTTTTGCCTCCAACACAATTGTGTTGAGATGACTTATAAAGGTTCGTGAGGCACTTTGTGCCATGGTAATCAGCCCTAATTGGGCCATATGGAAGCAATCTAGCAGTGAAAGGGAAAATAGGATCAGGCAAAGGATCCTAGATGATTGTTGGTGGGATTGTGTTGAGTACTTGGTCAGTTTCACTGAGCCTATACTGAGCATGATCCGTTACACAGACATGGATAGGCCTTGTTTGGGAGAAGTATATGATGGTATCGACTCAATGATTGAGAAGATGAAAACCATCATCAATGCAAAAGAGGAAGATCCTGATGAAAAGTTCTTCAAAGAGCTACAGGAAATCATGGTTGATAGATGGAACAAAATGACCACTCCATTGCATCTTCTTGCTTTTGCATTGAGTCCCAAATATTATAGTCTTGAGCTTCTTTCTGTTACATCAAGAGTTGCTCCATATAGGGATGTTGAAGTGGCTCAAGGTTACAAGGCAGCAATTCGGAGACTCTTCACTGATCGTGACCAACGTGATCGAGTGAGGGCTGAGTTCATGGCTTTTGCATGCTCCAGTAGTGTTGCTCAAAATCTTGATGCTCTTCGAGACAAGTACAGGGTAGATGGTCATAGTTGGTGGTACTTCCATGGGCAAGAATACATGCACATCCAACCAATTGCAATAAAAATCTTATCCCAAGTAAGTTTTATATTTTGTAATTTTAATTTTAATTTTTAATTTTTAAATTTTATATTAATTAATAATTTTGTTTAGTTAAATTTTGTAACTCTTAACTATTTAATTTGGTCTTGACTCTTAATAGGTTGCTAGTTCATCTTCTTCAGAGAGGAATTGGAGCACATACTCCTTCATCCACTCAATAAAACGCAATAGGCTGCATTCAAAAAAGGCAGAGGACTCGGTGTATGTGCATTCAAACTTGCACCTCCTTACACACAAGCAAAGTTCCTACAAAGAAGGAGACACAAGGAGGTGGGATATTGAGCCAGAGCAGCTTGACTTGGATGCTTCCACAAGTCACTTAGCTGCACTTGATATTGATGATAGTGTAGACGGAGGCAGCTTCTTGATGCGTGAGAGTGAGTAGTGTCGATTAACACTACTCACGCTGAGTGGCGATTAGCATCCGAGTGCCGCAGAATCTTTGTTTAATGGTTCCTCAAGTAGCATCTAATAATGCTAGTTTGTTTGATAATGATGGCCCATATGATTCAGATTGATCAATGATCAATAATGGCTGATTGTAAACGTTTGACATTTTATGTTTGAACTTTAATTTATAATTTTATATCACGACATTCGAGTAATCACTAATATTTTAATATTTGACTTAGTGACTATGAAAGTGGTGATGTATTTTTGCTATGTTATTAGACTATTAATATGATTGTAATTACAGACAATTATTAGCGCAAATATGTATATATTTCCCACGAGTTTTTATATGTTTTCTTATTGCGGTACCAGCAGGTACCCAACCCCAAAAAATTTTTGCGAGATCCCATCTTTGGATTCTGCGATACCGATACCCGAATCCCAAAAAGCAATTCGGTAACTTAGCATAAGATAACTTTATATTTAGTGTAATTTAATAAAGTGACTAAAATAAAATATTATATCATAAAGTCACTTTGGTAATGAAGCCTTAGGGTGATTGAGAATTCTTTAAAAGGAGTTGAATGCAAGCCATTTGATTATGTCTTGAGTTATTCTATTTTCATACCTATGTGGTGAGAGCTTGTATGCTTGCATTGTCCGAGGGTTTGAAGACTCTAGAATACTAGGTTCAATTGTGCAACATCAACCCTAGCTGGAAATTTGAGAGGGAGATATTTCAGTCTTCCTATTTGGGCAAAATTTAATGGTCTATGACCAAATTTTGGTGTAGTTGAGAAATTTGATTTTGGAAGAAAACAATTGCAGAATTTTGAAGATAATTGGCAGCCATCATTGAGTTCGATTTGTGAAGAAATTTTGAGGAAGCAATTTCAGCTTATGTCAAATCGATTTCTTCATTGAGGGACGACTTTCATTGTTGGAAAGTCGTGGTTCTCTTGGTCACATTGGCGCTGCTTTTGGAGATCAGTTACAGTCACTTGTGGAGGTCAGTTTCAAGAGCATTGGCACAGCACCTTGATAAATTCGATTTGGATTTTTGAGGCACCATTCATAGTCGATTTTGGCTGGGGAAAGTTCGCACAGTATCAAGGAGTATAATCACTGCTCTCAAGTCATAAAGATATTGCGATTTGGAGGAATTCGATCATCCAGGTTCATTGTATATTTGCATTTGCAGTCACAATAGTATTCTTATTTGAATCACTTAGTTTTCAAGCATATGTTTTGCTGCTGTCACAACATTTGTAGTTGCATCTTATTATCATTATATTGCTGTCATCTACAACAGTCATTGTAATTGCATTGCATATTAGTATTGAGTAAGTCGCTGCCATCTTCTTGCATGATCATTGACATATGAATGTGAATTGTAAGGGCATAAGGGTTATTTGCAACGAATTGTAATCAGTTTGAGTCCTTCCATTTGCTATGCTATATAATGAAGAGTTTGAGGTTGCACATGAAGTGTTTGTGAAAATGCCTCTTTGCTGTAGCTGTACATTTGCATAATCCATTTAAGTTTTCAGTCATCTCTAGTCTTGAAAAGTCATAAAAATACTTTGCATTGCATCTTAATTTAAATTGAAGTCATCTAGCATATTTAGTTAAGTCTTTCATGCATTTTATCATCATACAAGAAGGAAAAACAAAACAGAAAAACATTTACCAGCTGGAAACAGTTTGCAAGACAAGTGTTTGACAAAATTCCCAAACATCAAAATCAGAAAATTAAGGTCAGATTTGGCAAGGATCTTTATAGAATATTTCAATTTTCCAAGAATTCAAGAGTAAATATTCTAAGATATTTAAAAGAGAATTTCCAAGAAAACATCACGGAACATGAATAAAATTTGTGGAAAACTATTTATGAAACATATTCACCATTTATATATATATATATATGAACCTAGATGGTTTTTGTTCAATGTCCAATTGCTAAAACCTAAAGACTAAAACTAAATTCTCAAATAGTAGCCATTGAAGTAGAAAACATTTGACTTGAAGCCCACTTTATGAGCTTTATTTATTTGATTTGCACCAGCTCCAAACTCAGAGAAGAAAAAAACAATCTAGCTCATGACTTCAAGCTGCACATCATAATCTGTAAATACAGCCACACTTAGTCCTTAATGAGACAACCTAGCAAAAATATAACAGCCGCTATACCAGGCTAACTTCTGAGACAATTTTTAAATGGTAATATTAACCATTGTTATCAAAAGCAATAGGCATGCCATATTTCAAATTGTGGCATGTTATTATCGTCAACAATTCCCATGGCTAAATGTTGTAGTTGTTGACTTACTAGTAGTTGAACCACTACATGTTGCTTCAATTTGTTTTCTTCCTAGACAGTCAATTAAAATCTCACATGGATTATTGCAGTTTATTGTCAAATAATAGAAAACTAAAGAAGATTCATACATGATGAGCAGACATTATCCATTTTCCTGAAATAACAGTGGGTGTTGGTAAATTATTATTACTTGTGTAAGGGTGTTCAGATACATAAAATCCTAATCTAGCAATAATTTGAATGTGAGTTGATTATAATACCTGAAACAATAAAATGAGAAAAGATTCAAGTTTCTTCCCTTAGGGTACTTGGCTG
>VDFB02026320.1:5932231-5976093 GCA_007258455.2 Sequoia sempervirens
CATGCAAGTAGATGTTAGCTATGGAATGTGGTGTTTGATCTAAGCAAGCTTTGCTTATCCATACCACTAGCAGGCTCACCGATGGTGTGTTCACCTTGTGTGGTCAACTGGAAACGTTGTGGGCCTAACTTCAATCACAGTTTGAATGATGGTATGTGTCGTTGTGATGGTATCTTCATGTCAAGTGGTGGTTTGAACATCTTTAGTCATCTCCCCTGAAGATTGCACCGACTCCGTGGAAGCTGTCCGAGGTGAGGCAAAGCGAAGTTTGGTTGAAGTTTGCTGAAATTGAGCTCCATATCCCACGCCTTAGAATAGATTTAGACTCTCTAAACCCTGCAACCACTTTAAATTCAGTACTTTCTGATTAGAATAGGAAACCCGCGTTTCATAGACAAATCTTTCGAGCATTTGACTTCCTTTCTCCGCTGCTAAACAATTCCGTAAGTCCCCTTGAAATACCAGCAAATCACATCGAGCCAACTGAGCCTATTCGCACTGAAAGAACCTTGGAGTTGAATGCATGAACTCTCTCGCAATCTTAGCGTGCTGGATACTTTGATCAAGAGAGGATAGGGGAGCTGTTGGCGACTTTATTCTGCGTTGGTGCAGTCACGAAAAACACATCAACAGGAGGGAGCTGCTGGGATGCATCTGCTAAAAATAGTAAGTTCCTAAATGAGTGACCATCTCCGTTTGCATGTTACATCACTGCGAAGCTCTTGAAAAACCCATAAAGAATATGCCGACATGCAAAGAAAACCCTGACATGCAAACCCTAAAAATAGCCTCGGAAGACTGAATTTTGAAAGTCGTTATCTCACTTTGCATGTCACACCATCGCGAAGGTCTCTGAAAACCCAGAAGGAATCTCCAGACATGCGTTGAAAAACTCTGCATCTAACCCCTGAAATTTGCTTTGGAGACTTGTTAATTTGGGTACATGTTGTACTGCAGAGGAAAGCGAGAAGTTCATCTCATTGTTTAGGCAATACCGAGATGTCTTCACTTGGTCGTATGAAGATTTGAAAGTTTTTACACCAAGATAGTTGTCTCATACAATTCCTCTTGAACCTGAAGCAAAGCCTTTCAGGCAAAAGCAACGACACTACAATCCGCGAATTCAAGATACCATCTACGCGGAAATCCAGAAGATGGTGAATGCAAAGATCATTTTTCCGATTCATGTTTCCACCTGGGTGTCGAATATAATTCCTGTATGCAAGAAGAACGAAGAAATCATAATCTGCGTGGATTTCAGGAATTTAAATCAATCATCACTCAAGGATAATTATCCTTTGCCGATCATGGAGCACACCTTGCAGATGGTTATCGGTTCAGAGATGCTGTCCTTATTGGATGGTTTTTCTGGTTATAATCAAATAGCAGTAGCTGAAGAAGATCAATTCAAGATTGCATTCACAACCCCTTGGGGAACATTTTCCTATGAAAGAATGCCCTTCGGCCTCATCAACGCTGGTGCTATATGTCAGAGAGCCATGGATTTGGCATTTGGAGACTTGAAGAATAATGTAATTCTTGTCTATCTAGATGACCTCACTGTTTTCTCAAAGACACGAGGAGATCATTTTTCACATCTGGGGAAGGTCTTTGAGAGATGCAGATACCACAAAATATCGTTGAATCCCAAAAAGTCCATCTTTGCGGTAACGGAAGGCAAGTTGCTTGGCCACATCGTCTCCAAGGAGGGGACTTGAATCGACCCGAGCCGGGTTGAAGCTATCAGAAGTTTGTCTCTTCCAACAAGCAGAACAGGGGTACATTCTTTCTTTGGTAAGTTAAATTTCATATGAAGATTTGTACGATATTTTTCTGAATTGACTAAAGATATATCTGCTATGATGAAGAAGAAGACAGTTTTCAAGTGGACGGAAGAAGGCAAGAAGGCGTTTGCAGCAATAAAAGAAGCCATTAGCCGAGCTCCGGTGCTAGTCCGTCCTGATTTTGAGAAGGAGTTTATCCTTTATTGTTACGCATTAGAGTATACTCTGTTTGCCATTCTGACACAAAAGTTAAATGAAGAAACTGAATCTCCAATAGCTTTCATGAGCTGTAGTTTCAGGGACAGCGAATCAAGATACTCTCAAATCGAAAAGAATGCCTATGCAGTGGTTCGAGCTATAAAGAATTTCAGATTTTATATCTTGAATTCTCACACCATTGTATATGTCACAGATCCAGCAGTGAAAAGCATGCTAACTCAACAAGAGATGGGCTCCAAGAGAGGAAACTGGGTTGCGAAAGTGCAAGAGTATGACTTGGAGATCAAGCCGACTAAACTCGTCCATGGGAGAGGTCTTTGTCAGTTGATAGCAGAGGATGGAGATAAGAAACTTCAAGACAAAGGTATACCTGAGATTGAACCTGAAGTTAAAGAGGATCTTCCAATGGTCCTATTGATCGAGTCTTCGGGAGAATGGTTTACTGAGATATGGTATTACCTGACATACGGTGATTGTCCAAATCACCTGAACAAGCAACAAAAGAGAATGTTGAAGCTAAAAGCGCAAAATTATGTAATCATCAGCAATGTTTTGTACAAGCAGGGTCTTGACGGAACATTTTTGTTGTGTGTTACCAAAGATCAACAACGGCGCTTGTTGGAAGCTTTCCACAATCAAGCATGCGGTGGTCACTTTTCTTCAAAGGTGACAGCTTTCAAAATCTTGCGGGCACAGTTCTTTTGGCCGACTATGTTCTGCGATGCATACGAGTGGGTACATAAATGTCAGTTGTGTTAGCGATTTGTTGGCAAGGCAAAGTTGGCAGCCGCTCCTCTCAGGCCAGTTGTTATAGACGCTCCATTCCAGCAATGGGGTTTAGATTTTATTGGTCCAAAGTGTAGGCTGAAAGACAATTCATTAAACAACATCTAACGATAACTGTTAAGAACAAAATATTCGAGGAAGAATCCTTGTCTAAGGAGGAGATTGAAACAACAAGTTATAAGAACAAGACGTTGAAATAACTCAAATCTTTAGATCAAACTGCATACACCTTTTGATTTCCTTCTTCAAGCTTTCACAACGAACTACAAAGAATTGTGACATGCAAAGGTACGAAATCATACACAATTGCTCATCAAACCAATTTAACTCTCATCCAAGAGTGAACAAATAAGCACTTTCAAACTTGTTGGCAACAATGGCGCAACAATTTTGCGTAGTAAATAAAGGTTAACAAATAATGAGCCCAAGGCTCTTATTTATAAAACCCAAAGGAGTAGGCAACCCTAATATCTCCTTGAGTTAACAATTAGTTCCTGCCAATCAATCAACAAGATTTATTCCTATGTCTAAAAGTAGGTGAGAATGCAGTTAATTGGAAATCTACTTCAGTTAATTGAAACTAAACAAACAGTGAACTGGATGTCTACTTTAGTTGACTAAAACTAAACTAAAAGTGAACCTAAATTACAAAATGTGCCTCCAAAATAGAGATCCACAATTAGTGGAGATTTGAGATAGACATCCATAATTGGTGGGATTTGACATGCATGATCAGTGGGACATGGAGTTAACTTGGAATGAGGCATCAAGTTAACTCCTATCACCATTAATGTTATTTTGAAGGGTAAGACGTCTTAGGTGGGTGCTTTACACCTCACCACCTTTAGTCAACAGTTCTTCTAACCAGGCGTTGACTTCTTCTGCCTTTGGGCAATCAATGCTTTGTAAGATGATGACTTGTTGTTTCAGCATCTCTTCACCATTCGCAAGCTGCTATTGATATTCTATATACTTTGCAGCCGCATCATCTAGGCTTGTTGACATGGAATGTGGAAGGTAGTGTGGTAGTAACCGGTGGTGGCTCTGTGTTTGGAATGACTACCTTTCGCATTTGGCTATCCATTGAACAATGATGTCATTTATGCCTTCCAAGGCGTTCATCTTGACTACAGGCTTCACTTGATGCATGTCTGTGTTGAGTGTTTTCAGAAAGTTGCAAAATAGGACCATTTTGGTCTTGATTTCAACTTGAGAGTACTATATTTTGAAAAACTTGACTGTTGACTGTAAACATGGATATGTTCAGACAACTAAAAACCCCTAAAAATAGCCACTTGTCGAGAAGTATTTTTCCAAAAAAAAATCTGACACATGGGTATTGTTTGTTCTTAAATGTTGAACAAACCCAGTTCATTTGATTTTCAAATCTGTGACTTTTTCAGAAAAATCCCTAAAAATAGGGGCAAGAAGTTTACTGTTTCTGGAAAATTTAACAAGTGGGTTTGATGGAAAAGCTGTGCTGATCATACCCAGTTGGTCAAATCTGTGATTATTTGTTGTTTTCTTGGACATGCAAGAAGATCTAAGACAAGAAAAGAAAAGAGGAAAATGACAAGAAGATTGGAAGTTATCAATTGTCTTTCTGAAAAAAATATGCCTTTTGATGCAACCTTTGATAAATTGTCCCTCTATGCAATTGATCTTCAAAAATATGAAGAACGATGAAAACCCCTCTGTCAGATCTTGAAAAGACGTCTTGGAGACAAAATGACTGTTCTTGAGCTCCAATCTTGCAAAGACAAATGATGAATTGAAATATGCTAACCAATTTTTTCGGTGAATTAACACACATAACCAACACTTAATCAACTCGGTTAGCGTTAGCTCCAAATAGAAAACTGAACTTGAAAAGAACTCACACCAAGAATGCACACGCAACCCCAATGAGGGATAGATGTTGTCATATGGCGGAGGAGCTAAATGAAAATACTTGAAAGAAAACTACTCAATGTCAAGAATGTGCACTCAAGATCCCACTGAGGGCGAGGTGCTAACATATGACGAAGTGTTGAATTGAAAAACTAGAAACTGATAGGCGGATAACCAGCCATGAAGAACATTTCCACACTACCACCAAACAGTGGGGGGAAAAGATTACAATTTAAACAATTCATCCGCTGTGGCGGGCATCCACAGAATTGTGGGGATTGACCACTTGAAAGTGGGTACAATGATATAACAAATTCTTTGTACGCACTGGCGGTAAACCGTCCAGGGGTAATTAATTAGAATTTAATCAAGTAGTTGCAGCAATAATAATGGGTTAGATTAGTACTACTAATCAAAACCTTACAATTCAAAGGACTGCAAAAACATTAATTACAATGATAGAGAAATGAGATAAGAAGATAAGAATGGATTCCAATAATGTTCTTTGCTTTCCAATGACAGAAATATGATTAAAACAGGAAGCTTATAAATCTGATGTAAAATACTGAGTTCTGGAAATTCATATCAGCAAACTGGAAATCAGTAAAATACTCATTACTCACTCATTTCACCTCCGAATTGATTGAAGTCTTTTGCAAAGGTCTCTCAGGAGGTAGGCGCCCAAATTCCAAGCACCAAACAGCAGCAAATTCCAACTTATATCAACTTGCACAATTCCCAATGTTCTTAGAAAGGTATGGCCCTCTTGGGAGGGGCGATTTTCATTTAAAAATCAGACACTTGCAATTAAATTCCCAAAATTAACATGAAGGGTCGCCCAAGGACAGCAAATAGATTGGTGAAGTACCCAGAACCAATTTCAAACTGGAAAATAAACTTTGAATAAAAATCACCTTCAGCAGTAGATGAAACAGCAAACCAAAATTGCCTAAATCTCCAGAATTCTTCAATCAAATGAGCTCAATCTGCTAGTCTGATGTTGAGAAGCAGCAATGTAGCCAACTAGGTGTTATATTGCAAACACGAAATTGGACGAAAGGCTAGGAGGTAGACATCCTCGAAGCAATATATCAATTGTCATTCCGACAGCATAACTTTAGCATAATTTTCATGGTTTCAATGCTGGAGCAAAAACCTTCAATAAATAAGAGCACGCAAACTCTCCAAATTCCTGAGAAGCAGACCAAAAGACACAGGAGACCCTTCAAATTCCCAAAACAATCATCTTCTCAAGATGGTGTCCAATTTGCTTAAGGAGAATTTCACTTTATTTCAAAATTCTCATTTTATAAAGTGGCGTCCACTTTTTCCCAAGGAATAATGTTCTTATTAAAAAATAATAACCCTCTTCATGAAGGCGTCACCCTTCCAAGTCCCCTTTTTAATTACAACTTAAAGTTGTTCATCTAGGCCAAGGGGGTCAATTGCATAATATAACCTTAATGCCTTATTTCAACATAAAAAATCCTGAAGAGGTCAAATAAGAACTGCAAATAAATGCTCCAATTGAAAATGAAGTACTGAAAGTTGACAAACTCCATACTGCTTAAAATAGAATTTACTATAAATAGTAAACTCTCAGAAAATGCCGAGGAACCTCAGAACTGGAAACCCTAATTTTACCTCATACATGCCTACAGGCTTCTAGAATAGGCGGATGAGTGTCAGAATAGATTACTGATGAGAAGGGGACACTACATGAATAGTGATGTCCAAGCGTGGTACATAGTGATTGATGTTGAAGCAATCAAGTTTGGACACTAACTCATGATGGAGGAGTCTTTCTGCTTGATTTGGAGTTCACAACACTGATTTCCACCCATTTAGGGACGTTTAGACATAGAAAGGCTTCAAAATATCTTAACTTCAGTCAACTGAGCCTTACTTTGACTTTAGGCGTCCCTTTGAAGAGTTGAACACTTTTTGATTATTTTTCTGTGGTGAAATGCCTGCATTCAATCCCTGATTCCGGTTGTTCCGATGATCTTGAGGTGTCGTAGATAGATCCATAGCTGATGTGGAACATTGTTGATGAAGTGTGCTTGGGAGCTGCAAAACTCAAAACCTAAGTTTGATGCTTCTGATTCAAGGGCGCCTTTTCCCAGCAGGGGCGCTTTTAGCTCCAGACTTAAGTCAATTTCTTGATGTGTTCTTCAATCCCTCCAGTTTGACCCTCCGTCCTCTTATCTGAGATCATTGCTGATTGATAAGTCTGATGAGCTTGTTGAAGCATGGGATAAATAACCAGTCCTGTCCCGGAAAGGATGACTGGTTTCATGGATCGTGAAAGTTGGTTTAGGTGCCTCAAAAACATGGGTGCCCCTGGCCTGCAGGGGTGCCTTTGACCTTTTGACTAGTTATTTTCATGTTGTAAACTTTCAAGAACTACCCTAGCTTGATCTCTGTCGTTAGGTGTTTGATTTGTTTGTTGTCTTTGCTGACGGTGTCATTGTTGAGATTGATCAGAACAGAGGAGGTCATCCTGGAGGTTATTGAGCTTGCAGACTGCAGCTAGTTGCCCAAAATGCTGGGCACCTATTTCTAGGAAGATGCATTTTTCTTGACACTTGTTCAATTTCTCTGTGTTCTTCATTTAGCCTTCACCTTTGGTGTTTTCTGCTTGATCTCTGCCTATGAATGCTTGATAGGTCTTGTGAACGTGCAGTTGGATTGATTGCAAAGCTTAAAGGATGCTGAGCAGATTCCTTGAAGAAAGCAGTTATTGAAAACTTCAACAGGTGGCTCCAAATGAAGGGCGCCCTTGGCTAGCAAGGGCTCTTTTGCTTTGATGTTTATTGATTTACCCTCCGTTTCACATGCTCAGATGATCAACAACTACCGTCATTTGATGCGTCTTGTAGACTAGCGAACAAGTTCATTGCAAAGCTGAGCTGACGCCAGAGAGATCACTTGAATAAGTTTGCTCAAAAACTGACATCTGGATAGTCTTATGCTTGGGCGCCCCTGGTCATCAGGGGCTCTTTTTTCATGTTTTGACTGCCATTTTTGATGGATTTTGCTTTTAGCACCTTTTGCTTCTTCCTTTGTTTGACAACGTTTGTTGGATCTGTTGGATTTGCTTGACGATCCGTCGTAAAGCTAGCAGAATTACGAAGGAGATGGCTGTCTAGGAAAGACTTGATGACTGCCTTTGACCTTTTGAACTCATGGGTGCCCCTCGTCAATAGGGGCTCTTTTGACCATAGCTTCATTTCCTTTGAAAATCTTCATCTCTTCATGTTTCACATTCGCCGTGCATCGTGACTGATTTGTACATTGTTGTTGACGAAGCAGATGCATGCATCTTAGCAACCACCTTCACCATGCTGTGTGTATGGGTGTTGGAAAAATGACTAAGGCATTTGACTGCATAGCCTTCTCTTGGTAGCAAGGCGTGCATTCTCCAGACTTAGTCAATTTTCAGCATTTTTCACTTTTGAAAATCCCCTCTGTCGCATAGCATCTTTTCGAGCATTTTCGCCATGGTTTCTTTGTTGAAGCTTTCAAGGCTTATTTTATTTTGTTTTTTGATGTTTAGTATTTGTATTTTTAACACTTCATATTTTTAAAATATAATAAGTGGTCAAGATATATATTATTATTTTCATTTCAATATGTTTACCATTTTGTGGGGGTGGGATATGACACTCCAAGTGTATCTTAAAAGTTTTGGATTAAATTTTTTTTATCTAATTGTATATAAAAAGAAGAAACAATTAAAAGTCAATACTCTGACCTAGAAAAGTTATCTTTCATTCTTCTTTCCTTTAAATTATATGCAAAATTTTCTTTCATTAAATGTATGCCCTGCTTTGTTTTGTAAATATTTTATCATATGAGTTCCATCCATCAATCTTATGGGTTTGGGTTTACCAAATTTGTCAGTGAATATGAAAGGTTTGTTTTGCAAACGTCTTATCATATGAGGCCATTCCAAATTTGCAAACTAATGTGAAACTGTAAACTGCAGGTTATGAACTATAAATATCAGTTTAAAGTTTGTATATAGTCTGTCATTTGATTTAGTCTGGAATTAATCTCCTAGCTTGAAGTTGGCAAGCTCCTTTTATGTATGAAGGTTATAAAGCAAACATATGTATGATATTTTAGAAGATAATTGGATTATAAAAAATAAGCATATGTATTATATTTTAGAAGATAATTAAAAGGGTAATTACGAAGCTCATTTTGGATGATTGTTGTAGGATGTTTTATCTTACCAATGGCTAGAGGACTGTTTGAAAGAAGGATCAGTACTATCTGTTGAGAACTATCGTCTTCAAACATCGTTTGAAGATGCACCAAGACCTGAATCTGTGACAAATTCATCAGAACCAAATGATGCAAACCTGGTGCATGACCATAGTTCAGGAAGAACCAAGAGGACAAAGAATTTTAGTAATCATTCTGATGCAGTGTCCTCAGAAAATCAGAATGAAGGGCAGAGTATTTCACCAATTGGCAAGAATGTGATGAGAGGAAACACATCTGCCAATGATCTAATTGGACAAGAGTATACAAACAGTGAAATTCGTCCTCACAAAGAGCACTTGAATGATGGAACTGATTCCGATGATCTACATAGTGACAAATTGAAATCTAAGACATTGGTTTTTGGTAGTAATATTTCTACAGATACGTTGGATGAGGTAAAGTCTCAATTGAGAGAACTTATGTTATTCTGGAAACTTCTATTTTTCCTAGATTAGTTCATATCAGAGTGAAAAGGTTACCATTGCATATGTTTATATTCTCATACATTGCCTGAAACAAGGTCTTTGAGAAAGGGTTAAATCAATTTTACAGATGCAAGAGGGATTCGTTATGAATGTTAGAAAACATAAAGTTGGTATGATTTCTATTTGATATAATGATTAAATGGTGTGAATGTATAAATATTATCTTGCAATAAGTTTCATGATCCGCATCCCAGGACTTGTTGATTGAGTGGATATGAGGGCTTAGATTTGATTTGCTTGTGCAGTTATCAATGCTGTACAATCCACCTAACTTAAACAGAAATATTACAGAACCATTTGAAAATCTTCGGAGCATTTACAAAGGTGATAAAAGTCTCTTAACGAACGCTGATCACTATTACAATATGTCTCTTTGTTTTCTCAATCAAAAGTAGATGATTTATCAGCTTGTACTATATATTTTCAGCACTGGGCGATGATAGGAGGTCTTTCAGCTACAATAAGGCTATCTCTGTTTTGGAGAAGATTCCTTTTAAAATTGATAATGTTAATCAAGTTAAGGGTTTGCCTGCAATTGGCAAATCTATGCAGGACCATGTAAGTGTTTTCCTTGCTGATATTTCTCTTTTAGTTTTACATTCTTGATAAATAGATGGCACCTTTTAAACATTTACTTCTCTTGGATGCCTTTTATTTGTGCATATTTCTTGTTTCTCTCAAGATAAAATTTGCATCTGGTAATGATATGAATTCCAAGAAAATACTTAAGTGCTAGTTATAAATTCCTGTGCTGTTGAAAGGAAATCAAATTTATTAGAATTCTGTTTTCTATGTTTATGTACAGATACTTTCAAATTCAATTGCTCATATCAATAATAAATAAGAGATATATATCAAATGCAGATAAAGCTACTTTCGAAAACTGAAAAATGCATGTTAAATCCAACATTAAAAGTGGAGAATCCTTGAATTTATGCACAAATGTAAAAGTTCAAATTTGTGATGTCTATGTCATATGACCTATATTTTTCTGACAGTGTACCTTTAGTCATTTATGGTCTGTTAGTTCAGGACTCTTTACATGGAAAGATTGCAAATTTAACAGATGGGCTCCATCATAACAAACAAAATTTTTGACACAGTGAGTGAACACACTTTTCCAATATATCTTTTAAATATTCTTTCCTCAAACATACTAAATGAATTATCATTTTCTGTCTGTTCAATGCTTTTTAATTCATTGATATCTAATTTTCCTTGAACAATGGACATTATTACATTGGATTGATTAACTCACAGTTTTGTTTCACCATTCTATGCAAGTATTTTTTAGTTTACATGGCTATTAATATACTTTGTTCGGTAAAATGTTGTCTATCTGAATTGGATATGTTGAATTGAGAAAAAATATATAACAGTTTTATTGCAGGCAAACAAACTTGGACAGTTTGTGTGCATTAAAATGTCTGATTTTTGAACCATAAACAATGCCCAGATCAAAATTGAAATATTTTGTACTTCTAGTTCCAGAAGACCTAGTAAAATATTGTAATCACAAGGGGTGCTCCTATTTTCCAATAAAACTTGTGTTCTTTTATAGACTTATTTTTAAAATATTTTCTGCATTAGAATTAAGATAATTTGATTTCATAGGTTCAAATATAATTTGGATAACCAAGATGATTGGATCTTAAAGGCAAGATACTTCTTGGTGGTGATGTCATTATCATCCTGTCATTCTCAGGCTTGTTTTTGCAACCTTTTCTTCTCATATTTTAGTCACTTTTTTGAGTGGTAAATTCTCCTTCCAGGGTGTCATTTGGCTTAGATGCCATCACAAGGGGTCTCTCTTCCTTTAAATTCAACCAGGATTAATATCTGGTCTTTAGTGGAGTACAAACACTCAAAACTCGATGCGGCAGTTTATCCAATTAAATATTCAACATTTATACATTTAAGCATATAGCATGTCTCTTGGAAATATGAACACAGATTTCCCTTGTGAAATCCTTGATTTACCATTTGAGCTCATCCTATTTGATATGTTTTAGTCACTTATTATTCTACAGGAAAAAATAGTGTATTTTGAATTATATTACAGAATTGTTGCTTGGCAGATTCAAGAGATTATTCAGAGTGGACGACTGTCAAAGTTAGAGCATTTTGAGAATGATGAAAAGGTCAGTATGGGTTGTATGAATTTGAGTTTGATATATTTAGTTTTTTGTTTAGGTACATGTTATCATCAGAAACAACTGATACAGAATATGTATGCAGTTACTAGATTTGAGGTGTAGTTTAGGATTTTCATGAACCTGGCAAATACTAATTAGAAGAAAGATTCCTTCCTTCATTTCGTGAGATGATAATAATGCACACACACTGTTAAAATGCTTGGCACAAAACTATGCTTTTTTTTCCTTTTTGTTTGAAAAATATGCATCTTTTTTAAACCTTTTGAAGAAATGCAGCTTGTATTATTCCAGAGGGAAACTTATTCACATAAACAAGATTATGATTCCCAGGGAAATCATTACCTGCACAAGCAATGAAAGAAATCACTTGGGCATGCACTCCAATGGGCAAAGGATTCACAACCTTAGGAAACCATTCAAGCTTAGCCTGCACAATCTCCCCATGTTGACTGAGGACATATCTTCCTGAAAAATATCTTGGCATCCTCTCCTCCAACCAGATTGTTGCCTACCAAATCATGTGCAATAATCTTTTTAACTATAGCTGACATGGTTAATTCAATTCCGTTTTAGATTGCTGTCAACCAAATCAAGTGCAAATGTCTTTGCAACTATCGATTTAGATTATTGCAGAAGCAAGGAAATAGATCACTTGGGTGTGCACTCCAATGGGCAAAGAGTTCACATCCTTTGGAAACCACTCAAGCTTAGCTTGTACAATACATGTGAAATTTGTTCTAAAAAGTCACAACCTTCCCATTTGAGTGAGGACATATCGTGGCATCCTCTCCTCTAACCAGATTGCTGCCAACGAAATCATGTGCAACAGTCTTTTCAACTATTGCTGACCATCTGGAATTGAATTAATTATGTCATCCAACCACAAAATCCTCTATCTGTTGCAGGCTTCTAGAAGAAATGGTCAGCTATGTTCTATTTCTGAAACCCAATGCAAAATGAAAAAACATCTGCAATACCTGCTTTACTCAAGTGTGCTTTGGCAGGTAAACCTTGATGCATTAGTAGCCATCCTTCCACATTGTGTTTGAAGGAAGTTCTCTGACACCGCCAGCACTTGTTCAATCAGGGCAATGGCATTAGAGTGTCTCGCTTGATTATATAGGTCCTTTCTTACAGCTGAAGGATGAATTTTCATTTTTCCACTTTCCAGTCAATTCAATACAGTCATGCGCTTCATAATTGCAGTTGGTAAAGGAAAATTTCAGTAATCAACTTACAGAGCTCTTGAAAAATAGGTTTTTATGCTTACATCAAACTTGAGCTCTGCATAATTTCTGCCTAGAGTGTCACTGTTGTCTGTCATTTTCCAAAGATTCTCCTGGAAAAAAATGTTCATCTTATATTACATTTAAGAACAATTTAATTCAAATTGCATCATTTAAAACATCAGCAGGCTGATACCCGTTGATGGTTCCTTTCCCAACACTGAACATAAGGTAAGTGGGACTAATATATCTGCGTAGCACCAGATTCAAGAGAGTACATCTTAACTAATTGTGTCCATTTTGAGCTGTTAGCCAGCTCTAAAAGATGTTAAACCTTATAGGTGAAGTTTGGATGCATCACCACTAAAGGTTACCTTATGCATTTATTGCTGATTTAATGTGATCTCTGCCAACCTGATAGTAGTCTCTCTATAAAGCAGATAGTACTCTATACAAATACATCTATTAAAATAACTGCCTTTCAATGGATTAGCCTTACAAATAGGAGTGGAAACTCTGAGGAGACCCAGCCCACAATGGCTGTGCTATTCCACAGATTCATGATATATGTTTTTTCAAATACTTTTTAAGAATTATAACACACATCCTGTTGGTTAAGCCAGACCTCTTTAACTCAGCAATGTCTGCTAAGCTACCTTTTTCTGCCATTTAGCCTGTTACAAATTGCTTTACATCCACCATCCTTTAAGGCTCATTGGAAGAGAGTGAACTGGAAATCATTTCAGTGCATTACATCAAATTTGTAATATACATCACACAACTGTTCATCAGAGAACACATTGATGAGTACATGCTTGTAATAGGCTTACCAACTAGATAATAGTATATCTTTCTGAAACAGATGGTACTCTATACAAATACATCTATGAAAATAGCTGCCTTTCAATGGAGTAGCCTTATATAAATGGGAGTGCATATTTTGACAAGACCCAGGACCGCAATGGCTGTGCCACTCTGCAGATTGAAAAGACATGTCCCATCATATCCTTTTTAAAATTAAGACTTTTAACGCATCCATTAGTTAAGCCTGATCTATTCAGCTTAGCTTTGTCCGGTAAGCTAAGATTTATTGCCATTTAGCCTGTTAAGAATTACTTTACATTCATAATCATAGGAAGAGAGTGAAGTATACATCATTTCAGGGCATTACATCACATTTGTAATAAATCATCTCACACCAATCGATCAGATAACACATTGACAAATACATGCTTGCAAAATGCTTTTATATAATTCAGTGAAGTTTACAATAAAATGATTACTAGTTCAGGTTGTGGGCCATGTATTGGCAAATTCTTGAAACAACCTTCAGGGTAGATAGAACACCCGAAGTGCTGCAATTTGCAATATTATGTCTGCTTTAATAAAAATTAAAGGAAGGGAAAAGAATACCTGTAAAGCATGTTAAGAAGACTTTTAAATTATACAGTCTCTAATGTTTTATTGGTGGCACACAACCTTTGGAGGAGCTTGCAAAGGTAGAATCCATCATTCTAGTCCATAAAATGAAAAATATGATGGCATAAGAATGTCAACTGTAGGACAAACTTCTGTGCTGAAGGGAGGAAGTTTGCTAAGGTAGAAGGCAACATTCTGTTCCTTGAAATGAAGAATTTGATGACATAAGAATTGTTCAAATATAGGACAACATTCCTGGATGAAGATCAGACACAGACATTTTTTAGCAGGGCTTAATGAATTGCTAACATTTTCTCAAATAATTGCACTTTCCTCTTTCCATATTTTCCAAATTGCCCTCTTAAGAAGACATCATTGACTCTTCTAATACATCTTTTTTTTTTCAGATACGAACTATCAGTCTGTTTGGGGAAGTGTGGGGCATTGGTCCTACTACTGCTTCAAAGTTGTATGAGAAGGGGCATCGAACCCTGGAAGATCTAAAGAAGGATGATTCCCTAACAACAGCACAAAAGATAGGACTGAAATTTTTTGATGACCTCATAAAGAAAATTCCTCGACATGAGGTACATGGCTACACATAATTGTAAAATTAACACATTCTTGTAGAAGGCAGGCATAGTTCTAGAGTTGTTTGAAATGATATAAAGTAATTTGATAACTTTGTGTTTCATAATAGTTTAGGTGGAAGATATGGAAGCACTGTTGCAGAAAGCTGCTGAATTAATTCTTCCAGGAGTAAGTGCCATATCTCTTATAGTTGAATATTCTTGAATATTCTTCAAATTGATTTCTTTTTCATCAATTAGTCTTTAGTTTGATGTAATGTCTTTAGTATTGGTATAGTGTTTCATAATAAGAACAATGCACTTCTTTGTTCCACTTAAATTTGTACATGTTTGAGCTTTTGAATTTTGGATATCCAAGGTGATGGTGGAGTGTGTTGTACCCAAAACCCAAATTTTTGCTTCACTAAGGTATTTTGCTTAATCGAGTCTTAATCCTGTTAAAGTGATGTCAGGAGGTCATTTTTGGGCTTTTTAAATATGGAGTTGGTGTCAGTTTCATGTCAGTCTGTTACTGAAGAAATTTAAGAAAAGTGAAAATCTGAAGGAAAATCATCAAAATTTTCTATCTCTGAAGAGGGGAGCACATTTTCAAAAGGGCGCCCTATCTTTTAGAGGCTCAGATCCTGTTTTTAGGGTTTGTCACCTCTAGCAGGCATTTGTCCGGCATCATGCTAGCTTTAGAATGGGCTATTAAGCCTGTCAAACGGACCTGTTTCGTGCAATTTACGGAAGATATAGTGCAAAACGAGAGGAGAGCCAAAATTGGCTAACATTGGGAAAAAGAGCAGCTTTTGAAAAAGGCGCCCATCTTTTTGAGGTGTCAAATGAAGGTTTTTGACTAAATGCCACCTGAGATGTTTATCTCACATTTGTTCAAGCTTTGCGAGGCATCCGTCAGTGGGTGAATTTGAGTTGCAGAAGTGCCTGAGCCGGAGGTCAAACATAGGGTCAAATCTTGGTCAAAATATCAAAGAATGAGCAAAAGAGCACATTTTTTAGAAAGGCACCTGAGCTTTTCTAGCCTTTAATGCCCTTTGTTTTGATGATCTTAGATATCCAATTTGTTCGTGTTACGTTCAGCTTTCTGTTGCTTGTTTCCGTCAGATCAGAAGATGACTCAGCAGCTTGTAGTCAGATTTTTAATGTTATTTTGGTTAGTTCCAGAAATGGCTAAGTCTAGGGGAAAAAGAGCAACTTTTCAAAATGGCGCCCTTGATTTTCACCCCTCAGATGATGTTTTCTGGAGAAATGTACCTTTGTAGCTGTCATGTCGAATGAGGTCAGCTCCGTAGTGAACATGTGGTCCAGTCCTGAAAATTGGTCAATCAGTAGTTATGAAGGATATGTTTTTCCCTTCGTACGAAATGAAGATGAGAAAATTTGACTAAGTCTGAGAAAAAGAGCAGCTTTTGAAAAAGGCGCTTGGATTTTTGAGCCTTTAGATCTTAGTTTTATGATGTTCAGTCTCAAGGTACCTTTTGATCAGTTTTTATCCTGCTCTGTGATGCACTTGTCAGCCAGCCAATCGGTGAAGTTAGTCAGCTAGTGTCAGGGGATGAACAGAGGTCCCGAAAGACGTTCAAATCCAAATTTTCATCAAAATTGGCTAAGTCTGGAAAACGCCTTAAGAGGTCAAAGTTGAGTTTTCGAAAGAGGTTGACTGGTGCTCCTTAAATTGAGTTCTGACTTCAGTTAGACTGAACGATTTTTGGGTTGTCATCTCCAGTTCATATATTGGCATGTTGAGTGATCTTTTAGTTCGCATGTCGAGTTAACTAGTTTGCATGTCGAGTTAACAACTTTGCATGTTGAGTTAACTTGTTTGCATGTTCACTTAACTGAAGTTTATGCTTGAAAATCAACTTGAGTTTGCATGCATGGCGCAATTAGTTGAAATTGTGAAGACTTTGTGAAGTTGGCGCTTCACTTTTTGTTACCTGGAGTTTTGAAAAGGGACGCCATATTTAAATTAAAGCATGAATTTTGAGTATGGCGAATTTACTTTTTGTCAACTGAAGTCTTAAAAGGGACGCTTTAGCATGGTGCTTTAACTTCAGTCTTTAAAAGGGACGTGTTGTGACCTTTTTACAACATCGCCCCAGTCAAAATGGGGACCCCTAATTTTTGCTCCATTCTGGTCTTTTGGCTTGGGTTTTTGTCTCTCTCTCTCTCTCTTTCTGTCTCTTTTCTGGTGTCTGCCTTTACGGGGACGTTCCCCATCTGCGAGCTTAAACATAAAATTTGGCCGAGTCTGAAAATTAGGGTTTGTACTTTCCTGGTTAGTTCAAGGTCAAGCAAGGTGAATCAATTGAGAACAGAGATTAACATTGATGTCAATATGCTTCTGGCAGGCTTCCATTGAAATTCCATCGAATTCCAGCTACTTACTATTTTTAGTAAGTGTGCAATTCAAGGTGTTTTTTCAGCATTTCTGGAGTTTTGATAGTCACACTGCATTCAGAACACATCAAGCTGCTCGCGTGCAAAATTTGAGCTGAAACAAACAACTTACTATTTTTAGCAGTTCAACTTCTGGAGCGAATTTCGTGGTTTATATGCAGAGTTTTTCAATGCATGTTTGGAGATTCTTTCTGGGTTTTTTGAGACCTTCGCAATGGTGTAACATGCAAAGCGAGATGATGACTTTTAGAATTCAGTCTTCCGAGGCTATTTTTAGGGTTTGCATGTCAGGGTTTTCTTTGCATGTCTGCATATTCCTTATGGGTTTTTCGAGAGCTTTGCAGTGATATGACATGCAAATGGAGATGGTCACTCAGTGAGGAACTTACTATTTTTAGCAGGTGCGTTTCGGCAGCCGCCTCCTAGCACTTCAGAATCACAAGCTGATCGCGATGCAGCGGAAACGAGGACAAACAGAGATCATTTGATACGCATGTAGAGCAAATTAGGGTTTCCAGCTTCAGAACCTGAAAAGAAGGGTAAAAAGTCAAAATTTTCGAAAATCGGTGTAAACCACCGCGATCAGCATCCTTTAGGCTATCTGCTGGTAAAATTTGAAGACAAATGGAGCACTTACTATTTATAGTACGTCATTTTGGAAATAGGCTAAAAATAGCAGATCAGTTGCATGCATCGATGTCAGCGGGCAGGTCACGTGGTGAGGAGCATGTCATTCAAATTTCAAGTCAAACAGAGCTGTGGAGGTATCAGAAGCAAGCAGTTACTATTTATAGCAAATCACCTTCAGAAATGGGCTAAAAATAGCAGGCCAACTAAAAGTAGTAGTGTCAACAGGGTAACAAGGTCGTGAGGATGCAGTGTTTGAAATTTCAAATCGTTCTGAGCTTCAGAGATGCAAGAATCAGGAGACTTACTATAAATGGCAGGGCATGGATAAATTGGCGAAGACGAAGAAGAAATGGCTAAGTATTGGACTTCCTCCTGCCTAGCTAAAACGTGCCCAAGGAAAGCTGGTGAAAGTTGAAAATTTTTCTAAGGAAAAAATTCGTCCTTCTCATCCCTCAAAATGCGCCCATCCTTCAAGCATAGCAAAATGCGCCAAGGTAGAAGAAAGTCAAAGAGGTCAAAGTTTTTCATCTTGCAGGCATGGCAAAATGCGCCCACCTTGAGAGAGTTGATAGTAAAATTTTCTAAGTGCTGAAGTTATCCTCCACCACCCCCTAAATGCGCCCTTCCTGCACATAGGTGAAAATGCGTGTGATGAACCGTGCTCACTGTTGATTTGATTTCGCTTCGTTTAAAAGACTGATTTTTGGTTTGTAATCTGTTCTTTCTTGTTTTTTTGTGGTTTGATGCCAATGATTCAATAATTTCCTTACAAACATATGCATATAAAGAACTCAAATTAAACTAAACATAGAAGGATAACTTCAAAGGAACTCAATACACTGGGTAAGAGACTTCCTTCATTACAATAGAGTGCTAAATTATATATATCTTTCATACATTTCGGAATGAGACACCATTTTCAACTAAAGACAAACATGCAGCCAAAATACACTGTGAACAGTGCTTGCTACAGTACCCGCACCCACCAAAATGCTTATACAAATTAAATGACAAACTTCCCCTACCGATTTCTTGATGAAAAAGCTTCTAAATAAGAGGGCACCCCTTTTAGGAAAGAAAGCAGTAACAATATGAAGGCGTTTTTCTTACTAGAAAATGTAGAAACCCTCACATGATGGCGGCTGGCTGTAGGTGGTCAAAATCAGCTCCAACAATCTTCAAAAAGCAAGCCACGACCTCAAAAACATGAATGGAACCTCTAACAGCGATTTCCCTTGCAATGGATGACTTCTAACCCTTGCAAACAACAAGATATGGCTCCCACGAAGCAAGCAAAACTCAGACCTGCACTTTAAAGTGGTCTTTCACACTCTCAAGATGCATAAATTTGAAGAAATGAAGCCCAACTAGGTCTCCCCACTGCTGAAAGTAGAAACCCTAGTTTTCTCCTTCCTCACTCTCCACACTTCAAGCTTCAAACAAGACAAATAACTCATGCATGAAGAAGTTCGAACTTCTCAAGCTCCTTTTATAATTTTAACTTGAAAAACACTATTCATTAAAAAGTTACTATTCACTTAAGTTGCTACTTTTTCCACTTTAGTGATGAATAGTAACAGCAAAATAGAATTCAACCCCTTGAACTAATAGACACATGGCCCCCAAAGTCTGGAAAGGTGAAACGATGATGAAGATCAATATTTCAAGCTCTCGTAACACGCCAAACACGCAATTCCACCATGTCACCAAACTCCAGATACCAAATAAGCAAATTTCCGACCAGGTGCTCGGACAGGTGACCCTCTAACCAGAACCCTTAGCCTACGAGGGTCGATGTAATAGGCTAAACCATTGAGTCTCGAAAGGTTAAATAGAAGGGGACATTATAGTCCGCCCTCCCTGAAATTGCTTGTCCCCAAGCAATCTCAACTCCGGATGCTGAAGGATGTCCTCGCTCTCCCATGTTGCGTCCTCTACCGGCAAGTCCTTCCATTTAATCAAATACTCCTTGATGACCCGTCTCCGCAACTGTCTCTCATGGACCTCCAAGATAGCTTCAGGCACCAGAATCAATTTCCCCTCGTCATCTAGAGGTGGTAGAGCTGTCGACGGAACCACACGATGTCCCAACGCCTTCTTGAGGCGCGATACATGAAATACATTGTGCACCTTGCTTTCTGCCGGAAGTTCCAACTCATAGGCCACTTTGCCAACCCGCCTGATGATTCTAAAGGGTCCATAGTACCGGGGCTTCAGTTTCTTTGCACCACTCTTCCTGAGAGTGGACTGGCGATAGGATTGCAGCATCAAATACACCATGTCCCCAACTTCAAAAGTTCGCTCTACTCTCCTTTGCTCCGCATATTGTTTTTGCTGATTTTGTGCCTTCTGAATGTTCTCATGGAGAGCTCTCATAGTATCCTGATTCTCTTGTAGAAGATTTCCAGCACTAGGCACCCTGCTGTCGCTCAATAATAAGTCCAGGAAGTTTGGCGCCTCGTACCCATACAATGCCATGAATGGGGACATTTGAATTGACATGTGATGGGTGGTATTATAGCAATACTCACAAAGATGAGTCCATTTCACACACCCCTTTTGCTGTCCTGCTATATAGTTTCGAAGGTATCCTTCCACCCATTTATTCACAATTTCCGTCTGACCATCGGTCTGCGGATGGTAGCTAGTACTCAGAGTGAGCTTGGTCCCACAGAGTCTGAATAGTTCCTGCCAGAAATGACTCAAAAACCGACTGTCCCGGTCACTGACAATGCTCCGAGGTAGCCCATGCAATCTGAATACTTCACGGAAAAACAACTCAGCAACTTGTGTAGCTGAATATGTAGCTGCTATCGGGAGAAAGTGAGCATACTTGGTGAGGTGATCAACCACCACATAAATACAATCTCTTCCCTGGGCCTTCGGCAAACCTGTAATGAAGTCCATCGATAAGCATTCCCATTTCTTGTCTGGAATAGGAAGTGGTTGAAGTAGCCCAGCTGGATAGTTGTGTTCCTGTTTGTTTTGCTGACAAACCGGACACTCTCTGACATATTTGAGGACATCTAACTTGAGTCCTTTCCAAGTGAAACGTTCCCGGACCTGCTTATAAGTTTTGAAATATCCCGGATGTCCGGCCATAGGCACATCATGAAAGGCCCTTAATATTGTGTTCTTCATTTCTGATCTCGGTGTCAAGAAGATCCTTCCTTTGTAAATGATGAGGTCATTTACAACTAAATATCTGCTGTCCTGTACTGAACCATCAACGATGCCGGAAGCCCATAAATCTTTGGCGTATTCTGCTGAAATCAGGTGCTTCTAGTTCTCTGCAATCTCGACCATAGAGTTCAAGTGCGGACAACGTGACAAGGCATCAACCATAACGTTCTGAGTCCCTTTGACATAAACGATGTCAAAGTCATATGATTGCAACTTACTGACCCACTTTTGCTGACAATCATTAAGATCTCGCTGTCCGAGGAAATGCTTCAAGCTATTATGATCGGTCTTAACAGAAAATTTGTTGCCTACGAGGTACTGCCTGAATTTGGCCAATGCATGCATGATGGCCAACATTTCCTTGTCATAAATACTGTAGCCCCTCTCTGGTCCTCGTAATTTCCGGCTCTCAAAAGCAATTGGATGCTTGTCTTGCATGAGGACTGCGCCAATCCCTTCGCCCGAGGCATCACACTGTAACTCAAAGGGTCTAGTGAAGTCTGGTAAGGCCAAGACAGGACAAGAGGTCATCAATTGCTTAAACTTCTCAATTCTCCTGCGCCTCAGGAGTCCAAATAAATGCCCCTTTCTTTGTCAGGTCCGTAAGTGGTGCTGCATGACGTGAATAGCCATTGACAAATCGGCGGTAGAAGCCACATAAACCCAAAAATCCTCGAAGATGGGTAAGATTCTCGGGTGTCAGCCATTCTACAATAGCCCTGACCTTGTCTGGATCCATGCACACACCCTCTGTGCTGATAATGTGGCCCAAGTACAGCAGTTCAGTCATTCCCAGGTCACATTTTGATTCCTTTGCATACAAAGACTCGCTGGCCAAAATACCCAGTACTATGTCTAGATGTGCGATATGCTCAGCCCAAGTCTTGCTGTATACTAAGATGTCATCAAAGAAGACAAGTACGATCTTCCTCAGTTGCGACTGGAAGATCCTATTCATAGTGGACTGGAACGTAGCAGGTGCATTGGTTAGCCCGAACGACATAACCATAAACTCGAAGTGCCCACAATGGCAACGGAAAGCTGTCTTTTCAATGTCCTGTTCCCACACACGAATCTGATGATACCCCGACCTCAAGTCTATTTTTGTGAAATAACGTGCACCATGTAGCTCGTCTATCAGCTCATCAATTCGGGGAATGGGATACCTGTTTTTGATGGTTCTTTTATTCAGCAGCCTGTAATCAATGAACATGCGCAAGGTACCATCCTTTTTCTTTACTAGGACCACAGATGAGGCAAATGGTGATTTGCTGGGCCTGATATGTCCTATAGCGAGCAGCTTCTTAATAGTCTTTTCTATTTCATCCTTAAGCCGCGTAGGGTGCCTATAAGGAGTGACAATCACTGGCTTAGCGCCGTCCTCCAACTCGATGATGTGCTTAATGCCACGGTTTGGCGGTCTACCAGGTGGAATCTCACTAAACACCTTAGCGTGTTTGATCCTTAACTCCTGTATGTCTGGGTGATAAACTGGAGTTTGCTGCTCCTCTTGAGATGGCATTAGCATGCACTCAGCTGCCCACTCGATCATGTCATGTCGCACGAGTCTCTCCATTCTACTGAGAGATCGTTCTGAAATTGCTATCTCGGATGGCTTTCAGCACATGATTCCTTCCGTCCACCCTAAATCTCATCTCCATATCCCGAAGGTTAAGGGTAAACTCTCCAATGTCGTGAAGCCATTTCATCCCTAGGACCATGTCAGTATCTCCCATGTTCACCACGTAGAAATTTGCCTTAAAGTTGTAGATGTTCAGTCGCATGGGAAGATTTGGAATCATTCTGTCACAATTAAGAATGTAGCCATCAGTGACCTTCACTCTTATGCCATCAAATTCTTCCGTTTGAATTCCACGCCTTTCAACCAGCCTTGCATCAATGAAGTTATGCGTGGCACCTGTATCTAATAGGGTGATAATCTTTTTCCCAGCTAAGGCCCCTCGCATTCGGAAAGAGCCCTCTCGTTGTATGCTTGTGAGGCGCGCTTCTTGAAGCTTTACTTCTTCCTCTGTTTCGGTACAGTTTTCACCCTCATTCTCAGATTTTTTTCCCTCGGACTCCCCTTGCTCAGTGTGCTGGTCCGATTTATCTGATTCAGAATCCTTGTAGTAAGCCCACATTATTCGGTTAGCCTTCCCCTTAGGCCTCAAAGGACAGTGGTGGTTTGCATCATACGGTCCTTTACAATAGAAACACAACTTTTTACGGCGCAAGTCATCGATAGTTTCTTTGTCAAATGGAACTGATGATTTACCTTTAGTATCTGCTTTCTCATTTTTCTTAGGGAATGATTTCCCATCCTTGTATGAAGAGGATGCTTTAGACGACGACTTGCTCTGTGGGGCTGCGAGTTCCATGCTCCTCGCTTTCCTCATAGCCTCTGTAGGGTCGGGGGATCAAAAGCTTTGATCCAACCTCTCAATGGTTCCAAGAGTCCTTCGATGAATAGTACTACCAATCTCCTCTCGGATATGTTGGGAACCATAACCGACAGCCTCTGGAAATCACCCATATATCCCTCCAGACTCCCAACCTGCTTGAGTCTAGCTAGATCTCTGAAGTATGTCTTTGGATCTTTCCTATCAAAGCGTTCAATTAGTCGGTCAATAAACTCCTGATAGGACGTAATTCGATCATGCTGTAGGGTCACCAACCCGTGGTACCACCAATCATGGGCTGCTCCCTCTAGATGCAGTGTTGCATACTTAATTGCGTCCGCCTCTGCCATAGGCCGAAGGTTCAAGAAGGTATCCAGCTTATGGACCCACGACTGTGCTGTAACCGTCCCATTGCCATGAAATGTGGGTAACATGAGTTTGCTGGTGGCATGCTTGAGATCGTTGTGTTGATCTTTGCGTTGTCCTCTTGGTCTCCAGGTCGGTCTGTCATGGTAATACTCTCTTCTTTGACTCAAGAATCTGTCAAAGCTTAGACATTCTTTCACTTGGGGTGCCAACAATTCCCATTCGTCATTAGCGGCCATGAGTGTATCTGCAAACATTTCCTCTCTTTCTTCTTCAGTGTTACCGTCTTCTGATTCAGCTCTCAAAAAGGTAGGACGAGAGGGCCTATCAGCTGTACGCGAGGGTGCCCTGGGTGCCCTCCGAGACCCTGCTACACTCCTGTCATCATCTTGATCTTGTGGCTGCCTCCTAGGAACATTCATCTGTTGGAGGGTATTTGTAAGCTGTTGCAATACCCCAGCTACCTCTTGCTGACCGGTTCGTAAATCTCTCAAGGTTTCTCTTACTTCTCTATCATCATTTCTATCATCATTTTTGTGTAGAATTTCTTCCTCCCTGTCACCCATTTCAGCCAAAGGTGCTTCTGTAAATGGATTGTTTTCTTACCAATGCCTCTCTTGTTCTACTCTTCTACGGGTGTAGTAGTTGTGACTTCTCATGAGTAAATTAGACCCTTTAGGATGGCAGGATCATGGCTCTGATACCACTGTGATGAACCGTGCTCACTGCTGATTTGATTTCGCTTCGTTTAAAGGACTGATTTTTGGTTTGTAATCTGTTGTTTCTTGTTTTTTTGTGATTTTTTTGTGGTTTGATGCCAATGATTCAATAATTTCCTTACAAACATATGCATGTAAAGAACTCAAATTAAACTAAACTTAGAAGGATAACTTCAAAGGAACTCAATACACTGGTTAAGAGACTTCCTTCATTACAATAGAGTGCTAAATTATATATATCTTTCATACATTTTGGAATGAGACACCATTTTCAACTAAAGACAAACTTGCGGCCAAAATGCACTGTGAACAGTGCTTGCTACAGTACCTGTGCCCACCAAAATGCTTATACAAATTAAATGACAAACTTCCCCTACCGATTTCTTGATGAAAAAGCTTCTAAATAAGAGGGTGCCCCTTTTAGGAAAGAAAGCAGTAACAATATGAAGGCGTTTTTGTTACTAGAAGATGTAGAAACCCTCACATGATGGCGGCTGGCTGTAGGTGGTCAAAATCAGCTCCAACAATCTTCAAAAAGCAAGCCACGACCTCAAAAACGTGAATGGAACCTCTAACAGCGATTTCCCTTGCAATGGATGACTTCTAACCCTTGAAAACAGCAAGATATGGCTCCCACGAAGCAAGCAAAACTCAGACCTGCACTTTAAAGTGGTCTTTCACACTCTCAAGATGCATAAATTCGAAGAAATGAAGCCCAACCAGGGCTCCCCACTGCTGAAAGTAGAAACCCTAGTTTTCTCCTTCCACACTCTCCACACTTCAAGCTTCAAACAAGACAAATAACTCATGCATGAAGAAGTTCGAACTTCTCAAGCTCCTTTTATAATTTTAACTTGAAAAACACTATATTAAAAAGTTACTATTCACTTAAGTTGCTACTTTGTCCACTTTAGTGATGAATAGTAACAACAAAATAGAATTCAACCCCTTGAACTAATAGGCACATGGCCCCCAAAGTCTGGAAAGGTGAAACGATGATGAAGATCAATATTTCAAGCTCCCGTAACACGCCAAACACGCAATTCCACCATGTCACCAAACTCCAGATACCAAATAAGAAAATTTCCAACCAGGTGCCCGGACAGGTGACTCTCTAACCAGAACCCTTAGCCTACGAGGGTCGATGCAATAGGCTAAATCACTGAGTCTTGAAAGGTTACATAGAAGGGGACATTACAATGCGCCCAAAGAGAAGTAAGTCAAAAGGGTCAACATCTTTCATCCTTCTCCCATAGCAAAATGCGCCCAAAAGAGGGCATGTAAGGACAAGAAAGGGAAGTTGAAGGATCACAAGATGGCGTTGGAAAAGGCTTCATTCTCCTCCCCCTCTCAAATGCGCCCATGCAACAAAAGGTCAAAGGAGTCAATGAAATTTGTCCTCCTCACCCATCAAAATGTGCCCAAGTTCAAAGAAGTCAACAAGCCAACAAAAGCTCGTCCTCCTCACATGCCTAAATGTGCCCAAATGAGGTCAAGTGAAGACAAAAAACGGGAAGTCCAAGAGTCATCCTTCATGCAAGCCAAAATGCGCCCAAGTTGAAGAGAGTAAGAGTGAATGTAGGGTGGTGAATAAGGTAAAGGGTGAAGTGAAATACTCCAAGGCGTGTGAGGTGAAATAAAGTGCTAGGCGTGGTTATTATTCTTCTTCAAGTGCTATATGCGCCCAAGGTGTTGAAGTGAAGATGAATAATAATATTGCTAAGGCGTTGGAGTTTCAAATGAAAATGTCTTTCAAGTATGAAATAAAATGCAAGGTGATGAATAAAATATAACATGTTGGGCGTGATGTGTTTTGAGAGAATTTTCTAAGAAGAATGGATAAAAATTTTCTCACAGGCAAAGTTTCAAAGTGATTCAAAATTTTTTTCTAAGGCAAAGTATTTTCTTCCTTAGAAAATACGCCTAGACTCTGGAGGTGATGAATTCTTCTTGGGGCACGAATAAATTTTCAAGTGATGGAGTCAAAGATATTGGCAATGCAGGATGAATTTAAAATTTCTCAGGTCTGAGCAATAGGATGTTCACAGAGATGAAGAACGGATTTAAATTGGTGGAATAATATTTTTATAAGGTTTAAAAATTCAAAAATTTAAATGAACCCGTTCGTTGTGTACCCATGAATTCATCACGTTTCAGAGAAAATTTTCTTTTGGGTACTGGACATTTGTGACGATAAATGGATTTCCATGTCTTCCGCACTTCGCCAAGGCCTTCAGCATGAAGAATTTAATCAGTGCTCAAATTGTGAAATTTTCCTAAAAAAAATTTAAAATCTTCTAAGGCAAATTTGAATAAAATGATTTTTGAAAGAGGAGGCTTCAAACGAGGAATTCAAAATGAATTGCCTAGATGATTTTGATCAAGTTCTTCACAGATGAATTTTCCAAAGCTGAAGAGAAGTAAAATTTGAATTCATGTGACAGAGCTCCGGCCGGTGAATTAAAAGATGAATTTAAATTAAATTTTTTCGAAAGTAAATTAAAATGTGACAGTCAAAGTTGAACTTCTAGAAGATTGAGATTCTTAGACAAGTGTTAGAAATGCCAGAGGAGGGAAATTCAAATGAAGTAGTGGAAATTTAATTCATTGGCTAAACTTAGCCTCTTCTAGAAATCGATTTTGCTATAAGAGCTGAGAAGTTTTTCATTTCTCCTCACCAACTTAAAGGAATTCTATTTACTCTGAGTGTGATATTGTAGTGAGTTGTTGAAGACTAAATTGTTGAAGAAGTTCAAAATTTTGCTAAGACTGAAGGTTGCTGAGTGAAAGGCGTTGGAAGTTCTTGAGACTGAAGTTCGAATTTGCTGAAAGTTGATTGAAGAAATTTCGACTTGAAGAGGAATATTGCTGAGGCTTGAAGAAGATCATACTGCTGAAGCTGGGAAGGACGCCTTGAAGTAAGAAATTTCAAAGAGTATATTGCTAAGGAAGTGCGCACTTGCTGATTTGCTGATTGAAGAAGTGCGAATTTACAAGTAGTGAAGTTGCTGAAGCTTGCTTGGAAGTTTGTTTCTAAGTGATTGAAGTTCGAAATCTGTTAAAGGAGAAGTTGAGGTTTGCGAATGAGAAATGATATTGCAGCTTCTCAAATTCTTGAAGTCGACTGGCAGCCCCTGCACAATATTTTATTTATTTTCTAAATTAATTTACTCATGAATGTTTATTGTCCTGCAGATGGCTAAAGCAAGGGCGACTGGCAAGGATAACAATGGTGCGTCCAGGCAAGCGGTTATCAAGAAGCTGAGCAAGTCTTTCATGCCAGAATCGAAGTTCACTTCAAAGTTGGGCAAGTTGACAGAGACCAACTTGGGCTCCGTCAACCTTGAGACTTTCAAGAATAGAATGCTGGGGATTGGTAGTCATCGACCTTTGAACACTTCGCACAACATTGTTCGAAGCGGGTTATACGCAGCTGCTGGTTTCCCACCAGCCATTCAGTGTTCGGAGCTAATGATGGAGTGCGCCAACTACTACGAGAAGGATCACATATTGATCATGTCACCAGATGGGCAAGTGCTCGCCAACCTCACTTTTGCTGCCATTGGTGAAGCCTTCGGAATTCCGGTGCATAGGAATATGATTTACAAGTCTAGAGAGCGAGCTGAGTGAATGTATGCTTCTGCATTCGAGAGATGCACAGAGACGATCAATACTCACTGGATGAGCAATCCCAAGCCTTCTCGTATGAAGCTGCCAAGACAAATCATAGCAGATGACTTGAAGCAGGAATATTGTGATCTTATCATGATGCTGAGCAGAGTTGGAGGTTGCCCGCAGTCATTCATTTTCGAGCCCTGGATGTTCTATTACATCAACCTCGTGCTGGAAGGAAAAGACTACGTCAACTGGGCTGCAATGATCAGTGACAATTTGCACGAGCAGCGCCTGAGCCTGAGAAGAACAAAGACGTTTTATATGAGCTCTTACATCATCTACATGCTGGCTCGTATGATGAGGTACAGAGGAATTTCTTATAAGGAACCTGTTGGTTGTGGCTCTCACCAGTTCAAAATTCATGACGCTTGTCTGCAGTTGCATTTGACAAGTACTACCTATTACAAGCGTGTCAATGACGCCTTCACCATGCACATCACGAGACTGCTTCAGGAGTGGATGCATCACAAAATCTCGAGAGAAGCCCAAGAATTGATTGAAAGGTATGGGTGCTGGTTTATACAATTTCCTAAATTTTCTTACATAAGGCTGCAAGGTTTTTCATCATACCCATATAGGCTGCCTAAGTACCCAACCAATAGAATTTTGATGTTAGAGATATCTAGGCAATTGGTTGCCTACGATAAAATTCAGAAGAAAAAGAAGAAGGGAGGTGTTGACTTCCCAATTGTCATGGGCAATTCAGATGAAGTGTGTCCTTCATTACAGGCAGCCAGAGAATCCGAGAGTGAGCTTCAATTCTATCACCTTTCATATCACACCAGCCGACAGCACTATGATCTGCATAATAACATCAAATGGGTACTGTCAGAGGAATTTAAACACAAGGAAAATATTGAGGATTATTGGGTTGATGCCTCGGATGAGGTTGAAGTAAGGAAAAGAATGTTCTCTCGGTTGCCAATTAACATGATCAGGGAGTGTGAAGTTGTTCTGGTTCCAGACCAAGTGAATGAGGACATGGACGTTGTCCATCCAGATTATGCAGCAGTGAGAGATACTCCGCTTCCACTCCCGGATTGGTTAGAACTAGAGGTTGCTGACTTGGACACACTTTCTATTCCGGTCTTGACATTCACCAGAGCATGGGTTGACAGGCGGGTGAGTAGGTTGAAGAGTAAGTCGATTGCTTTGACTTACAACTTGATGGGAGATCACAGGACACCCACCACCGGTAGGAAGAAGCAAATCACACGAGGTCCAGAATCCAGAAGAAAGGAGCCAGTTCGGCAGGAGCCTATTCAGTTGGAGCCTCCACGAGTTGTAGTTGAATCGTCCACGCCATTGGAGACACGTTATCCAAGTATACAGGAGATTTCTTTGTTTGCTGATCAGAGGAATGCATTGAATTAGGTGCAAGCAGTACAGGAGAATAATCAGCCACCACGGAGAGAATCAGTTGGCCAGAGCATCAACGCACCTACTAGAGTTGATCAACAAGATGATGAGGGGACTACTACTGACCCTCAGTTTCAGCAAGAATTAGAGATGGCTTTGGAGAACGATGATGATATAGTTTCAGGAGGCACTCAACCACTTGAGGATGATGAGCCTCGCCAGAATGATGTAGAGGTTCAACAAGTTCGAGAAGTAGAGGCACGAGAGCAACAGCCATTTGATATATAGTATACAGTACCTGATTGGCTCAGGGATAGGATGAGAAGAAGCCCCAGCGAAGAGATTGATCCAACAGTTGAAATGGAAGAGTTTTTGAACAGGATCAACGCACCTCCACAGAAGAAGAGAGCATGGAAGTTTTCAAAGATATCAACTGATGAGGATGGTTCCTGCACCCTACACGTAGCCGTGCCCCAGGTTGATTGTGACCGAGATGAAGCAGTGCCAGAAAACTATGTGGTCACAACTTTGGAGTTGGGACGCCCCACAGGTGCACAGATTGTAGAAGAATGTGATAACTCCTACCTCCCCCTCAAAGACAGATTATTCAAGAAGGAAGGAAAGTACAAGAAGTTGAAACGAGAGCATAAGGCTTTGATAGGATACGTGCAACAACTATCTCATCCTCGTGGATAGGAGATTCCAGTGATAGAACTTCCAGCTGACATACCTAGAGAGTCAATCAGTGGCTTGTTGGAGTTGGGGAAGATGGCGCAGGAGGCAGACAAGTGGTCACGGGAGTTCGTGTTGAGACATAAAAGTTTATGGAGGACCTTGCTCTTGCTTTTCAACAAGCTTCTAGTATTTTGGCACGGATGGAGGCAGTTGATCAGGCTTGGGGAGATGCTTCCATTTATCAGAGCAAAGTAATTCAGCGTCTTGAGGCATTGAGGTATGTTCCTTTGCGATTGCTGATTGATGGAGGGATCATTCAGGAGAATGATAGGTACGACTTTTCTAGATGGTATTCTTCAGCAATCAATGGACGTGGTTTCTTTGACGTAGCACAGGCGGATTCAAGTAGGGTACGGAAGGCTATGGCCAATATCATTGATGGAATTTAGAATACTTTCGAGGCCATATTTGCTAGGCGGTTGAATCTAGATGAGGTGAATATTGATAATTTGAGGGGTAGGCTGGTGCCTTTCTTTTCAGAGGTGAAGACTTTCGTACAAGATGATTTCGAAAACACTTATAATTTCTCCACCTTGATCCAGAGCACGCAGGATTCCTTAGTTGCTTGGAGAAAATCTTGTGCAAAGCATGAGCAGTCTGTTACAGTGTTGGAGTTCCAGCTTTATTGCGTTCCACCCATTTCAGTTTAGGAGGTTGAGGCTGTGCTTGGCAGGTTCGTTGAGTTTGCAGCCAGAGAGGAGGAGAATGGGAATGCACTACTGGACGATAATCTTCTAGAAGACTGATTGTGGGCATTAATGGCCTTTACTATTTTGGGAGTGAGTGGGAATCTATGCTTATTTATTGCACCACTCCCCATTTTGGCAGTTTTTAGGGTTAGGGCTGAGGTGGCTTAATCTTAGCCACTCTTGATTGTAATCTTAGCCACTGTTTTGATTGTAATCTTAGCCGTCCATTGGACTGGGCTACCTATAAAAGGGGGAGTCCCCCTCATTTGTATTCATTAGATTAGAATCAGAATTGAGTTAGAGATTGGAGACTAGAGAGTAGAGCATAGTAGACATTTTGTTTGATAGCTTAGCATAGTGTGGAGAAGAAAGAAAGTTTTCCCTTTGAAAACTTTTGTGGAGATTGTTGTGTAAAACTTTCATGATAATAGATCTTTTCATTGATGGTGGAATTTGTCTTTGTCATGGATAGCTAGCAATGTCTCTTCTTCCTTTCGGATCCAAGTAGCATAATTTTTATCTCATGCAAGTAGTTTGCTTTGATGTGTGGTGTTTTATTGAGGTAGCTTCATTACATTCCATACCACTAGCAGCTTGTTGATGACAAGTTCGCCTTGCGTGGTCCACTGGAGGTTATCTTGAGTTTAACTTCGATTGTGATTTGTATACTTATATGTTTCGTCCTGATGGTATACGCATGCTAAATTGTAATCTGAATATCTTTTGCTATCCCTTTGAAGATTGCACCAATTTTGCTGAAGCTGTCCGACGGGAGGCTAGGTGAAATTCGGTCGAAGTTTGCCGAAATCGAGCTCCACATATCCTGCATTTAGAATAGAATATAAGTTTCTTAGGCCCTACACTCTTTTACTTTCCACACATTTCTAGTTAGCTTTAGGAAAACGTATTTATTGCCAAATCATCCGTGTTGCACAAATCCCCTTCAAATCACCCATCTACTGTTAACTGCAAGAATCTTGAACAATTGTGTAAGTCCCCTCGTGAAAACAATTCACATCAAACCAACTAAGGGTATTCTAAGTATTTCGGAACCTTGGAGTTGAACGCACGAACTTTCTTGCAATCTTAGCGTGCGAAATACTTTGATCAAGAGGGAACGGAGTAGCCTTCAGACTATTTTGTTCTGCTGATTGGTGCGGTCATAAAAATCACATCAACAGGACGCTTCAGTTTGACTAAAGACTTAAAGCATGAATCTTGACTTGTGGAAAAGGGCGAACTTAATGTGGAATTGTCAACTAAAGTAAAATTCGCATGGTGCTTTAAATAAATTTGCAACTGAAGTCTTGGTAAGGCGACTAAAGCACGATGCCTTATTTAGCTCATTTTAGTTTCAGTTAACTAAAATTGGGGTCCAATCATAAGCCAAGCGCATTTTTCAAGGTTTCATGCATTTCTACGAATTTTGGTGAAGAAACTCTATTTATTCAAGCATTGGCGTCCATTATTTCTTCATCACAAGCTTAGAAATATACATTCTTCTTGAGCGAGCAGCAATGTAAAGTTGCTACAGGTGTTAGAATTCAGCGTTCTTCATAGCAACGGATTCAAATTGATTAGAGGAAAAAGATTTCAGACTTTGTTTTTAGTTTGCATGCAGGTTTCATCAAGTTCCAAAAAGAGATTGGCGAATTCTACAGAAGCAGAGCAAACAAAACTTTCTTTCTTCTGCCTTATTTCTTCTATTTCTCATCTTAGGTACTTTCTTCGCATGTCAAAGAAATTCAGCATATTTTCAGAGTTTGATCATCTGGGTTCGCACACTTCAGTATTTGCAGCAAAACCCACGTCTTAGATTTTTTTGAGAAAATTGGCCCGTAGTCTTCGTTCTAAAGCTCTGTGCTTTTTTCCGAGAATTTCTTTGCATGTGGGCTTGAAACACATTTTCTCGAGAATCAAACTATCTGGGTTGTCTTAGAATTTGATTCTACACAAAACCCACATTTCAGAAAAATTCCGAATTTTTTTCCCGCCATAGGTTATTTTTAGCCTTGTCCAGAGATTTTCAGTTTTTCCATAAGGTTGTCCAAGTATATTCGACTTTACAATCAAAAGTCTTTATTTTCAAAATGCAGTTCAATCTCATTGATTATAAGACAAAATCGGCCCTTATGCATAATTTTGTCAGAACTTCAGATACAGACTTGAATCATGTTTATCTAGTGGTTAATCTGAGTAGTCTGGAGGGTGTTAGCAGCAATTCGTTGAGAAATCTTGAGCGTTCTGGATTGTTGGCAGCGACATCTATTCCTGTTACCACTTTTGATCTTGAGTTCGTTCTTGCTTGTATCAAGCATTATGACTCATCTTCACGACAAATCAGATCAAATGATACCACTGTAGAAACCCTTGTTTCCCCTGACTTCTGTAACTGTGTGTTTTTTTTAATTGTGTTTGTGTATTTTGATTTTTTTTGTGTTTTTGCATGAATAAAGGAAGAATGCAATTTTTTGAAAGAAATGATATAAAATCTTAAACAAATACAATGCTTCCAGATCTAGCATAAATAAGCTCAGAAATTGATAACTATTGTTTGTATTATTTTTTTCGTTGCCATTACAATAAAGAATCTCGGATATGCAGGCTAGATAAGACAAAATATTAATCAAAAGAACCTAATTGCAGCAGACTGGTTTAATGCTTGAATGGTACGGCCAGATCCTTACAATGCTTTCTTCCTGCGCCAGATGATAGCTAGAACTCCCAGAGGCATAGGCGCCCCCTACTGTGAGATCAAACTGCCAGAAGATAAGGCGATTTGCCTAGAGAGGAAAAGTACGACTTTAATGATGAGGTACGGCCTGCAGCTTAGATGGTACGGATTTTGTACTGCAGCAACCAAACAAATAAAAGTACGACCCTTCCTTAAATTGCCAGATCTCAATGAAATAGGCGCATTGATTGAAGAATCCCTGCTGGAAGAATATAACTCTGAAAACCCTGAAGATAAATGTTCTGTGAATGTTCTATGATCACTTCTGAATGAAGAAATCTCTCTGAAAGCAATAGATCATCTGGTATTTCACAGCCTCTGAATCGCAACACTGAAGATGGCTCGTTCTCCAATGCCTGTAGACAACAGAAACCCTAGGCTTCGTTCTCTGGAAGAAGACTTGATCAAAATTTCAATATTCAACATAATGGCTCGAATCCCAAGGCAAAACCCTTATATTCTTGAAAAGTGCGACTTTTCTCAATTGAGCATCATTTAAATAAATTCGAACTTTTCTTTTAATTATTTCAATAGTCTTCAATCACATTTTTAATTATAAATTATAATTAAAAATGGCCCCTTCCATGATGGGCGATCCCTTCAGCAAAATCACTTAAGTTATAATAAAATATTATAACTTTATATTATAAGCTCTGAATAATTAATATTTAATTAAATCAATTAAAGATTAATATCTCCCTCAAGATATATCCGATTCACGAACCATCTGAAGCTGGCGAATAAGGGAGTGATTCTACACATGACCGAACCATACTGCTAAAAATAGCAGGGGTGCCTCGTTGAGTGCCTAATACTGCTAAAAATAGCAACTCAGGCAAATGGTGTCCGAAAGAGCCCGAACGAAAGCCAACTGGTAAAATTCTGACAGTCGAAGCCAAGCCAAGCTCCATCAAGACCCTCTATCCATCCTATCAGCCTACGAGGGTCGCATAATAGGCTAATCATCAGCTCTGAGAGATGTCAACTGGAAGGGGACATGACAGGGTTGTCTGTAGTCTCAAACTGAAGGATATAGAGAAATGTTTTGCTATTCCTCCTCGTTCAGATAATTTCACTGTGGTTATTGAAGCCTGTGACAAGATATGGGATGGAGATCAAGAACGTTCATAGAGAAAGGTGGCTCAGAGATGGCTGAAAGTTCAGAAGACTAACATGCCTAAAAAGATTGGTTGTGGTGAATTCAAGGACAAGGTTGCTGTTTTGATAACTTTGCTCAATCGAGTTACAGGCCAAGAGGATGCTAGCACTTTCCGATCGTGGATGTTTTACCTTATTTCCAGAATTCTTGATGGTACAAAACATTTTGACTAGGCTATGTTGATTAGTGATTGCCTACATCAGTAGATTTATGATTTTCTCAAGTTTCATAAGTTTCATATGATATCTTACTTGGGCTACTTAGTTGCATCCCAAGGCAGCTACAAGCATCTAAAAACTAATGGCACTCTTGGTGTTCAACTTGTTCACATACATCCGGGTTTATGGATATGTTGGAGAGCCTTTGATGTTGCCGAGGTATCCTTCAGACAAGATCATCTTCATGGAGTTTCTCAGGCAGATGGAACATGGTCATTTCTTTCTTCGCAATCGTCATAAGACCGCAGCTACTTTTCCATTTGTATTAGGAATTTTTACATGCAGTGCAGCAATAGATGCCAAGCATATGTGAACCGAAATAGAAAGATTCAAGCTTAAAACTCATACTGAATGGTGTTCCTATGATCCTTTGGGTCATTATGCAACCAGGTTAGAGCGAGGGATTGCATATAAGCCAACACTTGAAGATTTCTGGGCTATTGTGAAGATGAATTCAAGGTTCGTCGTCGTCACTATTGTAGACTCACTATCGCTCAACTCTCTGATTACCTATCAGAGGATGTTGATGGTCTATTAGATGATGATGGAGAAGTTTTTCTCAATTCATATGTCAGAGATCAAATTGCTCAGCAGCCACTTCGTTCACCAGATTGGTACGCTAAGGAGAATACTTCTATTGAGGAGGTTTCTAGATCGGTTATGAAGACCAGCAAGTAGTTTTTGGAGAGTAAACGTGTTGTACCCAAAAATTAAAATTTTTGTTACACTTAGACATTTTGAAGAAATGAGCAAAAGTCTTGTTAAATCAGTCAAAAAGGTTAGAATTTGTGTGTGCACGTCTTGCATGAGGGGTAAAAACTCAATTTTCAATTTCCAACGATCTGGGTCTGCTAAGAATAGCTTAACCTACAAAACCCAGATCTCAGTTTTTCATTCCTAAATTTTAGGAAAACTGCTATTTTTAGAAATTTTCTCGAAATAGTAACTTTTTCTGGGTTTTTCTTGGTTTCTTTCGAAATGGATACTGACAAAATTTCCTAAGAATAGAAAGTTGGTCCGACAGGGTCCAAACTGATTTTGATTGGCTCAAAATACGTCCATATCAGGATGGTGCAGTCAAAATCTCAAAATAGTCAGTTTTACCCTACTGGGTCTATTCTGCTTTTTCAGAAGCATATATGGAGCTCCGAGGTCATCAATGGAAGTCATTCGACTACTAGGCGCCAGTTTCGGCACTTAAACATTCAGCAAAAGGCGAGATGATGAACATGCGTGAAGAACGAGGAAGAAGTTGAAAATGATGAAAATGTTCTAACACTGTTAAACTTGGGCGCCCCTGTTGAAGAAAGGCGCCCATCTTTTTAGGGCATCAAATCTCAGAATTAGGGTTTGTGCCTCGAATCAAAGTTGTTCAATTCTCTGTCAGCTCCACAACAAATTCAACGGCGTAGTCATTAGGTGATTCAGTCATCCAGAATTCAAAGCTGAACAGGGAGATTCTAGACTGGTGTCAGAAGGAGAAAGTGAAAAAATATAAAAAATTTGACTAAGTCTGCATGAAGTGGGCGCCCCTGGTGAAGAAGGGTGCCCAAGTTTTCAAGGGGTTTGTCAGATGAATTCGCAGACGAGGCTCTAACGTAATCTCTTCGCAGTTGATCCAGCTTTCCAGCGAGATATCTAGCACGTCAATCGGAGTTCGCAGTCACCAGATACGAGGAGCTGAACAGGAGGTCCAACGAAGGCTGAGAACCAAGATTCAGATGCAGACAGAGAAAATAAAAAAATAAACTAAGTCTGGGTAAAGTGGGCGCCCCCAGCCAAGATGGGCGCCCAAACTTTTGAGGGCCTTAAAATCATTATTTGATTAAGTTCATCCGAGAAGACCCCTCTTCATTCTTTGTCAGCTTCGCGATGAGCATAATAGGTAGTCGATTCGATGCCCGGAGCTCTAGATTTGACGAGATTGTCTGTAGAAGAGGATTTAATGAAGAAATTTGAAAGTTATGAAAATGGCTAACTCTAGACAAAATGGGTGCCCTTGGAAGGAAAAGGCTTCCATGAATTCAGAGGTCAAGATGAAGGATTTTGCCAGAGATGCCTCCGGAACTTCTTTCTCAGAATCAGTCAAGCTTCGCCGTGAAACCTTCAGCTCGCCTGTCGGATCGTTCTGCAAACGGGAAATCAGAGACGAAGTAGCATGTCAAAATGAAGGAAAATTTGAAAATATCAAAATTTTAGCTTACACTGAAGGAAGTGGGCGCCCTAGGTGAAGAAGGGCGCCCAAATGTCCATGCCTTAGAATATTTTTCGAAGTTTTCAAAAGGTTTCAAAATTGCAAGAGGAGAATGGCATCCAAGTTCAAAGAGACTGAGTTTTAGGGTTTTGGAAATAAAAGCAAAGAAAGCAAAACCTAATCCAAAGCCCTAAAGTCTATTTAACATCTTTCTTTCATGTATTTTTCATTATTTTTGCAGGTAGCCTTCAAAGGAGAAAGTTGGAGCAGTAAGTTTGAAGAAGTTGTGAGATTCAAGAATCCATAGTTGCTGGTTTTATATCCGATTTTTTAGACCAGCAAGCATAAACCCTTGCTTTTTCAAGCTTTTTGTTCCAGAAGATCAAATTTTTCAAGCAAAAGGCCAAGGCTTTCCTTTCTTCTGTCATCTGGGTCTTTTTGCCTTAATCTTCTGAAGAAATTTTCAAGAACTTCATCAAGTTGCAGCAAGTGCTTTTATTTTGCATGTCAGGAAAACCTCAGTGCTTTCAAATTTCAACCATCGGGTCCTTTCCAATCAGTGTTCAACAAAACCCATATCACATCGCTTTTTCAAGAAAATTTCAAAACCTAGGGTTAGCTGCTTTTTCATCAACTGTCAGTGGTTTTGCAAATCTAATCAATTGGGTCCATTTCTAATCGTGTTCTGAACAAAACCCAGGTGCCAGCTTTTTTGGGAAAATTGAAGAAATTAGGGTTTGTTGCTGCTTTTTAGGCAAAATTCAAAATTTTCAAAAACGGACGATCTGGGTTGTCTTGCAACGAATTTCTAAGCAAAACCCATATCTCAGAAAAATTTTCAAAAAATTTGTCCGTTGGAGCAAGAAAATCAGCATTCTAAAAATAGAAATTGCTCAAGACTTGTCTGAACCTAGGCGAGTTTACAGTCATTCTTCAAGTTTTCCGAAATGGAGTACACTCCCAACGTTTTCAAGACTGAATCAACGCTCTATCACGATTACATCAAAACAGCTGAGACAGACTTGCATCACATCAAGCCGGTGTTCAATCTACATGCCTTGGAGAGAGCAGGCAACACTTCAGTCAAGAACCTAGGACATTTTGGACTCCTCGCAGCAGCGTCAATCCCTATATCAGTTTAGAGTCTTGAGTTCGTAATCGCTTGCATTAAACATTACAGCCCGGCTACTAGAGAGATCCAGTCAGCAGATGGCAGATTTATTTGCAGTCTAACGCCTGATATGATCGAGAAGTGTTTTTCCATTCCACCATGGCCTGAAAGCATTACTATCTCAAAGGGTGAATGTGAAAGGATATGGAATATGCACAAAGATAAATACAACAAAAAGATTGCATAGAGATGGATGAAAGAAAAATATAAGACTTTGCCAAGTCACACTTTCATGATGTTAGCAAAGTTTGAAAGCGGCCAACGAGGTCGAAGATTTCCTTAGGTCAGTTGCAGGTGGTGAAGATATTCTAGAAAAGCGGTGTTTTGCTATTGAGGGCATAGATGCACCGAACCGGGACACAGTTTCTAATTTCTTAGCGGATGTGATCGAGCTTTAAAGCAGCTTTCTTCTAGAAGCTTTCTTTCCCGCCTTCTTTCTATTCGTGAAATGATCTTCATCCATTCTTTGAGGATAGAAAGAAGATAAGATGTAATAGTTGGCGTTTCCTGCTTTTTTTGCTTTCTAGGGTTTTAGATGTTATCTTCTTTCTAGATTTAGTAATAAAGCTTGCTTGCTGAGCAAGCCCTAGATTGTGAAAGGAAGGAGATTTTAGGGTTCCCTACTCCTCTGCTTCTCTATAAATAAGAGCCTTTGCTCATTTAGTTTTTTTTGAACTGTGCTAGTGAGAACAAAACACTGAGCCTATTGTGCCTTCTATTTGTTGCTCAAGTATTGTTCAATTGTGTTGTGATAAGCAAGTTGTTGAGCCTCTTTAGCCAACAAGGAGTTAGTGTAATTGCTGTTTTCTATTGTGTGAAGAGCAAGATTGCAAGCCTCTTTAGCTGCAACCTCTTGTTCCAGGCATGTTAGAAGGGAGTTCTGTTCTAGAGATTTGAGTAATAAAATCATGAGCCTCCTTTGCCTTGATCCAAAATCTCAGATTTCCGTTATTTATGTTTTGCTTTTATGATCTTGATTTCAACTTGTAGTGAAGTGTGTAGGTGTTTGTTGAGAGAGATTATTTAAGTACTTTGTCAGAAAATCTACCTTGTTAATTTCTAGCTTCTCTTGCTCTGCTATTACTTGAGAGGTTAGGAATGTCTTTAGTTTAAGTTAGTCGTAGTTGAACTTCTTATATCAGAAAATCTCAGCTGCGGCGTTTGTGTTTAATAAACCTTGTGCTCTAAGCTGATAAAAAAGATAGGCAACTTAGTTTAGTTTACTTTCTTTCAAACACCATCAACAAGAGGGAGCTTCCCCTCCTAATTTGAAGAGCAGTTTATCTGTGCATAGCTGTCCGTTTTCAAATCCACATTCCAGAGGTGCAAATTTAAACGCCAACAAAACGGAAGCGAAAGTCAGTTCCTGTGACAGAGCCGCTAGAGAAGTTTTCTTCATTGCCTTGTACTTCTAGGTCAAGACCTCAGGTCAAGGCTATTGTGATATCTCCTGAAGGAGTCAGACTCAACGGAAACACGGGGAAGTGAGCTACTGGTAAGAGGAAGTAGAAGCAAGTTGAGAATGTACCTAAGATTCCAATGGAGACAGTCATTCAGGCTGAACCTCATGTTTCACCTCACAATTCACCTCATATGCAACCTATTGACATAGATTTAGAGCCTGAGATACCAATTCAAGTAGGATCAGAGACAATGGAACCGCCACAGGTGGATACATCACGGACAATCTCTCCTCGAATTGACAATATTGTTCAGTCTTGTTGGCTCGAGAGGGTTTTGGGGAGACAGAGGCGAGAACCTTCGTATAACCTTGATTTATCTGAGTTGGGTGAACCTTACCAGAGAAGGTCGAACAAGATAATCAAGAAACAGGTGCATATTGAGAAGACTCCAGAATCAGAGATTGTTATAGAAGTTGCTATTCCTCAAGAGGGTAAGAGCCTAGATGAAGTCGAAGTTGGTGACTTTACTTTCACTAAGGCAAATCTTGGCAGGACCACTCGAGAGACAGACGTGAACCTTCTTAAGATTGTCACCAATAATCTTGAAGAACGCATCACGAAGGATAGAGAGGATTGTTGAAAATCTTGTTATTGATGTCAATTGAGGAGATAGAATTAATTATTTATCAGTTTGATAAAGTTGAAGAATTCATTATTAATAAACAAATAATTGAATATCATAAAAACCTGAAAAGCAATGCAGAATTGACAGCGGTAGATCAAATACATTTAACTGTTTGATGCTTACAAGTTGTTGGCGTTTAAATTCGCACCTCTGGAATGCGGATTTGAAAACGGACAGCTATGCACAGATAAACTGCTCTTCAAATTAGGAGGGGAAGCTCCCTCTTGCTGATGGTATTCGAGAATGAGCTAAAACTAAAGTTTACCCTATCTTTTTTGATCAGCTAGAGCACAAGGTTTATAAAACACAAACACCGCAGCTGAGATTTTCTGATTAAGAACTTCAACTACGACTAACTTAAGCTAAAGACGTTTCTAACTTCTCAAAGAGTAATAGCGAACAAGAGGAAACTAGAAATGAACAAGGTAGATTTTTACGACAAAGTGCTTCAATAAACTCTTTTCCAACAAACATCTACACACTTCAATATAAGCTGAAATCGAGATCATAAAAGCATAACACAAATAACGGAAATCTGAGATTTTGGATCAAGGCAAAGGAGGCTCATGATTTTATTACTCAAACTTCTGGAACAAGGCTCACTTCTAACATGCCTGGAACAAGAAATTGCAGCTAAAGAGGCTTACAATCTTGCTCTTACACAATAGAAACAACAATCACACTAACTCCTTGTTGGTTAAAGAGGCTCAACAATTTGCTGAAATCCATTAATTTTGAATAACAAATAGAAGGCAAAATAGGTTCGCTTTGTTACTCAACCGCCTAAACTAAATGAGCAAAGGTTTTATTTATAGACAAGCGTGGAGGAGTAGGGAACCCTAAATCTCCTTGTTTTCATTAATTCAGGGCTTGCTCAGCAAGCAAGTTTGCTACTAAATCAGGAAAGAAGATAACATCTAAAACCCTAGAAAGGTAGAAAAGGGAAACGCCAACTATTACATCTTTATCTTCTTTTATTCTCAAAGAATGGATAAGGATCATTCCAAGAATAGAAAGAAAGCGGGAAAGAAAGCTTCTAGAAGAAAGCTGCTTTAAAACTCGATCACATCCGCTAGGAAATTTGAGATTGTGTCCCGGTTCGGTGCATCTATGCCAACTAAGGCAATATTCTGATTCTCCAAGATCTCTTCGCCCTTAGAGAATCTTTCACTTCTTCAACTGTTTTATGAGTTCTATTCTCGCAAACATCGCTGCCCAAAAAGATAACTTATTGATAACTTGGCGGCTCTGCAACTTTATGCTTTTGACACCTCTCTTGATTTCCATCAGAAGAGTATTGCAACACTCTTTTCCGATACCTTTCCTCTTTCTCATATCACACCTTCTCTCATTCTTCAGCTGAGATGATGAAGTTTTAACATAGTGCTGATTTGGTCTTAAACTTGAGGGGAGTGTATTCCATATTGAAAACCTTGAAGAATGACTGTAAACTCGACTATATTCTGACAAGTCTTGAGCAACTTTCTATTTTTAGAATGCTGGTTTTTCGTCTTCAAACGGACAAATTTTTGGAAATTTTTCTGAGATATGGGTTTTGCTCAGAATTACGTTGCAAGACAACCCAGATCGTCCGTTTTTGAAAATCTTGAATTTTGACTGAAAAAGCAGCAAACCCTAATTTCTTCAATTTTTTACCGAAAAAGCTGGCACCTGGGTTTTGTTCAGAATACAATTAGAAATGGACCCAGTTGATCAGATATGAAAAACACTGACGTTTGATTGAAAAAACAGCCAACCCTAGGTTTTGAAATTTTCTTGAAAAAAGCTGTGATATGGGTTTTCTTCAGAAGACTGATTAGAGAGGACCCAGATGATTGAAATTTGAAAGCACTGAGGTTTTCCCTGACATGCAAAAATAAAAGCACTGCTGCAACTTGACGAAGTTCTTGAAAATTTCCTTCAGAAGATTGAAGAGAAAAGACCCAGATGATTGAAAAATGGAATGCCTTGGTCTTCTTCTTGAAAAGTTTGATCTTCTGGATGAAAAAGCTTGAAAAAGCAAGGGTTTATGTTGCTGGTCTGAAAAAAAAAAAAAAAAACCAGCAAGCTATGTTCTTGAATCTTGAAAAATTTCTTCAAACTTGCTGCTCCAACTTTCTCCCTTAGCTGCTACCGCAAAATAATGAAAATAACATAAAAGATGTTAAATGGGGACTTAGGTTTTATTCCTTTGTTTGTTTCTTTTTTCTTCCAAAACCCTAACAACTTTTACTTCATTGAACTTGATGCCTCTTTCTTCTTGTAATCTTGAAATTTTGAAATCTCCAAAAATCTCTCTAGTTGGCATGAAACTTTACTTTCTCCAATATGTGGCTTTATTTCACCTGCCAAGAGTTAGTCAAAATTTAACTTTTTTCTAACTCTTTTCTCCATTTTTACATGCTACTTCGCCACTGATTTCTCGTTGACAGACCAACCCGACAGGCGAGCTGAGTGGTTCACGACGGAGCCTGACTAAAACTGAGAAGGATGTTCTGGAGGAGCCTTTGGCTAAAAACTTGATTTTGACCTCCGAATTCACGGGAGGCTTTTCCTTCGAGGGGCTCCGAACTTTCACAGTGTTAGCCATTTTTCAGTTCTTCATTTCCCTTTGATCTTCTGATGAATTCTCTATTCCGGGGGCTACGCTGATCCGATTGACTGGCTGACAAGCTCACTAGATAGCTTGTTTGAAATTGATGAAGTGATCTTAGATGCTTTATTGACGAATTCTATCATCTCAGTGCTCAAAACCTTGGGCGCCCTTTCTCTCCAGGGGCGCCTATGTTTACCAGACTTAGAATTTTTATTTTCATCTTTGCTCTTTTTCAAATGATCTCGTCAGATCTGGAGTTCTAGGCGTCGGATTGACTGATGGCTGGGCTCGTTACGAAGCTGACGATGAATAAGGAAGGGTCTCCTGGAAGAGATTTTGCCAAAAAGTTGAATTCTAACCCTTCAAAAGTTTGGGCGCCCATCTTGGCTGGGGGCGCCCATTTCACCCAGACTTAGTCATTTTACTGATTTTCAAATTTCAGAGTTTGAAGACTTCGTTCTGTATGTTCATCTTTGATCTGAATTTGCTGAAGATTGAGCAGTCGGATGATCTGACGGAGACAGGCACGTCGAAGCTGGCTGAGCTCTGAAAAGAACAAGCATATTCTCAAACCCTAACGGCTGAATCAGGGCCTTCAAAAAGCTGGGCGCCCTTCTTGACCAGGGGCGCCCAAAATCTCAACACTTAGTCAATTTTTGATCTTTTTAAATTCTCGTTCTGACATCTATTTGGAACCTCCCTATTCAGCTTTGAATT
>VDFB02026320.1:5976193-6024496 GCA_007258455.2 Sequoia sempervirens
ATGGGAAAAAGAGATTCTAGGAGGAATAAAAGTGAATTAAAAATTCACATGGGGAAGAGAGGAGCCTTGGATGAATAAAAAGTTATTAAAAATTCCTTGGGGGATGGGGAGAGTTGACCAAGGTACTAATTAGGTTTAACTAATTAGTAATTAGAAGATAATTAGAGGATAATGAGGATTAGAAGACAACTTGCAAAAGTTGGAGGATGTGACACATCCTAATCAAGGATTAGGCATGTGCACATCCATAATTAAGAGATTAAGAGGTTGATTAAGATTAAGGAAAAGTGATGTGACATGTGAGGAATTAAATAAATGTCAAATTTATTTAATTCATTTGATGAAAGGGGGATTAAAGAGATAAGGTATTTAATTATTAACTAAATACCTTAGGAGTTTGGCAGAATTAAGGGTATTAATTAAATAATAGTAATATTACTTAATTAATGCAAATAACAAGATATTTAGACAAAAGGGATAAATTTGGATAAATTAAGTGTCCAAATTTAGGTGTCTATAGTGCGAACCCCTAAAAACCATTTTTTTTTATGGGAGCATTTTTGCAATTTTCCTATCCTCAATGAAATTGTAAACCAATATTGTGGGATCACCCAATAAGTAATCATTAACCTTAGAATTAACCTATTCCCTTTTCCCAAACATAATGGTACCTCTACCAATAATACATAAGCAAAATCATAAGTTACCAACCTAATCCTAAGTATAACATATAAGCTTTCTAAGTCTACAAAACACTTTGCATAAATTAACTTAATAAGCTATTCCCAATTCATCAATCCTAGTATCTAATACTATAGATGATAAAAAAATCACTCCTTAATATGGAGTAAGTACAAACACTTATATGGAAATCATATCATTAAGACTTTTCCTTTCCTATAAGTAAATAGACTATTACTCTATTTCAAGAAAACTATTGCAATTCCAAATTAAACACACAAGGAAATCAATCTTTCAGATAAAAGATAAAACATGAAGAGAATAAAATCTCATTCCTGCTAATCAATTATTCCAATGGACTCATTAGGTCTCAAGCTTGGATTCCTCTTAGGAATCAACTTAGCAACAACCCGTCTCTATTTCTCTCACTAAAATTCTCTCACAATAACCCTAAGGAAAAATAAGAATTTCACCATGAAATTACAAGAAAATGGAACAATGTAATGATGCATAAAAGAAGTGTCCCAAATGAGGTGAGAACGCCTCATATTTATACCCAAAAAATAGCATCTATAGCCTACAAACAAGGCTTATGCTATAAAACTTCTTAGCAATATACCATCAACTCAGTTTAATAGTAAAAAGGTGGCAAATTTCTATCTCATTAGTCACTCAAACAGGACAACATATCGATCCAATGCTTGCCAACAATAGTTGGACTATTTCATAAAGCACATTCTTCATTCAAGAATTCAACTTTCAGGCTTAAAAGACTTTTAAAAGAAACACAATTTATATTATGGTGCCAAGTATTCATCACATTTCCTATCTACAAGCTTGTTTTTTAAAATAGAGGAATCAATTAATCATTATCTGGTTGTATATTACTTAGTTGACTTGGTCCAAGGAATGGAAAAATCAACACATTTCAAAGAATCAACCTCCATCATTATAGTGCTGTATAATGTTTGACATAGTACGTTGCATTTAATTAGTGTGCAACACTTTTAATAAACTTCACACAACAATTTAATACTTATGCATTTCTATCGCCTATTATCATTAATGATAAATGTGGTTCAATACTTAACACTGCACTGTCAAATATAGCGCTATGTTCTCTTCATATCGACCATGGCATTCATAGCATAAATCGACCATTAATTTTATATATAACATAAATATATAAATATATAAATATATAAATATATATATAAATATATAAATATATAAATATATAAATATATATATAAATATATAAATATAAATATATAAATATATATATATAAATATATAAATATAAATATATAAATATATATATATATAAATATATAAATATAAATATATAAATATAAATATATAAATATAAATATATAAATATATAAATATAAATATATAAAAATATAAAAATATAAATATATATAAATAAATATATAAATATATAAACATATATATATATATGTACATATATATAATATCAATGAATAGTATTTAACGCTATTTATATATATGTGTATATATATATTCAAATATATATTTATTTATATATATTCTTTGACAAATTTGTTTGTCTAAATATACACTTGATATTTGAATGAATGAGATCAAGTTAACATTTCATATACAATATCGTTTGTATATATATACATATGTATACATATATTGACATCTGTATGGACATTCCCATTTGTCAACACATTTGTGTATATCGACATGTGTATACATATGTATATGTATATATATCTCATATATATACATTCTATTATACAAACAAACACAGAAGCAACTGCTATCTTATTGATAGTTATATATACATGTGATGTATATCTATATATAAAGATACATATTTCATTGTCCTCTTGATATCACCATGCCCATGAGCAACCCGTCCATAAGCGTGCATAGGTACGTCTACCTATGTACTCTCATGTATGTGTTCCTTGATGTGTATGGGCTATCATCGACATGCATATGTATACATATATATACATTCTATGTATAAACATTTCATCATTTAAGTATACTAATACAAAGAATAACTTGCATGCATCAAGCACTAAATACAATCCAAAAATGCTCTTGACAGAAATCAAGATCCTTCCTAATGAAAACACATCATACTAAAGGATACCTTACCAATTCCCAAATCTATGACTCAACTCAACCATTCTATAAGTGAGTGTGTGTAAGCTTAATTATGTTTCATTATAGGTTACCCAACCAAGTTCTCTTGAGTGATACTCCTCCTCACTTCTAGAGGATTGATTTTGAACTTGCATCAAACTTAACACATTTTCATGGTAGTCAACTTTTCATTAAAACAAGCATTTGCATTATAATTTTCATAGTTAGAATATCAAATTCAATAACCATTCATTCTAGATTTCCATTCCATTATCTAGCATTAAATGAAATAAAAATTCATTCATACTTTTCCAATAAACAAAGTGCAACCATATATATTTCCAATTAGAATTCCAAATACATTCACATATGCAATAATTTACCCTAACATAGTAATAGTAAATAGGTAAATGCACAACGGGATGTGACAAATCCAGGGAAGCATATAAGATCTAGAAACTTCAAGTTCATGTGAGATCTGATACAAGTCTTTATCTACTTTGACATTTTTACTTTCAATAATCTTCCCTAACCTCTTGTTGTAGCATATGTATGCCTTTCTTCTGGTAGAGAAACCAAGAAAGATCCCTTCACTACACTTGGAATCAAATTTTCCAAGATCACCTTCATCTCTTTTGATGTAGCATTTGCTGCCAAAGATTCTGAAGCATCTGGCAGTGAGAGGTCTTCCATACCATAAATCATAAGGGGTCTTATTGTTGTTGACTCTCAACTGCACTCTGATAAGCAAATAGATAGCAGTGTGAACTAACCTTCCAATACATAGTTGGTAGGTCAACATCTTTCATCATTGTTCTATCCATTTCTTGCACTATTCTATTTTTCTTTCAACTACCCCATTTTGTTGAGGGGTTCTAGGAGCAGACAAATTTCACCTAATGCCATGATCTTCATAGAACTTTTCAAATTCATATGAAGTAAATTCACCTACTCTATTTTACCATAAACATTTGATCCTAGCATCCATTTCATTCTCAACTTTTGCTTTAAAAATCTTAAACTTATCAAAGGCTTATTATTTCTCTTTTAAGAAAGTAATCCAAGTCATTCTAGTGTAATCATCTATACGAAATATACTGTACCTTTCACCTTGTTGACTCCTTATCCTTGTAGGTATGCATAGATTAGTGTGGATCAACTCCAATGGCAGTGACACAAAGCACTCCTTGATTTTGAATCTAGTCTTTGTTTTCTTTCCCATTTGACATTATTTGCACAATATGTTTGTAGGATTGGAAATCTTAGGCATATCCCTTACTACATGTGAGGAATTGATCTTTACCAAGCTGTGAAAATTGATATATATCCCATTCTTTTGTGACATAACCAACTTTCTTTGGTCCGAGCTATTAAGCATATTCTTCCATTAACCTCCTTTAGATGATAGACATTACCATTTGTTGTCATTCCTTCAAAAAATTTGACTTGCCCTAGAAGGCAACCCTATTTTATGAGGGTGTTGTATTATAGCCATGCAGTATGATGTATTCTGAGAGTCTGATAGCGATTGTTTTTCCTCTAGATCTTTGGTTTGTGATTTTTGAATAATATATTGGGTGGATTTGGAGTGTGGGGCTTTTCTCTTGAAAGAGTTTTCCCCATGTAAATCACTATGTTGTGGTATGCATGATATTTATGTTTATTTTTGTTTAAGTTTCTGTAATTGTTGAAAATATCTATAAATTTTTGCATTATCCTCCTCTCAAGATTAGTGTAGGAAGATGTTTTGCTACCTTAGCTTAATCCTTACAAATTTAGGAGCTCATTAATGGATAAGTCATTGATCTTCGCTATTGCTTGACTTATAAGCATGTTTTTGATATTTTCACCAACCCTTCACAAAAAGAAAGCATCTTCATTTGCAAGATTTTTTGGATTGTGGGAGGCTTTATCTTCTAGGGGGACTACCTAGTCCTTCCTTACTCTCATGGCCTCTCTCTCTCTCTCTCTCTCTCTCTCTCTATTCAAGGGACTATTATCTTTGGGGGGATTTTTCTATACATGGGTACCTCATTAGGCTTCTTTTGTTGGGGTCCATCTTATCACCCATCTAAGATATTCTTAAGGAGGGTATTAGTGTATGTTTTTATTTTCCTAGTGGATTTTTTTTCTCTTATTATCTAGGGTTTTCCTATACTTCTTAATTAAGCTAGCTTAAGTTAATAAAGTGAGTATTAGTGTGAGTGGTGTGAGGTGTTGACATCTTTCATGATAGTTAAATTTACTATTCTTGGACACCTTTAGTGACATCTCCCTGTTGGTTGTATTTATCATTTCCCCCTCTTACCTAGTCTTTCTCTACACACTCTCCTAGCTTTTTTTAGATGAATTTTACATCTTGTGGCTTCATGTTGTTATGCTTTCTTAATGGTATTTTTCTTCATGAGAATATACATTACTCTCTTGGAGAGTAACTCTATAATATTCTTTGATTTATTTAAGCATCTATATTTATAGGTCTATAGTTTCTATTTCTTACATTAGATCTTGAGTTATCGTTTGTTTTGTAGATTCTAACAGGAAGCAACCCTCCAACATCACATACCACATAATTTGAAGAGAAAATTTGTCCTAAGGCTTGGGAAGAGAGGTCCTCACATATCCTATTTGGATGTTCTTCACATTTTTATTAATAATTTTGAATCTAGCACCTATAAGTATTTTAATCAAAGAAATTTGAAATTATATATGTTTTAATTGGAAGCAAATTTATGAGAATTACAAGTTTGTAAAGGAAAAATACTTTTCCATGGGTCGATTTAAATTAAGATTAGTGGTTGGAAATGGATAATTGAAATGATATTTGTCAAATTGTGTAAGGGATTAAAGTGTTTAGTCATGGGATTCACAATGAAGAATCAAATTAATATTTCATATAATTTAATTATCTTGGTATTGTAAAATGGGTGATTATTAATTAGAAAATGTCCTAGATACAAAATATATCAAATTATCTATAGATCAAGTCTACATTGTGCGGGATCAATCTCACCTCCACGGGAATGATTTGAAACACATTAGGGTTTTGAAATGTACAAGATTGACCCCGCTAGCTATTGGAAATTGCATCACTTGAAACTTTTATATCTACTAATTGGTAAGGATTCATAGTGTTAAGAAATACCTTGGGGAAATTATTAAATTATGCAAGCTCACTTTCTTCTCAATCAACCCTCTATTGTACCAACTTGGCAACCTTTGCAAAATGTTGGCAAATAAAAATCAAGCATGCAAGTACATAGATGATTATGATGTTGATTAGGTTCCTCTTATACTCCAAACAAAGTGTTCCTAGAATGTTTCCTCTCTTTAATGCATAGGATTTTCAAATATGAATTAGATATCTTGCTTATTACTTAATGCACATTGAATGCCTTTAAACATTAAGAAGTATCAATTAATCACACAAAATGTGTACCAAGTTGGCTCATATGGTTATTGAAATAGGCAAGAGCCAATTAAATTTGAATTTGTAATTTTGAATACTAGGGGTCAACTTTACATGGTGCAAGGTTTCTCTTGCATACTATAGGATTGACCTAGGACAAAGACAAGCAAACATCAAGGTGGGAAATGAATATGTAGGTGTAAATATACATATAGGTGTAATAAATGGGTTCTAATGGTGAATGTATATGAATCCATAAAAATAAGGATATGATAAGGTGAAATGTGTGGAAGTATGTGCAAATGAGAATGGTTGAAGAATTAGAGAATAATCCCAACATTGCACAAAAGCATTGCATTTATCAATATGTAATTATGTTATGATTATCTATTAATATGAACCTAAAACCAAATATGAATTGGTATGGGTATGCACATTTCACCATTATATTTTGTTAGTGATGATGAATAGTCATAGCTAAAGATACATCAAGTTTTGATGGTTAACTAAGTTAAGAGGACAAGTTTACAAGGGCATTGATAAGAGCAAGAAGTAAACAACGATTTAATCTCCCTTGTTATTCAAGAATATGATTCTTGAATGTTTGTTGGATTGGATCAGCAATCTAGAAAAGTTAAGATACATCAAGAAAAGTTAAGAATATGATTCTTGAATGTTTGTTGGATTGGATCAGCAATCTAGAAAAGTTAAGATACATCAAGTTCTGATGGTTAACTAAGTTAAGAGGACAAGTTTGCAATGACATTGATAAGAGCTAGAAGTAAACAATGATTTGATCTCCCTTGTTATTCAAGAATGTGATTCTTGAATGTTTATTGGATTGGATCAGCAATCTAGAAAAGTATTTTAAATTTGAATGTGGAAGACCTTATGACAGTCAAGTATGTTGCCACCAAGTTGAAAGGACATGTTGCAATAGAATATAAATATTCAGAAAATATTATACTAGAAAGAAAAACATAAGATCTCATGACAAAATTAAAACATTTCATATTTTAATACTTTCAATTATTAAAGTTTTAAAATATCATTAATTCATCAATAAATAACTAAAATGTACAACTCAAACTTTATATATTGTCTTCAACTGAATTAAAGACACAATAGAAATTGAGACATAAGTGAGGGGAAAGTCATTTTAGTTTTATTTTTTAATTGTTTTCTATTCTCTCCTTATTCTATGCACAGACTCTGACAAATCGAGGCAAAGTCATTGTACTTCTATTTCTTAATTGTTTTCTTTTCTCTCCTCGTTCTAAGCACCTAATCTGTGGAAGATTGAGACCCCAAAATCTTCTCTACTAAACTACAATGAATTTATGGATATCTTTACTTGTGTCTACAGTGAATTCTATGGATATTTAAATCAGGAATAAAAAGTCCAAGCACCCCACATGGGGAACGAGGGGTCAGAGGTTAGGAATTGCAGGGATACGGTGGAGATGGGATCTTTCATGGGGGCCAGTCTTGGGCTTAATCTAGAGGGTTTTATATCTATCTGGGAGAAAGAGCCCTTGTAAAACAGTTAGTCTACTGAATACAGCATTGCCCAACACCCCCCGTTTTGAATTCCAATACCTACAGTACCTATCATGTTGGGTACTGAAACCACTCTTCATCTTCTTGCTTCCCACCTCTCCAACCATATATATCCCTGCTATTTTAGCAAGTGGGTCCCAGGGGACAAGAAAAAGCAGCCATATAAAGAGACAAGACTTGCCACCAGAGACCCAACGGTCTGTTTTATCCACTGTTGTATATCATTAATAACTTCCACTGGAGGAGGAGAAAGATATGGGGGTCTGAACGAATTGGGTGTAACATTAATGACATCATCACTCTCACAACTCATTCAAAGGGTCTCTATGGTCAATATATTAACTCAAAGTCAGTCCTTCTGGATGCACATTCCATAGCTCTTTATCAATGTTGTATTTTTTCATACCAGTTCAGAATGTGCATTTTCTTCAATTATGTTGGTAAGCCTTTAGCATGTATTTTCAAAGCTGTGAAAGCTGCCACTGATAATGTGGGTCAAGGTTTGGTAGTATGGCAGCATATGGTCTTGGGTATGCACATCTTAGACCAGCTTTTCATTTTGAATTCTGTTTCTTAAATGCTTGTGGGCCTTGTTCATTATTTCTACTTACAATTATGCATATGCACATGAACCCTGCAGAGATGTTTGTTGTTATTGTTAAGGAAAATGATCTTTCACTAGAGCTAGTCAAATAAAAATGTATACACATGAATGTAAATGAACTTTATTTTAGTTATAGGAGAGATGTTTGTTGTTATTGGGAAGGAAAATAATCTTTCAATAAAACTAAACAAATAAAAATGTATATCTATGAATGTAAATCAATTTTATTCTAGTTTTAGGATTAATGATAAACAAGTTTTAGATTAATAATTAATTGTCTTAGTTGGTATGAGTTTTCCACAGTCTATGAAATTGTATTGTAAGCTTTTGGATTTAACTGTGTATGTTTTCCAATTGACTTTTCGGATCACACTCAGTGATCTATCATTGGGAGGAGGAAAAAAATTACTGAGTGTGATCCAAAACGTCGATTGAAAAACATACATAGTTAAATCCAAAAGCTTACAATGCAACTAATTATCTTTTTTGGATTTGATTGTGTTTGATCACAATCAATTAGCAATATGGATTTTAGAAACTTAATATCATTAAGTTTTAGATTAAGTGGATAAACAAGTTTGCTGTCACATTAAAATTCATTTTGTCATGGGATTGTAAAAGAATATTCTTTGTTTGTATGCTATCTTAGATTATAATAGTCAATCAACTTTGTTATTGATCGCTCTTGTAACTAAATGTCATTTATTTGGATGCAATATTGTCCTAGGACCCATGGATTTGAGATGTGCAATTGTACACTTATACTTTTTAATTCACTAAATTTCTTGCTATGTGCTAACTGCTAAGGACTAGCAGTATTTAAAATACCTTGGGGAGATCACTAGATTGTAGCAATCATGTTCTTCTAGGTCAATCCCCCTTGAGTATACATGCTTTATAGTTGTGGAAAGAAGTGAAGGGAACTCTTCAGTCATGCAAGCACTCTAGAATGATGATACAAGATCAAGTTTCTTTTAGTGCTCCAAATTGAAAGATTCCTAGAATGACTCTCCTCTTTAATTTATAGGATATATGAAATGATTGATCAATGATAATGATTGCATATTGAAAGCCAATTTATACCACTACATAATAAGTAATGCAAAATGCATATTAAGTTAGCTTATGGTGGGAAAGAAATAGGCAGTGGTTTGTAAAATTTGAATTTAAAAATTTAAAATTCGAGGCTCAATTTCACATGGCATAGGGTTGACCTTTTGTTGCAAGATTAACCCAAGACAATGAAAATCTAATTTATGGTGGAGAATGACTGCTTGGACATGGAGGCACACTAATGTTGAATGTGTAGAAATTGATGGAATATAGCCAAATAGGTGGGAATGCATGGATGTGGGGATATCTAGAGGATTGGGGAATGAGCTTGACTTTGCACAAGATTGTGTTGTTTGTTCATATGTGATTGTATTAAACTATTCCATCAAAATGGGCCCAATACTAAATGGGTATTGGATGAGCATACAAATTTAACCATAACATTTTTCCCCACTTAAAGCTACATATGCATCCTAACATGAGCATATATTTCAAAGTAAATAAGCACTCACAAACACACATGTATAGTAAGTATTCATAAAGAAAGGAATACTAAGGTCCATAAAACTTAATGGACCCCACTAGATATCATCATGTGTGTTCATCCTTTGGTGTGCATGCTCCATGGGAACTTGCAAACTAAAGAAAATATGTGCAATTAGTAGCTTCTATGATGGAAGTGAAAATGAAAACAATTACAAACTAAATTTTATCGTCAACAATCATAAGACAAAGAGGAGAGAGTAGGGTTAAAAATGTTCTTGTATGAAACGTGACATGGTAATGCTTTGCCCTATGTGGTGGTCATAGGATGACAAGGAATATTGGGTGCTACCATGCCATGTGATCAAAATCTATCTTATAAAATTATGAATCTATGTGCAGGAACCTATAATTGTCTAAAATTTGAACATAGGAGTGTTAGTGACATGATATGCTCCCTTCAATTAGTTGCATCAATTAGATGTAAGGAATTAGAGGAGAGGGGAAAATGTTACATGAAAATGTCCAGGTAAATTCAACATGCAAGAATAAGAATCGTGTAATGTAATGATTGTAATGAATGTGTCAAGTAACAATCAAATGAAAATAACTTAAATGATAGGCACAATAAGTTAAACTACATAAAAAATGGAGGTTTCATTAGGAAAAATTATAGTATGTTAATGATAAAATTGTGTTGGAGTTAATAAGGTAATTGTGTGAAGCTTACTAAGATTTGGTAGAGAAACCTATAGATGGGGTTTAATTCACCATTACATTAATAATTACATTTGCCCTTTCATGCCTAATGCCAAATCTTCACATGTAAAAATTTAGAGGTAAAAATTCTATCATTTAATGAAAGAAACTCCTTTGATTTGAAGGGAAAGATTGAGCAATCTGTTGGCTCTAACATGAAGCATGTGTCTCACCTTAAGTATTTTTGGGATGATTGCAATGATGAGCATGATGTTCATTAAATTTTTTTTATCTAGATTGATAGGTTACTAAATAAGAGCTTTTGGAGTTGTCTAAGTTCATTACCAAGTGTTTAGTGATGCCAAAGTTATAATGGATGTGTATAATAAGAGAGAAATTTTATAACTACCTATCCCTCTAGTTGACTAGTTAGGGGAAAATGAAGCATCATTATAGGATTTGAGCAAGCTTAATCGAATTTAGCCTATGTTGGATTTAGAAGAAAGTCAAAAAGATTTACATTGTAGGAGTAACACTCACATATAGAGACACTTAAGAGCCTCAATCACCTCCAAAGAATCTAGAACCTAAAAAGAAGGAGATAGAGCTAAAGAAGAAGAAATAAGTAGAAAATAACATAATAGTACCAAAGGTTCCTACTAGAAATGTAAGTGTGGTGGATGATTAAGAATATGAACAAGAGAAGGACCCCCCTCTCAAGATGAATAATAAAGAATATATAGGGACGAGGAGTGTTTATAAGGACACCTCATAGCAAGACTAATGTGTTCTAGAATCTCAGATAACTATTGCATCCACTCTTCAAAATTCACTAGCAAGGAGAAACCATCCAAGTAGGTACCTATATTCCCCTCATAAATTCCAAATTCTACTTCTAATAGTGATATCCCTACTCAAATATATCTACCTCCACCTCCTATACAATAAAATCTATATTTTTGGGGCCATTATTCCACTCTTTCTCAATAATCCCTTTCTCAACAAAAAATATTTCTTCCCCTCCAATAAGGTTCCTACCCCTCATTCACCAATAATCCATTTTAGAAAACATAGAACCATGTATCTCTATCTTGAATCCATCTGCACCAAGATATCATATTTCCTTTGCGAGGGATTGATAGAGTAGCTCAACAAATCAAAGAGTAGGTAGCTCAATCAAAAGAGCCAAAAACTAAGGAATAGATAGGAAAGGAAGGAGATGAAAATAAAGGGAAGAAACTATAAAAGAGGAAAAAATATAAAGTCAATAGGAATATCAAGCCCAAGGACATGATAATGAAAATGAGCTAAAAGATATAGATTCTAAAAGCTTTCCTAGAAGTGAAGAGTATTATTGATGAAATTAAAAGACAACAAGAATAATCAATCTAATTCCAAACTCCTCAAGAGAATTAGTTATAATTGCCTCCACCTAGTGACTTTAGTATTCATATGTCCTATATAGGTAGATGTTAATATTTAGAAAAAGGAAGAAGATTATGAAAATTATTTCTAAGGACTTATCTACTATTGCTACCATGTGTATACGAGCGAATTTGCACCCCATTTGCAAATCCCCTTTTTGCCTTCATCCACTTTAGAAAACCAAGTTCAGAGGCTTAATTCCACCTAAGCCCGCTGCTTGCAACACACTTGGCACCTATTTTGAGTGTCAGTGGAGGCATTTCTATTGAGGATGCTCGCGTGGTGCATAAACATCCGCATGGTGCACTTATGTACCTGATAAATTCTCGCGTTTGGAGCCTGCAGAGGAGTTACACTTCCCATTGGGGGTCGATTTGTAATTCCCTCCTTGATTGATTGACTCGAATATGGCCGTTTCTCTTCATCTCTTCATATTCATCCCTTGAACAAGTATTTCATCTCTTCACCACTTTTGGACCTCATTCACAAGCTTCACAATCCCTTCACAAGCTCCAAGCAACCTCTTCACCATCTCTTCAATCTCCAAACACTTTACACTTTGTAGCAACAACATCAACACTCCACCACTTCAGTAGAGCAAGTGTGGAACAAACACCATTGCAGCAGAGGGTTGAGTTCCTCTCATTTTCTCCCCCATTAGCCTTGAGTGCTCTTGGTGGGGGTGGTAATCTTTCACTCCTCTCCTCTATTACTTGGTTGAGTAGCATAACATTGTTTTGTAGTTCTTTAAGTGCTCTTTACTTCATTTCTACTTTTCTCTCTATCTTCTTGGTTATCTGTGGAGGTGGGAACACCAAAACGAGGTCTGACTAAGGTAGGCCCCTATACAGCCACCCAACATTCTCCCTCTCTCTGTCTAATGTGCATGTATTGAAGACACTCATGAGCTAGAAGCTTCATCACTCGCATGGTTGTAAGTATTTCTTTCCTTTCTTCTTCTTATCTTTATTAGATTTGTTTCACTTTATCTTAGTTCTATCACTTTTTGTTATTTTCCTGTATTCTATGGTTTTTAGCATTCAGAATAGAAGTAGTCACTTAGTTGTTTTCTAAGGTAAACTCATTTTTTGGTTTGTACGAGACGCCAGCATGCCTTGGAGACACTAACACATTGCGCTGTCATCCTTTGGCCAAGAGCTTGTTAGTTTGTCCAGAAAACCTTTGTGACTTGCTCTTTCAAACTCTAAAACTCTCGTTGTTGTTCCTTGAGGTAGTATAGGGAAGTTCACCCTGTGAGGCTCTTTAAATGAAGAGAATTCGTGAGTAGAAAATCCACTTATATTACATTTTGGTGAACCTGACATGAAGAATAGTGTTCTTCAAAAAAACTAGGAATTTATTTACCCCTACTTGGTGGGGTCATAAATTTTGACTCAGTGCTTGGAATTCAGAACCATTTGCACCATTGGAAAGGTCTTCTAGAGAACTAGTTTAGTCCCTAAAATACTAGTGCTTTTGGAAATTGAATTTTAGGGACCGACACAAGTTCTAACCTCAAATTTTGCTCCGGAGACCTCCAAAAATGCAAATTACTAGAACATAGAAAATACTAGAAAAATTGTAATGGATTTAATATCTTCTTTTATTGGTTCTATATCTAACTTTGTTCAAAATGTAAATGATATTCCATTTCATGCATGTGATGGTGACTTGGCTTTGCCTATGTCACTTGGTACCTTTGATCCTTCTCATGAAATTCCTCTAGCTTCAGAGGATGTTTTGTCGCAAGAAGATGAAATCATTGATACCTTTCTTAATGTTACTTTACCTTCTATTCATTCCAATGCACTCTCTTCTAAAGATGATGCATTTGTGAATGATGAATCTCCTCTCCATTCCAATGCACCCTCTTCTAGAGATGTTACATTGGTGAATGATGAATTTCATCTTTGTTCCAATGCACTCTCTTATGGAGACATTGCATTTGTGAATGATGACCCTCTTTCCACATTTGATTCTGCTTGGATCAATGTCAAGAATGTTTCTTCAAATAGTTATTCCACATTTGATCCTATTTGGATCTATGTTGAGAATATGTATTTAGATAATTGTCCTACTAGCTATGATGATTCTGTAAATGCAGTCTATGTCTCTGCTGCCCCTCAAAGGACTAAGAGACCAACCATTCACGTGACTCTAGCTAGTCCTCCTTCTAAAATGATTTGTTCTATTGATGGTGGTTCTCTTGATTTTTCTAAGGCTCCCTCTTATAGAGCAGTAGCCTATACTTATGAGAATAAAATGAATAAACAATCTAGTCTTCCTTTAGCTCCTAAACCTACAACTAAAGCACCTAGTGATTACAATCTTGTCGAGCAACCTCAGGTTACTTTGGATATGATCTCATTGAGGGACTTCCTTCAGTTTACTCCGGTTTATAAAGGTATGCTTCAGGAAGCCTTGCAAAGAATCCTCTTGCCTTCTTCTGCTAGGCCAACAGATGCTAATGCGTAAATGACATATATTCGTGTGGATTCGCCGAATATTACGTTCTATCTGTTGGAGCTCCCACCTCTAAAAGTATAGAAGCAAGCAGACCCTTTAATGATCATAGTTAACATTAATAAAATTGGTATTAGATGTACTCTCGTTGACGCTAGTTTGGCGCTCAATGTGTGTAGTATTGATCTATTGCCTAAGATTAATATTGACTCATCTTCTATTAATACTTCTTCTATTGTCCTTCGTGGGTTCGATAATGTCGGTTGACAATCCCTAGGCATGATAGTCTTTCCTTTGAGGTTGGGACCCATTACCTCACCTACCCTCATATATGTTATGGTAGAAAAGTTACCGTGTAACTTTCTTCTTGGTAGACTATGAATTTATGCTATGTGTGCAATCCCGTCTACCTTGCACAAATCTATTAAATTCATTTGTAACAATAAAGTAATCACAATCAAGGCTGACCCTAAGGCCATGCACTAATGTGAGATGGCGGCTGCTGGTTAACCTTCAGTTGTGCCTACTCTTATTCCTTCAGTATCTTATAGTGTGTTGATGTTTACTCCAGCAGTACTTACTACAAAGGACACTCTCGAGATAAACACCCCTAAAGAAGATCTTTCTGAAGCAAGAAATCCTAAACCTACCTCTTCCAAAAGGAATGCATGTTTTGGTGATGATTGGGGTTCCTTAGACTTTACAGATTCCTTCATTCAAGAATATAAATTCGACCCGATCCACTTAGATCTTCCGATAACATCATCTACACCCGCTATCAAAGACATTCATTCTTCTACATCGCAGGGCAATGTAGATGCAAGTTACAATATTCTTGGTATTGATCTCCCTTTTGAGGAAGAGGATTACACTTCTGCTAAAGAGGATAATGTTGACAATCCTATTAAAGAAGATAATAGTGGTCCCATAGAAGAGTGTTATCCTTGTTGTTGGGACAATGCTCTTTATAAGGATCCTCCTTCTTTTCAAGATCTGCAAACACATTATGGCCCCGACTTTAAGCTTGTTGCTAAATATGGCTAAAAGCGTAAATGTTGTGGGCATAACGAACAAGGCATTCAGGTCCCTATAGAATTTAAACATTGTAAGCATAATTTGGGACTTGGTTGCTTGAATGAATGATCTAAATGGAAGCCATGGCTGAGGGACATGAATTCTTCTCAACCTCATCCAGTTGAGAAGATTCTTCCCCCATTGTCTTCTATCTTCGCACCTTCTTCTTCTTCTTGTGAGAAGTTAGACCTTTATCCACAAGGGAAAGGATTGCTTCCCACTCTTCATCCTTTATCTGAACAAGAGTGTATTTTGCTGTGGCTTCTAAAGGCTTGATTAATCACTCTTACCTCTCCACGTAATAAAATTCACAAACATGATAAAGGAGAACATCCTTTCTATGCATACCATTGAGTGCTTGGTCATTCCACTAGTGAATGTAAGGTCTTGAAGTACAAAATACATCAACTTCATGATTCAGGTGCCATCGAACTCCTATTTGATTGATACACCTTCCTTTACTTTGCATGACAAGTGATATCGAGGTTTACCTCTATCTAGTTCTAAGCATTTTGCATGGTTCTCCTCCCCTGAACGCTAGGGGCAGTGAGAACTTGTTCTGAAGATGTGTGTCCTTCTTAAGGACCCCTTCTCTTATCTCTATATTTCAAATGAAGCTTCCCCTGATTGGACCCCTTTTCTCTTTTGAAGGGTTCCTGAGGGACCTCTTTGAAAGCTTTTCTCTTGAATGAGTTCATTGGCATCTAGCTTGGGGGCAACCCGACTAGACCTATTTCATGTCTTCGCGTCTAGCTTGGGGGCAGCCTGACTAGACCTTGCTTTTTAAACTATGCGTCCCTTGAGTGGACCCTTCTTCTTTTGAAGGTTTCCTAAGGGACCCCTTTCAAAGTTCTACTTATTGATGGTTTGTGTGACCAGCCACTTTTGACATGTTCTATCTACAGGTAGAAGTGTCGCCTCTTCTTGACTCTGCGAAGTCCACTTTCTCAGGTTCCTCCATGAGAGAGATCTTGGGGGATACCTCCCTACACAACCGAGAACTTGTAGGGTGCTTTCCTTTGAGCTTCCTTCATGCGAGGTATCTTGGGTGTGGCTCCCCTGTAGGATTGAGTACCTGTAGGTCACTTCTTTTAGTATTCTTCATGCTTGAGTCATGGAGGATACCTTCCCTATAGGACCAAGTACCTGTAGGGTGCTTCTTTCAATATTCTTCATGCTTGAGTCATGGAGGATACCTTCCCTGTAGGACTGAGTACCTGTAGGGCGCTTCTTTCAGTATTCTTCATGCTTGAGTTGTGGAGGATACCTTCCCTATAGGATCGAGTACCTATAGGGCACTTCTTTCGGTATTATTCATGCTTGAGTCATGGAGGATACCTTCCCTACATGACCGAGTACCTGTAGGGTGTTTCTTTTGGTGTTCTTCATGCTTGAGTTCATGGAGAATTCCTTCCCTGCAAGACCGAGTACCTGTAGGGTGCTTCCTTGGGGCTTCCTTCATGCGAGAGATCTTGGGGGTTGCCTCCTTGTAGGTCCACAGGCTTGTAAGATGCTTTGTTGTTCTAACTTCATAGTTCCAAGCAACTATGGAGTCCTTCGCTTCTCCTAAACCTTCAGGTATGCGACACTAAGTACTACTTCCTCGATGGTTCAAGTATACATTTCTAACTCTACTTTACTGAGCACTCATCAGTACTCATGCTCGCTAAAGTGGGGGAAAAATGTATAAGAGTGAATTTGCACCCCATGTGCAAATCCCCATTTTTCCTTCATCCACTTTAGAAAACCAAGTTCAAAGGCTTAATTCCACATAAGCCCATTGCTTGCAACACACTTGGAACCTGTTTTGAGCGTCGGTGGAGGCGTTTTTGTTGAGGATGCCCGCACAATGTGTAGATGTTCGCATGACGTGCTTATGTCGCTGACAGATTCTCATGTCTGGAGCCTACAGAGGCGTTACACTTCCCATTGGGGGTCGATTTGTAACACCCTCCTTGGCTGACCGACTCGAATATGGTCGTTTCTCTTCATCTCTTCTTCATATTCATCCCTTGAACAAGCATTTCATCTCTTCACCACTTTTGGACCTCATTCACAAGCTTCACAATCCCTTCACAAACTCCAAGCAGCCTCTTCACCATCTCTTCAATCTCCAAACACTTTACACTTCACAGCAACAACATCAACACTCCACCACTTCAATAGAGCAAGTGTGGAATAAACACCATTGCAACAGAGGCTTGAGTTCCTCTCATTTTCTCCCCCATTATCCTTGAGTGCTCTTGGTGGAGGTGGTAAGCTTTCAATCCTCTCCTCTATTACTTGGTTGAGTAGCATAATATTGTTTTATAGTGTTTTAAGTGCTCTTTTCTTTATTTCTACTTTTCTCTCTATCTTCTTGGCTATCCATGGAGGTGGGAACACCAAAACAAGGTTTGACTGAGGCAGGACCCTATACAACCACCAAACATTTTCCCTCTCTCTTATGTGTGGGTATTGAAGACACTCATGAGCTGGAAGCTTCATCACTCACATGGTTGTAAGTATTTCTTTCCTTTCTTCTTCTTATCTTTATTAGATTTATTTCACTTTATCTAAGTTCTATTACTTTTTGTTATTTTCCTGTATTCTATGGTTTTTAGCATTTAGAGTAGAAGTAGTCACTTAGCTGCTTTCTGAGATAAACTCACTTTCTGGTCTGTATGAGATGCCAACGTTCCATGGAGATTCTAGTGTGCCGCGTTGTCATCTGTTTCCTACACTGTCGTCCTTTGGCTGAGAGCTTGTCAGTCTATCTAGAAAACCTCTATGACCTGCTCTTTCAGATTTTGAAACTCTCATTACTGTTCCTTGAGGTAGTATAGGGCAGTTCACCCCGTGAGGCTCTCTAAATGAAGAGAACTCGTGAGTAGCGAATCCCCCTATATTATACCATGATAGATCCTTCATATGGAAAAAATAACGAAGGACTCTTTGAAATATCAGTATGGATGCTTTAGAATCAAGAATAGTTGAAATTATAACTCCAGTAGCCATTAAGTATGATATGGAGCTCTTTCCCATAGATGACCAAACTATAAAATTCAACCTAGGTAAGCATACACGAGAAACTAATATCTAGGAGATACAAATAGCTATGTTGACCATCATGTCTAGGATTGATAAGGATAAAAAATAGTCGAGAACTGAAAGAAAAATCCACCTATCTCTCTTCCTACATCAAGCAATTAGTGATCCCCTTGCAAACTATGGATGAATATCTTGTATCTCTAGTGCTCATCTCCTAGTAGGATGCATTAAAATTGGATGAAATAAAATGTATATTAGTGTAACCAAGCAATGTATGGGGGACTTGTATGATTATGTATGTAAAATCATAGATGAAGCCATAAATATGCATGATAAATCTAAAATGGTTGGGGACATGGTGATATCATTAAGGGAAATTTTTTAAGAGGAATTGGATACATGTTCTTTGAACCTTCCTTGCATTGAAATAATGTCAAAGATGAATTTTGAGATCTTAATAAAGGAAGACATACTATGAAAGGAAGATTTCTTACTACTAGATGTATGGATGTAGATAGTGAGATTGAGAGTGGAATATCTTGAGGTAGATTTAGATAAGCTGATTATAGTCCATAGTGATGTAGTATACATTGTTCTTGGTTTGTAGGAATTAATTGATAAGACCTTAGGCTATAATTGCAACAAATAATAACTCATTATTGCTATGACTTTGCTACAATCCTACCTCATTTGATAGGATGATGATTAATTTTATCTTCAAAGAATTTGAGAAATAGGTAGGAAAGTAACACTCCTAGTTCTATGACATATCTATCACTTATAAAACCTACCACTTCATATTTAATCTCATTGATTTGGACTAGATATGAAGATAAATAACCATGTTCTCATGATATTCATAGAGTATGATAGGAAATATTTTTCCATAGATAATGAGACCTTGAAAGAAGACATCATTGATGAGGATGAGATAAAATAGAACTAGATTTTAATTAAATATTTGATATTTTGACTTGTCATTTGTGTAACTTTGTTTTAATGAATGAAATTACACTCCATATATTAAGTGTTACCTTGCCTCAAAATCAATTATTTTAACATGGATTATATTGTGATTTCATTTATAAAAGTGGTTCTAGAAAAGGAAAAAAATGTCTTGGAACTTTTTCTATTTGAGTTAGATACCATAGATCTAAAGGTTGGTAGTATTGAATGGTGGAGATCTTCTTACCAAAAAAATTAAATGATTTGAACTCGTGGCCCTTAGATGGAATTAATTTGACATAGAAATAATTATGCAAAGATGTAATAGAGGTTCTACAATATATATAAATATGTAGGCTTCTATGAATAGAGGGTTAGAAACTATTAGAATATAATGCCACTTTATTTCTCTCATTTGGAATTATCTCTCATGGTTTTCAATCTCTAATTATTTTTATAGTATTTTATGACTACATATTTGTGAATATATAATGAGCTTGTATGTGTTTCATATCACTAGTATTTTGTTGAGGGTAGAATACTCTATGTGATCAACCTAAACACCCTTTTCTATCCTTTAAGGAATAATATCATTAAACTATATTATTAATTGGGTAGTTAATGTGGATTTATTTTGTTTTTGTTCCATCCCATTGAAAATTTCTTTCTTTTTGTGGAGTTGCAAATTCCTTAGCTACGAAAGTATATGTTTTATTTTGTAGATTTATCTATTCATTTACTATTATGTGGACACTAGCAAATCAAGTTTAGTTTCTTTTAAATCTAACTCTTCTCTCCTTATATATATATATATTAGTTATATTAGATTAATTTTAGGAACTAAATATTAAAAAAGTATCAATTTTAATCTCTTATTGTAAGTGCATTATCCATTGTCGAGTTCACAAGTTGAACAATTCATTTGGGAAATGTACATTTGAATTAGACTTTCTAAGATGTATATGATGAATTGAAACATAGTTTAGTGGTGAGTTCAAGTGAAGAAATAAGTTTCTATAGGTCCCTTTGATTGGAACAAAAACACATCAATCATTGAGTTATCTTGCATGAGTAAAACATGGTTACAAAGACCTTAGGGATAGTCAGTTTTTTATTCGAGATTGATTTTCTTTTAGGATAAGTTGGACACATAGAATTTCATTTGATTTTTTTAGTGTGTCAAAACATCCTTAAAAACTACCATAATTGGTGGATCATTAGGATGCCATGGATAATGTAAATACATCAAGTTGCAAAATAGTCTTGCTCCTTGTATTGATTAAGCTAAGTATTCTAATCACCTGATGTGGATAATATGACATTATTTCCACATAAGTACAATCCATTGCATGCTTTAGAGGAAAAAAATACATAACTCATTATGCTCTACCAAATTCCCATATTTAAGCTTAACAATCTATTTCCCTATTTCTTGTTATTTTAATTCTAATCCTATATAAATGCAAGAGTGTTGGTTCTAGTGTTCACAAATTTATTCAATAATTTATCCATCTCATGCTTGATTATCTTCTCCTGTATAGATTTCTATAGCTCAAGTTTTGTTCTTTATTTTTGTAGAAACATGAACCTAATAGGTTTTGGAATGGAACTAATTGCTAGTCAATTATTTACAATTGAGTTTTATCCTCTTTGTGATGTTCTATCCTAAAATAAATTTTACAAAGGAATGGTGATGGGAATTTTTTTATAGAATGAAACTCACTCCTTTTTCAATGATTATAACATTCAATCCTTGATGCAGGAGCATCCAACAGTGTAGGGAAATCTTGCATCACCTGAAAAAAATTACTTTTTCCTTAATTTATTTTGTTGTTTTGAGTTCCATGATGGCACATATGGGGTGTAAGATAGTCAGAAGTCAGAAAAGGAAAAAAATAGTCACTTAATATTTTTAGTAAGTTAGCCTAAATAGGCTCGTATGGACCTAAAAATTTACCCCAAGGAGCATAATTGAAAAACATTTTTTGGTCACGTAAGAATCATCTCAATTCCCTGCACGGTTTGGGAGATATCAAAGTTTCTATCGTGGGAAATTTATCCAATACAACTTCAAATTCAAATATGAAAATGTTAGAGGCCCTGAAACAACTCAAAAAGTTGATGAACCGATCGCTAATGGGTTCGACGTTGTAGATCTCTTTGAGAACTTTCCAATGATATGTCATAATAGCAAATCAGACACCTAGATCAAATTCCCTACACGGTTTGAGAGATATTAAAGTTTCTATCCTAAGAAATTTCTCCAATACAACTTCAAATTCAAGTATGAAAACCTTAGAGGCCCCGAAACAACTCGAAAAGTTGATGAACCAATCTCTAATGGGTTCAAAATTGTAGATCTCTTTCAAAACTTTCTAATGATATGTTATAATAGAAAATAAGACACACAGATCAAAAGTTATGGCCCCACGAAGTTGCCCCACTAAAAAGTGAATTTCATTATAATTCCTTCCTAGGCAAGAAATCAAATGGCGGGACTTTTGGTACCAAAACAAAAGGGAAAGTTGAAATTTGTAGAACATTCTAGGGTGGTTATTGGGCTAAAATAAAAGGGTTAAGTGGGGGGTTGTAGAAGGTGGTTCCATTAGTGTAGATTGTGGCTTTAAATAATAAATTTTGTTTTCAGAGTTGATTTTGTTGTAATGAATCAAGCCCATGAGGTTGTGACATGTAAGTTTTGAATTTGTAATTTCATTTTTTGAAAATAATTGAAAGTGAGTTATTTTTTTGTTTCAGATCTTCTGTGTTCGTATCTATTGTTGTGTTTTGTGTGGTGTGGCCGTCATCAAGTGGTATTAGAGAAATTTTTCCTAAGTGTGTAAAAAATCATTGAACGTGATGCAGTTTGCACCAGGACTTGTGGTTGTGGGTTTTTGAGAAAGGTGGTCAAAATTCCTCCGCAAAGAAACCATGGTGGTGGAAGAAATGTTATTGTACCAGAAGAGGGTTTTAGAGCCCTGCAAAGACAAGTTCAAGCACTACAAGAGAAGCTACGCCAAGGGTTTGAGCCAAAAAGAGGAGATGAAAGTGATGATGAAGCTAATAATGAGGAAAAATTTGAAGAAGAACAAGAAGCAGAAGATCCATAGCAAGTCAGATTATTTAAGGCCATCTCTAAGATTGGGAAAAGGCCAAAGATTGATGTTTCTACATTTGCTAGAAATCTAAACCTAGAAGATTTGATTGATTAGATCAATGATATGGGGGAGTACTTTGAGTATGAGGAGGTGGAAGATCCTGAGAGGGTCAAATTTGCAAAGACCAAACTAAAGGGTCATGAGAATATTTGGTGGAAAGAGGTACAACTAGAACGAAATCGAAGAGGAAAAGGGAAAATAACAAGATGGGATTGTATGGTGGAAAAATTAAAAGGACTGTTCATTCTTGTGGATTATTAGCTAGATTTGTTGAGGAAGATGCAAGGGTTGAAACAAGTGGGAAAATTCTTCGAGTATACAAAAGAATTCTACCATGTCTTAATTAGAACGGTCCATTTTGAGGCCAATAAGGAGAAATTTTCTTGTTACATAAATGGGTTGAAGCCAAGTATTCAAGAAGAGTTGGGTCTGGTAAGAATGTTTACCATTGAAGATGCATATCAATTTGCTTTGAAGGTGAAGAAAAGTTGAATAAAAGATTTGAAATCAAGCAAAGAGGTGGGGGTCATGGTGGAAAGACTAGTGGATGGTCATATGGAGGTTGAAATGAAGATCAAAAGAAGGGTGAAGGATCTAGTAGCAACCAAAACTAGAAAGGAGATAACACCTATCGTCCTCATGATCAGAATGATGGAGACTAAAGAGGAATATCTAGACGAGGACTGTGAAGAGGAGGCTTTCCTGGAACCTATTTCTAGTGTAGAGAAGGACATAGAGCCTATGAGAGTCCTCAACATCAAGGAAAAACAAATATAATAATTGAGGGTAATGTAAGAGTTGCAAATGTAGAAGAAGATACCGAGTCTTCACATTCCGAGGATCCAGAAAGAGGAGAGGTTCTTGTTACTAGAAGAGGCTTGCTGAATGAGAAGGAACCAACTCAAAGGAGGAATTTTTTTCACACCAGATGTAAGTGTGAAGGTAAAGTTTGCAATGTTATTATTGATGGAGGTAGTATTGATAACCTTGTTTCAAAAGAGATGGTTAATAAGTTGCAGTTGGAGAGAAGAAGGCATCCAAACTCATACCAGATTGCTTGGTTGTAGAAGGACCATAAAGCCTTGGTAAATGAACAATGTAGATGGTAAAGTTCAAGATTGGAAATTACCATGATGAGGTATTGTGTGATATTATGCCTATGGATGTTTGTCATATGTTGTTAGGCAGACCATGGCAGTTTGATTGGCGATCAGTACATGTTGGACATGCCAACACCTATTCTTTGATAAAAGATGGAGTTTGTCATAAGTTGAAGCCCTTGAAAGAAGCATAGGAAAAGGTATGTAGTAATGCGAGAATTTTTTTGGTTGATGGAAGAAAATTCCTAGAAGGTATGAGGCATGAGCATATGTGTTTTGCATTGATCCCTAGAGTTGATAAAGAAGATACTAGTGAGGTACCTATAAAGGTTTTAGATATGTTGAATGTGTTTCAAGATATTGTCTTTGATAATGTACCTGAAGGTTTGCCTCTAGTAAGAAAGATTAGTAATCAAATGGACCTAATTATTGGAGCCAATTTTCCAAATAAGGCAGCCCATTGAATGACTCCAACAGAGAATGAAGAGTTGAACAAACAAGTGCAAGGGTTATTACAGAAGGGATTGATTCAAGAGAGTATGAGTCCATGTGCAATACTTGTAGTACTAGCACTGAAGAATGATGGAGAATGGAGGATGTTTATAGACTCTCGAGCTATCAACAAGATTACTATCAAGTATAGATTTCCCTTACCAAGGATGGTTGATATTATGGATTGTTTGAGTGGAGTTGAGTACTTCACAAAGATAGATTTTAAGAGTGGATACCACCTATGATATCCTCGAGTTTTACCTATTCTAAATCTGCAAAAACAACTAAAAATGCAATGGAAAAACACAAAGAACACCTCAAAAGATTAGCCTAAGGAATGATAAAGCATAGAAATAAGCTAAAATGAAGATTATAAGACGATTATACCTTCTTTGCTGCTGAAATTACTTGGTTGGCCCTTGATTTTGATTGCTTTTTATGCTCCTTAGATTGCTATTGATGTAGCTAAATGCAAGATTAACTATATGGTGGGATGCAAAATGCAAATGGCTAAAATGGATGGCTATATGAGAGAAAATGCTTGTAAAATGAGAGCACAAAATGATAGCATAAGGTTGCTTAAACGACTAAGTGTTAAAAATGCCTTAGAGGAGGGGTATTTATAGAGGAATTTGAATTCTCTAGAGAATTCAACAGTTGAAATTTATCTAACAAGGCCAAAATGAAGGACTAAGGTGAGTTGAGGACTCACAAGCCTTCACATTTTGACATGTGGAATGTGAAGTGGCTAAGGGTGAGATGATGTGTAGGTGATGTGGAAGGAGAGTAAATGATGTAGAGAAAGGACAAGTACCTTCCAAGTACCTTGGGGAGTGAGAAGATTTCCTCAAAAAGGAACTTCTTGTCCCCAAGTGAGAATGAAAGTGACATTTGAGGAATTTTGGAATTCCTCAAAAATCTCCATGGGAAATTAGAAAGTGGTTGGAGAAATAAATGTGAATTAAAAATTCACATTCTTAGGAGAATCTAATGGATAAGAAAGAGTCTCCAAAAAGGTGGGAATTGGTCACATGTGGATGAGGTGACAAGTCAAATGTTCTAGAAGTCTTGGAAGGATAAAATATGAATTAAAAATTCACATGGGGAGGAGAAAGACCTAGGATGAATAAATGTGAATTAAAAATTCACATGGGAAAGAGGGTCAATGTCAAGAAAGACAAATGAAAAGGTTGACTAAAAAGTGGTGCTAAAAGTGGCTAATGACTTTGATTAAGGTTGTGCAAATATTTGATTAGGGTAATTAATGAGAGATTAGAAGCAAGTGGAAAATGTAGGAGGATGTGACATTAACCTCTGATTAAGAGGATGGACATCTTAATCATGAATTAATTAAATTAATCTAGATTAAAAATAGATTATGGAGGATGTGACAAGGAGAGAGAAAAGTAGAATTTTAAATTAATTTTAATTCAAAAAAGGTTAAGATGATTAAATTAAATAAATTGATGTATTTATTTAATTTAGAGAGGAAAAAGGTGTAAGGTAAAGCATTTAATTGTTAAATTAAATACTTTAAGAACCTTAGGCGGGAAGTGTAATATTAATTAAATAAATTAATATTGACGGAATGGATGAATAAAGAGGTAAATTTGATCGTATGGGAGTGATCAAATTTGGATGTCTGCACCACCAAATACAGATTAGAGAAGGAGATGAATGGAAGACAGCCTTCAAAACCAAGGAGAACTTGTACAAGTGGTTAGTCATGCCTTTTGGGCTAAGCAATGCACGAAGCACATTTATGCAGCTTATGTATGAGGTAATGAAAGAATTTTTAGGAAAAAATGTTATTTGTTTATTTAGATGATATTCTAATTTTCATTAAGACATTGGAGGAGCACTTGATGCATATCTGAAGAGTTTTTGAGAAGCTAAGGGAGGAGAGGTTGTTGATTAATTTGAAGAAATGTAGTTTTGTGAAGAGAGAGTTGGTGTGTCTAGGATTTGTTGTCTCAGTAGAGGGTCATAAAATGGATCCAAAGAAAGTGAGAGCTATCATTAAATGGACTACTCCAAGGAGTGTTAAAGAGGTAAGATCATTTCATGGTCTAGCAGGTTTTTACATAAAGTTTATTAAGAATTTCAATAGTATTTGTGCACCTCTAATTGAAGAAATGAGGGGATAGAAAGGATTTTAAATGGACTAGAGGAGCAGTAAAGAGTTTTGATATGTTGAAGAAGAAATTCATAGAGCAACATGTTTTGGCACATCCAGATTTCAATAAGGTCTTTTAGGTAGATTGTGATGCTAGTGGCACTGCCATAGGAGCTGTTTTTATTCAAGAAGGTAAGCTTGTTGCCTATTTTAGCGAAAAGTTGAATGATGCTAAGAAGAAATATTTTTTCTATGATCAAGAGTTTTATGCTATAGTTCAAGATTTGAAGAAATGGAGACACTATTTTTTTCCAAAAATTTGTTTTATATACTGATCACCAGGCTTTGCAGTATCTCAATAGTCAAGGAAAGTTAAATTGAAGGCACTTAAAATGGGTTGAGGTTTTGCAGAGTTATACATTTTTTTTTAAGCACAGGAGTGGAAGGTCAAACAAAGTTTTAGATGCCTTAAGTAGAAGGAAAAAATTGTTGATAGAGATGAATATAGAGGTTGTTGGGTTCAATGAACTCAAGAGTTTGTATCCTGAAGATCTAGACTTTGCAGAAGCTTGGAAGGCTTGTTTGGAACCTGTTACATTGGATAGGACAAGGTGGTTGGATTTATTAATCCAAGATCGGATGTTGTTTAGAGGAATCCAATTGTGCATTCCAAGGAAAACTATGAGTGAGAATCTAATCAAGGAGAAGCATAGTGGAGGATTGCATGAACATTTCGGTCGAGATAAGACCATTACTCTTGTTAGTGAGAATTATTACTATCCACAGTTACAACAAGATGTGAAGAAGTTTGTATAAAGTTGCAAAGTATGTCAAATGGTGAAGGGAACAAGTCAAAATACTGGATTATATCAACCATTACTTGTACCTGAGAGGCCATGGGGGGACATTAGCATGGATTTTGTTCTTTGCTTGCCAAGGACACGAGGGGAAATGGATCCCACATTTGTGGTGGTGATAGATTTCTTAAATATGGCACTATCGACCCGCGGTCATAAGACCAATGATGCTGTCTTGTGTTGCAAAAGTTTTTTCTTAAAGAGGTGGGTGAGGATCGTATGGTCTACTAAAGAGTATAGTTCTGTAAAAGATACCAAATTTGTTGGTTATTTTGGAGTGACATTTCATGGGAAGACAGATTTGAAGTCTGAATTCCGCATACCTGCATAGACTAATTGATAAACAAGGTGGTGAATAGGAGCTAAAATGCACTAAGATGCTTGCTTAGTAAGAGATAAGCCTAAGGGATGGATTTGATTATACCATGTATAATTTGGTTTTGGCAAAAATTCCGGCCAACATGAGTTGAATTCGCTTAAATCAATTCCATATTGTATGGAGTAGTCCAAGAACTACTTTGAACAAGGGAAGCATTTTGGATAAGGGGAAGAAGAGTAGTGCTGAGGGGTCAAGATTTTGGCTGAAAGCACCAAGAATTCCAAATTTAAGAGGAAGAAACATATTAATAAGATTAACTCACAATATAAGGCTAAGGACGACCATAAAAGGAGGTATAAGGAGTTCCATGTGGGAGATGAAGTCATGGTTCATTTGTGAAAGGAGAGGTTTCTAGTTAGTACATACAACAAGTTAAATATGAAGAAGTTTGAACCATGTAAGATCCCAAAGAAGCATGATTCAAGAAATGCATATGAGGTAGAGTTTCCTGATGAGATTCATATTTCACTTATGTTTAACATTTAAAATTTAACAGAATATCATGAAGGGGCAATTAATGAAGAAACAATAAAAGCACAGTGGAATATTCTAGCACCTACTTTAGAAAAGGAGGAGATAGAATTTTTTTTGGATAGTCGTGTGGGTAGAAGCACAAGAAATATGAAATATGTAGAGTACTTGGTGAGTGGAAAGGAAGGCCTGTTGAAGACTCATCGTGGTTGTCTGAAGCTGAGGTTAATTGTCTTGGTTTTCCTCTAACTCCTGATAAGTGAAAGGGCCACTTTTCAAATTACCCTAGGTGTCTGATGTAGGAGCATCTAGTTGTGTAAGGCAATCTTGCATCACCCAAAAAAACATTTTTCCTTAATTTCTTTAGTTGTTTTTAGTTCCATGGTGTCATTTATGTGGTGTAAGATAGCTAGAATTCATAAAAGGAAAAAAATGGTCTCTTACTATTTTTAGTAAGTCAACCTAAACAGGCTCGTATGGACCTAAAAAATTACCTCAAGGAGCATAACTGAATTTTTTTTTTGGCCATGAAATAATCATCTCAATACCCTACACAATTTGGGAGATATTAAAGTTTTTGTCTTGGGAAATTTCTCCAATATAGCTTCAAGTTCAAATATGAAAACCTTAGAGGCCCCAAAACAAATTGCAAATCTCTGATGGGTTCAACGTTGTAGAAATCAAATGGCAGGAATTTTGATGCCAAAACAAAAGGGAAAGTTGAACTTTCTAGAACATTTTAGGGCAGTTATTGGGGTAAAATAAAAGGGTTAAGTGGGGGGTTGTACAAGGTGGCTACATTAGTGTAGATTGTGTCTTCGAATAATATATTTTGTTTTCAGAGTTGATTTTATTGTAATGAATGAAGGCCATAAGGCTATGGCATGTAAGTTTTGAATTCGTAATTTCATTTTCTAAAAATAATTGAAAGTGAGTTATTTTTCGATCTCACATCTTCTATGTTGGTATCTATTGTTGTATTTTGTGTGGGTTTCGGGGCAGTGTGGCCCTCATCAATCTTGGCTTATTCAAATCCCCATTAATTTATCTTCAAAATATTTAATATTTTCTTATTTTATCAATAATTTTGAATTTTTTCCATACTTCATAGGCTAGCAATATGTTTGCTTTGATACCATTATCCTATCCTCCATAAATTTCATATTAAAGATATACCACATTAAGATCACCAATGTCTCATGAGGGTGAGGTGAGAGAATATAGTGAGTAAATATTATTATTCACTACTTTTTAATAATCCAAATCTTATGAGGGCAAGGTGAGAGAATACAAGTAAATAATGATTTGTATATATTTAATTGAAATAAATAACAATACCAAAAAATATATAGCAATACAGTGCTCAAATAATATAAACATGTTAAATATCTTAATAGTCAACACACAAATATGAATTAAAATTCTTGCACAATATATTATTGCTTAAAATCTATAAAACATGGCCTATAATCCAAATAAAAGTTTTCAATACAAATACTATATCTCTATTAGATTTCCCTCAAGGAATGAAAGGGGTTTCATCCTCTATTCTCTAAGAAAAGAAAGTGTTTTATCCTCTAATCTCAAGAAACCAAATATTTTCATCCTTGAATTCTATAACCAAACACAAGGCTCAAACTATGACAAATAGTTGATAAAATTTGTAGTTATCTTCAAGAGTATCCAAGAACCTCATATATTGTATTAGGAAGGAAACTTGGGGGGAGAAAAACTTGAATGCCCAATTTCCTCTTAAGAATAGAAATTAAAATATTAATGAGATTCCCTCCCAAAAATATCCATCTTTTCATGAATGCTAATGATGAGGGCACAGCCTGAGACATAGAAAATAATCCACAAACAAGAGAATAATTTTATTATTCAGAAAATGGAGCTTCTTACATGCAGATGATCTCAATCCCCAAGTTCTACAACACATGCAAGTTATAGAAAGCTACAGAATAACCCTTTCACAATACGCGAGCTTGTCCCCCAAAAAGTTACCCAAAAATTAGAAACCCACCCATAAATAGAGCTCCTCATAAGTTTGGAGCCAAAACAACATTCAAATTTGAGTTTAGGCAGTTTGGCACCGAAAATTTACAAGATGATGTTCAAATTTCAAAAGAGCATTTGCAATTGTATCTTCTAGAAAGTGTGCCAACTTCCCAGGGCCATAACTTTTGATCCAGGACTCCGATTCGCAAACCGTTTGAACTGTTGGAAAGGTCTCGAAGTCAATAACACGCTCAAAATTTTCTATGCTGATTTTAGAAAGTTTTAGGGGCATTCCGGGAAATCTAAGTGCTTCAAATCTAACTCAGAATATTTTCAGGTGCAAATCTGGGAAACTAAAACTACAATATCTTTCAACCCAGGAATAGAAAATAAAAACCATAAATTGGGAATTTCATTATGATAAAAAGGGTATCCAAAAATGTAAAAACATCTAAAATTTGAGAAAATTCAAATTTAACTATTTTTGGGTGATGCAAGATTTGCCCTTACACCACTGGATGCTCCTGCATCAGACACCCAGGGTAATTTGAGAAGTGACCCCATCATGTCTTAGATGGTGGAGGAGAACCCAAACAGTCAACCTCTGTCTTAGGCAACCAGGATGAATCTTCAACAGGCCTTCCTTTCCATTTCACCAGATATTCTTCATACTGCCTGTTCTTGATACTCCTTCCCACATGACTATCCAGGACTTCTTCAATCTCCTCCTTTTTTGAAGTAGGTGCTGGAATCCCACACTGTTCCATCGTTGGTACTTCCTCTGCACCACCTTCATGACACTCTGTCAAATCTGAAATGTTGAACATAGGGGAAATGTTGAATCCATCCGGCAACTCTACCTCATATGCATTCCCTGAATCATGCCTCTTCAAAATTTTACAGGGACAAAACTTCTTCATCTTCAATTTATTATATGTTCCCATTGGAAACCTTTCTTTCCTCTAGTGGACCATCACTTCATCACCAATCTGAAACTCCTTATACCTCCTCTTCTGATCTGCCTTAGCCTTATACTGCATGTTCATCTTGTTAATATGTTCTCTTACCTTTTCATATATATCCTTGATGTGTTCTGCAAAATCTTTGGCTTCAACACTTATTTTCTTCTCTTGGTCCATCTTCCTCAATTTTGGAGCTGTTTTGGGGCTACCTCTATACACAATCTATAATGGTGATCTACCAGTGCTTTTGTTGACAAAATTGTTGTAAAAAAATTCTTCCTGGGGTAAGATCAAGTCCCATCCCTTGGGTTTATCTCCTACCAAACATCTCAGTAAGTTACCCAGACTCCTGTTAACAACCTCTATCTGCCCATCTATTTGTGGATGGTGTGCAAAACTAAACTTCAACTCTATCTTCAGCTTCTTCCACAAGGTCCTCCAAAAGTACCCCACAAATTTGGTGTCACGATCTGAAACAATAATCTTTGACAAACCATGTAGCCTCACCACCTCTTTGAAGAATAAGTCAGCAATGTGGACTACATCATGGGTCTTCTGACATGGAATGAAATGTGCCATCTTCGAAAACCTATCAACCACCACAAGACTGAATCATTTCCTCGTTGTGTCCTTGGCAAACCAAGAAAAAAGTCCATACTTATATCCTCCATGGCCTCTACGGAGTACGGGCAAAGTTGATATAAACCTATCTGACTCACTCCTTTAGCCATCGACATACCACAGCTTTGTACAAACTTCTTCACATCCTGTGACAAGCGGGGCCAATAATGTGCTCCCGCGTGTAGCAATGTCTTATCTCGACCAAAATGTCCTGCCATTCCTCCACTATGCTTCTCCTTTATCAGGTTCTCCCTCATGGAACTCCCCGGGATACACAATTGACTTCCCTTAAATAACATGCCATCCTAGATTATGAAATCCAGCCACCTTGTCCCATCCACTGTAACAGGTTCCTTGCAAGCTTTCCAAGCCTCTGCAAAATTAGGATCTTCTGCATACAGTTTCTTGAGTTCATTGAACCCAACCATTTCAATTTGCTTCTTTTTCATCAATGTATGCCTCCTACTTAAGGCATCTGCAACCTTATTTGACTTCCCACTCCTATGTTTCAAAACAAAGGTATAACTCTGCAAAAACTCTACCCATTTCATATGCCTTTGATTTAATTTTCACTAACTATTAATGTACTGCAAGGCCTAATGATTAGTATATGGAACAAATTCCTTCAGCAACAAATAATGTTTCCATTTCTTTAATGCTTGAACTATCGCATAAAATTCCTGATCATATACAAAATAATTTCTCTTGGCATCATTTAACTTTTTCATTGAAATAGGCAATGGAAAGCACCTTCTTGGCTCAACACTACTCCAATGGAACAACCACTAGCATCACAATACACTTGAAACACCTTGTTGAAATTTGGGAGGGCTAGAACGGGTTGCTCTGTCACCTTCTGCTTCAACAGTTCAATACTTTTTTCCGCTCTAGTGCTCCACTTGAATTATTTTCTATCACCTCTCATTGTTTCAATCAAGGGTCCACAAATACTACTGAATTTTTGAATGAACTTTCTATAAAAACTAGCGAAACCATAGAAATATCTCACCTCGGTAGCAGTTCTTGGGGTAGGCTATTCCAGAATAGCCTTCACCTTCTTTGGGTCCATCTTGAGACCTTCTGCTGAGAAAAAAAACCCAAAGTACACTAACTCCCTCTTCACAAAACTGCTTCTTGGATTAATCAACGAGTTTCTCCTTCTCTTAGCAACTTCTCGAAAGGCTCTCCAAATATGCATCGAGGATGCTCATCCAATGTCTTCTTGGAAATCAAAATATCATCTAAATACATAATAAACAAAACTTCGAAATTCTTTTAGTATTACCTCGTTCATGAGCATGAATATTGCTTTCGGTCACATTAGTTAGCCAAAGGCATGACTAACCACTTTCATTATAGGCCCTCTTTGGTGCGGAAGCTGATCTTCCATTCATCTCCCTCAAATCTAGATGCGGTGATTTCAACCGCGATCGATCTTTGTGAAGTCTTGAGAGCTCCCACTCAAGCGATCCATGGTCATCAATGCTTGGAAATATGTATGATTGTTATCTTGTTTATGGCTCGAGAATTTGTACCATCCTCCCTCCCCATCCTTCTTTGGTAGCTAATGCTGCTTGAGTCTCACTTTGCACATGGACTCAAACTCTCTTTTATCAAACCCTTTCTCAACAACTCTTGAACTTGTTTGTTCAACTCCTCATTTTATAGCTGGAGTCATTATATGAGCTGCCTTATTTGGCAAACTGGCTATAGGAATCAAGTCAATCTTATGACTGATCTTCCTTATTGGTGGTAAACCCTCAGGTACATTATCAGAAACAATATCCTGAAACTCATCCAATATCCCAGAAACTTCTTTTGTAACCTTCTCACTATCTTCCTTACTCACTCTAGGAATCAATGCATAACACACATGCTCATGCTTCATACCTTCTAAAATTTTTCTTCCATCTACATTACAAATTCTAGCACTATTGCATACCTTTTCTTCGGTCTCCTTCAGGGGTTTCAACTTGTGACGAACACCATCCTTTGTCAAGGAATAAGTGTTTGCATGGCCATCATGTATAGCTCGCCTATCGAACTGCCACGACCTCCCCAACAACATGTGACATGCATCCATGGGGATGATATCATAGAGTACCTCATCATGGTAGGTCCCAATCTTGAACTTTACTAGGAACTGCTCATTGACCAAAACTTTGTGTTCTTTTTGCAATTAGGCAATCCGATATGAATGCAGGTGCCTTTCCCTCTTCAGCTTCAACTTTGTGACCATCTCCTTTGACACTAGATTATCAGTGCTCCCACTGTCAATAATGACATCACACCATTTTCCTTCACACTTGCACCTTGTGCGAAATAGATTCTTCCTTTATTCTTGTTCCTTTTCCTCATTCACCAGGGCTCTCCTAATCACTAGCGCTTCTCCCCTTTCAACATCATCGGAATGTTCAGATTGGGCATCCTCATCTACATGCGCAACCCTTCCATGACCTTCTAGCCTTTTGTTTTCCCTTCCTTGGTGTTGTGGACATTCATAGGCTCAATGCCCTTCTTCACCACACTGGAAACATGTTCCTTTGAAACCACCTCTTCCAGATCCTTGTCCATATCTCCCTCGTCCTCTACCTCTTTGATCACCACTGTTTTGATCTCGAGGGCAGTATAAGTTGTCATTTCTTTGGCTTTGGCTGGTACCCACATCTTCACTTTTCTTTTCGTCATCATTTCGGCTTCCTGAAGGTCTTCCATTGTCCCTTCCGCTTTTACCCCCTCATCCTTTTTTCTTGTCATCAAATCTTTTGTTCAGCTTTTCTTCCACCTGCAGAGCAAACTGATACACATCCTCAATGGTCATTCTGACTAGGCTTAACTCCTTTTGAATGCTTGGTCATAACCCATTAAGATATCGGGCTACCTTCTCCTTATTGGCCTCTGTGTGACCTGTTATGATGATTATCTTGTGAAAATCTTTAGTATATTCTTTCACAGATCTACTTCCTTGCTTCAACCCTTGCAATTTCTTCAATAGATATAACTCGTAGTCCACTGGTATGAACTGCTTCTTCAGTTTCTCTAGCATGCGATCCCATCTGGTGATCTTGCCTTTTCCTCTTCAATTTCTTTCCAACTGGACCTCTTTCCACCAAATACTGGCATGGCCCTTCACCTTCATTTTCACAAACCTAACCCGATCTGGGTCCTCTATTTCCTCATACTCAAAATATTCTTCTAGGTCGTTGATCCAGTCGATCAACTCTTCCAGATTCAGACTTCCGAAATAACTGGTGACTTCTGCTCTGGGTCTTTTCCTAATCTTCAAAATGGCCCTTATTAGCCACATTTGGTCTTGATCAATTGCTTCTTCTTCCTCTTCTACATTTGAACCTTCTTCCTCTCCTTCATCCTCAGTTTCCTCCCTCGGTTTTAACCCTCTTCTCAATTGCTCTTGTAACGTGTCAATCTGTCTCTGGAGGCTTGCCAGTGCATCTCTTCCACTAGCATTTCTACCACCTCAACCACCTCTGGCACCACCATGCCTACCAGGCATCACTCTTGGAGGCATCTTTCTTGACCTCGACCCATAATCACGATCCTAGTGTGAACTGCCTCTTGATCGACGATCTGTCCACACGCTCAAGAAAACCTGCTCTGATACCACTTGATGAGGGCACAACCCAAGAGAAAGAAAATAATCCAATAACAAGAGAATAATTTTATTATTTAGAAAATGGAGCTTCTTACATGTAGAGGATCTCAATCCCTAAGTTCTACAACACATGCAAGGATTCTGAGAGAGAAATACAAAACCGGCGCGCGTATCGACTTTGTCTAAAGTTACCCAAAATTGAAACCCACCCATAAATAGAGGCTCCTCATAAGTTTGGAGCCAAAACAACATTCAAATTTGAGTTTAGGTGGTTTGGCACTGAAAATTTACAACATGAAGTTCAAATTTCAAAAGAGCATTTGCAATTGTATCTTATAGAAAGTGCACCAACTTCCTGAGGCCATAACTTTTGATCCAGGACTCTGATTCGTGAACCGTTTGAACCATTGGAAAGGTCTCGAAGTCAATAATGCACTCAAAATTTGCTATGCCAATTTTGGCAAGTTTTGGGGGTGTTCTGGGAACTCTAAGTGCCTCAAATCTAACTCAGGAGATTTTTAGGTACAAATATGGGAAACTAAAACTGTAATATCTTTCAACCCAGAAACAGAAAAAAAAACCATAAATTGAGAATTTCATTATGAAAAAAAGGGTATCCAAAAATGTAAAAACATCTAAAAACTGAGAAACTTGAAATTTAACTATTTTTGGGTGATGCAAGAAATCCCTTACACCACTGGATGCTCCTGCATCAACTAACTTGTAACTGTTCATTAATAACTTATCATATAATTTGTTATGGTGAAAGTAAAATGTCCTAAGGGTTACAACAACCATTTTTGAAAACCCATATCCGCAAATGTTGAAATTGAATATGATTTATAATTATATTATTTTTATCTTAGTTTCCTAACCCATGGTCCCTTTATTAAGATTAAGTTTCTACCCTTATCAAGTAAATAATAATTTGACATAACTATATTTATTTAAGGAAAAGGGAAATTAACTTATGGATGCATTATTCTTAAAAGAGATGAGGTAGAAAAAATAGAACTGATAAAATGTTCCCTAATTATCAAGGTTTTTTCCAAAGATAAGGATAAGGTAGCTTGGAAGGAAAATTTATCTAAATCTAAGTGGCATAAAATATTTTTGGAAGATCTAAGGTCAAGTGTTATAACTATGGAAAGACTAGCCACATTAAGAAGAACTGCAATAAGAAGTAGATGAAGGATTTTGAGGATGATTTAGAATTGATAGCCTCTAGTGGTCAAAATGGTGTTGTGTTTATGATAAACCTTGACACATATGTCTAAGAATACTTGGATGAATAAATTTTGGAAATTTTTTCCACATGACTCCATACATGGAGTAGTTTGTTAAGTATGAGATATAATAGTAGAAATTTCAACTTGGAAGATAATCTCCTATTTGGATATGTTTTGCATGGAAAAATCCTTTTTTTTTAGTGAAAGGCAAGAAGCCTGCATATATATTAATATAATATTAATAAAATTTACAAAATTGAAAGACAATGGCTCTTGATAGCCAGAATTGAAAACATAAAAGCTTCAACCAATGAATCTCACACTGTTGAATACACAAGGAACCCATTGGTCTATCGAGGAGACCCACGATAGAGTCTAATTGATGAAGCACACTCCCATCGACAACTGCTACCTCACATGAGACATCGGGCCATTGCTGAGGCAATGAGTGTCCTCCCGCTGATGAGATCACCTCATGCTGAAGAAAAACCTCAGGGATCTTCACACATCACCAAACACAGAAGGGACCCATTGACCTATTAGGGAGACCCATGATAGAGTTCAACCGACGAAGCACACTCCCATTGACAACCGCTAGCTCATAAGAGACATCGAGAAATCGCTGAGACAAAGAGTGTCGTCCTGACAATGAAAAAACCTCATGCTAATGAAAAAGAACATGGAGATCTTCACACATCACTGAACAAAGAAGGGGCCCATCAGACTATTGAGGAGACCCACGATAGAATCCAACTGATGAAGCTCATTCCCACCAACAACCCCTACCTCACAAGAGACATCGGGCCATCGCTGAGACAATGAGTATCGTGTTGCCAATGAAAGCACCTCATGCTGATGAACTGCACCCTGATCGGAGGGACATGAAATAGCTAACCAATGGAAAAATCATTCTTATTTTCACAAATGAGAGGATAAAATCCCTCTCTTTTGTTCTAAATATCCTATAGAAGAACTTTTTATGAATGAGAAAGATGAATGATTTACATTCATAAGCATTCTTTATGAAAGATGGATGCTAGTAGGTTGAATAAAGACATAGTTTTGGCTAAGGAAGTCCATTATGAAATAATATTTCATTTCAATGCAAGCCTAATTGAATAAATACTTCTAATATTTTTATTTATGAGAGCTAGAAGCTTCATGCTATGAATACTATGTTAGAGTACAATCATATAGGCTATATTGCTAAGGAATGTCTAAAGGGATTGAAATGTTAAATCTTATTATAGAAGCTAATTTATTGTTCTCTAATTTTTTAAAATTGATTATAGTTTACAAATATTTTATAGAGAAGTACATCATAGCTTTTTGTTCATGCTCTCAAGCACAATATCAGATTATAGACTACCAACACATTTAGGATTTGGAATATACACATGCATATTGTATTTTACATAATTTCTTTAAAAAATTTACACTATTGCTTTCCATTTTTTCTGCCATCATCTATGTTATTCCAACTAATTCTAGGTTTAATCTTTGATAGTCGAGGCTACAAAAAAACTAGGTTCACTCTAAAATCCCTAGTCTTTCTTCAAAATTTATTCCTTGTACATGTTGTGCTTCATTTTAAACTCCATATAGCTCCTCATAAATGGAATATTTTCCTCCTTATTGAATGGGCATTGTGTTGCAAGTTTGATGTCTTCTTAGTAGTCTTCCACTTTCCTAGCTTTCAAAAACTTGAGGAAGATACCTTTAGATATTTCCATTGTTGATGTGACATACATTAAAATGTTAAAATGGATGAGTCTTCTATTAGACTCAGTAAGTGCCATCTGATTACCTTGGAACCATTCTTTATTTTTTTCTTTTAATAGAAACCACAATATTTTAGTAGAAAACACCAACCAAAAATAATTTAATGTTTTTAAGCGTCTTGATCATGCCATCATCTCTATGCAATCTTTCTTTTCTTTTTCCAACTCTTCCCCACTTTTGGTTAAGCCATCAATGGATATCACGCTATAAAATCATTTCCCCATTCATTTTTGCATTGAATGGAAAGTGGGGTAGCCTCATGCTAGTAGGACCCAGTTCTTTTTAAATACCTCTTTGCTACGTCACCAACCCACACTAGCCCACATCAAAATTAGCTGGAATCTTGAATGCAGACCTATCCATTTAATTGGTTGGATCAAGTGGTGGAATGATTCCATCCCTTGTACCATGAGGTTTCTTCGCATCTATGGGCACCAACTGGTTATCTTTCATAGATGGTCTTATGAGGCAACCACTTTTGATCTTCATAAATCCATTGAGGTTTTAATGGCTAGCCCCTTTTCCCCTTCTCTACAAGTTAGGGTTACAAAGTTGAGACATCAAAAGAAAGTGGCTAATAATTATGTGGTTAGAGGGGCACAAATCAAAGCCAGATTACACTGGCTCAAAATTGGGGACCGTGCCTCGAAGGAATTCTTTTTGGATCTTTGAGCCAGACACTCTTCGCCTGGAAATCAAGCAAATCAAAGATGGTAATAATGTGCTGACTGATCTACTTAACATCCTCCAGGAGTTTGTTAGGCACTATGAGAAAGTTTTCACAGCCCAAGACTACACACCTGAGCAAAATAATGTGCTTCAAGATTGCCTTGCCATTGTGCCAAATAGGCTTTCTACAACCCAAAAATCCTTCTATGAGCAATTACTCATGATTGAAGAAGTCAAAGAAGTTGTGAGCACAATGACTGATGAAAAAGCATCAAGAATGTTGCAAGTATGAGTGAGTATGGTGGTGCTGTCATTAATGTTGCCATTGATGTCAATACAGTATAGGTTGTTGTAGAGAAAGGAAACAGGTGATTGCAGGTTGTGCATGTATAGTTGAGATATTGTTGAGATGTTGTGAGTACATGAAGCTATCTTAATGATTTTGTAGGTGTGCTTATATGATGAGTTACCAAGTTCTTTTGATAAAATTAATAAAGTGAAGTTAGGATTGTATGTGTGTTCAAAATGTGCTCCGGTATGTGCTTCACATTTCATATGTGTTTATCTTATGCTTGTTCGGATCTAAAGTGTTGTTCAATGGAATCATTTGGTGATATATCCTAGATTATAGCTTTTGGTTTGATGAATAGTGAAAGTTGTGTTCACTGGTTTGTGAACTGTTCTGGCAGAGTTGTTTGTCTGTGGACTGAGAGAAATGTATCTACTATGTAGTCCTCTGATGATTTGTTTCTGGTCTTGTGGATCTAGAAGAAGGCTTGTAATGGTTTTATTTGTGTTCTATCAAAGGCGTTCGTGGTTTGGTGCTCCAAAAGATGAGTTTCTGAGTTACTATGTGTGTTTGTATAGTCCAGATGGACTGATGGAAAGTGTTGTGTATGAAGGTTGTTGCAGATAAATCTGGAGGCATCTGAGATTTGTTTCAGTGTATGGTGAAGTGTGTTATGTGGTCCTCATGTTATCTTCTTGTTGCAGAAGTGTGTACATCAGAGTTCATTGGCATTTTCATTAGGTTTGGTTGACCTAGTGTTTACACGTCATGCGAAGGATAAGTATCAATTAAGGAAGCATGTGATTGATCCAAGATGTTGTTTTGGGTCTTGGTTAAGTTTTGGTTAAATCCTACCTCATTTTATAGGATGAAAATTAATTTTAACTTCAAAGGATTTGAGAAATAGGTAGGAAAGAACACTCCTAGTTCTATGACATATCTATTACTTACAAAACCACCACTTCATATTTAATCTCATTTATTTGGACTAGATATGAAGAGAATTAACCAAGTTATCATAATATTCATAGAGCATGATAGAAAATATTTTTCCATAGATAATGAGATCTTGAAAGAATACATCATTGATGAGGATGAGATAAAATAGAACCAGATTTGTCATTAAATATTTGATATTTTGAATTTTATTTGAATAAATTTATTTTAATGAATGAAATTACATTCCCTATATTAAGTTTTAGCTTGCCTCAAAATTAATTACAATATTGATTATATTATTATTTTATTTATAAAAGTGGTTCTAGAAAAGAAAAAAAGATCTTGGAACTTATGCTATTTGAGTTCGATACCATAGATCTAAAGGTTGGTAGTATTGGATGATGGAGATCTCACTCAAGAAAGATTAAATGTGTTTTGATGAAAAAGGGATCCTAGGTCTAAATGCATAAAATACTAACATCAATCCTTTTTCAAGAGAACATTAGGATGCAAATCAACAAGGTCATTAGATTAAATTTCAACCATGAAGGTGAGTTAATCAGAACTGGATTTGATCCTTTTGAGACTTGGAAATTGATTGGAATTAGCTTACTTGAATTGGCCTAATTAAACTATGTTCCCTAAGCTAAAAACACAAGATTTCAACAACTAGGAAATTGTAACAAAAATTCTGAGAACAAAACTGAGAAAGGCAGAGTTCTATGCACCAATCTTGCAAGTTTGGGGTTGATTTTGGAGGACTAATTTGCCATAGGGCATATGTGTCCTTGTAGGATTTTTTTGGATATGAAAACTTGGACTTGTAGCTCTCTGTCTAATTTTTAATCTTTGCCCTACAAACTTCCATTTTCAAACCTGAAACTACAATAAATCTACAAAAAAGGAATGGTGGATGGTAGATATATAGGATTTTTCCTCAGTCAAACCCATGTTTTGGTATTGTGATAGGTCGAATATATGTGTTAGAAAATGAGCAGCAAACTAAAGAGTGCAAATAAACACCAAAACAACCTACACCTCAAGATTAGCCTAAGTTGGAATGAACACAAGATAAAAGCAACGAATGTAACTTTATACCTTGTGTTGAATGAATCCTTTGGTTGGCCCTTCAATCTTTGATGTGTATGCTCCTTTGATGGCAAGTAGATGCAAGATGTGAAGTGTGGAGAGGATACCCCAGTCCAGTGAAGGTAGGCTTAGATCGACAGGTTAGGAGAGAATGGTAGGGTATGACCCCTTAAGAAGGGGGACGGGGGAGGAAAAGGGGGCCCTGGTCAACTTCTCGAAAGGGCGTGGAAGGTATATGATGGAAAAACGCCATAAAGAGACAAACATTGAATCGGTGTCAGATCATCGTTAAATACAAATCATGGATTAGGAAAAAGGCTGGATAAGTCGTTCTGGAAAATTGAATGCATCTTTATTGAAAAAAGGAAAAGTCAAAATAGTATAAATCCTGAAGTAACAAAGTGGAGAGGAGGAGAGGAAGAAGGAGGTGAGTGAGGTCAGACCACGATTGCCCGGAGCCTGCTTGATGACATCATCCACCGAACCCGATGAGAGGGAAGATATTGCTATTACTTGTCATACCATGCGGAAGGTTAGTCAAAAACTTGTTTTAATTTTTTTTGTCATTTTACACAAATGTTTTGGAAAAACATGGATAAGGGGTTGGAAAGAAAAATGGGTAGGAATTTTTTTTGGTATGTTATTGGATTTCGCGCCGGGGAGGGGGGATATCGGTGGCCATCACGTGGACCGATCCGCTGCTACGAGCAACGAGTCCGCCACCACTGGGGCGGGCCCACCACTGTGGCGGCAGGTCTACCGCCACAGGCAAATAGGTCCATTGCAGACGGATAGGTTAACCATTGCAGGGGTGGGACTGCCGACTGGGGGGGGTGGGAACCACCGAGGGGGAAGGATGGGAGGGGAGGGGAAAGCCGAGAATGACGAGGGAAAAAAAAGAATGAAAATGATAAAGTCTTATTGCGTGTATGTAGAAAATAGGGATTTTGTGGGTGCGAGAGAGACGATCAAAGGTGTTGAGGAGATGCATAGCGAGGATGACCGGGGAGGATCACCAGAGAATAGCAGAGGCAAGACTACTGCATATGCTGACATATCCGACGATCAAGGCCCATGGGGCCATGCTGACAGCTTTGATAGAGCGGCGAGATTCGGCGACATCCACCTTTCACCTACCGATAGGGGAGATGACGGTGATACTAGAGGATGTGTGGTAGATTCTGAGGCTCCCGATATCAGGGCTCCCAATTAGCGAGTGCTGGTCAGAGGACGAGGTGCTGGATGAGTCCGTGTGCATTGTTTTTGGTAGTGACGAGCTACCGGTGTAGCGGAGTCAGTTGGATGTGGATAGGATGGTAGCATGTAGGGTATCAGTACTATCACTGTACCTGGCAGGGCTGATTAGTGGTAGACTGCTGTCGGATCGGAGTGGTAAGTTTCTGCACATGAGGATGGTCGAGGTGATCTGTCACATCATTGAGGGCCGGGAGGGACAGTTTGCATGGGGGACCTGCATGTTAGCACAGTTGTATCGAGACATGCACGTGATTTGTTATAAGAGACAATTGAGTGTGACAAACGTCACACTACTACATTGCAATTTATTGTTACTACTGTCCAAAAGTGTCCATCACAAATCAAATCTACTTAACATTTTAACTCCCAAACTTTGTAACAAGTGTTAAATGTGACTATGGTCCACTAGTTACACAACCAAGACCTCAAATGTACTCTCTAATTGTAATCAAAGGACTTTTTCTCTTCATTCAAGTAAATAAACTTGAAGGGAAACACCACCAAGTGGTTTATTGGAAACCTACATGACTAAAAATAGCAGCAAATTTACATTTAATTTCCATATGTCTAAGTGGTTAATGGGGAGGGAGTTTGTACTAGGCTTGGTTAAGTCATCATAAGTTTATGCTTTGGCAATAATTTTTTTTAAGTCATCTTAAATCTTCCTATGTCTAATTGCTAGGAGACTTTTGGTATGTTTTAAGGTAGGATGATTGATGAAAGAGCCCAAAGAGCCTTTCTCCATGGTATCCAGGTACACATAGCAGCAGTCTTCTCTTATACGGTTGGACATGATTTAAAGAACTTAGCTAGGAATTATTCATTTAACCTAAGGTTTTCTTATAATGCCATCATTGGAAAAGTATGATCAAATTCTTCTATTATGAAGAATTGGTCTATGTGCCTCTATTAATCACTATAAATGTTTGTAAGGATAAAATGACTAATTGCATCAAGTAGGAGAGAATCAACTTTGAGTTCTTCAAAGATTATATTCCTCTATTCATAATTTTTTATGGTTGTGTGTGGAGGAGGTTATCACTACCAAGTAGGGAGGAGACCTTTACTTGTATTCTTTTATAATTTTCATTATTCTTATTTATTTTACGCTTACATTTACAAATACACATACACATGCATTTACTATTTTCATTTATTTTTTGTGTAGTTTAATAGTTTGATCGATTTCATATTATATGTGTTGAAGACTTTAGAATTTTAATTACATTAATTTATGGATATGTTGTATCTATAACACTACAAAACCATATGCTCTTTGCATTTAAACTTGAATTTAGAAATACACATTTATATACATAGATATAGATTTCTTTATTGATATGTTGCATTTATTGTTCTAGGAGAGCATCCAGTAATTGCATTTACATTTATATTTAAAAATAAATATACATACATACATACATACATACACACATACATACATATATATATATCTCTGTGTGTATGTATATCATTTATATTCAGTGTTCAGAAACAAGCCATTAGGTCTACACATGGATAAAAAATCATAAAATCATATCTCCCATACATATTTTGTTGAAACCTAGGCTTGAACCTCTCATTTCACATGCTTTTCTTCAAAAAACTATTGAGGACAACAACTATACCTTCTTTATTTCTCATCCTATCCCATATTCATGCATCCTACAATTACAACAGTATCCATGGGGCCTCTTACACAAGCTATAGTATTCACAAAATGTGTAAGAGCCCCTTTATATCATGTTTGGACTACAAAACCCTCAAAAACAAGGTAACTCAGATTATGACTTGTTGGTGAGCTGTATGGAAAAAATCATCAGCACCAGCTCATTGTTGGAGTCTTTTGAAAGAGAAGTGAATAAGGTGGAAGTTAAGTAAAAACCTTATAGTGTCAAGGTGAATGAGGTGATCAATCTTGATTGGTCAACTGATGAAGAGTACCAGAAATGGGTAAATGTATATTTAACTGAGGAAGAGTGAAAAGGAGAAGGCTGCTAACGGTTGACAAATCAGCTGTTGCAGTTACAATAGATTCTAGTTTTAGTTTTTGGTGACAAAATTATTGAATTTTTTTGTTGCTGCATCAACCATTCTCAGCGGGCACGATGAACAAGAAGATTCTTTGGGGAGATTGTTGTTGTAACAAATTTTTGGAATATCACAAGGAAATCAAATTGGCTGGTGACACGTGTGCTTTTTGGTCCAATGCTTGTTTGCTCCTTCTTTTTCTATAAGAAGGATTTCAAGGCTAGAAGTACGGGTTAGCAAGTTAGATATTTTTGGTCGAGTCTAGATGAAGTTGCAGAGCAAATTGTAAAGTCTGATGGTTTTAGGGAAAATGCAATTTAGGTTTTAATTCATTCTGTAGTAGGTTTTGAATTCATGGGGATTTGATGTTTTATGATACTTCTGGTATTTGAATTGATATGATTAATTCAAACTCATGTCTCTCCATTGTACAAGCATATCTGAATTTTGAATAAAATGATCAAGGGTTGTTTCGTTCATCTCACTATTGTGGTATGTATGATTCTTGTTTTATCTTTAATTCACTGAATTAATTAAAATGATTGAATGGGATTGTAGGTGGATATGTTATGTATAAGGATTTGATAATTAGTATTGGGTTAGAATACATATTGATGAGATTGTAAAGCAATGTTATCAAGGATCTTATACGTTATGTGTTAAATCTCTCATAAACCCTTAGATGCTTATAAATTTGACTCCTCCAATGGATATATGGCACTGATCTAAGTTGTAATTATTCGTATGGTTTAGCATTTGTTTTCCTTTACCTAGAGCTTGCTACAAATTTCAAATCAATGAATACCTTATACTGTGAAATGTTGTAGTTATTTCATGCTCCAAATAGTTAATATTATTGATAAACAACCAATTCTATTTGGTATTATCCTATTATGTTGAGATATTAAATGATATTATCTGTTGTTGTTAATGTTGTTTATGATGATGGTGCAGAGGTTGTAAACACATTAAGGGATCACCCTCCCGGGTCTTGCAGAGCCCAAAGTGTAGGAGGTCTTTCAAATCCTTGTCAGTTGGTCCAGGTCCTTCGAGCTGCCCTTTATTGGAACTGGCAATTCCATAGGTAGATTAGAAGATCAACTTACTTACCATAAAAACAACAAACACCTTGCATATGTTTGTGGTGGAGGTATTAAACAAGAATTATATGCCTCTATTTTCATTCATTAGATCGACCTTAGCCTAGCATATACTTGGGCTAAGTCTATAATTGCTTCAAACTCATGCGATGAAGGCTATGTGTGATGAAAGCCTAGAACTCAACCAAGATGTGGGTAGATTATGGGAGTTTTTCCAAGACCTGAGGCTGGTCAATAAAAATGTGAAAGACTAAGCTATTTTATTTTTTCTATCTTATCTTATACCATTTTATGAGAATGGGGGTGCCAATCTACGAGAAGATCTTTGGAAACTAGGCATGAAAATTGAAGGTTAAAGAGAATGGGGGTGCCAAACTTATAGTACTCATTGCCCCTTGGTTGTCGATTTTCCCTGAATTCCCTCAACCTCATCCTCGGCACTGGTATTCACGTTGTTTTCACTCTTGTAAACTCTTCCTCGGCGCTGATATTGACCTTCTTTTCACTCCTCCAAACTCTTGGTTGGTGTTGGTATTGACCTTGTTTTAACTCCAAACTCTTCCTCAGCACTGGCATTGACCTTTTTTTCACTACTCCAAACTCTTCCTTAGTCCTCGTATTGACCTTTCACTTCTCCAATTTGAGTTACAACTTAGTTTCATTAGGTTTTACAGTATGTTAATTAAATTGAAAATTTTGGCACCATTTAGCTAGGTTTTAATATTCTACAATATAGTTAAGTATATATTAGCTATATTTTACATAATAAATAATATAATTATTCAACTTATTATAATTATATATTATATTCTTTAACAAAATTATTAAATACATTATAAAATTATTATAATTAATAATAATAGAAACATATTTTTATATAATACAAAATATAATTAATATAATATATATTTAATATAATAGTAATATATATTAATAGCAGAGAAACTAAATTTTGATTAGTTTGTTTTACCATGTCCAACAAATCCAAGGTGGCGTGGGGTTATGCTTTCAGGTAGCATGCCATTTGATTAAGATATGATAATTTACTCGCTTCAAGACCTCTTCAGTACTTACATTTACTTAAGGAGAAAGATAAATATAGGGAAGAAAATAGAGATAATGACTTGAAACATACAAATGAGAAAGGGAGACAAGAGATGAGATGTAGAGAGATAAGGATGAATAGATAGAGATTTAGGGAGGGTGATTGATATATATCTCCCTCTCGCTCTCTATATCTCTATATCTCCCACTATCTATGTCACTCCCTCTTCCCCCCTCTATCTATTGAGATATCTCTCCCTCTCCCCCCTTTCTCTCTCATTCACTCCATCTCTCCCTCCATCTCTCCTGCTCTATATCTCTATCTCTATTTCTCTTTTTATCTCCCTCTCACTCCTCTCTCTATCTCTTTCTATCTATATCCCTTTCACTCCCTCCCCCACTCTATCTCCCCCTCTCTATCTCTCACCATCTCTCCCTCCCTATCCCCCCTATCCATCGACTCTTTATCTCCACCTCTCTTCCTTTCTCTTCCCATATATCTCCATCTCTCTTTCTCTTCCCATATATCTCTATCTCTCTCTCTTTCTCTCCCCATATATTAACTAAGAAGCCATGCAAGCATACAATAGTATATGTTGGTAAAACTATAATAGTGTTTTATTAAACTATAAGTAGCACTTATCTTTCTAATGTCAAGCCTTCTTATAAAAATAGTGTTTTATTAAACTATAAGTAGATTATTGTCACCACTCTTCATTCAACATGAAATGCCGAATGTAGCAATTGTTTTTTTGCTTTTGTCAAGTTTCATTAACCAAGCTATTTACTAGGTTGAATAAAGTTGTGTTATGACCCTTCATCTCTTTAAAATAATTAGACAATATTAGCGAGGATTAGGAAGGGGAAAACTAACTCAGCCTTTAACTAAAATGTGGGGGTAGTTGTCCATTTTTGGTTTTCTTTGTATACTATATACTTAGTTCCTCTGGGATAAGTCACTTTAGATCATTTTCTTGGTTGCGCCATCCTAACTAATATAGAGTAACCTTTTTCATTTTAATTAACTACTACATAATAGTTTATGTTTTGAAAGAATTGTTTCCATTCTTTGTAGTTTTTACATTGGAATACAAATCATATTTAATTTCATGCCAATATACTTCTTTCATAAAGATATTTGTTTGAAATATGTGCTTCATAACCCATCTAATCAAATCATAATTAACCTATCAAAAAGGCAATAGGAATTTTCTAAAGATAAGAACACTTGACCCAATCATAAGTGTATGGCCTTCAAAGAAAGGAGTGATCCACCTTAGCAATAACAACTACCTGATTTAGACCTGGGTATGTGCAGGATCATGATGGGCCAAAAAGTGGAAACATGAACAAAGTAGCATTTTGAACTCGCCAAAAAATGCGAAAATCTTGAGTTGACTTTTTTTTGGGTTGGGTGTCAGTACATTGCTCCATAGAAATTCCCAAGCCAAAGTACTACAAATCGGATATTTGATTTGTTTTGGATATCCAATTCATGTCTAATATCTAATTTGAAAAACATTTTAAAATGTAATATTTTGGTGCTATAAATTGGAT
>VDFB02026320.1:6024596-6067052 GCA_007258455.2 Sequoia sempervirens
AATGAAAATAGAGGCATATAATTCTTGTTTAATACCTCCACCACAAACATATGCAAGGTGTTTGTTGTTTTTATGGTAAGTAAGTTGATCTTCTAATCTACCTATGGAATTGCCAGTTCCAATAAAGGGCAGCTCGAAGGACCTGGACCAACTGACAAGGATTTGAAAGACCTCCTACACTTTGGGCTCTGCAAGACCCGGGAGGGTGATCCCTTAATGTGTTTACAACCTCTGCACCATCATCATAAACAACATTAACAACAACAGATAATATCATTTAATATCTCAACATAATAGGATAATACCAAATAGAATTGGTTGTTTATCAATAATATTAACTATTTGGAGCATGAAATAACTACAACATTTCACAGTATAAGGTATTCATTGATTTGAAATTTGTAGCAAGCTCTAGGTAAAGGAAAACAAATGCTAAACCATACGAATAATTACAACTTAGATCAGTGCCATATATCCATTGGAGGAGTCAAATTTATAAGCATCTAAGGGTTTATGAGAGATTTAACACATAACGTATAAGATCCTTGATAACATTGCTTTACAATCTCATCAATATGTATTCAACCCAATACTACTCATCAACCTTATACATGTAACATATCCACCTACAACCCATTCTAAAGCATTTTCTGCACTAACTGAAATCAAAGATAAAACAAGAATCATACATACCTACAATAGTGAGATGAATCTAAACAAATCCTTTGATCATTTTATTCAAAAATTCGATATGTTTCAGACAATGGAGAGACATGAGTTTGAATTAATCATATCAATTCAAATACTGTATATCATAAAACATCAAATCCCCATGAATTCAAAACCTACTTAATGAATTAAACCTAAATTGCATTTTCCTAAAACCATCGACTTTTTACATAATTTGCTCTCAAGAATCCCATCTGTGACTGACTCAAAAATATTCAACTTGCTAACCTTGCATCTCTTAGCCTTTGAAATCCTTCTTATAGAAAGGAGGAGCAAACAAGCATTGGGCCAAAAGGCACACGTGTCACCAGCCAATTGGATTTCCTTGTGATATTCCAAAAATTTGTTACAACAACAATCTCCCCAAAGAATCTTCTTGTTCATCATGCCCGCTGAGAATGGTTGATGCAGCAACAAAAAACTTCAATAATTTTGTCACCAAAAAATAAAACTAGAATCTATTGTAACTACAATAGCTGATTTGTCAACCATTAGTAGCCTTCTCCTTTTCACTCTTCCTCAGTTAAATATACATTTACCCATTTCTAGTACTCTTCATCAGTTGGCCAATCAAGATTGATCACCTCATTCACCTTGACACTATAAAGTTTTTACTTAACTTCCACCTTATTTGCTTCTCTTTCAAAAGACTCCAACAATGAGCTAGTGCTAATGATTTTTTCCATATAGCTCACCAACAAGTCATAATCTGAGTTACCTTGTTTTTGAGGGTTTTGTAGTCCAAACATGATATAAAGGTGCTCTTACACATTTTGTGATTACTATAGCTTGTGTAAGAGGCCCCATGGATACTGTTGTAATTGTAGGATACATGAATATGGGATATGATGAGAAAAAAAGAAGGTATAGTTGTTGTCCTCAATAGTTTTTTGAAGAAAAGCATGTGAAATGAGAGGTTCAAGTCTAGGTTTCAACAAAATATGTATGGGAGATATGATTTTATGAATTTTTATCCATGTGTAGACCTAATGGGTTGTTTCTGAACACTGAATATAAATGATATACATACACACACACACACAGATATATATATATATATGTATGTATGTGTGTATGTATGTATGTATGTATGTATATTTATTTTTAAATATAAATGTAAATGCAATTACTGGATGCTCTCCTAGAACAATAAATGCAACATATCAATAAAGAAATCTATATCTATGTATATAAATGTGTATTTCTAAATTCAAGTTTAAATGCAAAGAGCATATGGTTTTGTAGTGTTATAGATACAACATATCCATAAATTAATGTAATTAAAATTCTAAAGTCTTCAACACATATAATATGAAATCGATCAAACTATTAAACTACACAAAAAATAAATGAAAATAGTAAATGCATGTGTATGTGTATTTGTAAATGTAAGCGTAAAATAAATAAGAATAATGAAAATTATAAAAGAATACAAGGAAAGGTCTCCTCCCTACTTGGTAGTGATAACCTCATCCACACACAACCATAAAAAATTATGAATAGAGGAATATAATCTTTGAAGAACTCAAAGTTGATTCTCTCCTACTTGATGCAATTAGTCATTTTATCCTTACAAACATTTATAGTGATTACTAGAGGCACATAGACCAATTCTTCATAATAGAAGAATTTGATCATACTTTTCCAATGATGGCATTATAAGAAAACCTTAGGTTAAATGAATAATTCCTAGCTAAGTTCCTTAAATCATGTCCAATCATATAAGAGAAGATCGCTACTATGTGTACTTGGATACCATGGAGAAAGGCTCTTTATGCCTTTCATCAATCATCCTACCTTAAAACATACCAAAAGTCTCCTAGCAATTAGGACATAGGAAGATTTTAAGATGATTCTAAAAAATACAAAGCATAAACTTATGATGACTTAACCAGGCCTAGTACACACTCGCTCCCCGTTAACCACTTAGACATGGAAATTAAATGTAAATTTGCTGCTATTTTTAGTCATGTAGGTTTCCAATAAACCACTTGGTGGTGTTTCCCTTCAAGTTTATTTACTTGAATGAAGAGAAAAAGTCCTTTGATTACAATTAGAGAGTACATTTGAGGTCTTGGTTGTGTAACTAGTGGACCATAGTCACATTTAACACTTGTTACAAAGTTTGGGAGTTAAAATGTTAAGTAGATTTGATTTGTGATGGACACTTTTGGACAGTAGTAACAATAAATTGCAATGTAGTAGTGTGACGTTTGTCACACTCAATTGTCTCTTATAACAAATCACGTGCATGTCTCGATACAACTGTGCTAACATGCAGGTCCCCCATGCAAACTGTCCCTCCCGGCCCTCAATGATGTGACAGATCACCTCGACCATCCTCATGTGCAGAAACTTACCACTCCGATCCGACAGCAGTCTACCACTAATCAGCCCTGCCAGGTACAGTGATAGTACTGATACCCTACATGCTACCATCCTATCCACATCCAACTGACTCCGCTACACCGGTAGCTCGTCACTACCAAAAACAATGCACACGGACTCATCCAGCACCTCGTCCTCTGACCAGCACTCGCTAATTGGGAGCCCTGATATCGGGAGCCTCAGAATCTACCACACATCCTCTAGTATCACCGTCATCTCCCCTATCGGTAGGTGAAAGGTGGATGTCGCCGAATCTCGCCGCTCTATCAAAGCTGTCAGCATGGCCCCATGGGCCTTGATCGTCGGATATGTCAGCATATGCAGTAGTCTTGCCTCTGCTATTCTCTGGTGATCCTCCCCGGTCATCCTCGCTATGCATCTCCTCAACACCTTTGATCGTCTCTCTCGCACCCACAAAATCCCTATTTTCTACATACACGCAATAAGACTTTATCATTTTCATTCTTTTTTTTCCCTCGTCATTCTCGGCTTTCCCCTCCCCTCCCATCCTTCCCCCTCGGTGGTTCCCACCCCCCCCAGTCGGCAGTCCCACCCCTGCAATGGTTAACCTATCCGTCTGCAATGGACCTATTTGCCTGTGGCGGTAGACCTGCCGCCACAGTGGTGGGCCCGCCCCAGTGGTGGCGGACTCGTTGCTCGTAGCAGCGGATCGGTCCACGTGATGGCCACCGATATCCCCCCTCCCCGGCGCGAAATCCAATAACATACCAAAAAAAATTCCTACCCATTTTTCTTTCCAACCCCCCAGACAAAACCCATGTTTTCGTTTTTCCAAAACATTTGTGTAAATGACAAAAAAAATAAAAATTAAAAGTCAAGTTTTGGACTAACCTGGCATGGTACGGCACGGTGGCTGAAGAATATCTGCCTCTCGTCGGCCTGGTGGATGATGTCAATATTGTGCTCTGGCATCGTGTCTGATCTTACTCGCCTCCTCTTCTTCCTCTCCTCCTTCTCCACTTGCCAGCTGTCACAATGAGCAAAAGGTAATTCTACAATTACCTTTTATTCCCTTTTTCCCTCTTTCTTCCCTTTTCAAATAAAAGGTCTTTTTTTTTCTTTTTATTTTACCAAAAATTCCTCCAACTAATTCATCCAGCCTCTTTCTTCCCAAATCCGCCATTTGCACACCATTTACCCGATTGACTCCATTCAAATGTCATTCTTCTCATTTTTCTATGCTCTTTCCAACAACATATACCACTCCTTCCTTTCGAGAAGTTGACCAGGGCCCCCTTTTCCTCCCCCGTCCCCCTTCTTAAGGGGTCATACCCTACCATTCTCTCCTAACCTGTCGATCTAAGCCTACCTTCACTGGACTGGGGTATCCTCTCCACACTTCACATCTTGCATCTACTTGCCATCAAAGGAGCATACACATCAAAGATTGAAGGGCCAACCAAAGGATTCATTCAACACAAGGTATAAAGTTACATTCGTTGCTTTTATCTTGTGTTCATTCCAACTTAGGCTAATCTTGAGGTGTAGGTTGTTTTGGTGTTTATTTGCACTCTTTAGTTTGCTGCTCATTTTCTAACACATATATTCGACCTATCACAATACCAAAACATGGGTTTGACTGAGGAAAAATCCTATATATCTACCATCCACCATTCCTTTTTTGTAGATTTATTGTAGTTTCAGGTTTGAAAATGGAAGTTTGTAGGGCAAAGATTAAAAATTAGACAGAGAGCTACAAGTCCAAGTTTTCATATCCAAAAAAATCCTACAAGGACACATATGCCCTATGGCAAATTAGTCCTCCAAAATCAACCCCAAACTTGCAAGATTGGTGCATAGAACTCTGCCTTTCTCAGTTTTGTTCTCAGAATTTTTGTTACAATTTCCTAGTTGTTGAAATCTTGTGTTTTTAGCTTAGGGAACATAGTTTAATTAGGCCAATTCAAGTAAGCTAATTCCAATCAATTTCCAAGTCTCAAAAGGATCAAATCCAGTTCTGATTAACTCACCTTCATGGTTGAAATTTAATCTAATGACCTTGTTGATTTGCATCCTAATGTTCTCTTGAAAAAGGATTGATGTTAGTATTTTATGCATTTAGACCTAGGATCCCTTTTTCATCAAAACACATTTAATCTTTCTTGAGTGAGATCTCCATCATCCAATACTACCAACCTTTAGATCTATGGTATCGAACTCAAATAGCATAAGTTCCAAGATCTTTTTTTCTTTTCTAGAACCACTTTTATAAATAAAATAATAATATAATCAATATTGTAATTAATTTTGAGGCAAGCTAAAACTTAATATAGGGAATGTAATTTCATTCATTAAAATAAATTTATTCAAATAAAATTCAAAATATCAAATATTTAATGACAAATCTGGTTCTATTTTATCTCATCCTCATCAATGATGTATTCTTTCAAGATCTCATTATCTATGGAAAAATATTTTCTATCATGCTCTATGAATATTATGATAACTTGGTTAATTCTCTTCATATCTAGTCCAAATAAATGAGATTAAATATGAAGTGGTGGTTTTGTAAGTAATAGATATGTCATAGAACTAGGAGTGTTCTTTCCTACCTATTTCTCAAATCCTTTGAAGTTAAAATTAATTTTCATCCTATAAAATGAGGTAGGATTTAACCAAAACTTAACCAAGACCCAAAACAACATCTTGGATCAATCACATGCTTCCTTAATTGATACTTATCCTTCGCATGACGTGTAAACACTAGGTCAACCAAACCTAATGAAAATGCCAATGAACTCTGATGTACACACTTCTGCAACAAGAAGATAACATGAGGACCACATAACACACTTCACCATACACTGAAACAAATCTCAGATGCCTCCAGATTTATCTGCAACAACCTTCATACACAACACTTTCCATCAGTCCATCTGGACTATACAAACACACATAGTAACTCAGAAACTCATCTTTTGGAGCACCAAACCACGAACGCCTTTGATAGAACACAAATAAAACCATTACAAGCCTTCTTCTAGATCCACAAGACCAGAAACAAATCATCAGAGGACTACATAGTAGATACATTTCTCTCAGTCCACAGACAAACAACTCTGCCAGAACAGTTCACAAACCAGTGAACACAACTTTCACTATTCATCAAACCAAAAGCTATAATCTAGGATATATCACCAAATGATTCCATTGAACAACACTTTAGATCCGAACAAGCATAAGATAAACACATATGAAATGTGAAGCACATACCGGAGCACATTTTGAACACACATACAATCCTAACTTCACTTTATTAATTTTATCAAAAGAACTTGGTAACTCATCATATAAGCACACCTACAAAATCATTAAGATAGCTTCATGTACTCACAACATCTCAACAATATCTCAACTATACATGCACAACCTGCAATCACCTGTTTCCTTTCTCTACAACAACCTATACTGTATTGACATCAATGGCAACATTAATGACAGCACCACCATACTCACTCATACTTGCAACATTCTTGATGCTTTTTCATCAGTCATTGTGCTCACAACTTCTTTGACTTCTTCAATCATGAGTAATTGCTCATAGAAGGATTTTTGGGTTGTAGAAAGCCTATTTGGCACAATGGCAAGGCAATCTTGAAGCACATTATTTTGCTCAGGTGTGTAGTCTTGGGCTGTGAAAACTTTCTCATAGTGCCTAACAAACTCCTGGAGGATGTTAAGTAGATCAGTCAGCACATTATTACCATCTTTGATTTGCTTGATTTCCAGGCGAAGAGTGTCTGGCTCAAAGATCCAAAAAGAATTCCTTCGAGGCACGGTCCCCAATTTTGAGCCAGTGTAATCTGGCTTTGATTTGTGCCCCTCTAACCACATAATTATTAGCCACTTTCTTTTGATGTCTCAACTTTGTAACCCTAACTTGTAGAGAAGGGGAAAAGGGGCTAGCCATTAAAACCTCAATGGATTTATGAAGATCAAAAGTGGTTGCCTCATAAGACCATCTATGAAAGATAACCAGTTGGTGCCCATAGATGCGAAGAAACCTCATGGTACAAGGGATGGAATCATTCCACCACTTGATCCAACCAATTAAATGGATAGGTCTGCATTCAAGATTCCAGCTAATTTTGATGTGGGCTAGTGTGGGTTGGTGACGTAGCAAAGAGGTATTTAAAAAGAACTGGGTCCTACTAGCATGAGGCTACCCCACTTTCCATTCAATGCAAAAATGAATGGGGAAATGATTTTATAGCGTGATATCCATTGATGGCTTAACCAAAAGTGGGGAAGAGTTGGAAAAAGAAAAGAAAGATTGCATAGAGATGATGGCATGATCAAGACGCTTAAAAACATTAAATTATTTTTGGTTGGTGTTTTCTACTAAAATATTGTGGTTTCTATTAAAAGAAAAAAATAAAGAATGGTTCCAAGGTAATCAGATGGCACTTACTGAGTCTAATAGAAGACTCATCCATTTTAACATTTTAATGTATGTCACATCAACAATGGAAATATCTAAAGGTATCTTCCTCAAGTTTTTGAAAGCTAGGAAAGTGGAAGACTACTAAGAAGACATCAAACTTGCAACACAATGCCCATTCAATAAGGAGGAAAATATTCCATTTATGAGGAGCTATATGGAGTTTAAAATGAAGCACAACATGTACAAGGAATAAATTTTGAAGAAAGACTAGGGATTTTAGAGTGAACCTAGTTTTTTTGTAGCCTCGACTATCAAAGATTAAACCTAGAATTAGTTGGAATAACATAGATGATGGCAGAAAAAATGGAAAGCAATAGTGTAAATTTTTTAAAGAAATTATGTAAAATACAATATGCATGTGTATATTCCAAATCCTAAATGTGTTGGTAGTCTATAATCTGATATTGTGCTTGAGAGCATGAACAAAAAGCTATGATGTACTTCTCTATAAAATATTTGTAAACTATAATCAATTTTAAAAAATTAGAGAACAATAAATTAGCTTCTATAATAAGATTTAACATTTCAATCCCTTTAGACATTCCTTAGCAATATAGCCTATATGATTGTACTCTAACATAGTATTCATAGCATGAAGCTTCTAGCTCTCATAAATAAAAATATTAGAAGTATTTATTCAATTAGGCTTGCATTGAAATGAAATATTATTTCATAATGGACTTCCTTAGCCAAAACTATGTCTTTATTCAACCTACTAGCATCCATCTTTCATAAAGAATGCTTATGAATGTAAATCATTCATCTTTCTCATTCATAAAAAGTTCTTCTATAGGATATTTAGAACAAAAGAGAGGGATTTTATCCTCTCATTTGTGAAAATAAGAATGATTTTTCCATTGGTTAGCTATTTCATGTCCCTCCGATCAGGGTGCAGTTCATCAGCATGAGGTGCTTTCATTGGCAACACGATACTCATTGTCTCAGCGATGGCCCGATGTCTCTTGTGAGGTAGGGGTTGTTGGTGGGAATGAGCTTCATCAGTTGGATTCTATCGTGGGTCTCCTCAATAGTCTGATGGGCCCCTTCTTTGTTCAGTGATGTGTGAAGATCTCCATGTTCTTTTTCATTAGCATGAGGTTTTTTCATTGTCAGGACGACACTCTTTGTCTCAGCGATTTCTCGATGTCTCTTATGAGCTAGCGGTTGTCAATGGGAGTGTGCTTCGTCGGTTGAACTCTATCATGGGTCTCCCTAATAGGTCAATGGGTCCCTTCTGTGTTTGGTGATGTGTGAAGATCCCTGAGGTTTTTCTTCAGCATGAGGTGATCTCATCAGCGGGAGGACACTCATTGCCTCAGCAATGGCCCGATGTCTCATGTGAGGTAGCAGTTGTCGATGGGAGTGTGCTTCATCAATTAGACTCTATCGTGGGTCTCCTCGATAGACCAATGGGTTCCTTGTGTATTCAACAGTGTGAGATTCATTGGTTGAAGCTTTTATGTTTTCAATTCTGGCTATCAAGAGCCATTGTCTTTCAATTTTGTAAATTTTATTAATATTATATTAATATATATGCAGGCTTCTTGCCTTTCACTAAAAAAAAAGGATTTTTCCATGCAAAACATATCCAAATAGGAGATTATCTTCCAAGTTGAAATTTCTACTATTATATCTCATACTTAACAAACTACTCCATGTATGGAGTCATGTGGAAAAAATTTCCAAAATTTATTCATCCAAGTATTCTTAGACATATGTGTCAAGGTTTATCATAAACACAACACCATTTTGACCACTAGAGGCTATCAATTCTAAATCATCCTCAAAATCCTTCATCTACTTCTTATTGCAGTTCTTCTTAATGTGGCTAGTCTTTCCATAGTTATAACACTTGACCTTAGATCTTCCAAAAATATTTTATGCCACTTAGATTTAGATAAATTTTCCTTCCAAGCTACCTTATCCTTATCTTTGGAAAAAACCTTGATAATTAGGGAACATTTTATCAGTTCTATTTTTTCTACCTCATCTCTTTTAAGAATAATGCATCCATAAGTTAATTTCCCTTTTCCTTAAATAAATATAGTTATGTCAAATTATTATTTACTTGATAAGGGTAGAAACTTAATCTTAATAAAGGGACCATGGGTTAGGAAACTAAGATAAAAATAATATAATTATAAATCATATTCAATTTCAACATTTGCGGATATGGGTTTTCAAAAATGGTTGTTGTAACCCTTAGGACATTTTACTTTCACCATAACAAATTATATGATAAGTTATTAATGAACAGTTACAAGTTAGTTGATGCAGGAGCATCCAGTGGTGTAAGGGATTTCTTGCATCACCCAAAAATAGTTAAATTTCAAGTTTCTCAGTTTTTAGATGTTTTTACATTTTTGGATACCCTTTTTTTCATAATGAAATTCTCAATTTATGGTTTTTTTTTCTGTTTCTGGGTTGAAAGATATTACAGTTTTAGTTTCCCATATTTGTACCTAAAAATCTCCTGAGTTAGATTTGAGGCACTTAGAGTTCCCAGAACACCCCCAAAACTTGCCAAAATTGGCATAGCAAATTTTGAGTGCATTATTGACTTCGAGACCTTTCCAATGGTTCAAACGGTTCACGAATCAGAGTCCTGGATCAAAAGTTATGGCCTCAGGAAGTTGGTGCACTTTCTATAAGATACAATTGCAAATGCTCTTTTGAAATTTGAACTTCATGTTGTAAATTTTCAGTGCCAAACCACCTAAACTCAAATTTGAATGTTGTTTTGGCTCCAAACTTATGAGGAGCTCTATTTATGGGTGGGTTTCTAATTTTTGGGTAACTTTTTGGGGACAAGCTCGCATATTGCAAAGGGTTATTTTGTAGCTTTCTGTAACTTGCATGTGTTGTAGAACTTAGGGATTGATCTCCTCGCATGTAAGAAGCTCCATTTTCTAAATAATAAAATTATTCTCTTGTTATTGATTATTTTCTCCTTTACGCCTCATCATGGTATCGTGGTGAGCGTGCTTCTTGAGCGTGTGGACAGATCGCCAATCGTGAGGCAGTTCGTACCAGGAGCGTGGTTGTGGGTCGAGGTCGAGAAAGATGCCTCTAAGAGTGATGCCTAGTAGGCATGGTGGTGCCAGAGGTGGTTGAGGAAGCAAAAATGCTTGTGGAAGAGATGACGCAGCCTCCGTGACGATTGACACGTTACAAGAGCAATTGAGAAGAGGGTTAAAACCGAGGGAGGAAACTGAGGATGAAGGAGAGGAAGAAGGTTCAAATGTAGAAGAGGAAGAAGAAGCAATTGATCAAGACCAAATGTGGCTAATAAGGGCCATTTTGAAGATTAGGAAAAGACCCAGAGCAGAAGTCACCAGTTATTTCGGAAGTCTGAATCTGGAAGAGTTGATCGACTGGATCAACGACCTAGAAGAATATTTTGAGTATGAGGAAATAGAGGACCCAGATCGGGTTAGGTTTGTGAAAATGAAGGTGAAGGGCCATGCCAGTATTTGGTGGAAAGAGGTCCAGTTGGAAAGAAATTGAAGAGGAAAAGGCAAGATCACCAGATGGGATCGCATGCTAGAGAAACTGAAGAAGCAGTTCATACCAGTGGACTACGAGTTATATCTATTGAAGAAATTGCAAGGGTTGAAGCAAGGAAGTAGATCTGTGAAAGAATATACTAAAGATTTTCACAAGATAATCATCATAACAGGTCACACAGAGGCCAATAAGGAGAAGGTAGCCCGATATCTTAATGGGTTATGACCAAGCATTCAAAAGGAGTTAAGCCTAGTCAGAATGACCATTGAGGATGTGTATCAGTTTGCTCTGCAGGTGGAAGAAAAGCTGAACAAAAGATTTGATGACAAGAAAAAAGGATGAGGGGGTAAAAGCGGAAGGGACAATGGAAGACCTTCAGGAAGCCGAAATGATGACGAAAAGAAAAGTGAAGATGTGGGTACCAGCCAAAGCCAAAGAAATGACAACTTATACTGCCCTCGAGATCAAAACAGTGGTGATCAAAGAGGTAGAGGACGAGGGAGATATGGACAAGGATCTGGAAGAGGTGGTTTCAAAGGAACATGTTTCCAGTGTGGTGAAGAAGGGCATTGAGCCTATGAATGTCCACAACACCAAGGAAGGGAAAACAAAAGGCTAGAAGGTCATGGAAGGGTTGCGCATGTAGATGAGGATGCCCAATCTGAACATTCCGATGATGTTGAAAGGGGAGAAGCGCTAGTGATTAGGAGAGCCCTGGTGAATGAGGAAAAGGAACAAGAATAAAGGAAGAATCTATTTCGCACAAGGTGCAAGTGTGAAGGAAAATGGTGTGATGTCATTATTGACAGTGGGAGCACTGATAATCTAGTGTCAAAGGAGATGGTCACAAAGTTGAAGCTGAAGAGGGAAAGGCACCTGCATTCATATCGGATTGCCTAATTGCAAAAAGAACACAAAGTTTTGGTCAATGAGCAGTTCCTAGTAAAGTTCAAGATTGGGACCTACCATGATGAGGTACTCTATGATATCATCCCCATGGATGCATGTCACATGTTGTTGGGGAGGTCGTGGCAGTTCGATAGGCGAGCTATACATGATGGCCATGCAAACACTTATTCCTTGACAAAGGATGGTGTTCGTCACAAGTTGAAACCCCTGAAGGAGACCGAAGAAAAGGTATGCAATAGTGCTAGAATTTGTAATGTAGATGGAAGAAAAATTTTAGAAGGTATGAAGCATGAGCATGTGTGTTATGCATTGATTCCTAGAGTGAGTAAGGAAGATAGTGAGAAGGTTACAAAAGAAGTTTCTGGGATATTGGATGAGTTTCAGGATATTGTTTCTGATAATGTACCTGAGGGTTTACCACCAATAAGGAAGATCAGTCATAAGATTGACTTGATTCCTATAGCCAGTTTGCCAAATAAGGCAGCTCATATAATGACTCCAGAGAAAATGAGGAGTTGAACAAACAAGTTCAAGAGTTGTTGAGAAAGGGTTTGATATAGGAGAGTTTGAGTCCATGTGCAGTACACTGCAGTACAGCCTAAAGAAGGATGGGAGTGGAGGATGTGTACAAGATTCCGAGCCATAAAAAGATAACAATCAAGTACATATTTCCGCCAAGGATGGATGACCTGATGGACTGTTGAGGGAGCTCAGTACTTCACAAAGATTGATCTAAAGAGTTGAAATCACCATATCCGAGACTTCGAGAGGGAGAAGAATGGAAGTACTACCTTCAAGACCAAATGAGGAGCCCTGATATCTGATGCAGTTTGGTTAGTCATGCAGGCTATTATGGAATGGCCTACCCCAAGAACTGCTACCGAGGTGAGATCTTTCCATGGTTTGGCTAGTTTTATAGAAAGTTCATTAGAAACTTCAGTAGTATTTGTGGACACCTGACTGAAACAATGAGAGGGGATAGAAAAGAATTCAAATTGGAGCACTAGGCGGAAAAAAATTTGAATTGTTGAGCGAGAGGTGATAGAGCAACTGTTCAAGCCCTCCATATTTCAACAAGGTGTTTGGTGGATTGTGATGCTGCAAAGGTAGTTTGTTCCATTGGAGTAGTGTTGAGCCAAGAAGGTAAGCCCGGCTGCCTATTTCAATGAAAAGTTAAATGATGCCAAGAGAAATTATTTTGTATATGATCAGGAATTTTATGCGATAGTTCAAGCATTAAAGAAATGGAAACATTATTTGTTGCTGAAGGAATTTGTTCCATATACTAATCATTAGGCCTTGCAGTACATTAATAGTTAGTGAAAATTAAATCAAAGGCATATGAAATGGGTAGAGTTTTTGCAGAGTTATACCTTTGTTTTGAAACATAGGAGTGGGAAGTCAAATAAGGTTGCAGATGCCTTAAGTAGGAGGCATACATTGATGAAAAAGAAGCAAATTGAAATGGTTGGGTTCAATGAACTCAAGAAACTGTATGCAGAAGATCCTAATTTTGCAGAGGCTTGGAAAGCTTGCAAGGAACCTGTTACAGTGGATGGGACAAGGTGGCTGGATTTCATAATCTAGGATGGCATGTTATTTAAGGGAAGTCAATTGTGTATCCCGGGGAGTTCCATGAGGGAGAACCTGATAAAGGAGAAGCATAGTGGAGGAATGGCAGGACATTTTGGTCGAGATAAGACCATTACCATTATCAGTGAGCATTATTATTGGCCTCAATTGTCATAGGATGTGAAGAAGATTGTACAAAGCTGCAGGGTATGTCGGATGGCTAAAGGAGTGAGTCGAGGAATATGAAGCATATCAGCCTTACGTACGAGAGGAGGCCATGGGAGGATATAAGTATGGACTTTTTTCTTGGTTTGCCAAGGACACAACGAGGAAATGATTCAGTCTTGTGGTGGTTGATAGGTTTTCGAAGATGGCACATTTCATTCCATGTCAGAAGACCCATGATGTAGTCCACATTGCTGACTTATTCTTCAAAGAGGTGGTGAGGCTACATGGTTTGTCAAAGATTATTGTTTCAGATCGTGACACCAAATTTGTGGGGTACTTTTGGAGGACCTTGTGGAAGAAGCTGAAGATAGAGTTGAAGTTTAGTTTTGCACACCATCCACAAATAGATGGGCAGATAGAGGTTGTTAACAGGAGTCTGGGTAACTTACTGAGATGTTTGGTAGGAGATAAACCCAAGGGATGGGACTTGATCTTACCCCAGGAAGAATTTTTTTACAACAATTTTGTCAACAAAAGCACTGGTAGATCACCATTATAGATTGTGTATAGAGGTAGCCCCAAAACAGCTCCAAAATTGAGGAAGATGGACCAAGAGAAGAAAATAAGTGTTGAAGCCAAAGATTTTGCAGAACACATCAAGGATATATATGAAAAGGTAAGAGAACATATTAACAAGATGAACATGCAGTATAAGGCTAAGGCAGATCAGAAGAGGAGGTATAAGGAGTTTCAGATTGGTGATGAAGTGATGGTCCACTAGAGGAAAGAAAGGTTTCCAATGGGAACATATAATAAATTGAAGATGAAGAAGTTTTGTCCCTGTAAAATTTTGAAGAGGCATGATTCAGGGAATGCATATGAGGTAGAGTTGCCGGATGGATTCAACATTTCCCCTATGTTCAACATTTCAGATTTGACAGAGTGTCATGAAGGTGGTGCAGAGGAAGTACCAACGATGGAACAGTGTGGGATTCCAGCACCTACTTCAAAAAAGGAGGAGATTGAAGAAGTCCTGGATAGTCATGTGGGAAGGAGTATCAAGAACAGGCAGTATGAAGAATATCTGGTGAAATGGAAAGGAAGGCCTGTTGAAGATTCATCCTGGTTGCCTAAGACAGAGGTTGACTGTTTGGGTTCTCCTCCACCATCTAAGACATGATGGGGTCACTTCTCAAATTACCCTGGGTGTCTGATGCAGGAGCATCCAGTGGTGTAAGGGCAATCTTGCATCACCCAAAAATAGTTAAATTTGAAGTTTCTCAAATTTTAGATGTTTTTACATTTTTGGATACCCTTTTTATCATAATGAAATTCCCAATTTATGGTTTTTATTTTCTATTCCTGGGTTGAAAGATATTGTAGTTTTAGTTTCCCAGATTTGCACCTGAAAATATTCTGAGTTAGATTTGAAGCACTTAGATTTCCCGGAATGCCCCTAAAACTTTCTAAAATCAGCATAGAAAATTTTGAGCGTGTTATTGACTTCGAGACCTTTCCAACAGTTCAAACGGTTTGCGAATCGGAGTCCTGGATCAAAAGTTATGGCCCTGGGAAGTTGGCACACTTTCTAGAAGATACAATTGCAAATGCTCTTTTGAAATTTGAACATCATCTTGTAAATTTTCGGTGCCAAACTGCCTAAACTCAAATTTGAATGTTGTTTTGGCTCCAAACTTATGAGGAGCTCTATTTATGGGTGGGTTTCTAATTTTTGGGTAACTTTTTGGGGGACAAGCTCGCGTATTGTGAAAGGGTTATTCTGTAGCTTTCTATAACTTGCATGTGTTGTAGAACTTGGGGATTGAGATCATCTGCATGTAAGAAGCTCCATTTTCTGAATAATAAAATTATTCTCTTGTTTGTGGATTATTTTCTATGTCTCAGGCTGTGCCCTCATCATTAGCATTCATGAAAAGATGGATATTTTTGGGAGGGAATCTCATTAATATTTTAATTTCTATTCTTAAGAGGAAATTGGGCATTCAAGTTTTTCTCCCCCCAAGTTTCCTTCCTAATACAATATATGAGGTTCTTGGATACTCTTGAAGATAACTACAAATTTTATCAACTATTTGTCATAGTTTGAGCCTTGTGTTTGGTTATAGAATTCAAGGATGAAAATATTTGGTTTCTTGAGATTAGAGGATAAAACACTTTCTTTTCTTAGAGAATAGAGGATGAAACCCCTTTCATTCCTTGAGGGAAATCTAATAGAGATATAGTATTTGTATTGAAAACTACTTATATTCTCTCACCTCACCCTCATGAGACCTTGGTGATCTTAATGTGGTATATCTTTAATATGAAATTTATGGAGGATAGGATAATGGTATCAAAGAAAACATATTGCTAGCCTGTGAAGTATGGAAAGAATTCAAAATTATTGATAAAATAAGAAAATATTAAATATTTTGAAGATAAATTAATGGGGATTTGAATAAGCCAAGATTGATGAGGGCCACACCACCCTGAAACCCACACAAAATACAACAATATATACCAACATAGAAGATGTGAGATCAAAAAATAACTCACTTTCAATTATTTTTAGAAAATGAAATTACGAATTCAAAACTTACATGCCATAGCCTCATGGGCTTCATTCATTACAATAAAATCAACTCTGAAAACAAAATATATTATTCGAAGACACAATCTACACTAATGGAGCCACCTTGTACAACCCCCCACTTAACCCTTTTATTTTACCCCAATAACTGCCCTAAAATGTTCTAGAAAGTTCAACTTTCCCTTTTGTTTTGGCACCAAAAGTCCTGCCATTTGATTTCTACAACGTTGAACCCATCAGAGATTTGCAATTTGTTTTGGGGCCTCTAAGGTTTTCATATTTGAACTTGAAGCTATATTGGAGAAATTTCCCAAGACAAAAACTTTAATATCTCCCAAATTGTGCAGGGTATTGAGATGATTATTTCATGGCCAAAAAAAAAATTCAGTTATGCTCCTTGAGGTAATTTTTTAGGTCCATACGAGCCTGTTTAGGTTGACTTACTAAAAATAGTAAGAGACCATTTTTTTCCTTTTATGAATTATAGCTATCTTACACCACATAAATGACACCATGGAACTTAAAACAACTAAAGAAATTAAGGAAAAATGTTTTTTTGGGGTGATGCAAGATTGCCTTACACAACTAGATGCTCCTACATCAGACACCTAGGGTAATTTGAAAAGTGGCCCTGTCACTTATCAGGAGTTAGAGGAAAACCAAGACAATTAACCTCAGCTTCAGACAACCACGATGAGTCTTCAACAGGCCTTCCTCTCCACTCACCAAGTACTCTACATATTTCCTATTTCTTGTGCTTCTACCCACATGACTATCCAAAAAAAATTCTATCTCCTCCTTTTCTAAAGTAGGTGCTAGAATATTCCACTGTGCTTTTATTGTTTCTTCATTAATTCCCCCTTCATGATATTCTGTTAAATTTTAAATGTTAAACATAAGTCAAATATGAATCTCATCAGGAAACTCTACCTCATATGCATTTCTTGAATCATGCTTCTTTGGGATCTTACATGGTTCAAACTTCTTCATATTTAACTTGTTGTATGTACTAACTGGAAACCTCTCCTTTCACAAATGAACCAAGACTTCATCTCCCACATGGAACTCCTTATACCTCCTTTTATGGTCGTCCTTAGCCTTATATTGTGAGTTAATCTTATTAATATGTTTCTTCACCTCTTCATGCAAATTCTTCGGGTGCTCAGCAAAATCTTCAGCCTCAACACTACTCTTCTTCCCCTTATCCATCTTCCTTATTTCAAAAGCAGTTCTTGGACTACTCCCATACACAATATGGAATGGTGATTTACCAGTGCTCATGTTGATAGAATTTTTGTAAGCAAATTATGCCTGCGGTATAATCAAATCCCATCCCTTGGGCTTATCTCCTACTAAGCATCTTAGTAGGTTACCCAAACTCCTATTCACCACCTTCATTTATCAATTAGTCTATGCATGGTGTGCAGAATTGAACTTCAAATCTGTCTTCCCATAATGTCCTCTAGAAATAACCAACAAATTTGGTATCTTTGTCTGAAACTATACTCTTTGGTAGACCATGTAGTCTCACCACCTCTTTGAAAAAAAAATTTACAACATGAACAACATCATTTTTCTTATGACACGGAATGAAATGTGCCATATTTAAAAATCTATCCACCACCACAAATATGGAATCATGCCCCCTCTGTGTCCTTGGCAAGCAAAGAACAAAATCCATGCTAATGTCCCCCCATGGCCTCTCAGGTACAAGTAATGGTTGATACAATCCAGTATTTTGACTTGTTCCCTTCACCATTTGACATACTTTGCAACTTTATACAAACTTCTTCACATCTTGTTGTAACTGTGGATAGTAATAATTCTCACTAACAAGAGTAATGGTCTTATCTCGACCGAAATGTTCATGCAATCCTCCACTATGCTTCTCCTTGATTAGATTCTCACTCATAGTTTTCCTTGGAATGCACAATTGGATTCCTCTAAACAACATCCGATCTTGGATTAATAAATCCAACCACCTTGTCCTATCCAATGTAACAGGTTCCAAACAAGCCTTCCAAGCTTCTGCAAAGTCTAGATCTTCAGGATACAAACTCTTGAGTTCATTGAACCCAACAACCTCTATATTCATCTCTATCAACAATTTTTTCCTTCTACTTAAGGCATCTAAAACTTTGTTTGACCTTCCACTCCTGTGCTTAAAAAAAAATGTATAACTCTGCAAAACCTCAACCCATTTTAAGTGCCTTCAATTTAACTTTCCTTGACTATTGAGATACTGCAAAGCCTGGTGATCAGTATATAAAACAAATTCTTTTGGAAAAAAATAGTGTCTCCATTTCTTCAAATCTTGAACTATAGCATAAAACTCTTGATCATAGAAAAAATATTTCTTCTTAGCATCATTCAACTTTTCGCTAAAATAGGCAACAAGCTTACCTTCTTGAATAAAAATAGCTCCTATGGCAGTGCCACTAGCATCACAATCTACCTGAAAGACCTTATTGAAATCTGGATGTGCCAAAACATGTTGCTCTATGAATTTCTTCTTCAACATATCAAAACTCTTTACTGCTCCTCTAGTTCATTTAAAATCCTTTCTATCCCCTCATTTCTTCAATTAGAGTGCACAAATACTATTGAAATTCTTAATAAACTTTATGTAAAAACCTACTAGACCATGAAATGATCTTACCTCTGTAACACTCCTTGGAGTAGTCCATTTAATGATAGCTCTCATTTTCTTTGGATCCATTTTATGACCCTCTACTGAGACAACAAATCCCAGACACACCAACTCTCTCTTTACAAAACTACATATCTTCAAATTAATCAACAACCTCTCCTCCCTTAGCTTCTCAAAAACTCTTCGGATATGCATCAAGTGCTCCTCCAATGTCTTAATGAAAATTAGAATATCATCTAAATAAACAAATAACATTTTTTTCCTAAAAATTCTTTCAATACCTCATACATAAGCTGCATAAATGTGCTTCGTGCATTGCTTAGCCCCAAAGGCATGACTAACCACTTGTACAAGTCCTCCTTGGTTTTGAAAGCTGTCTTCCATTCATCTCCTTCTCTAATCTGTATTTGGTGGAGTAGACATCCAAATTTGATTGCTCCCATACGATCAAATTTACCTCTTTATTCATCCATTCCGTCAATATTAATTTATTTAATTAATATTACACTTCCCGTCTAAGGTTCTTAAAGTATTTAATTTAACAATTAAATGCTTTACCTTACACCTTTTTCCTCTCTAAATTAAATAAATACATCAATTTATTTAATTTAGTCATCTTAACCTTTTTTGAATTAAAATCAATTTAAAATTCTACTTTTCTCTCTCCTTGTCACATCCTCCATAATCCCTTTTTAATCTAGACTAATTTAATTAATTCATGATTAAGATGTCCATCATCTTAATCAGAGGTTAATGTCACATCCTCCTACATTTTCCACTTGCTTCTAATCTCTCATTAATTACCCTAATCAAATATTTACACAACCTTAATCAAAGTCATTAGCCACTTTTAGCACCACTTTTTAGTCAACCTTTTCATTTGCCTTTCTTGACATTGACCCTCTTTTCCATGTGAATTTTTAATTCACATTTATTCATCCTAGGTCTTTCTCCTCCCCATGTGAATTTTTAATTCATATTTTATCCTTCCAAGACTTCTAGAACATTTGACTTGTCACCTCATCCACATGTGACCAATTCCCACCTTTTTGGAGACTCTTTCTTATCCATTAGATTCTCCTAAGAATGTGAATTTTTAATTCACATTTATTTCTCCAACCACTTTCTCATTTCCCATGGAGATTTTTGAGGAATTCCAAAAATTTTCAAATGTCACTTTCATTCTCACTTGGGGACAAGAAGTTCCTTTTTGAAGAAATCTTCTCACTCCCCAAGGTACTTGGAAGGTACTTGTCCTTCCTCTACATCATTTCCTCTCCTTCCACATCACCTACACATCATCTCACCCTTAGCCACTTCACATTCCACATGTCAAAATGTGAAGGCTTGTGAGTCCTCAACTCACCTTAGCCCTTCATTTTGGCCTTGTTGGATAAATTTCAACTGTTGAATTCTCTAGAGAATTCAAATTCCTCTATAAATACCCCTCCTCTAAGGCATTTTTAACACTTAGTCATTTAAGCAACCTTATGCTATCATTTTGTGCTCTCATTTTACAAGCATTTTCTCTCATCTAGCCATCCATTTTAGCCATTTGCATTTTTCATCCCACCATATAGTTAATCTTGCATTTAGCTACATCAATAGCAATCTAAGGAGCATAAAAAGCAATCAAAATCAAGGGCCAACCAAGTAATTTCAGCAAAGAAGGTATAATCATCTTATAATCTTCATTTTAGCTTATTTCTTTGCTTTATCATTCCTTAGGCTAATCTTTTGAGGTGTTCTTTGTGTTTTTCCATTACATTTTTAGTTGTTTTTGTAGATTTAGAATAGGTAAAACTCGAGGATATCACAGGTGGTATCCACTCTTAAAATTTATCTTTGTGAAGTACTCAACTCCACTCAAACAATCCATAATATCAACCATCCTTGGTAAGGGAAATCTATACTTGATAGTAATCTTGTTGATAGCTCGAGATTCTGTACACATCCCCCATTCTCCATCATTCTTCAGTGCTAGTACTACAAGTATTGCACGTGGACTCATACTCTCTTGAATCAATCCCTTCTGTAATAACCCTTGCACTTGTTTGTTCAACTCTTCATTATCTGTTGGAGTCATTCAATGGGCTGCCTTATTTGGAAAATTGGCTCCAATAATTAGGTCCATTTGATGACTAATCTTTCTTACTAGAGGCAAACCTTCAGGTACATTATCAAAGACAATATCTTGAAACACATTCAACATATCTAAAACCTCTACAGGTACCTCACTAGTATCTTCTTTATCAACTCTAGGAATCAATGCAAAACACATATGCTCATGCCTCATACCTTCTAGTAATTTTCTTCCATCAACCAAAAAAATTCTCGCATTACTACATACCTTTTCCTCTGTGTCTTTCAAGGGCTTCAACTTATGACAAACTCCATCTTTTATCAAAGAATAGGTTTTGGCATGTCCAACATGTACTGCTCGCCAATCAAACTGCCATGGTCTGCCTAACAACATATGACAAACATCCATAGGCATAATATCACACAATACCTCATCATGGTAATTTCCAATCTTGAACTTTACCATCTACATTGTTCATTTACCAAGGCTTTATGGTCCTTCTACAACCAAGCAATCTGGTATGAGTTTGGATGCCTTCTTCTCTCCAACTGCAACTTACTAACCATCTCTTTTGAAACAAGGTTATCAATACTACCTCCATCAATAATAAAATTGCAAACTTTACCTTTACACTTACATCTGGTGTGAAAAAAATTCCTCCTTTGAGTTGGTTCCTTCTTCTCATTCAGCAAGCCTCTTCTAGTAACAAGAACCTCTCCTCTTTCTGGATCCTAAGAATGTGAAGACTCAGTATCTTCTTCTACATTTGCAACTCCTACATTACCCTCAATTATTATATTTGTTTTTCCTTGATGTTGAGGACTCTCATAGGCTCTATGTCCTTCTTCTCTACACTAGAAATAGGTTCCAGGAAAGCCTCCTCTTCACAGTCCTCGTCTAGATATTCCTCTTTAGTCTCCATCATTCTGATCATGAGGACGATAGGTGTTATCTCCTTTCTAGTTTTGGTTGCTACTGGATCCTTCACCCTTCTTTTGATCTTCATTTCAACCTCCATATGACCATCCACTAGTCTTTCCACCGTGACCCCCACCTCTTTGCTTGATTTCAAATCTTTTATTCAACTTTTCTTCACCTTCAAAGCAAATTGATATGCATCTTCAATGGTAAACATTCTTACCATACCCAACTCTTCTTGAATACTCGGCTTCAACCCATTTATGTAACAGGAAAATTTCTCCTTATTGGCCTCAAAATGGCCCATTCTAATTAAGATATGGTAGAATTCTTTTGTATACTCAAAGAATTTTCCCACTTGTTTCAACCCTTGCATCTTCCTCAACAAATCTAGCTAATAATCCACAAGAATGAACAGTCCTTTTAATTTTTCCACCATACAATCCCATCTTGTTATTTTCCCTTTTCCTCTTCAATTTCATTCTATTTGTACCTCTTTCCACCAAATATTCTCATGACCCTTTAGTTGGTCTTTGCAAATTTGACCCTCTCAGGATCTTCCACCTCATACTCAAAGTACTCCCCCATATCATTGATCTAATCAATCAAATCTTCTAGGTTTAGATTTCTAGCAAATGTAGAAACATCAATCTTTGGCCTTTCCCAATCTTAGAGATGGCCTTAAATAATCTGACTTGCTATGGATCTTCTGCTTCTTGTTCTTCTTCAAATTGTTCCTCATTATTAGCTTCATCTTCACTTTCATCTCCTCTTTTTGGCTCAAACCCTTGACGTAGCTTCTCTTGCAGTGTTTGAACTTGTCTTTGCAGGGCTCTAAAACCCTCTTCTAGTACAATAACATTTCTTCCACCACCATGGTTTCTTTGCGGAGGAATTTTGACCACCTTTCTCAAAAACCCACAACCACAAGTCCTGGTGCAAACTGCATCACGTTCAATGATTTTTTACACACTTAGGAAAAATTTCTCTAATACCACTTGATGATGGCCACACCACCCAAAACCTACACAAAACACAACAATAGATACCAACACAGAAGATCTGAAACAAAAAAATAACTCACTTTCAATTATTTTCAAAAAATGAAATTACAAATTCAAAACTTACATGTCACAACCTCATGGGCTTGATTCATTACAACAAAATCAACTCTGAAAACAAAATTTATTATTTAAAGCCACAATCTACACTAATGGAACCACCTTCTACAACCCCCCACTTAACCCTTTTATTTTAGCCCAATAACCACCCTAGAATGTTCTACAAATTTCAACTTTCCCTTTTGTTTTGGTACCAAAAGTCCCGCCATTTGATTTCTTGCCTAGGAAGGAATTTTAATGAAATTCACTTTTTAGTGGGGCAACTTCGTGGGGCCATAACTTTTGATCTATGTGTCTTATTTTCTATTATAACATATCATTAGAAAGTTTTGAAAGAGATCTACAATTTTGAACCCATTAGAGATTGGTTCATCAACTTTTCAAGTTGTTTCGGGGCCTCTAAGGTTTTCATACTTGAATTTGAAGTTGTATTGGAGAAATTTCTCAGGATAGAAACTTTAATATCTCTCAAACCGTGTAGGGAATTTGATTTGGGTGTCTGATTTGCTATTATGACATATCATTGGAAAGTTCTCAAAGAGATCTACAACGTCGAACCCATCAGAGATCGGTTCATCAACTTTTTGAGTTGTTTCAGGGCCTCTAACGTTTTCATATTTGAATTTGAAGTTGTATTGGAGAAATTTCCCACAATAGAAACTTTGATATCTCCCAAACCGTGCAGGGAATTGAGATCATTCTTACGTGACCAAAAAAAAAATTCAATTATGCTCCTTGGGGTAAATTTTTAGGTCCATACGAGCCTATTTAGGCTAACTTACTAAAAATATTAAGTGAGTATTTTTTTCCTTTTCTGACTTTTGACTATCTTACACCCCATATGTGCCATCATGGAACTCAAAACAACAAAATAAATTAAGGAAAAAGTAATTTTTTTCAGGTGATTCAAGATTTCCCTACACTGTTGGATGGTCCTGCATCAAGGATTGAATGTTATAATCATTGAAAAAGGAGTGAGTTTCATTCTATAAAAAAATTCCCATCACCATTCCTTTGTAAAATTTATTTTAGGATAGAACATCACAAAGAGGATAAAACTCAATTGTAAATAATTGACTAGCAATTAGTTCCATTCCAAAACCTATTAGGTTCATGTTTCTACAAAAATAAAGAACAAAACTTGAGCTATAGAAATATATACAGGAGAAGATAATCAAGCATGAGATGGATAAATTATTGAATAAATTTGTGAACACTAGAACCAACACTCTTGCATTTATATAGGATTAGAATTAAAATAACAAGAAATAGGGAAATAGATTGTTAAGCTTAAATATGGTAATTTGGTAGAGCATAATGAGTTATGTATTTTTTTCCTCTAAATCATGCAATGGATTGTACTTATGTGGAAATAATGTCATATTATCCACATCAGGTGATTAGAATACTTAGCTTAATCAATACAAGGAGCAAGACTATTTTGTAACTTGATGTATTGACATTATCCATGGCATCCTAATGATCCACCAATTATGGTAGTTTTTAAGGATGTTTTGACACACTAAAAAAATCAAATGAAATTCTATGTGTCCAACTTATCCTAAAAGAAAATCAATCTCCAATAAAAAACTGACTATCCCTAAGGTCTTTGTAACCATGTTTTACTCATGCAAGATAACTCAATGATTGATGTGTTTTTGTTCCAATCAAAGGGACCTATAGAAACTTATTTCTTCACTTGAGCTCACCACTAAACTATGTTTCAATGCATCATGTACATCTTAGAAAGTCTAATTCAAATGTGCATTTCCCAAATGAATTGTTCAACTTGTGAACTCGACAATGGATAATGCACTTACAATAAGAGATTAAAATTGATACTTTTTAATATTTAGTTCCTAAAATTAATCTAATATAACTAATATATATATAAGGAGAGAAGAGTTAGATTTAAAAGAAACTAAACTTGATCTGCTAGTGTCCACATAATAGTAAATGAATAGATAAATCTACAAAATAAAACATATACTTTCGTAGCTAAGGAATTTGCAACTCCACAAAAAGAAAGAAATTTTCAATGGGATGGAACAATAACAAAATAAATCCACATTAACTACCCAATTAATAATATAGTTTAATGATATTATTCCTTAAAGGATAGAAAAGGGTGTTTAGGTTGATCACATAGAGTATTCTACCCTCAACAAAATACTAGTGATATGAAACACATACAAGCTCATTATATATTCACAAATATGTAATCATAAAATACTATAAAAATAATTAGAGATTGAAAACCATGAGAGATAATTCCAAATGAGAGAAATAAAGTGGCATTATATTCTAATAGTTTCTAACCCTCTATTCATAGAAGCCTACATATTTATATATATTGTAGAACCTCTATTACATCTTTGCATAATTATTTCTATGTCAAATTAATTCCATCTAAGGGCCACGAGTTCAAATCATTTTATTTTTTTGGTAAGAAGATCTCCACCATTCAATACTACCAACCTTTAGATCTATGGTATCTGCAGACGTCCGATTTTGATCACTTCCATATGATCAAAACGCGTCTCCTTATTCATCCAATTGCCCATCCCCTCTGTCATATTAATTAAACCATTTGTTTAATTAAAACCTTGCATCTTGCATAAGGGTCCTAAAGTATTTAATTTAATACTTTACCCCTCTTCCTCCTCTAAATTAAATAAATATACCCTTTTATTTAATTTAGTCATATTCCCCTTTTAAATTAAAATTCATTTTTTTATTCCTCTTTTCTCTCTCATGGTCACATCCTCCAACTTTTGCAAGTTGGTCCCTAATCCATCTTAATTACCTCATCTTCTTCTAATTAACGAGGGTTAGCATGTGCACACCCTTAACCATCATTAAGGTCACATCCTCCATAATTTCCCACTTGTTTCTAATGATTCATTAGCCCATCTAACTGAGTACTTGCACAACCTTAATCATTTGATTAGCCTAACCTAATCCTCATCCTATTTATGGCATATGTCCTTGAGTCAACCTTATTAAAGGCTTTCTCCTTTTGGGCAAGGAACTCCACTTCCCCATGTGAATTTTTAATTCACCTTTTAATCCCCCAAGGCACCCAAAAGGAATTTTTAATTCCTTCACTTCTCCCCACATGTCCTTCACTTATTCTTTATTCTTTCCCATCTCCCCATGAGAATATTTGAGGAATTTTTAATTCCTCACATGTCCTCTCACCCACATGGGGACAAGGACCTCCTTTATGACGAGATCTTGTCCAATCCCAAGGTACTTTGTACCCCTCTCCATGTCCTGTCCTTCTCCTTCCACCTCATGTCCACTTCACCTTTTAGGGCTAAATCACATGCCACATGTCAAGATGTGAGGGCTTGTGAGTTCTCAACTCACCTTAGCCCTACATATTGATATTTGGTGGCTCAATCTTGACCGTCCATTTCCCCTAGGAATTCTCAAAAATCCTATAAATACCCCCCCTTTTCTCTCATTTTAAAGAGATCATTTGTGCTAGCCAAACTCTTGCAAATTTGTTTCTCATCTTATACTTAGCCATTTTCTTGTTTTCATCCACTTGCATTCATCCTCACAACATCACATAGCTTGCATCTACTTGCCATCCAAGGAGCATACACACCAAAGATCGAAGGGCCAACCAAAGGATCGACTCAACGCAAGGTATAGAGTTCCATTTTGTTGCTTTTGTCTTGCATTGTTTCCAACTTAGGCTAATCTTGAGGTGTAGGTTGTTTTAGTGTTTATTTGCACTCTTTTACTTGTTGCTTGTTTTCTAATGCTCACATTCGACCTATCACATTTTTGGCACACCCGGTGGGACCCACAAACGGGTCTCTTTCTTTCACGTTTGTTGTTTTTTGCATTTTTCAAGGTCCAGGTTATAGAGTGGCGGATCTGTCCTGACAGAGTGGCAGATTTGTCCTGGGGTGGCGGATTTGTCCTGGGGTGGCAGACCTGTCCTGGGGTGGCGAACCTGTCCTGACAGAGTGGTAGATATGTCCTGAGGTGGCGGACCTGTCTTGTAGTGGCGGACCTGTCCTACAGTGGCGGACCTGTCTCAGTGCAGTGGCGGACCTATCCTCCTGCAGTGGCAGACCTGTCCCAGTGCAGTGGCGGACCTGTCCTCCTACAGTGGCAGACCTATCCTGACAGAGTGGCGGATCTGTCCTGGAGTGGCGGACCTATCCTGACAGAGTGGCGGACCTGTCCCTACAGAGTGGCGGCCCTGTCCTCCAGAAGGTAAAAATTTCAAGTTTTTTCCGATTGTCTTTTGGTAAAATAGGCACATAGCTTAATTACAAGCGGTCAATAAACCTTGCTTGGCATGTTTGGGAAATCTATTTTACGTATCCAATCCCCTTGCGCCATTTGGTGATCCTGGGTGACAAGAAATCATAGCTTTCCAAGTCCTTTTGAGTCACCCTTTTTCACTTTTTTATTGGGACCTGCTTGGGGATTTCATCACCCCAAGGGACAATTCCAACCACGCGTACCGGCGGGGTATATAAAGGGGGGAGAGCGAAAGTTGTACCTCAATCCAACCATGTTGTAATTGGCGAAGCGTCGGGATGACGTGAAGAGTTGGTCTGAGCCTTTAGTATCTCACTAAGGTTCCCAACTCACACTTGTAACAGGTTGGTGTTCACGGTTTGGGCCTCACGTACCGGGTGTATATCGAGGACTCCTTAGCATCCATGTGCATCCTAGAGTAGAAGACTTTGTTGACCATACCCATTTCAACTAATCTTAGGATTGTGTTGTTTGCATTGTCTTTCTTGTGCAAAAACCAGTGATTATCAGTTTGGCCAACTTTTTTATGATTGCTATATGTTGGGTCCTTTTCCTTACCCATCCATCCAAAACATCCAACTTAAACTTATCCTTTGGAGGACTTGTCCTTATCCCTTGGCGGACCTGTCCCTGTGCTGTGACGGACCTGTCCTAGCCCTGTGGCAGACCTATCCTAGTGCAGTGGCGGACCTGTCCTAGTGCAATGGCGGACTTGTCCTTATGCAATGGCGGACCTATCCTTGTGCAGTGGCGGACCTGTCCCTGTGCTGTGGCGGACCTGTCCTAACCCTGTGGCAGACCTGTCCTAACCCTGTGGCAGACCTATCCTTGTGTTGTGGCGGACCTGTCCTAGTGCAGTGGCGGACCTATCCCTGTGCTGTGGCGAACCTGTCCCTATGCAGTGGCGGACCTGTCCTTGTGCTGTGGCGGACCTGTCCTTTGACCAGCCCTTGGCATTCATTATCCCTCTATTTTCAACATCGATACGACCATTCAGCATCCAAAACAAACATCTAAACGTTCGCTCCGGGCCTCCATCCCTTTGTTCTAAGAGTCGTTTATCCTGAGCACTCTCTTGCTTGTTTTGAAAGCCATCCGTCTACCCTGAGACGCTCCCCATCCATCCTAAACCCGCTTTCATATCCGACCTCTGTTGGTCCATATAAACCCCGTTGGAATAGTCATCCGCATTGACCTAGGTATTCATCCCTAATCACAATCATCGTAATTAGCTTAGGATTGCTATCCATCTTAAGTCAGTCATCCTTTTTGACCCAATCAATCTGCTTCTATCTCAAGTTGGATTCGGTGTCATTATCATACATCCACCTTCTAATCAATACCTAGTGTTATAAAGGATCCTTCTCAAACTTGGTTGTGGATCTAGGTCTGCATCATATTTATCATTAAATCAATGCTAATCACCTGACCAATCCGACCCCCACATCATCAAATCTATCCAAATCAAAATCCAAAGCCTGGACTAATCCAGTGTCATCAAATCAATCCACCTCGATCTAACTGATCATCGTCAATCAATCTCCCATCAAGTCGAATCAATCCTTCATCATCAAGGTCCTAATATCTTGATCCCTCTCATCATCTTGCATGCCCGTTCAGACTCGATCATAGGAAAAGAAAATGGCCGACCAACAAGCCCTTAATGCCCAATCAAACAATCCTCAAGATCCCAATAACACAATGAACATCCCCCACGATCCCCACAATGGTACCTCATCACAATCCAACATGGATGGTCAAAACACATCACCACCTGGGGAAGAAAACATGGTTGATCAACCTGAGCTCACATTTGAGGAACACTTTAGCAACCCTGTTAATTCCCAAATGACAGAATGCCTTCTCGAAAGACATGGTGACCAAATCTTGGCTCACTTGATTGAAAAAGGTGTCAAATTGCTGTTAGGTGTCGACTTATCCAAGTATGGCACCTCTACAACCAATGTGCCCCAACGTTCACATGACATCCCTAGTAGCTCGTATGTCCCCAACATTCCTTCTGCAGAAGGTTGGCATCAACCTGAATTCGGCAATGTTGTCCTATATCCCGTTGGCAATCCCACACATCCTGCCATCTCGGTCATGGGAACACCCCAAACCATCAATCCCAATGATCCTTTTGCCTATGGCATGCCGCAAAACATCCCACAACCATAACCATTAATGACACCAGCACCACTCCCCTCAAACCCGCCTCCTATCAACACTGGGGGCACCCCTTTTTCCCCCTTGCCCCACATCCTAGGGCTACCAATCCTCCACCATCGTCATTCCTACTTCAACAGCCACCCCAATCCAACATCCCTCCCCCATCATCATTTAATTCTCCACCATCGTCCCAATCCAATATCCCTCCTCCTTCGTCATTCAATCCTCCACCATCGTCCCAATCCAATATCCCTCCTCCATCATCATTCATACCCCCAACAACCGTCCCAACCAAATATCCCTCCTCCATCATCATTTGTATCCCAACAACCTCCCCAAGCCTATGCTCCCACTAGCGCTCAACAACCTCCCTCGCACAGCATCTCAATCGTACCTCCACCTCAACAACAATCATTGGTCAATCCCCTATTTTCAACACAACCATCCTAGCATCAACTGCAAGGAAATCAACCTCGGCCTTCATCCCCGACCATATCTCCATTCCTTGCATCCATTTTACGCCCGCAAGCACAACCACCACTTAACATCCCATCTCGCCCTCCGCAGCCACCAACTACACATCAACAACCACCCCATCATTACAACTATTATAACCAACAACAATATCAACAACAACCCTCCTATGTAGCATCACAACAATCATATCAGCACCCCCAATATCCACAAGCTAATCAACAACACCTTCTCCATACTTCCCAATAGTACGCCACCCATTACTACCCAACCAATTCATATCCAGCATCAAAACAGCAACCTCTTTATCAACAAGGTCCCTTGGCGTACCAACAGGGGGTACCACCTTCTCATTATCCATACACCCATCCCCAAGCGTCATCCCAAGATCCACAATCGTCCTATCATCAATACCCATCCAACACACCGGCCAATGCGGACATCCTAGAAATCAAAGCCGCTCTAAAAGATCTTCAGGCAGGGACTGGCAAACAATTGTTCAAATTTGAAGATATATGCCCATATTCGTATGATCCTTCCATCTCATTGATTCCCTTCCCCAAAAATTTTGAGATGCCAAAGTTTGACAAATATAAGGGGAATAAAGATCCTAAGGCCCACTTACAGGAGTTTTACTCCCAGTATCAAGAGGTTCTCCACAATGACAACTACCTTTTGCGCTTGTTTCCCCAGAGTTTGGGAAGCAACGTGCTAGGGTGGTTCATGACCCTTGAAAAGGGATCTATAAAATCTTTCACAGACTTGTCAGAGAAGTTTGTCTCCTACTTCTCCTTCAATTTGGAGAAGGATACTGATACCTTGGATCTCCTCAAAGAGATACAACATGAAGGGGAAACCTTTACTAGTTACCTCTAGAGGTGGCGTGCCCTAGCAAGCCAAATGAAAACCCCATTGAAAGAAAAGGACATGGTCACCCTCTTCATGGAGAACTCTCATCCTGACATGGCTCATAACTTCCGATTACATTGTGTCACCACTTTCGTGGAGGTAGTAGAGAAGGGGCCCATCCTTGAGCGCGCCCTTGTTGCCAAGGGGCATGTCAAAATATATAATCAGAATAAGGAAAGGACATTCAATGACAAGCCACATTTTTGGAACAAGAACAAAAATGCTGTCAATGATGGTGTCACTAATACTAAACATGTCCACGTTGCCAACACATCCCAGAAACAAAAGAAATCCATGCCTAATGCCATATCCGTATCGCAAGGGACACCCCATCCTCCCCAACAGTCCAATCAAAATAACCAAGGGAACACTAAACGCCAGTATGCTCAACTAGGAGAACCCTTAAGTGTCGTCTTCAACAAACTATTGCAAATCAGCTATCTGATCATGTACCCTGTTACCAAGCCGCTCGACGAATCCAAACCTAAGCCTGCATGGTTTAGGGAAAATGAATATTGTGAGTTCCACAAAATCAAAGGACACTCTTTGAATAAGTGTTAGGGTCTAAAAAACTATGTCCAAGACCTCATAGATCGAGGTGATATCAAGGTCAACCCTAGTCAAGCTCCGTCGTCCAATGCTCAGTTGCAGATCTATCAAAACGCCTTCCCAAACCATAACGAAGGCCCGAGCACCTCCAACAGTAATCCCCAAAATAACAGCACAAATAACGTGAGCTATAATAATGTACCCCTCAATTACGAGGGTATTATTCATTACATTGAGCAGGTAGAACCTTGTGTATCCATGATACATGTCAAAGCTAAAGACCCTCAATGTGTTGTTACCACACAACGAGCCCGCATCACCGTTCCTGCAGCCTCTGCACCCACCCAACCGACTCCTGTAACCTCCTAGTACAATATCCTTGATCACTTAGGAAAGACCCCTGCACATATCTCCATTTTGGATTTACTCAAGTCTTCCCCCGTGCACCAAGAAATCCTTAACAGAGCTCTAAAGGAAACCCATGTGCCTAATAATATGGATCCTACACAGTTCCAAGCCTTGGTAGGGCACCTGGCTTCATCTCACCAACTACATTTCAGCCAAAATGATATGCCCAACATTGATGCCAATCACAATCGCCCCTTACATATTGAAGTCGTGGTTGCCCAGCATAAAATAAAAAGAGTCTTGGTATATAATGGATCTGCCCTCAACTTGTGCACTCCTAAATTCATAAAACAGGTGGGATATACCCAAGCAGACTTAAGCAACCAAATTATTACAATCAAGGCTTATGATAATGCAAAAAGAAATTCAGAAGGGATCATCAATCTTCTTGTCCAAGTGGGACCAGTGGTTCAGTACATCACCTACCATGTCCTTGATCTGGACTTGCCATATTAACCTCCTCCTCGGACGTCCATGGCTCCATGCTATGCAAGCCATGCCCTCCACCTACCATCAGTGCCTCAAATTCCTAGTCAATGGACAAGAGGTCACCATCTATGCCAACCCCCAACCATTCGAATATTGCTGCGCTCTAGAGGCATCATTTCCCCATTTACATTATTGTCCTAGGGTTGAAATGGGGGCATCTCAATCATCACCCATTAATCCATCATCCACCATAATAACCACTCCATCCTCTATTGATCCTACAGTCACAAAAGTCCAGATCATTAACAAAGGGTGTGGTGAGTACGAAATGCATACTGCTCTTAATATAGCGACCATGCCACCATCGCCACATGAGTATGGTCAACCTTCCCATGCTACCCCAAAGGAGGACAAGACTGTCACCTTTCGTGGCAAAAATATCCCTACCACCACCTTCATATCCCCAAGTATCAAGACAGATGCGCCAGAAGAAGACATAAGTCAATGGGTTTACCAAGAAGAGCCTCAGCCGGAAATTCCTCTCAAGGAATACTTCCAAGAAAAGAACCCCTGGCCGACAAAGTTCATGGAAAAGCATAACTATCAAGGCAAAGGCCTAGGAAAGCAAGAACAAGGGCGGTTACAACCCATTGATACATCCCCGCTACCAAAAAATGTGGGCATTGGGTATGACAGAAAGCAAAAAGGCCCCGAAACATCGTCTAATGCTTCCAATAGTGTAGTTGTGGACAACGGCTTATTGGAAGACATACCCGAGGAAGAATCCATCATACGTGCATACGATGACGTCGATCACGCCGACATATCTTCCATATTCGAATGCCTATCCGTCTGCACTATTAGCCTATCCCTTTGCCATCCTGACCTCATTGATTGGGACCTACAAACTAGCACACCTGTTAGTATTTCTGTAGATACATATGTCAACCTCATGGGATTGGGGGAGGATGAACACTCCAGTCGCAAAAATGAGAATAAGAAAAATAAAAAGTGATCATCTAGTGAAAACCTCCCTGAGGCACTTCCTGACCTGGAAAAAGTAAAAATAAAGGACGCATCTGATGGCGAGAACCTCGAAGAGGCGCTAGAGGATGGAGATGTTCATCTTCCCCTTATGGGAACTCAGTTATCCACCCGATCACCTATTCTGATTGAAGAGACTCAAGAAGTCAATCTGGGAACTGCTGAAAGTCCTAAGGTCACCTATGTAGCCAAGTCACTCTCGAAGCAAGAGTACCCGGTAATCGTGCAGCTACTCCAAGAGGGAATTGTTAACTTTGTTTGGTCATACTTAGACATGCCAAGCTTGGATCCCGCCTTAGTGGTTCATCACCTAGACATCCGCCCAGACACTAAACCTATCAAGCAAAAACTCTGCAAGTCATGTTGTTAGTCAAGAAGGAATTGGAGAAGTTACTAGAGGCAGGATTTATCAGACCGATTGACTACTCCGAGTGGATCTCCAACATAGCATCGGTCGCTAAACCGAATGGTGACATTCAGGTCTACACGGACTTCAAGGATCTCAATAAAGCCTGCCCAAAAGATAACTTCCCCCTACCCAACATTGACATGTTGATAGACTTAACAGCAGGACATGAGATGTTGTCCCTTATGGATGGCTTCTCCGGGTATAACCAGATCCGAATCGCACCTGAGGACCAACACAAAATCGCCTTCACAACTCCTTGGGGCACTTTCTGCTACAATGTTATTCCCTTTGGTCTCAAAAATGCAGGGGCGACATATCAGAGGGCAATGACGGTCATCTTCCATGACCTCATACACATCATCATGGAGGACTATGTCAACGACCTGTTAGGAAAATCCAAAACACGAGCAGAACATCCTGCCATCCTGAAAAAGATATTTGAGCGGTTAGAGCACTACAAGTTGCGACTAAATCCAAAAAAGTGTGTCTTTGGGGTCACTTCCAGAAAGTTGTTGGGTTTCATAGTCTCTCGCAGGGGCATTGAGGTTGATCCCGCTAAGGTAAAATCTATCCTGAACATGCCACCTCCATGCAATCTCAAATAGTTAAGAAGCCTTCAGGGGAAGATGCAGTCCATCTGTCGATTCATAGCCCAGCTGGCAGACAAGTGTCAGCAATTCACTCATCTTCTGAAAAAGGATTCCACCTTCCGATGGAACCAACAGTGTCAGATGGGGTTCGATAAAATTAAGGAATATTTAGCCCATCCACCAATATTGATGCCACCTATTCCCGGCAAACCCCTCTTGCTCTACATCTCCGCCACTTCAGTCACACTGGGGGCATTGTTGGCACAGCATGATGAGTCATCGAAAGAGAGGGCGATCTACTACATCAGTCGGACATTGGTTGGCTACGAGGTAAACTATTCCCCCATGGAAAAGGCCTACCTTGCACTCATCTTCAGCACACAGAAGCTTTGACATTACATGCTTAGCCATCCAGTGAAGTTAATTGCCAAGATCGATCCATTGAAGTACCTGTTATCTAGAACCACTCTGACGAGCCGCATGGCTAAGTGGGTCATGCTCCTCAGTGAATTGTATATAGAATATCTGGACCGCAAGGCTATCAAAGGGCAGATAATTGCAGACCAGTTAGCGGAAGCTCCTCTAGTTGACACTCACCCATTGATCACGGAATTCCCTAATGAGGAAGTCTTCTCAGTTGAGGAAACCCCCACGTGGACACTATATTTTGATGGATCGTATACACATAATGGATCGGAGGTAGGAATTTTATTAGTTACCCCTCAGGGTGACTACATTCCCAAGTCGTTTAGAATAGCATTCCCTTGTACCAACAATATCGCAAAATACGAAGCTCTCCTCACCGGCCTCAAAATTTTGAAACAGTGGCACATAACTCAGTTGAAAGTCTTTGGTGATTCCCTGCTAGTCATTAGGCAAGTTAATGATGAGTTCCTGACCAAGGATGATAAGTTGTTACCCTACAAGCACATGGTGGATGATTTCAAGAAATATTTCACCTCTATACAATTTGAACAGATTCCCAGGATACGAAACAAAGCAGCTGATGCGATGGCCACTATTGGCTCCCTCTTGGACATGCCCAAGGACCGAACAGAGTGTGAGTTCCTTGTAGAACAACTTTTAATATCAACATACGATATCCCTGAGACCGACATGGTGTGCGAAATTGTGGGTCCCGCCTCCCCATGGTACCAAGACATCTATACCTACCTCTGTGATAACATTATACCCCCAGACCTTACCCGTAACCAATGCAAATCCTTCATTCATCTCTCTTCTCGATATGTCATCATCGATGATACGCTTTATCGTCGCGGGTATGATGGAATCCTCCTTAGGTGTCTAAATGAGACTGAAGCCCATGCTACACTAACGGAGGTACATAGCAGTGTTTGTGGAGCACATTCAAATGGTATGGCTCTGGCCAAAATGATCCTATGAGCTGGGTACTAGTGGCCTACGTTGGAACATGATGCTTGTGAGTTTGTGTAGAAGTGTCTTCCATGCTAGCAACACGTAGATTTAATTCATTCTCCAGCACAAGATCTTCAGCCCCTCCTGGCACCATGGCCCTTTTCTCAATGGGGTTTTGACTTGATTGGCAAGATTCACCCACCATCCTCCGACGGCCATACCTTCATAATCACCGCCACCGAGTATTTTACCAAGTGGGTAGAGGCAACGCCCCTCTCACAAATCACCGGCATTCAGATCTCCAAATTCATCCTTTACCATATTCTCTGCAGATATGGCATCCCGTCCACCATCATTTCTGACAACAAAAAACCATTCAAGAACCAAGCCATGAAACACCTATGTGATAACTTCCATATTTAGCACCGTTGGTCAACGCCGTATTACCCCTAAGGTAATGGTCAAGGGAAAGTGACCAACAAAACCCTCATCTGTATTCTCAAAAAGGTTGTTAATAACATTGGGCGAAATTGGCACCTCCATATTCATCCTGCCCTCTAGGCATATCGCACATCCATTCGCACCCCGACAGGCACCACCCCCTACTCTTTGGTGTTTGGTACTGAAGCTGTCTTGCCAATCGAGGTTGAACTTCCATCATTGAGAATCTCTCTTAAGAACCTTATCAGTGAAGAGGATGCTTGTGTTGCATGGCTTGCACAGCTAGAGTTACTGGACGAACGAAGAATAAAGGCCTACGACCATCTGCAATCATATCAGAATTGCCTCAAGCGTAGTTACAATAAGAAGGTTCGCCCTTGCCAATTCCAAGTGGGCAAGCTTGTCCTTAAGGAGAACCAGCGTACTCAGCAAGACCGAGACAAGAAAGGGAAATTTGAGGCAAATTGGTTGGGGCCCTATATCATAGCTGCTAAGTATGGATCTGGGGCATACAGGTTGACTACTCTCGAAGGAGAACCCCTTGACGAGCCCATCAACATCATGCATCTGAAAAAGTTCTACGCCTAAATCTGCTCGGTTACCCCACCTGGTCACAAAATCAAAAAAATCAAAAAAATCAAAAAAATCAAAAAAGTCAAAAATCCAAAAATAATCAAGAGAAATAAATTCGTCCTATGGTGAAAACCACTTTTTCGTGGCACCTTGGATAAGTATGGGTGGTGAAAACCTGGCAACAGGCGTCATCCATAGAGGGCTTAATCATTATCTACCTGACATCTTAGTTATTTTATGCCGACTTCCGCAATATTGTCCTCACCCATCTCATCCCGGGCTGCTTGGTAAATATTGATTGAGCATTGGATGACCCATCGAGTCTATCCCCCATTCCTGAGCTTCTTTGGTATCCAACTCTAAGCTTACGTCATTCACACTTGTGTCATCAGGTAGGATCATCCATCGTGTCGGTCTTCACCTAGGTCCCATCTTGTCGAGTCCATTAGTCGAACTACATTGCCCCTGCGTTGTCACGTAGGCAAGGTTGATCATTTGATTCACCCCCGGGGCATTTGTCCATCATCATTGGTTACCATTTGTCTTCTTTTTGCTTTATCCGTGGTCTTTTCTGGAATTACGAGGGCTCTGCGCTTTCACGTAGGCAAGGCTAATCTATGATCGGCCCCGAGCCCCTAGGTTTGTAGGTTATGTCGGTCTTTTATGCATCGTTATCAAGTTATGCCCACGCCTAACTGGTTCTTAACAAATGAAATTCCCTTGTGTTACAAAATCTGGTCCCTCGATAACATCTCGCGTCAACTAGATCATCCTACTTTCGCATCCATCTTTGGTCTCAACAAGATGAATCCTTCCTAGCAGACCTCGCTAATTGCATCCACCATCTTGATCATATGGCAAAGGACCTGTTGTCTTGATTATGATCTTTTGATGCTTTTGAATTTTGTTTATCATTTTAGGTTTCTTCCCATCACTTGTCAAGGTCGCCTTGGTCCACCATACCATGGCGTGCTTTGACCTGCTGAAATGGGGGCATGCCTTGATCTTTTGTTTTGTCTGCTGTCTTCTCGGTTGTCCCTCGTAAGACCCACCGAGATCTCCAAGGTCTTGTGTTACGCGGGGACAACTTTGTGTGTTTGTGGTTATTACAACACTAGGCCCGACCGAGGTCATCACGACCTCAGGGTGTTGGGATAACCTTATTGTTTGTTGTGTTTGTTTCATGCATAGAGTACACGCTCGCCTTGGTCTTCTATATCAAGGTGCTTGGTACCCTACGCTATAGTAAAAATCAATGCTCCAAAGATGGAAAATTTTTATTTTCACTGCATTTCCACCACTTTGCATGCACCCTTCATTTCCATCATAACCACCGCTTATGATTTTAGTTGTGCAAGTACTCTCATCCTTTGTTCTTCTTGGGTCCTCTTCCTCTCAGGATATTATCGGTTATTTTTGGCAAATACAATCTTCCATCCACCTATCGCCTATCTGCATTCGCATAATCGTCCTTATTGACATTTAGGTGCATTGTAAGTATTTACCCTTTTTGCACCCATAAAGCATACATCATAAATCATATAAACACATACATAAATCATCCATCCACATGTGCATCCATAAATCATACATCATAAATCATATAAACACATACATAAATCGTTCATCCACATGTGCATCCATAAATCATACATCATAAATCATATAAACACATACATAAATCGTCCATCCACATGTGCATCCATAAATCATACATCATAAATCATATAAACACATATATAAATCGTCCATCCACATGTGCATCCATAAATCATACATCATAAATCATATAAACACATACATAAATCGTCCATCCACATGTGCATCCATAAATTATACATCATAAATCATATAAACACATACATAAATCATCCATCCACATGCGCATTCATAACTCATACATCATAACTCATATCAACATGCATAATTCATCCATCCACATATACATCCATACATCATGAATCATAGAAACGTTTACATCAATCATAAATCATCCATCCATAACAACATAAAGCATAAAACATAAATCATCCATATAAACATGTGTATATATATATGGAACCACATCATGAATCATCTCATATAGCCGCATAAAGGAAACATCATACATAATGTCAATAACGGCCATCACATAATCAAAATAATAAACATCATATCATAATACAATACATCTCCATCATATATCACCTAATAAGATACAAAATCCAGAGATGTGGGTCACCTCTGCCCTCTGGCGCCATGAACAAACCATCCATCCAGTATCTGTCAAGAATAACCAATGTCCTGCATCTGCCTGCTCTACTGTGAGCTGTCCACGTTTGACCTCTGCGGAGAATCGGGTGCTGGCCCTCTGTGTGCTGGAGTCCCCTGGTACTCATGGGTAGGTGTCCCCTGGTACTCACGGGTGGGTGTACCCTGGTAACCGCCGTATGGGGACGAAGTCTGCCGGTAGTTGTTGAATCCCCTAGTGCGTGTCCCTAGTGACTGGGATGGCCCTGTGGCTATGGAGCCTGACTGACGTAGCACGCCGTGCGCTGCGCTGGATCTGGAATGACCTGCTCATATACCCCTCTCCAATAGCTAGTCTGCTTCATAAACTCATCCCTCTGCCCAGCTATCAATTGAGCGGCATTCCACTCATGCCTGTATCGATCTCGATCTACACTGATTGCACGTCGCTCCTGTGCCCAAGCCTCCTGAGCTAGTATCAACTATTGTATCTGCTCAGTGCCTCTATCCCTCTCTGTCTGCATCGCCTGTAACTGCATGTATAGCTCCTGCACATCTGTCCCTGGACCTCCCCCCTCAACCAGCACCCTCTGCAACTGAGCCCGTGCCGCATCCCTTTCACCCTGTAATGTCTGCATCTGTGACTCTGCAGCATCCCTCTCCCTCTGTGCAGTCTGTCCCAGTGCCACCGCTGCATCTCTGTCCCTCTACAGGGCCTACAATCTTAGTTCAGCCGAATCCCGCTCTCGTCGCAGGCTAGATGCCTATACTGTCACTGTATCTCTCTCTCTGCGAAGCGACTATGCCTCTGTCTCAGCTACCTGCCTCTTGCTCTGTGCTACCTGAACCTGTGCCTGTAACACATCCCTCCCAGCCTCCAACTCCTCCACCTGTGCCTGTGCCACATCTCTATTTGCCTCCACTATGCGTACCCTGTCCCTGAGCTCAACTAGCTCTCTCTGCATGCTGCCGGTCTCCTATACCACCACCTCTCCCACCAAACCTAGTCCCTCCATCTGTATCATCTAGCTATGCACCTCTGCCCGCAATCTCTCCACCTCAGCCCGCAGGTCCATAGCCTCATCCCGGCTCTCATCCCTCTCCCTCACTAATCTCTGCTCCTACTCTGATGCTAGCCTGACTAGCTCCATGTAGTCTCTCTCACCCTGAGCAAGCCGAACCTGCCACTCCTCCCTCTTCGCCTCCACTGTGATCCGATCTATCTCTATCTCCCGCACTCGCTACTTGCTCCATCGCAGTCTCTCCACTATCTCTCTCAATACCACAACTGGATCCTCCCCTGTGGGTGGTGCCACTGCTAGCGGTGCTACATCATGTATATCTGAGTCAACCTCCATCTCCCACAGATGGTATCCCTCACTCTCCGCTGATAGCTCCATCTCGTCCAGATCTATCACCCTAGGATCTCCCTACTGTGGCTGTCCTCCTCTGGCCCCGGCTGTCTCTTGTCCCCCCTGTCCTCCTAAGTCTTTGTCTATCTCCTCTCGGGCTCCATATGCCTCCTCCCCTCCGGCTGTCTCCTGCCCCCCTATCCTCCTAGGTCTCTTTTCATCTCCTCCCAGGCTCCATATGCCTCCTCCCCTCCAGTTGTCTCCTGTCCCATCTGTCCTCCTAGGTCTCTGTTCATCTCCTCCCGGGCTCCATATGCCTCCTCCCCTCCGGCCGTCTCCTGCCCTTCCTGCCCTCCTAGGCCTCTGTCTATCTCCTCTCTGGCTATGTCTACCTCCTGCCTGCTAGTAGTCCTGGCTGTCTCCTGTCCAATCTCCTCCACCCTGGCTCCGCTGGCCTCACCCTGTGTACCCTGTGACCGCCCTCGAGCTAACGGCCTCCTCTCCTGTCGACTCCGTCCTCAGGCTCTCGGCCTCCTCTCCACCACCTCCTCGGCCTCATCCTCTGCCCCCTCCTCCGCCTCATCCTCTGCCATCTCCTCCCCTCTGGCCCCGCTGGCCTCACCCTGTGTACCCTGTGATCCTCCTCAGACTCTCGGCCTCCTCACTCCCACCTCCTCGGCCCCAGCCTCTCTCACCTCCTCCGTCTCAGCCCCTATCCCCTCTGCTCTGTCTCCTCCCTGACCCCTCCGCTGTCGTAACCTCCTCCGCCTGCCTATCACCCGCTCCTGTGCCTCATGTCCTCCTCTGTGTCCCCTTGGCGGTCTGGGTGGCCTAATCACCCGCACTCGTCTCTCATCCTCTAACCCAAATCCTTGTGCCTCCTCAATCGGCACGGCTGGTGTAATCCGCTCCACTGGATGTCGCCCGAACCACTCTGCATATCGCTCTGTAGTCCCTGCATCTCATGGCCCCTCTTGCCTGTCCGGATAGGGTATGAACACTAGTCTTTCAATATCACTTCATACACTGCACAGGTTCATCTTGTCTCCCCATGGCCGCTCCCATACCTGTCGTGCAAACCTCACTCGACCTGCAAGGATATCCTGTCTCACCCCAAACTATCTCGTCACTCGATCCGGCCGATGCAGCTCCACTATGTGGGGCCTGCTCCCAATAATGTAACATCGTGTAAAAAATTAACCACTATGCAGTCCCTCCTCCCTCGACCACCCCCTGAATCGCCACATCATATATGACCTCCACACTCTGTCCACTGCCTGCACATCATCAAACTACCTCCTCCAAACATCTACCTCCTGCACCTCTCGATACCGTAGTAGTGACCCTGCCTCTGCTCCCCACCACCATGCCATAGGCTGCGTATCCTCATGATCACCCACCCTCGCTATAATCGATCTGGCCACCCAGATATGCTCCCATGCCCACACCTGTAGTAATGTCACGTGTGTTACACTCAACTGTTTCTTGTAACAAATCACGTGCATGTCCCGATACAGCTGAGCTAGCAGACACGTCCCCCATGCAAACTGCCCCTCCCGGCCCTCGATGATATGTCGGATCACCTCGACCGACCTCATAGGCAAATACCGACCAGCCCGGTCTGGCAGTAGTATACCACTAACCAGCCCGGCCAAGTACAACGATAATACCGGCACCCTGCATCCTACCATCCTGTCCACATCTAACTGCCCCCGCTGCACTGGTAGCTCGTCACTCCCAAAAACAACACACACAGACTCATCTAGCGCCTCCTTCTTTGACCAGCACTCGCTAATCGGTAGCCCTGATATCGAGAGCCTCAGAATCCGCCACACGTCCTCTAGTGTCACCGTCATCTCCCCTGTCGGTAGGTGAAACGTCGATGATCCCATCGCTCTATCAAGGCCGTCAACATGGCCCCATGGGCCTTGATCGTCGGATATGTTAGCATGTGTAGTAATCATGCCTCTACTAGCCTCTGATGATCCTCCCTGGTCATCCTTGCCATGCATCTCCTCAGCACCTCCGATCATCTCTCTCGAATGTGAAGAATCCCTATTTTTTGCACACACAAAACACGTCTTTGTCATTTCCATTCCTTTTTCATGTGTCCCCC
>VDFB02026320.1:6068041-6655270 GCA_007258455.2 Sequoia sempervirens
AAAAAATTCCTACCCATTTTTTCTTTCGACGCCCCGAAAAAAACCCATGTTTTTGTTTTTTAAAAACACATGCATAAATGAGGCAAAAACACAAAGTCACGTTTTGAGCTAACCTGGTGAGGTACGGCCCAATGGGTGAAAAATATACGCCTCTCATCCGCTTGGTGGATGATATCACTGTCATACTCCGGCATGATGTCTGGTCTCACTCGCCTCCTAATCTCCCTCTCCTCTTTCTCCACTTGCCAGCTGTCACACTGAGCCAACAGTAATTCCTCAATTACCTTTTATCCCTTTTCACTTTCCCTCCTTTTTCACTTTAGGGTCTTTTTTTCTTTTTTTTTAACCAAAAATTCCTCCAGTTAATTCATCCAGCCTTTTTCTTCCCGGGGCCGCCATTTCGACACCATTTATCCGATTGACTCCGTTTCAACACCATTCTTCTCATTTTTCCGTGCTCTTTCCAACAACATATACCACTCCATACTTTTGAGAAATTGACCGGGGCTCCCTTTTCCTCCCCCATCCCCCTTCTCGAGGGGGCATACCCTACCATTCCCTCCTAACTCGTCGCTCTAAGCCTACCTTCGCTTGGATGGGGCATCCTCTCCGCATTCCCTCCGTTTGGGGCAGCTCACGTGCATTCCCCCATGCTGGGGCATCTCTTTTTCTGATCTCTTCCTCCATAGAGTCATCTACATTATATTTTTCTTCGAAACTCTATTATTCTAATAGTATTTCGAAGAGGGGCAAAATGTAGACGTCCGATTTTGATCACTTCCATATGATCAAAACGTGTCTCCTTATTCATCCAATTGCCCATCCCCTCTGTCATATTAATTAAACTATTTGTTTAATTAAAACCCTGCATCTTGCATAAGGGTCCTAAAGTATTTAATTTAATACTTTACCCCTCTTCCTCTAAATTAAATAAATATACCCTTTATTTAATTTAGTCATATTCCCCTTTTAAATTAAAATTCATTTTTTTATTCCTCTTTTCTCTCTCATGGTCACATCCTCCAACTTTTGCAAGTTGGTCCCTAATCCATCTTAATTACCTCATCTTCTTCTAATTAACTAGGGTTAGCATGTGCACACCCTTAACCATCATTAAGGTCACATCCTCCATAATTTCCCACTTGTTTCTAATGATTCATTAGCCCATCTAACTGAGTACTTGCACAACCTTAATCATTTGATTAGCCTAACCTAATCCTCATCCTATTTATGGCATATGTCCTTGAGTCAACCTTATTAAAGGCTTTCTCCTTTTGGGCAAGGCACTCCACTTCTCCATGTGAATTTTTAATTCACCTTTTAATCCCCCAAGGCACCCAAAAGGAATTTTTAATTCCTTCACTTCTCCCCACATGTTCTTCACTTATTCTTTATTCTTTCCCATCTCCCCATGAGAATATTTGAGGAATTTTTAATTCCTCACATGTCCTCTCATCCACATGGGGACAAGGACCTCCTTTATGAGGATATCTTGTCCAATCCCAAGGTACTTTGTACCCCTCTCCATGTCATGTCCTTTTCCTTCCACCTCATGTCCACTTCACCTTTTAGGGATAAATCACATGCCACATGTCAAGATGTGAGGGCTTGTGAGTTCTCAACTCACCTTAGCCCTACATATTGATATTTGGTGGCTCAATCTTGACCGTCCATTTCCCCTAGGAATTCTCAAAAATCCTATAAATACCCCCTCTTTTCTCTCATTTTAAAGAGATCATTTGTGCTAGCCAAACTCTTGCAAATTTGTTTTTCATCTTATACTTAGCCATTTTCTTGTTTTCATCCACTTGCATTCATCCTCACAACATCACATAGCTTGCATCTACTTGCCATCCAAGGAGCATACACACCAATAATCGAAGGGCCAACCAAAGGATCGACTCAACGCAAGGTATAGAGTTCCATTTTGTTGCTTTTGTCTTGCATTGTTTCCAACTTAGGCTAATCTTGAGGTGTAGGTTGTTTTAGTGTTTATTTGCACTCTTTTACTTGTTGCTTGTTTTCTAACGCTCACATTCGACCTATCACAGTATCTAACTCAAATAGAAAAAGTTCCAAGACATTTTTTTCCTTTTCTAGAACCACTTTTATAAATGAAATCACAATATAATCCATATTAAAATAATTGATTTTGAGGCAAAGTAACACTTAATATACCAGAATGTAATTTCATTCATTAAAACAAAGTTACGCAAATGACAAGTCAAAATATCAAATATTTAATTAAAATCTAATTCTATTTTATCTCATCCTCATCAATGATGTCTTCTTTCAAGGTCTCATTATCTATGGAAAAATATTTCCTATCATACTCTATGAATATTATGAGAACATGGTTAGTTATCTTCATATCTAGTCCAAATCAATGAGATTAAATATGAAGTGGTAGGTTTTATAAGTGATAGATATGTCATAGAACTAGGAGTGTTACTTTCCTACCTATTTCTCAAATTCTTTGAAGATAAAATTAATCATCGTCTTATCAAATGAGGTAGGATTGTAGCAAAGTCATAGCAATAATGAGTTATTATTTGTTGCAATTATAGCCTAAGGTCTTATCAATTAATTCCTACAAACCAAGAACAATGTATACTACATCACTATGGACTATAATCAGCTTATCTAAATCTACCTCAAGATATTCCACTCTCAATCTCACTATCTACATCCATACATCTAGTAGTAAGAAATCTTCCTTTCATAGTATGTCTTCCTTTATTAAGATCTCAAAATTCATCTTTGACATTATTTCAATGCAAGGAAGGTTCAAAGAACATGTATCCAATTCCTCTTAAAATTTGTCCCTTAATGATATCACCATGTCCCCAACCATTTTAGATTTACCATGCATATTTATGGCTTCATCTATGATTTTACATACATAACCATACAAGTCCCCCATACATTGCTTGGTTACACTAATATACATTTTATTTCATCCAATTTTAATGCATCCTACTAGGAGATGAGCACTAGAGGTACAAGATATTCATCCATAGTTTGCAAGGGGATCACTAATTGCTTGATTTAGGAAGAGAGATAAGTGGATTTTTCTTTCAGTTCTCGATTATTTTTTATCCTTATCAATCCTAGACATGATGGTCAACATAGCTATTTGTATCTCCTAGATATTAGTTTCTCATGTATGCTTACCTAGGTTGAATTTTATAGTTTGGTCATCTATGGGAAAGAGCTCCATATCATACTTAATGGCTACTGGAGTTATAATTTCAACTATTCTTGATTCTAAAGCATCCATACTGATATTTCAAAGAGTCCTTCGTTATTTTTTCCATATGAAGGATCTATCATGGTATAATATAGGGGGATTCGCTACTCACGAGTTCTCTTCATTTAGAGAGCCTCACGGGGCGAACTGCCCTATACTACCTCAAGGAACAGTAATGAGAGTTTCAAAATCTGAAAGAGCAGGTCATAGAGGTTTTCTAGACAGACTGACAAGCTCTCAGCCAAAGGACGACAGTGTAGGAAATAGATGACAACGCGGCACACTGGAATCTCCGTGGAACGTTGGCATCTCATATAGACCAGAAAGTGAGTTTATCTCATAAAGCAGCTAAGTGACTACTTCTACTCTAAATGCTAAAAACCATCGAATACAGGAAAATAACAAAAAGTGATAGAACTTAGATAAAGTGAAATAAATCTAATAAAGATAAGAAGAAGAAAGGAAAGAAATACTTACAACCGTGTGAGTGATGAAGCTTCCAGCTCATGAGTGTCTTCAATACCCACACATAAGAGAGAGGGAAAATGTTTGGTGGTTGTATAGGGGCCTGCCTCAGTCAAACCTTGTTTTGGTGTTCCCACCTCCATGGACAACCAAGAAGATAGAGAGAAAAGTAGAAATAAAGAAAAGAGCACTTAAAGCACTACAAAACAATATTATGCTACTCAACCAAGTAATAGAGGAGAGGATTGAAAGCTTACCACCTCCACCAAGAGCACTCAAGGATAATGGGGGAGAAAATGAGAGGAACTCAAGCCTCTGTTGCAATGGTGTTTATTCCACACTTGCTCTATTGAAGTGGTGGAGTGTTGATGTTGTTGCTGTGAAGTGTAAAGTGTTTGGAGATTGAAGAGATGGTGAAGAGGCTGCTTGGAGTTTGTGAAGGGATTGTGAAGCTTGTGAATGAGGTCCAAAAGTGGTGAAGAGATGAAATGCTTGTTCAAGGGATGAATATGAAGAAGAGATGAAGAGAAACGACCATATTCGAGTCGGTCGGCCAAGGAGGGTGTTACAAATCGACCCCCAATGGGAAGTGTAACGCCTCTGTAGGCTCCAGACATGAGAATCTATCAGCGACATAAGCACGTCATGCGAACATCTACACATTGTGCAGGCATCCTCGATAGAAACACCTCCACCGACGCTCAAAACAGGTTCCAAGTGTGTTGCAAGCAGCAGGCTTAGGTGGAATTAAGCCTCTGAACTTGGTTTTCTAAAGTGGATGAAGGAAGAAAGGGGATTTTCACATGGGGTGCAAATTCACTCTTATACATTTTTCCCCCACTTTAGTGAGCATGAGTACTGATGAATGCTTAGTAAAGTAGAGTTAGAAATGTATACCTGAACCATTGAGGAAGTAGTACTTAGTTTCGCATACCCGAAGGTGTAGGAGAAGCGAAGGATTCCATAGTTGCTTGGAACTATGAAGTTAGAACAACAAAGCATCTTACAAGCCTGTGGACCTACAAGGAGGCAATCCCCAAGATCTCTCGCATGAAGGAAGCCCCAAGGAAGCACCCTACAGGTACTCGGTCTTGCAGGGAAGGAATATTCCATGAACTCAAGCATGAAGAACACCAAAAGAAACACCCTACAGGTACTCGGTCCTATAGGGAAGGTATCCTCCATGACTCAAGCATGAATAATACCGAAAGAAGTGCCCTATAGGTACTCGATTCTATAGGGAAGGTATCCTCCACAACTCAAGCATGAAGAATACTAAAAGAAGCGCCCTACAGGTACTCAGTCCTACGGGGAAGGTATCCTCCATGACTCAAGCATGAAGAATACTGAAAGAAGCACCCTACAGGTACTTGGTCCTATAGGGAAGGTATCCTCCACGACTCAAGCATGAAGAATACTGAAAAAAGTGACCTACAGGTACTCAATCCTACAGGGGAGCCACACCCAAGATACCTCGCATGAAGGAAGCTCAAAGGAAAGCACCTTACAAGTTCTCGGTCGTGTAGGGAGGTATCCCCCAAGATCTCTCTCATGGAGGAACCTGAGAAAGTGGACTTCGCGGAGTCAAGAAGAGGCGACACTTCTACCCGTAGATAGAACATGTCAAAAGTGGCTGGTCACACGGACCATCAATAGTAGAACTTTCAAAGGGGTCCCTTAGGAACCCTTCAAAAGAAGAAGGGTCCACTCAAGGGATGCACAGTTTAAAAAGAAAGGTCTAGTCAGGCTTCCCCCAAGCTAGACGCGAAGACATGAAATAGGTCTAGTCGGGTTGCCCCCAAGCTAGATGCCAATGAACTCATTCAAGAGAAAAGCTTTCAAAGAGGTCCCTCAGGAACCCTTCAAAAGAGAAAAGGGGTCCAATCAGGGGATGCTTCATTTGAATTATAGAGATAAGAGAAGGGGTCCTTAAGAAGGACACACATCTTCAGAACAAGTTCTCACTGCCCCTAGCGTTCAGGGGAGGAGAACCATGCAAAATGCTTAGAATTGGATAGAGGTAAACCTCGATATCACTTGTCATGCAAAGTAAAGGAAGGTGTATCAATCAAACAGGAGTTTGATGGCACCTGAATCATGAAGTTGATGTATTTTGTACTTCAAGGCCTTACATTCACTAGTGGAATGACCAAGCACTCAATGGTATGCATAGAAAGGATGTTCTCCTTTATCATGTTTGTGAATTTTATTACGTGTAGGAGAGGTAAGAGTGATTAATCAAGCCTTTAGAAGCCACAGAAAAATACACTCTTGTTCAGATAAAGGATGAAGAGCGGGAAGCAATCCTTTCCCTTGTGGATAAAGGTCTAACTTCTCACAAGAAGAAGAAAAAGAAGGTGCGAAGATAGAAGACAATGGGGGAAGAATCTTCTCAACTGGATGGGGTTGAGAAGAATTCATGTCCCTCAGCCATGGCTTCCATTTAGATCATTCATTCAAGCAACCAAGTCCCAAATTATGCTTACAGGGTTTAAATTCTATAGGGACCTGAATGCCTTGTTTGTTATGCCCACAACATTTACGCTTGTAGCCATATTTAGCAACAAGCTTAAAGTCAGGGCCATAATGTGTTACCAGATCTTGAAAAGGAGGATCCTTATAAAGAGCATTGTCCCAACAACGAGGATAACACTCTTCTATGGGACCACTATTATCTTCTTTAATAGGATTGTCAACATTATCCTCTTTAGCAGAAGTGTAATCCTCTTCCTCAAAAGGAGGATCAATACCAAGAACATTGTAACTTGCATCTACATTGCCCTGCGATGTAGAAGAATGGATGTCTTTGATAGCGGGTGTAGATGATGTTATCGGAAGATCTAAGTGGATCGGGTCGAATATATATTCTTGAATGAAGGAATCTGTAAAGTCTAAGGAACCTCAATCATCACCAAAACATGCATTCCTTTTGGAAGAGGTAGGTTTAGGATTTCTTGCTTCAGAAAGATCTTCTTTAGGGGTGTTTATCTCGAGAGTGTCCTTTCTAGTAAGTACTGCTGGAGTAAACATCAACATACTATAAGATACTGAAGGAATAAGAGTAGGCACAACTGAAGGTTGACCAGCAGCCGCCATCTCACATTAGTGCATGGCCTTAGGGTCAGCCTTGATTGTGATTACTTTATTGTTACAAATGAATTTAATAGATTTGTGCAAGGTAGACGGGATTGCACACATAGCATAAATTCATAGTCTACCAAGAAGAAAGTTACACGGTAACTTTTCTAAGATAACATATATGAGGGTAGGTGAGGTAATGGGTCCCAACCTCAAAGGAAAGACTATCATGCCTAGGGATTGTCAACCGACATTATCGAACCCACGAAGGACAATAGAAGAAGTATTAATAGAAGACGAGTCAATATTAATCTTAGGCAATAGATCAATACTACACACATTGAGTGCCAAACTAGCGTCAACGAGAGTACGTCTAATACCAATTTTATTAATGTTAACTATGGTCATTAAAGGGTCTGCTTGCTTCTGTAATTTCAGAGGTGGGAGCTCCTGTAGATAGAACGTAATATTCGGCGAATCCACATGAATATATGTCATTTACGCATTAGCATCTGTTGGTGTAGCAGAAGAAGGCAAGAGGATCTTTTGCAAGGCTTCCTGAAGCATACCTTGATAAACCGGAGTAAACTGAAGGAAGTCCCTCAATGAGATCATATCCAAAGTAACCTGAGGTTGCTCGACAAGATTGTAATCACTAGGTGCTTTAGTTGTAGGTTTAGGAGCTAAAGGAAGACTAGATTGTTTATTCATTTTATTCTCATAAGTATGGGCTACCGCTCTATAAGAGGGAGCCTTAGAAAAATCAAGAGAACCACCATCAAATGGAACACCATCAATAGAACAAATCATTTTAGAAGGAGGACTAGCTAGAGTCACGTGAATGGTTGGTCTCTTAGGCCTTTGAGGGGCAGCAGAGACATAGACTGCATTTAAAGAATCATCATAGCTAGTAGGACAATTATCTAAATACATATTCTCAACATAGATCCAAATAGGATCAAATGTGGAATAATTATTTGAAGAAACATTCTTGACATCGATCCAGGGAGAATCAAATGTGGAAAGAGGGTCATCATTCACAAATGCAATGTCTCCATAAGAGAGTGCATTGGAACAAAGATGAAATTCATCATTCACCAATGCAACGTCTCTAGAAGAGGGTGCATTGGAATGGAGAGGAGATTCATCATTCACAAATGCATCATCTTTAGAAGAGAGTGCATTGGAATGAATAGAAGGTAAAGTAACATTAAGAAAGGTATCAATGATTTCATCTTCTTGTGACAAAACATCCTCTGAAGCTAGAGGAATTTCATGAGAAGGATCAAAGGTACCAAGTGACATAGGCAAAGCCAAGTCACCATCACATGCATGAAATGGAATATCATTTACATTTTGAACAAAGTTAGATATAGAACCAATAAAAGAAGATATTAAATCCATTACAATTTTTCTAGTATTTTCTATGTTCTAGTAATTCGCATTTTTGGAGGTCTCCAGAGCAAAATTTGAGGTTAGAACTTGCGTCGGTCCCTAAAATTCAATTTCCAAAATCACTAGTATTTTAGGGACTGAACTAGTTCTCTAGAAGACATTTCCAATGGTGCAAATGGTTCTGAATTCCAAGCACTGAGTCAAAAGTTATGACCCCACCAAGTAGGGGTAAATAAATTCCTAGTTTTTTCGAAGAACACTGTTCTTCATGTCAGGTTCACCAAAATGTAATATAAGTGGATTTTCTACTCATGAATTCTCTTCATTTAAAGAGCCTCACAGGGTGAACTTCCCTATACTACCTCAAGGAACAACAACAAGAGTTTCAGAGTTTGAAAGAGCAGGTCACAAAGGTTTTTTGGACAGACTAACAAGCTCTCGGCCAAAGGATGATAGCGCAGTGTGTTAGTGTCTCCAAGGCGTGCTGGCGTCTCGTACAAACCAAAAAATGAGTTTACCTTAGAAAACAACTAAGTGACTACTTCTATTCTGAATGCTAAAAACCATAGAATACAAGAAAATGACAAAAAGTGATAGAACTAAGATAAAGTGAAATAAATCTAATAAAGATAAGAAGAAGAAAGGAAAGAAATACTTACAACCATGCGAGTGATGAAGCTTCTAGCTCGTGAGTGTCTTCAATACATTGACATTAGAGAGAGAGGGAGAATGTTGGGTGGCTATATAGGGGCCTGTCTTAGTCAAAAAATTTGGTGTTCCCACCTCCACAGATAACCAAGAAGATAAAGAGAAAAGTAGAAATAAAGTAAAGAGCACTTAAAGCACTACAAAACAATGTTATGCTACTCAACCAAATAATAGAGGAGAGGAGTGAAAGATTACCACCCCCACCAAGAGCACTCAAGGCTAATGAGGGAGAAAATGAGAGGAACTCAACCCTCTATTGCAATGGTGTTTATTCCACACTTGCTCTACTGAAGTGGTGGAGTGTTGATGTTGTTGCTACAAAGTGTAAAGTGTTTGGAGATTGAAGAGATGGTGAAGAGGTTGCTTGGAGCTTGTGAAGGGATTGTGAAGCTTGTGAATGAGGTCCAAAAGTGGTGAAGAGATGAAATACTTGTTCAAGGGATGAATATGAAGAGATGAAGAGAAACGGCCATATTTGAGTCAATCAATCAAGGAGGGCATTACAAATCAACCCCCAATGGGAAGTGTAACGCCTCTACAGGCTCCAAACGCGAGAATCTATCAGGTACATAAGTGCACCATGCGGACGTCTATGTACCACGCGAGCATCCTCAATAGAAATGCCTCCACTGATGCTCAAAATAGGTGCCAAGTGTGTTGCAAGCAGCGGGCTTAGGTGGAATTAAGCCTCTGAACTTGGTTTTCTAAAGTGGATGAAGGAAAAAAGGGGATTTGCATATGGGGTGCAAATTCGCTCGTATACACATGGTAGCAATAGTAGATAAGTCCTTAGAAATAATTTTCATAATCTTCTTCCTTTTTCTAAATATTAACATCTACCTATATAGGACATATGAATACTAAAGTCACTAGGTGGAGGCAATTATAACTAATTCTCTTGAGGAGTTTGGAATTAGATTGATTATTCTTGTTGTCTTTTAATTTCATCAATAATACTCTTCACTTCTAGGAAAGCTTTTAGAATCTATATCTTTTAGCTCATTTTCATTATCATGTCCTTGGGCTTGATATTCCTCTTGACTTTATATTTTTTCCTCTTTTATAGTTTCTTCCCTTTATTTTCATCTCCTTCCTTTCCTATCTATTCCTTAGCTTTTGGCTCTTTTGATTGAGCTACCTACTCTTTGATTCGTTGAGCTACTCTATCAATCCCTCGCAAAGGAAATATGATATCTTGGTGTAGATGGATTCAAGATAGAGATACATGGTTCTATGTTTTCTAAAATGGATTATTGGTGAATGAGGGGTAGGAACCTTATTGGAGGGAAAGAAATATTTTTTGTTGAGAAAGGGATTATTGAGAAAGAGTGGAATAATGGCCCCAAAAATATAGATTTTATTGTATAGGAGGTGGAGGTAGATATATTTGAGTAGGGATATCACTATTAGAAGTAGAATTTGGAATTTATGAGGGGAATATAGGTACCTACTTGGATGGTTTCTCCTTGCTAGTGAATTTTGAAGAGTGGATGCAATAGTTATCTGAGATTCTAGAACACATTAGTCTTGCTATTAGGTGTCCTTATAAACACTCCTCGTCCCTATATATTCTTTATTATTCATCTTGAGAGGGGGGTCCTTCTCTTGTTCATATTCTTAATCATCCACCACACTTACATTTCTAGTAGGAACCTTTGGTACTATTATGTTATTTTCTACTTATTTCTTCCTCTTTAGCTCTATCTCCTTTTTAGGTTCTAGATTCTTTGGAGGTGATTGAGGCTCTTAAGTGTCTCTATATGTGAGTGTTACTCCTACAACGTAAATCTCTTTGACTTTCTTCTAAATCCAACCTAGGCTAAATTCGATTAAGCTTGCTCAAATCCTATAATGATGCTTCATTTTCCCCTAACTAGTCAACTAGAGGGATAGGTAGTTATAAAATTTCTCTCTTATTATACACATCCATTATAACTTTGGCATCACTAAACATTTGGTAATGAACTTAGACAACTCCAAAAGCTCTTATTTAGTAAGCTATCAATCTAGAGAAATTTTTTTAATGAACATCATGCTCATCATTGCAATCATCCCAAAAATACTTAAGGTGAAACACATGCTTCATGTTAGAGCCAACACATTGCTCAATCTTTCCCTTCAAATCAAAGGAGTTTCTTTCATTAAATGATAGAATTTTTACCTCTAAATTTTTACATGTGAAGATTTGGCATTAGGCATGAAAGGGAAAATGTAATTATTAATGTAATGGTGAATTAAACCCCATCTATAGGTTTCTCTGCCAAATCTTAGTAAGCTTCACACAATTACCTTATTAACTCCAACAACACAATTTTATCATTAACATACTATAATTTTTCCTAATGAAACCTCCATTTTTTATGTAGGTTAACTTATTGTGCCTATCATTTAAGTTATTTTCATTTGATTGTTACTTGACACATTCATTACAATCATTACATTACACAATTCTTATTCTTGCATGTTGAATTTACCTTGACATTTTCATGTAACATTTTCCCCTCTCCTCTAATTCCTTACATCTAATTGATGCAACTAATTGAAGGGAGCATATCATGTCACTAACACTCCTATGTTCAAATTTTAGACAACTATAGGTTCCTACACATAGATTCATAATTTTATAAGATAGATTTTGATCACATGGCATGGTAGCACCCAATATTCCTTGTCATCCTATGACCACCACATAGGGCAAAGCATTACCATGTCACGTTTCATACAAGAACATTTTTAACCCTACTCTCTCCTCTTTGTCTTATGATTGTTGACGATAAAATTTAGTTTGTAATTGTTTTCATTTTCACGTCCATCATAGAAGCTACTAATTGCACATATTTTCTTTAGTTTGCAAGTTCTCATGGAGCATGCACACCAAAGGATGAACACACATGATGATATCTAGTGGGGTCCATTAAGTTTTATGGACCTTAGTATTCCTTTCTTTATGAATACTTACTATACATGTGTGTTTGTGAGTGCTTATTTACTTTGAAATATATGCTCATGTTAGGATGCATACGTAGCTTTAAGCGGGGAAAAATGTTATGGTTAAATTTGTATGCTCATCCAATACCCATTTAGTATTGGACCCATTTTGATGGAATAGTTTAATACAATTACATATGAACAAACAACACAATCTTGTGCAAAGTCAAGCTCATTCCCCAATCCTCTAGATATCCCCACATCCATGCATTCCCACCTATTTGGCTATATTCCATCAATTTCTACACATTCAACATTAGTGTGCCTCCATGTCCAAGCAGTCATTCTCCGCCATAAATTAGATTTTCATTGTCTTGGGTTAATCTTGCAACAAAAGGTCAACCCTATGCCATGTGAAATTGAGCCTTGAATTTTAAATTTTTAAATTCAAATTTTACAAACCACTGCCTATTTCTTTCCCACCATAAGCTAACTTAATATGCATTTTGCATTACTTATTATGTAGTGGTATAAATTGGCTTTCAATATGCAATCATTATCATTGATCAATCATTTCATATATCCTATAAATTAAAGAGGAGAGTCATTCTAGGAATCTTTCAATTTGGAGCACTAAAAGGAACTTGATCTTGTATCATCATTCTAGAGTGCTTGCATGACTGAAGAGTTGCCTTCACTTCTTTCCAGAACTATAAAGCATGTATACTCAAGGGGGATTGACCTAGAAGAACATGATTGCTACAATCTAGTGATCTCCCCAAATTTTTTTAAATACTGCTAGTCCTTAGCAGTTAGCACATAGCAAGAAATTTAGTGAATTAAAAAGCATAAGTGTACAATTGCACATCTCAAATCCATGGGTCCTAGGACAATATTGCATCCAAATAAATGACATTTAGTTACAAGAGCGATCAATAACAAAGTTGATTGACTATTATAATCTAAGATAACATACAAACAAAGAATATTCTTTTACAATCCCATGACAAAATGAATTTTAATGTGACAACAAACTTGTTTGTCCATTTAATCTAAAACTTAAAGATATTAAGTTTCCACAATCCATATTGCTAATTGATTGTGATCGAACAGAATCAAATCCAGAAAGTCAATTAATTATTAATTTAAAACTTGTTTATCAACATTAATCCTATAACTAAAATAAATTTGATTTATAATCATATATATACATTTTTATTTGATTAGCTTTAGTGAAAGATTATTTTCCTTCACAATAACATCTCTTTAGAGTTAATCCTATAACTAAAATAAAAATGATTTACATTCATGTGTATACATTTTTATTTGACTGGCTCTAGTGAAGATCATTTTCCTTAACAACAAACATCTCTGCAGGGTTCATGTGCATATGCATAATTGTAAGTAGAAATAATGAACAAGGCCCACTAGCATTTAAGAAACGGAATTCAAAATGAAAAACCGGTCTAAGATGTGCATACCCAAGACCATATGCTGCCATACTACCAAACCTTGACCCACATTATCAGTGGCAGCTTTCACAGCTTTGAAAATACATGCTAAAGGCTTACCAACATAATTGAAGAAAATGCACATTCTGAACTGGTCTGAAAAAATACAACAACATTGATAAAGAGCTGTGGAATGTGCATCCAGAAGGACTGACTTTGAGTTAATATATTGACCATAGAGACCCTTTGAATGAGTTGTGAGAGTGATGATGTCATTAATGTTACACCCAATTCGTTCAGACCCCCATATCTTTCTCCTCCTCCAGTGGAAGTTATTAATGATATACAACAGTGGATAAAACAGACCGTTGGGTCTCTGGTGGCAAGTCTTGTCTCTTTATATGGCTGCTTGTTCTTGTCCCTTGGGACCCACTTGCTAAAATAGCAGGGATATATATGGTTGGAGAGGTGGGAAGCAAGAAGCTGAAGAGTGGTTTCAGTACCCAACATGATAGGTACTGTAGGTATTGGAATTCAAAACGGGGGGTGTTGGGCAATGCTGTATTCAGCAGACTAACTGTTTTACAAGGGCTCTTTCTCCCAGGTAGATATAAAACCCTCTAGATTTAAGCCCAGGACTGGCCCCCATGAAAGATCCCATCTCCACCGTATCCCTGCAATTCCTAACCTCTGACCCCTCGTTCCCCATGTGGGGTGCTTGGATTTTTTATTCCTGATTTAAATATCCATAGAATTCACTGTAGACACAAGTAAAGATATCCATAAATTCATTGTAGTTTAGTAGAGAAGATTTTGGGGTCTCAATCTTCCACAGATTAGGTGCTTAGAACGAGGAGAGAAAAGAAAACAATTAAGAAATAGAAGTACAATGACTTTGCCTCGATTTGTCACAGTCTGTGCATAGAATAAGGAGAGAATAGAAAACAATTAAAAAATAAAACTAAAATGACTTTCCCCTCACTTATGTCTCAATTTCTATTGTGTCTTTAATTCAGTTGAAGACAATATATAAAGTTTGAGTTCTACATTTTAGTTATTTATTGATGAATTAATGATATTTTAAAATTTTAATAATTGAAAGTATTAAAATATGAAATGTTTTAATTTTGTCATGAGATCTTATGTTTTTCTTTCTAGTATAATATTTTCTGAATATTTATATTCTAATGGAACATGTCCTTTCAACTTGGTGGCAACATACTTGACTGTCATAAGGTCTTCCACATTCAAATTTAAAATACTTTTCTAGATTGCTGATCCAATCCAACAAACATTCAAGAATCACATTCTTGAATAACAAGGGAGATCAAATCATTGTTTACTTCTTGCTCTTATCAATGTCATTGCAAACTTGTCCTCTTAACTTAGTTAACCATCAGAACTTGATGTATCTTAACTTTTCTAGATTGCTGATCCAATCCAACAAACATTCAAGAATCATATTCTTAACTTTTCTTGATGTATCTTAACTTTTCTAGATTGCTGATCCAATCCAACAAACATTCAAGAATCATATTCTTGAATAACAAGGGAGATCAAATCGTTGTTTACTTCTTGCTCTTATCAATGCCCTTGTAAGCTTGTCCTCTTAACTTAGTTAACCATCAAAACTTGATGTATCTTTAGCTATGACTATTCATCATCACTAACAAAATATAATGGTGAAATGTGCATACCCATACCAATTCATATTTGGTTTTAGGTTCATATTAATAGATAATCATAATGTAATTACATATTGACAAATGCAACGCTTTTGTGCAATGTTGGGATTATTCCCTAATTCTTCAACCATTCTCATTTGCACATACTTCCACACATTTCACCTTATCATATCCTTATTTTTATGTATTCATATGCATTCACCATTAGAACCCATTTATTACACCTATATGTATATTTACACCTACATATTCATTTCCCACCTTGATGTTTGCTTGTATTTTTCCTAGGTCAATCATATAGTATGCAAGAGAAATCTTGCACCATGTAAAGTTGACCCCTAGTATTCAAAATTCCAAATTCAAATTTAACTGGCTCTTGCCTATTTCAATAACCATATGAGCCAACTTGGTACACATTTTGTGTGATTAATTGATACGTCTTAATGTTTAAAGGCATTCAATGTGCATTAAGTAATAAGCAAGATATCTAATTCATATTTGAAAATCCTATGCATTAAAGAGAGAAAACATTCTAGGAACACTTTGTTTGGAGTATAAGAAGAACCTAATCAACATCATAATCATCTATGTACTTGCGTGCTTGATTTTTATTTGCCAACATTTGGAAAAGGTTGCCAAGTTGGTACAATAGAGGGTTGATTGAGAAGAAAGTGAGCCTGCATAATTTAATAATTTCCCCAAGGTATTTTTTTAACACTATGAATCCTTACCAATTAGTAGATATAAATGTTTCAAGTGATGCAATTTCCATTAGTTATTGGGGTCAATCTTGTACATTTCAAAACCCTAATGTCTATCAAATCATTCCCATAGAGGTAAGATTGATCCCACACAATGTAGACTTGATCTATGGATAATTTGATATATTTTGTGTCTAAGACATTTTCTAGTTAATAATCACCCATTTTACAATACCAAGATAATTAAATTATATGAAATATTTATTTGATTCTCCATTGTGAATCCCATGGCTAAATACTTTAATCCCTTACACAATTTGACAAATATCATTTCAATTATCCATTTCCAGCCACTAATATTAATTTAAATTGACCCATGGGAAAGTATTTTTCCTTTACAAACTTGTAATTCTCATAAATGTGCTTCCAATTAAAACATACATAATTTCAAATTTAGTTGGATTAAAATACTTATAGGTGCTAGATTCAAAATTATTAATGAAATTGTGAAGCACATCCAAATAGGATATGTGAGGACCTCTCTTCCCGAGCCTTAGGATAAATTTTCTCTTCAAATTATGTGGTATGTGATGTTGGAGGGTTGCTTCCTATTAGAATCTACAAAACAAACGATAACTCAAGATCTAGTGTAAGAAATAGAAACTATAGAGCTATAAATATAGATGCTTAAATAAATCAAAGAATATTATAGAGTTAGTCTTCAAGAGAGTAATGTATATTCTCATGAAGAAAAATATCATTAAGAAAGCATAACAACATGAAGCCACAAGATGTAAAATTCATCTAAGAAAAGCTAGGAGAGTGTGTATAGATAGACTAGGTAAGAGGGGGAAATGGTAAATAGAACCAACAAGGAGATGTCACTAAAGGTGTCTAAGAATAGTAAATTTAACTATCATGAAAGATGTTAACACCTCACACAACTCACACTAATACTCACTTTATTAACTTAAGTTAGCTTAATTCAGAAATATACGAAAATCCTAGATAATAAGAGAAAAAAAATCACTAGGAAAATAAAAACATACACTGGGTGATCCCACAATACTGGTTTACAATTTTTGGCCAAACTGGACATTGAACTGAATTTTTTAAACTAAATCTTCACTTTCGGGCACCTATAGCTGCTAAACCATGAGGAATTTGATGATGCAAACTAGTGATTTGTGACATTATGTCTCTAGATTCTAAATATTATTTTTAAAAAAAATTGGACTCAAATTGCATTTGTTTTTCCATCTTCAAAAACAAGTTTTTAACAATAAACAACATTTTTAAAGAGTGATTTAGTGTACTTATCTAACACAATTCTTTTTTTCTTACATATTTTAACACTTTTGTGTATATCGAAATTCAATTTAATTTTTGTTGGATCAAGGACATCAATATCTAGTGCATTGATAATTTTTCAGATTTTTTTTTGATAATCTACTATTTTTCCACATGTGCAAAACATAGAGCTTGATTTTGGTGAAAACCCTATGTTTAATTAAACTAAAACAAAAATTACATAATAAAAACCAAAATATATTAAAATTATATTTAATGGATAGCTCATTTCGAGGACTGCCATCATCCAATTGGGTCTGTGAAGTTTCCTCCATTTTCATCCTCAACCCGAGCTTCGAAAGAATTTTTTTTGCAGAAATTTGGTACAAGAGGGGGAGAAGGGCAAAAAAGGGGGGTTCTAGCAAACCCGCCTTTAAATAAAATTAAAAAATAAAACCCATTAAAGGGGGGTTCGTTAGAATGGGGGGTTCTAGCAAACCCCCCTTGTAGCAAACCCCCTAAAGTGTTTTCCCTCTAAAAATGCATTTTTCCTTCCTCAAACTAATTGTAAACCAGTTTTGTGAGATCACCCCACTAATACCCTCCTTAAGAATATCTTAGATGGGTGATAAGATGGATCCCAACAAAAGAAGCCTAATGAGGTACCCATGTACAAAAAAATCCCCCCAAAGAGAAAAACCCAAAGATAATAGTCCCTTGAATAGAGAGAGAGAGAGGCCATGAGAGTAAGGAAGGACTAGGTAATCCCCCAAGAAGATAAAGCCTCCCACACTCCAAAAAATCTCGCAAATGAAGATACTTTCTTTTTGTGAAGGGTTTGGTGAAAATATCAAAAACATGCTTATAAGTCAAGCAATAGCGAAGATCAATGACATCCATTAATGAGCTCCTAAATTTGTAAGGAAGCTAAGCTAGCAAAACAACTTCCTACACTAATCTTGAGAGGAGGATAATGGAAAACATTATATATATTTCGACTATTACAGAAACTTAAACGAAAATAAACATAAATATCATGCATACCACAACATAGTGATTTACGTGAGGAAAACCCTTTCGAGAGAAAAACCCCACACTCCAAAGCCGCCCAATATATTATTCATAAATCACAAAGATGATAATATATTTGCAAAGTAAGATTATCACAAGAGTATCACTAACCAGAGATCTAGACGAAAAACAATCGCTATCAGACTCTCAGAATACATCACATTGCATGGCTATAATACAACACCCTCATAAAATAGAGTTGCCTTCTAGGGAAAGTCAAAGTTTTTTAAGGAACGAGGACAAATGGTAATGTCTATCATCTAAAGGAGGCTAATGGAAGAATATGCTTATTAGCTCATACCAGAGAAAGTTAATTATGGCACAAAAGAATGGGACATATCAAATTTCGACAACTTGGTAAAGATCAATTCCTCACATTTAGCAAGGGATATGCCTAAGATTTCCAATCCTACAAACACATTGTGCAAAGAATGTCAAATGGGAAAGAAAACAAAGACTAGCTTCAAAATCAAGGAGTGTTTTGTGTCAATGCCATTGGAGTTTATCCACATTGATCTACGCATACCTACAAGGATAAGGAATCAACAAGGTGAAAGGTACTTTATATTTCTTATAGATGATTCCACTAGAATGACTTGGGTTACTTTCTTAAAAAAGAAATAAGAAGCCTTTGATAAGTTTAATATTTTGAAAGCAAAAGTTGATAATGAAATGGATGTTAGGATCAAATGTTTAAGGTCAAATAGAGGATGTGAATTTACTTCATATGAACATGAAAAGTTTTGTGAAGATCGTGGCATTAGGCAAAATCTGTCTACTCCTAGAACCCCTCAACAGAATGAGATAGTTGGAAGAAAAATATAATAGTACAAAAAATGGATAGAACAATGATGAAAGATGTTGACCTACCAGATATGTATTTGAAGGAAGTAGTTCACTCTGCTATCTATTTTCTTAGCAGAGTGTAGTTAAGAGTCAACAACAATAAGACCCCTTATGAGTTATGGTATGGAAGACCTCCCACTGTGAGATATTTCAGAATATTTGGCAGCAGATGCTACATCAGAAGAGATGAAGGTGATCTTGGAAAGTTTGATTCCAGGTGTGATGAGGGATCTTTCTTGGTTTCACTACCAAAAGAAAGTCATACATATGCTACAACAAGAGGTTAGGGAAGATGATTGAATGTACAAATGTCAAAGTAGATGAAGACTTGTATCAAATCTCACATGAACCTGAAGTTTTTGAATCTGTTATGCTTCCCTAGATTTGTCACATCCTGTTGTGCGTTTACCTATTTACTATTACTATGTTAGGGTAAATTATTGCATATGTGAATATATCTGGAATTCTGATTGGAAATATATATGGTTGCCCTTTGTTTATCAGAAAAGTATGAATGAATGTTTAATCATTTAATGTTAGATAATGGAATGGAAATATGGAATGAATGGTTATTGAATTTGATATTCTAACTATGAAAAGTATAATGCAAATGCTTGTTTTGATGAACGGCTGAATACCATGAAAATGTGTTAAGTTTCATGCAGGTTCAGAATCAATCCTCTGGAAGCAAGGGGAAGTATCACTCAGGAGAAGAACTTGGTTGGGTAACCTATGATGAAACCTAATTGAGCTTACACACACACTCACTTATAGAATGGTTGAGTCGAGTCATAGATTTTGGAATTGGTAAGTTGTCCTTTAGTATGATGTGTTTGCTTTGGAAGGATCTTGATTTTGGTTAAGAGCATTTTTGGATTGTGTTTAGAGCTTGATGCATGCAAGTTATTCTTCATATTACTATACTTAATTGATGAAATATATATATAGAATGTATATATATGTATACATATGCATGTCGACGATAATCTATACACGTGAGGGAACACATACATAAGAGTACATAGATAGACATACATATGCACACTTATGGACGGGTTGCTCATGGGCATGGCGATATCGAGAGGACAATGAGATATGTATCTTTATAGATAAATATACATCACATGTATATATACCTATCAATAAGATAACAATTGTTTATGTGTTTTTTTGTATAATCAAATGTGTATATATATATGAGATATATATACATATGTATACACATGTCGATATACACATATGTGTTTACAAATGGGAATGTCCATACAGATATGTCGATCTATGTATATGTATGTATACATGTATATAGATATATATATATATATATACAAACAATAGTATATATGAAATGTTTACTTGATCTCATTCATTCGAATATCAAGTGTATATTTAGACAAACTTATTTGTCAAAGAATATATATAAATAAATAAATATATATATATATATATATACATATATATATAAATAGCGTTAAATTTTATTCATTGATATTATATATATGTATATATATATGTTATATATGAAACTAGTGGTCGATTTATGGTATGACTGACATGGTTGATATAAAGAGAACATAGCGCTACATTTTGATAGCGCAGTGTTAAGTATTGAACCACATTTATCATTAATGACAATGGGTGATAGAAATGCATAAGTATTAAACTATTGTGTGAAGTTTATTAAAAGTGTTGTGCACTAATTAAATGCAACGCACTGAGTCAAACATTATACATCACTATAATGATGGAGGTCGATTCTTTGAAATGTGTCAATTTCCATGCCTTGGACCAAGTCGACTAAGTAATACACAAGCAAATAATGATTCATTCATTCATTTGTTTTAAACATCAAGCTTGTAGATAGGAAATGTGATGAATACTTGGCGCCATAATATGAATTTTGTGTTTCTTTTAGAATTCTTTTAAGCTTGAAATTCAAATTCTTGAATGAAGCATGTGCTTTATAAAATAGTCAGATTGTTGTTGGCAAGCATTGGATCGATATGTTGTCATGTTTGAGTGACTAATGAGATAGAAATCCGTCACCTTTTTACTGTTAACCTAAGTCGATGGTATATTGCTAAGAAGTGTCATAGCATAAGCCTTGTTTGTAGAATGTAGATGTTGGTTTTTGGGTATAAATATGAGGCATTCTCACCTCATTTGGGAAACTTCTTTTATGCATCATTACGTTGTTCCATTCTGTTGTAATTTCATTGTGAGATTTTTTTTTTGTTGAGGGTTATTGTGAGGGAATTTTAGTGAGAGAAATAGAGAGGGGTTGTTGCTAAGTTGATTTTTAAGAGGAGGCCAAGCTTGAGACCCAGTGAGTCGATTGGAATAAGTGATTAGTAGGCATGAGATTCTATTCTCTTCATGTTTTATCTTTTATCTAAAAGATTGATTGCCTTGTGTGTTTAATTTGGAATTGCATTAGTTTGCTTGAAATAGAGTAATATTCTATTTGCTTATAGGAAAGGAAAATCTTAATGATATGATTTCAATATAAGTGTTTGTACTTACTCCATATTAAGGAGTGATTGATTATCATCTATATTACATACTAGGATTGGCGAATTGGGAATACCTTTTTACCTCTATTTTATTGATTTTGGTTTTCCTTTTTATGAATTTTTATTTTGTATCCCTATTTCTTTTCCTTGAATTATGTGTATTTTCTCTCCTTTTTAGTTGTTGTGGGTCTACAAAAAATCATTTCTCTTCCTTGCTCTCTCTCATCCTGATGATGGATCATGGAGTGTGATATGAAATGTTGATGACAAAAACACAAACACAATCAAAGCTAGATACAAAAAAAGATTCAAGTTAGTTTATGCAAAGCGTTTTGCAGACTTAGAAAGCTTATATGTTATACCTAGGGTTAGGTTATCCATTGAAGGGGGTAACTTATGCTTTTTCTTATGTATTATTGGTAGAGGTACCATTATGTTTGGGAAAAGGGAATAGGTTAATTCTAAGGTTAATTATTTCCTATTGAAGGTTTACCTATGCATAGTTTATAATGGTCTAAAGTCAAATCGAGCTAGGGTAGTGTATGTGAATAGGATGACTGTCACTCGAAGTACTGAGTGAGAATACTTTGGCCAAAGTAGTGTGTTTTCCTTTGGCTCCACTATCAATTCACTGCATTCCTTATATGCATACTAGATTAGGATTGTAAGGTCTACAAGTTCTAGTTATGTATGTCACAACACTAAGCTCAATATGGTTATAGTTATGAGGTTACTTCACCAATCTCTTCATTGAAGGGTAGGGCCACCTATCCAAAAATAGATGTGTGAGGGACCACATTTGAGTCTATGGTTGGTGGAAAAGTACTTGAGTGATGCTTCTCCTCCTTAGCTAGCGACCAAGACTTGAAAGGATATTCCTTGACCATCTATATCTATTTCTTTGAAGCTCGATTGAGCTATGTATGTACTTTGTATACAATCTTTGGAAATATTGTAACATGTGGAATACAATATTTGAAATGAAATTTGCAATTTTTTGTGTCATCTATGTTCATTTTTTCTCATTTGGAAAAGAAAAAATTTAGAGCAATGGTTAAGAAACATAGTTTATTTACTTGGAAGTGAAAACTTAGGAAATTTAATTGCGTGAACAATTGGCATGTTACATGTAGTATTAGAGCTACCAGGTTTAGCTCTGGAACCTATGTGCTCACTGTAATTTCCATCCAACATTGAATAAGACTAATGTTTGGAAAATTCTTGTGGCAAGATGGTGTGTCTCAAGTTAACTACAAGAAATTTAGTAATCAAGAATGAGTGTTACCTGAAAGCTAAGAAGGAAAAAGAGGCCATTGTTCGTACGATAGAGGGTACCAATTATGATAATGTTTTCTGGATAAGTGATACTAAGACCATCAGTCACGCTCTTTCTCGAGTTAGTGAAGTAAAAAGAAGGATGAAGGAGGAGGCCAATTTTAACTATCTACCTCCAGTTTCACTAGAAAAATATGATTCCATGTCACTTTCTAGGGACATGCCCTTGGAAGGGAGTATCAGTCCAAAATTTATATTTAGAGACCCTAGAGTCCTTCCTGTGTCAGAAATGATTGTAGTTTCCTCAAGTAATGAATCAAAGGGTTACATGTTCTCTACAACTATGTATCATATGATAAATATGAAGGATACTATCCATTTTGGGATAGAGAAGAACAAATGAGAGATGAACAAAAATTTGTAGGGTATGTTTCTAAGAGAAAATCTGGGGGATACTCTTCACTTGACTATTTGAATAGTTACCCATTTTAAATTGACAGGATGTTGAGATCCTCATGAATAATAAAAATCATGTGTTTATCAAAATCTTGTGCTCATATCTTATGTGAAGTTTATTTTATGTGCAAATGAATGCTAATTTAAATGTTATCCATAAGATAGTAAAAACATGATTGAATCTAATAAAGATGAAGCTTCCAGTGTGACCTTTTCTTGCAAGGATGGTGAGAACAAGGACTAATCTTGGAGGGAGTCAAGAAGTCAGACAAGGTCAGGAGGGTGCTGAAGCTAAATTGGATCAAATTTTGGCTATCATTCACGAAACCAATGCAAGGTTGGTAAATATTGATTAGGAAGTAAGTGAAAAAGATAGAGTAGAACAAGAAGTTCTGATTAATGAAGAAGTCCCTATCAATGAGGATGAAGGAGAAAATTCCCATGATCATGATCAAACCCACAAACATGAGAAAGAGAAATCACATTCTCAATCTGAAGGAACTAGTAGGAAGTGTTTAGCTACTGAACTTTCTAGGGACATGAGGAAAATAACCCCACCCAAATTTGAAGGTAGCACTAGCGGGGAAGAAGCTGAGGCATGGTTGATTCATATGGAAAAATATTTTGAGGTCAGAAACTATTCTAAAGTCACAAAATCAGTATGGGGAGCCTATCAGTTAGTAGGAGAAGCCTCTAACTAGTGGATGAAGAAGAAAATGGAACTCAGGCTTAGTTCTTTGAAACTTGCATGGAACAAGTTTGTGGATATATTTTGGAAAAGATGGCTACCTCAACGCTTTTTTGACCAAAAACTCACTAATTTTCAAAACTTGAGACAGGGAGAGATGTCAATAAATGAGTACTGGGAAAAAATTACTCGTTTTTTATGTTATGTACTAATGTATCATAAGGATGAACGTTTTTGCATAAGGAAATTCATTATGGGGCTTAATATCCAAATTGGTGGTGAGGTAGATGTTCATGGTCCAACCACTATGGACCTAGTTTATGAGAAGGCTATTAAGCAAGAGAAAAATATCAAAGTCGTCTCTATCCGCCAAGAAAATAGGAATCGTAAGAAGTTTGTAGGAGCTCAAGTTAAACCAACTCCAAGGAAGTTTGATGGAGGGAAATATTGTTAGAAGCAAGGGGATAAGGGACCTTGAAATAATGGAAAAGAATCAAGGAAGGAACACAAAAGGAATAATTTCAATAGTGGTAATGTGAACAATGTTGGAAGTAATGCTAGTAAACCTAGTGAACCCGCAAGGAAGAAAGGACTAGCAATAGGATGATTCACATGTGGTTGAGACCACTATGCTTGGAATTGTCCCAATAAGCCTTCTGGGTCATGACCTTATGGAAACCCACTTCCTTCCCAACAAACAAAATTCCAACAGAAGATTCATGCTACCTTGGACGACTGTCAAGTGGAGTATCAAGTTACTCTAGTGGAGACTCTGGGTATTTTATTTGGTTTGCCTATTTTCATATTTATAAATACTGGAGCTACTAAAAATTTTGTTTCACCTAGAATATCAAAGCAAATATCTAGGAAAGCCAATTATATGGAAAATTCATGGGTTGTAGAATATGCAAACCAGACAAGAGCAACAGTGGAACAATGTTTTTTTGATGATAGGATTGAGCTACCTTGTTTCTCTATGGAGGTAAACCTATATGTAGCACCCTTAGGATCCTATGATGTTATCCTAGGAATGAACTGGCTTTGGAAACATAGATCCAAGGTAGAAATTCATGCAAAAACTATAGAATTCTTGGATAATTTAGGTAACCAAGTGATGTTGCAAGGGATACCTAGGGAAGTCAAGTTGTGTCAAATCTTCACCATGCAATTGCTTAGGGCTAGGAAGAAAGGATTCAAGCTCTTTGCAGTAAAGATGGAAAAGCTTGAGGAATATAAGGAATCTATTTCTCAAGATGGTCTTAACAACTACATGGACCATAGGGTTACCAAGAGATGGAAGAAGGTGAAATGATGGAAACTGGAGAGACAGATATGGAAAGATATCATGTCTTATGAAAGTTTTTGGATGTGTTTCCAAAGGAACTACTTGGACTACCACCAAAAAGGATATTTGATTTCTCCATAGATATAGTGCCAGGATCAAAACCTGTTTCCAAAGTGCCATATAGAATGAAAACTGAGTTAATGGAGCTTAAGGCACGGCTAGATGAATTGTTATCTAAGGGATTAATAAGACCTAGTGTATCACCTTGGGGAGCACCAGTAATCTTTATGAAGAACAAGGATGGTACATTGTGATTGTGCATAGATTATTGGATGCTTAACAAAGCTACGGTAAAGAACAAGTATCAATTGTCATACATCGATGACCTTTTTGATCAAATGTGGGGAGTTGTGTTTTCTAAGATTGATCTATGATCTGGATACCACTAGTTAAGAATCAAAGACGAGGAAATCTTCAAGACTACCTTCGGAACCAGATACATGCATTATGAGTTTAAAATTATACCATTTGGACTAACTAATGTGTTGGAAGCATTTATGAACCTAATGAACATCGTCTTTAGGGATTGCCTAGATAAGTTTGTTTTGGTTTTCTTGGATGATATCCTAATTTATTCCAAGAATGAAGAGGATCATTGCAAGCATTTGGAGATAGTTATACAATGACTGAGAGAACATATGTTGTATGGGAAACTCTCTAAATGTACCTTCTTTCAGAAGAAAGTTCAGTATCTTGGACACGTGATCTTAGTTGATGGTATCTCAGTTGATCCAACCAAGATCAAGGTAGTGCTAGAATGGCCAGTGCACAGAATGTCTCTGAGGTAAGAAGCTTTATGGGTTTGGCGAGGTATTATAGGAAGGTTTTTACAAATTTCTCTAGAATAGCCTTTCCTATTACTTCTTTTCAAAAGAAAGGGAAGAAGTTTGAGTGGACAGAAAAATGCCACGTATCATTTGATTTACTCAAGGAGAAGTTGACTACTGCTCCAATTTTGAAAGTACCAGATCCTGATGGTGGCTTCACTGTTATCACAGATGCATCAAGAGAAGGCTTAGGTGGATTTTTTAATGCAAGAAGGACAAGTAATTGCTTATGAATCAAGGAAATTGAAACCCTACGAATAAATTTATGTTTGCATTATTTAGAGTTAGCAATAGTGGTTCATGAATTACAGTTGTGGAGGCATTACTTGTTGGGAAATCCCTTTGAGATGAAAATCGATCATCACGATTGGAAATATCTATTTACTCAACCTAATATGAATGCACGACAAAGAATATGGTTGGAGTTGATATCTAATTATGACTTCAATATCAGCTACATCAAGGGAAAATAAAATCGGGTTTCTAATGCCTTAAGTCGTAGAAGACATATTGCCTCAATAGTGACAATCCAAATTGACTTTAAAGGCTAAGTATTACAAAAATGCAAGGAGGATGATTACAATTTTGAAGTTAAGCAAACTCTCGCGAGCAATCCGCAAGATGCAAAGTATGAGGGATTTCATTTTGAAGCCAATGGATTGCTTAGTTATAAGGGAAGAATGTAGGTGTCTGACTTTGAAGAGTTAAGAAATCTTGTGTGGAAAGAAGTTCATGAAGCGCCATACTCAGGACATCCTGGTGTGACAAAAATGTTGGCCGATGTGAAGTCATTATATTTTTGGAAAGGTATGAAAGGGGATGCTGCTAGATTTGTGGCTAGATGCTTAGAATATCAAAGGGTAAAAGCTGAACATCATCATCCTGTAGGCTTACTAAACCCACATGATATTCCAGAGAGTAAGTGGCAAGTCATTAGTATGGACTTTGTGCAAGGATTACCTATGTCAAGGAATAAGCACAACACCATTCTAGTAGTCATAGACAAGTTTACTACGATATCGCACTTCATACCTAAGAATCTAACTAATGGAGCTCATGTCATAGATCAGAAATTCATTCAAGAGGTGTTTAGACTATATGGAATTTCGAAGAGGATTATCTCATATAGGGATGCACGTGTGACCTCAAGGTTTTGGCAGACCTTATTTTTTGCACTTGGGACTTAACTAAATATAAGTTCAACATATCATTCGAAGATGGATGGACAAACATAAAGGGTGAATCAAGTACTTGAAGACCTACTAAAAATGTATTGCATAGATCAACAATACAAGTTGGAAGATTACTTGCCTTTAGTGAAATTTTCTTATAACAATTCCTACCATTTTGCAATAAATATGGCTCCTTTCAAAGCATTATATGGTCGAAAGTGTCAAACCCCTATAAGTTGGGATAAACTTCATGATAGGGTGAGTCTAGGGCCAGAGATGTTAGCTGAAATGGAGGAACAAGTTAGGATTCTTAAGCAAGGCTAGCTGAAGCCAATGATAGACATAAAAGCTATGTAGATGCAAAGCGAGTACCAAGGAATTTTGCAGTAGGTGATAAGGTGTTTTTAAGGGTTAAACCTCATAAGAGCTCTATCAATTTTGGAAATTCATCCAAACTATCTCCGCACTATGTAGGTCCTTTTGAGATTCTTGAGGAATTGAATCCTGTAACTTATCGAATTGTGTTGCCACCAGCTCTTGCCCGAATGCATAACGTCTTTCACGTTTCTTACCTAAAGAAATATATACCAAGAGATAATCATGTAATTGATTGGAATAATTTATAGGTATAGGATCTCGAAGTGGTAATAATCGAGCCTATCAAGGTGCTCAGAACGCATAAGCTTCGCTTGCATAACAGAGAGGTTTTGCATTGCAAAGTCCAGTGTGACCAGTATGCAGAAGATTCTGCCACTTGGGAAGACTACTGAAATAGAGCAAAAGTTTCCACGTCTTACATGATTTTGAAAACTTTCTTTAAAATAATGTTTTCTTTGCTTTGTTTAGTTTATGTTTGCTACATAAAATCATCGGGGATGATGATTTACAAGGGGGGGAGTATGTCACATCCCGTTGTGTGTTTACCTATTTACTATTACTATGTTAGGGTAAATTATTGCATATGTGAATGTATTTGGAATTCTAATTGGAAATATATATGGTTGCACTTTGTTTATCAAAAAAGTATGAATGAATGTTTATTTCATTTAATGTTAGACAATGGAATGGAAATCTGGAATGAATGGTTATTGAATTTGATATTCTAACTATGAAAAGTATAATGCAAATGCTTGTTTTGATGAATGGTTGACTACCATGAAAATGTATTAAGTTTGATGTAGGTTCATAATCAATCCTCCGAAAGTGAGGGGAAGTATCACTCAGGATAAGAACTTGGTCGGGTAACCTGTAACGAAACCTAACTGAGCTTACAAACACACTCACTTATAGAATGGTTGAGTCGACTCATAGATTTGGGAATTGATAAGTTGTCCTTTAGTATGATGTGTTTGCATTAGGAAGCATCTTGATTTTTGCTTAGAGCATTTTTAAATTGTGTTTAGTGCTTGACGCATGCAAGTTATTCTTTGTATTACTATATTTAATTGATGAAATATATATACATAGAATGTATATATGTATACATATGCATGTCAACGATAACCCATACACATGAGGGAACACGTACATGAGAGTATATAGGTAGATGTACCTATGCACACTTATGGACAGGTTGCTCATGGGCATGGTGATATCAAGAGGACAATGAGACATGTATGCATATATATAAATATACATCACATGTATATATACCTATCAATAAGATAACAGTTGTTTATGTGTTTGTTTGTATAATCGAATGTATATATATATATATGAGATATATATACACATGTATACACATGTCGATATACGCATATGTGTTGACAAATGGGAATGTCCATACAGATATGTCAATATATGTATACGTATGTATACATGTATATAGATATATATATATATATATATACAAACGATATTGTATATGAAATGTTAACTTGATCTCATTCATTCGAATACCAAGTGTATATTTAGACAAACTTATTTGTCAAAGAATATATATAAATAGCTTTAAATGTTATTCATTGATATTATATATATATATATATACACACACACACACACACACATATATATATATATATATGTATACATACATGTATATAGATATATATATATATACAAACGATATTGTATATGAAATGTTAACTTGATCTCATTCATTCGAATACCAAGTGTATATTTAGACAAACTTATTTGTCAAAGAATATATATAAATAGCTTTAAATGTTATTCATTGATATTATATATATGTTATATATATATATATATACATATATATATATATACATATATATATATTATTATACATACATATATATATATATATATATGTATATGTATATATATATATATGTATATATATATATGTACATATATATATATAATATCAATGAATAACATTTAAAGTTATTTATATATATTCTTTGACAAATAAGTTTGTCTAAATATACACTTGGTATTCGAATGAATGAGATCAAGTTAACATTTCATATACAATATCGTTTGTAGATATATATATATATCTATATACATGTATACATACGTATACATATATTGACATATATGTATGGACATTCCCATTTGTCAACACATACGCGTATATCGACATGTGTATACATGTGTATATATATACATTCAATTATACAAACAAACACATAAACAACTGTTATCTTATTGATAGGTATATATACATGTGATGTATATTTATATATATGCATACATGTCTCATTGTCCTCTCGATATCACCATGCCCATGAGCAACCCGTCCATAAGTGTGCATAGGTACATCTACCTATATACTCTCATGTACGTGTTCCCTCATGTGTATGGGTTATATATATACATATATATGTATATATATGTATATATATACATATATATGTATATATATATATATATACATATATATGTATATATATGTATATATATATATATATATATGTATATATATATGTATATGTATATATATATATGTACATATATTATATATATGTATATATATATTATATATATAAAACTAATGGCCGATTTATGGTATGAATGCCATGGTTGATATAAAGGGAACATGGCACTACATTTGACAATGCAGTGTTAAGTATTGAACCACATTTATCATTAATGATAATGGGTGATAGAAATGCATAAGTTTTAAACTATTGTGTGAAGTTTATTAAAAGTGTTGTGCACTAATTAAATGCAACGTACTGAGTCAAACATTATACAGCGCTATAATGATGGAGGTCGATTCATTGAAATGAGTTGATTTACATGCCTTGGACCAAATTGACTAGGTAAATACGTAGCTAGATAATGATCGACGAATTCCTCTGTTTTAAACAACAAGCTTGTAGATAGGAAATGTGATGAATACTTGGTGCCATAATATGAATTATGTGTTTCTTTTAGAAGTCTTTTAAGACTGAAATTTGAATTCCTGAGTGAAGCATGTGCTTTATGAAATAGTTAAATTGTTGTTGGCAAGCATTGGATCGATATATTGTCCTGTTTGAGTGACTAATGAGATAGAAATCTGCCACCTTTTTACTGTTAAGCTGAGTCGATGGTATATTGCTGAGAAGTGTCATAGCATAAGCCCTGTTTGTAGGTTGTATATGTTGGTTTTTGGGTATAAATATGAGGATTTCTCACCTCATTTGGGACACTTGTTTTATGCATCATTACGTTGTTCCATTCTGTTGTAATTTTATTGTGAGATTCTTGTTTTTGTTGAGGGTTATTGTGAGGGAATTTTAGTGAGAGAAATAGAGATGGGTTGTTGCTAAGTTGATTTTTAAGAGGAGGCAAAGCTTGATACCCAGTGAGTCGATTGGAATAAATGATTAGCATGCCCATAAGATTCTATTATCTTCATGTTTTATCTTTTATCTGAAAGATTGATTGCCTTGTGTGTTTAATTTGGGATTGCATTAGTTTGCTTGAAATAGAGTAATAGTCTGTTTACTTATAGGAAAGGAAAAGTATTAATGAAATAATTTCCATGTATAAGTGTTTGTGCTTACTCCATATTAAGGAGTGATTGATTATCGTCTATAGTATTACATATTGACGAATTGGGAATAGCTTGCTAAGTTAGTTTATGCAAAGTGTTTTGTAGACTTAGAAATATTATATGGTATACCTAGGGTTAGGTTATCTATTGAAGGGGGTAACTGATGCTTTTGCTTATGTATTATTGGTAGAGGTACCATTATGTTTGGGAAAAGGGAATAGGTTAATTCTAAGGTTAATGATTACCTATTGAAGGTTTACCTATGCATAGTTTATAATGGTTTAAAGTCAAATCAAGCTAGGGTAGTGTGTGTGAATAGGATGACTGACACTCGAAGTACTGAGTGAGAATACTTTGTCCAAAGTAGTGTGTTTGCCTTTGGCTCCACTGTCAATTCACCGTGTTCCTTATATGCATACTAGATCAGGATTGTAAGGTCTACAAGTTCTAGTTATGTAGGTCACAACACTAAGCTCAGTATGGTTATAGTTATGAGGTTACTTCACCAATCTCTTCGTCGAAGAGTAGGGCCATCTATCCAATGATAAATGTGTGGGGGGACCACATATGGGTCCTTGGTTGGCAAAAAAGCATTTGAGTGATGCTTATCCTCCTCAGCTGGTGACTGAAACTTGAAAGGAGATTCATGGACCATCTATATCTATTGGTTTGAAGCTTGACCGAGCTATGTATGTAATTTGTATACAATCTTTGGGAATATTGTAACATGTGGAATATGATATTTGAAATGAAATTTGCAATTTGTTGTGTCATCTATGTTCATTTTTTCTCGTTTGGAAAAGATTTTTTTTATAGAAATGGTTAAGAAACATAGTTTATTTACTTGGAAGTGAAAACTTAGGAAATTTACTTGCGTGAGCAATTGGCATGTTACAAGATTGAGGAAGAAGAAGAAGAAGAAGAAGAAGAAGAAGAAATAGAAGAGATAGAAGAGAAGGATTCGAAACCAGTAAAAACTCTGAAGACTCCAATAAAATATGTGCAAAAGAATCATCTATGGATCAGATCATTGGAGATAAGGATGAAGGTGTGTTGACCAGGAGAAAGTTTGCAAGACCTAGTGAGCAAGTAAATCTATGTTTGTTGTCAAAATTTGAGCCCAATAAATTTGTTGATGCTAGAAAAGATGAAAATTGGATAAAGGCAATGGATGAAGAACTTGATCAGATAGAAAAGAATCAGACTTGGGAATTAGTTCCCATACCTACTAATAAAAATGTCATGGGAATAAAATGGTTGTTCTAGAACAAACTGAATGAAGATAGTGAAGTGGTGAGGAATAAATCTAGATTGGTTTGTAAAGGATATTCACAAGAAGGTATTGATTTTGAGGAGACCTTTGCTCCAGTAGCTAGAATGGAAGCTATAAGGATATTTCTTGCTCTTGCTACTCATAAGGATTTTAAAGTATATCAAATGGATGTAAACTCAACTTTCTTGAATGTTGATCCAGAAGAAGAGGTATATATTGAGCAACTAGATGGCTTTCAATTATCAAAAAATTGGGATATGGTTAGCGAACTCAAGAAAGCTCTATATGGTTTCAAGCAAGCTCACAAAGCTTGGTATGCTAGATTGGATAAATACCTACTTCTGCAAGGGTTCAAGAAAGATAATGCAGATAGTAATCTATACATTAAGGTTTAGGAAGATAAGTTGTTGATTGTGGTTGTGTATGTTGATGACATCATCTTTGGTGGAGATGATGATATGTGTAAAAAGTTTGCAAAAGAAATGCAGAAATAATTTGAAATGTCAATTATTGGTGATCTTTCCTTCTTCCTTGGACTTCAAATTATTCAATAAAATGGTGGTATCCTTATTTATCAAGCCAAATATGTAAAGGAAATGTTGAAGAATTTTGGGATGGAAGATTCCAAACCAATGGGTACTCCTATGGTGGCAGGTTGTCACTTAAGCAAATCTGATGAATCTCTAGAAATTGATCAAACTCTCTATAGGTTCATGATTAGATTTATGCTATATTTAACTACTTCCAGACTAGATATCATGCATGTGATATGTTTGGTTGTCAAATTTCAAGTCAATTCTAAGCAATCTCATGAGAAAGTTGTGAAAAGAATCTTCAGATACTTGAAGGGTACTCTAGGTCATGGCCTATGGTACAAAAAGGATCAAAATTTATCTCTAAGTGCCTATATTGATGTTGATTGGGTAGGTTGTGTTGATGACCAAAGAAGTACAAGTGGTAGTGCATTCTTTTTGGGAGACAAATTGGTCTCATGGTTCGATAAAAAGTAGGATTTAGTTTCTTTGTCTACGGCAAAATCAAAATATATTACTATAGCATCTTGTTGTACTCAGGTGCTTTGGATGAAGTAGACTTTGAAGGATGTGAAGATGATTTATGATGAACTTATTCCTATACTATGTGACAATACAAGTGCATTTAACATTTCCAAGAATCCGGTAATGCACTCAAGAGCTAAACACATCTCAATTTGCTATCACTTTCTGAGAGGTTGCAAAACATGAAGTCAAAATGGAGTATGTACCTACCAAGGACTAAATTGCAAACATTTTCACTAAGGCACTTTCAAAGGATACTTTTGAATATCTACGACAAAAGTTAGGGGTTATTACCCCTCCTTGTTCTAACTAGATGCATAAATGGTGCATCTTTCCATGGGGGGAAATTCATGTCATGCCCTTTACTCCTGGATTGATGAGTGCTACCTCTCAAGGGGAGTTGGTAGAAAGGGGGATTCCTAAAGATGTTATGCAGTTGTTGTGTATGTATAGCTAGTTGAAGAAGATGTGTTGTTGGTAAAATGGGGAGTATGTGATGTTGTTTCAATATAAGATCTTTTACCCTTTGTCCCTAAAATAATGTCTTGTTGCTTTGTGTGGGAGTGTATGGCCCTTTGTCCTTGATTTCAAAGGGGGAGAGTGAGCAGTGTGTGTTGCCTCAATGCCAAAGGGGGAGATTGTTGGTAGTTATTGTCATTGATGTCAACACTAAGGAGATTGTTGGTAGTTGTTTCCATTGATTTCAACACTGATTGTTGGTTTTCATTGATGTCATGCCTTATAAGAGAAGAATTGTTGAAGTTCATTGTTGGATTTCATGCCTTATCCAAAGAGGAATTGTTGAAGTTCATAGTTGGATGTCATGCTTTATCTAAAGAAGAATTGTTGAAGTTCATGGTTGGATGGCATGCCTTATCCAAAGAATAATTATTGAATTTCATTGTTGGGTGTCATGCCTTATCCAAAAAAGAGTTGTTGAAGTTCATGTCTAAGAAGAGTTGTTGAATTTCATGTCAAAGAAAGTTGCATTATGTATTATTGCTATTAGTAGAGTTGATTTCATAATGATATATTCAGATAAGAATTAGAAGCATTAAATGAGGATTAGAAGCATGGATGATAGTGAAGAGATGTTGTTGAAGGTCTACAGTATGTCTTTTTCTCTCTCCTGATGTTCCTGATGAAGTATGTGTTGTTGAAAGGAAGTTCTAACCTCCGCAAGTTGCTTAAGTGTTTATGGGTCAAGTAGTTGCATTGAAGCCTATTTAGGATAATGCTCTGCATTCTTCTATTATTTATGCTTTGGTATTATGGTTTGGTATTCAATGCCAATGTCATGTGGACATTGTATTCCTATCTTTTCAGGTCACCAGTGTTTCTGAGGAGATTTATGTGAATTACAGAAGGTTGGTAGTGTTGTTGGTTGTATAGACTGGTCCGAGAAATGCTCCACATTTCTCCACATTGGTGTCTCTTCTCCTGTGGCTTGGTGAATGTGCTCTCAATGCCTGTGTAGTTTCTCAGTTCCAATATCATGTGCTAAAGTGGTCTGTAAATTTTTCTACTAATGCTACATCATCTGGTTATGTATTTTGTGCTTCTTGAATAAAGTATTATGTACATGTTTAATTTTTGGTGGTTGTTGATGGCATGATAGTATGAAATAATTATTTGGAAGTGTTGTTGGATTTTCAAGGAACATCCCCATTTAATCTGCACATTGCTAATTGGCCACTTTGGTGTCGCATTATATCTTGAGTTGGCTTTTTGGGTTATTTGTGGATATCTGGCCAACAGGGCTTGTTCATTTTCTTGTGCAATATGCTTGGGGGGATGTGCCAGCAATGGAAGATGTGTTATGATAGATTTGGGTCCTGACCTATCCCGATTGGGACCGCATCAAGTTAATTCAATAAGAAGTATGTTTATGGGTCGACTAGTTGTGCGTTTTAATGTTTCATCCACATGTTTCCTTGATGTCAACTTAGGTTGATGTGCACCTGCATGTAAATTGTTTTGGATCGCATTGGAAGAAGTGCTAGGATTTTTTTGGTCCTCTCTATCTTCTGGATAGGACTGCATTATGTTTTAGTGGCTAACCAATTGAATTCATTGTTTTATCCTCTTCCTAACTAACTTAATTGAGGTATTGAAGTATTGCAGTGGATATGAATGCAAGATCATTTTAGATGCAACATGGATGGAGTAGTGTACAAGTGTGAAGAAGTGTGTGTGAAAATTGTATTGAATATCCAATAGTGATAGTGCTAAAGTGTGTGAAAGGAAAATCAATTATGCTATAATGCATTAATTAGCAGAGTGTTATGTTGACAAGCATTATAATCTTTATCTAAATCTTTGTATCTTACTATGAGATAGCGAATCTCGTCAGGTCCTTTGTATATTTCTTTTTAAGTTATATTGGCTTTAGTCCTACAAGTCCTTTTGTATCTTGCTCTAAAGCAATGAGCCTTCTTGCAAGTCTTTTTGGCAGTGAGCCTTTATATTGTGAGTTAACTCTCACCGTGATTTTTCCTCATTGGGTTTTCCATGTAAATATGGTGTTCTCCTTGTGCATGTGTGTCGTTTGTTTCTTTCTCGTTGCTAATGGTTTGGTTAGAAGTATAATTTCTATATCTTACATTTCTTAAAGGTTCCTGAAGTTGCTAAGGATTCAAAATGCTATATCATTCTTCGTTATTGTTATGTTTTAAGGTTTTGATCTGATAAATAAAGTTGGATTGTCCTAAAAGAGTTAAGTTTCAGAAGGGGTTAAGTTTTTGTGTAGACTAATTCAACCCCCCTCTCAGTCTCCAGGTGTGTTCAACACCATCAACTCCTTTGAATTTTTAAAATCCCTCATTCATGCTTGTATGTTTCATTCAATTAGGGCATACTAATTTTCTGAACTCTATCAGTTCTCAGGCCTGGGTTTTCACAGAAACAAACATTCAAACTGTTACACACATGTACATTTTCTAACATTTCAAAAACCTTGATTTGCAATCTAGGGCATCTAATGCCCCTAAACGGTCAGTTTGGCATCAAATTTCTTATGTGAAACCTTGTTTGTGATCTCTATTCAAATCTAATTCTTGTTTTTGGAAGTTTATCTTGAAACTTTCAAATTTTGTTGTGCATTGCCAATTTGGCTCTAATTTACCTAATTCAATGCATTACCCTAAAAAAGGACAATAACTTGATATGTTTTCTTTTCAAAAGTCTAGTTTTGATATAGCAAAATATGACTTGTCTAAAAAAAATTCCATGTCGTCAAAAGGGATATACGTTGGCCATCGGCTAACCAATAGTTTTCTACCTATGAGAAAATCGTAGTGTAAAAGAAAAGAATCATAGATACATTTATTAACATCACTTTACCTAATCTTCATTCTTCAAGTAATCATGATACTCATGTTTTTCCCTCTCCCAATATCTCTCCTACTTGTAAGGATATCTTAGTGCAAGAGGATACAATCATTGATACTCATGTTTGTCCCTTTCCCAATCTCTCTTACTTGTGAGGATATCTTGGTGCAAGAGGATGTAATCATTGGTACTCATGTTTGTCTCTCACAATATATCCCCTACTTGTGAGGATATCTTGGTGCAAGAGGATGAAATCATTGATACTTTACCTAATCATGAAACTCATTTTTATCTCTCCCAATATCTCTCCTACTTGGGAGGATATGTAATTCCCTACCTGAAGCACAAGGAAAAACTTGGCCAAACCACTCTTTTTTCAAGCATAACAACCATAACACAAAAGATTTGTCATCAACATATCACACTTGCACAACAACGTGCACACAAATGTTGCATGAACATAACGACACAAGAACAACAACAATAAGATGAGCTCACCATTGCATAAGCAAGGTGCAAATAGTGGAATACTAACCACTCATGGATAAATCCACCACGAAGAAAAAAATAGAGAGAAAGAGAACAACTCCTACACGATGATCGGTTACAACCCACGATTGTGTTCTCTTGCAACACAACTCTAAAATAGGATGAGGGAATTATCAACCTCCAATCCACATCTAGACTCAGTTAACCCACCAAAACAAGGACAAACCTTTTCCAAATTATTTCAAACCAATAGATACAAACTTTCCTCTAACTGGAATAATGACGGGTCACTTCCAAACACACCACATGCTTTCCAAGATGTTTTGTCACAATATGAAAACACAAAAGTAGAAAAATACTACAACATAACACCTCAAGACCTATGAGGAATGTTGAGAATACTAACAATACCAACAAAGAAGGTTTGCAACCTTCGAGCCAAGACTTCACAAGACTAGGTGCACAGTCTCCCTAACCCTAGGTTTTCCAACCAAACAACTTTGAAAGTGCACACAAAATGACGCAAGAGAACTCATAATTCCTCAATAAAGAAACTTAAGGACACATTCCAACCATAATTAGGCTCCTAGGAACATGATGAACAACTTCTTTTTACATGGTTTACCCATACGAGGTCCCAAAATTTAGAGGAATTAACAAGTCCTAAAAGAGAGAAAACTTGACTAGGTTTTTGAAGACCCGATCGATGAAAACGATTGTCACGGGAAAACTATAGGACATAAAAATTATCCAAATTTTGGATTAAGCTTATAAAACCATTTTCTAACCCTAGTTAAAAGGATTTACATTCTTTTTTTGTATGGGAACAAGATGACCCCAACATAGGACCAGGCCGCCCAAATAGTGAGGCATGCGATTAATTGGCTCAGCTAGTTAGCAAGACAAAGGGGCCAATGGACAAATGATGATGAAGACATGAAAACACAACTTACAAGCTATTGACAAGTTGGGCAAGTTAACAAATTTTAGAAGATAAAGTGTAGGCCACATGCCAAGGGTTTAGGGTTTGACCATTGAATGAACAAACCCTCTTAGGAAATGTGCTAAAACCATAAGAATAAATAAGCGTCAACAAGTACCAAGGTCCTTCAAGACAAACTAAATCTCTTCTCCACTAAAGCATATGTTGGTTCTTGTGCAAGAACAAGAGGAAGCAAGACTAAGATGGTGAAAGAGGTCTACAAGGATGATTCATGGAAAAACACCTCAAAGCATTACAAGAGGAATGAGATGCACTACATTATTCTAAATGAGTTCTAGCTTCCTCGAGGTCTTGGTTATTTCCTTGTTTTGGTTCTATTTCGATTTGTTGTGTTTACATTGTTTTAAATCATTACTTCTATATATATATTATAATGTTGTCGTAATTTGACTATAATTAAACCATTTTTTTGTAAGAATTAAGACCCTTTAAATTAAAAACCATAAGTTTCCACAATCCATGATTAAATTGTAGAGATTATGAATTAAGACTCCACGTAATTTTTTACATCAACGTTTCAGATCATGCTCCATCATCCATCATCAGGATGTTATGCATAGAGATAAGATACTGTGTGTGATTTTATACATCAAAGTTTCAAATCATTCTCTTATCTCTCTACATAACATCTTGATGATGGATCATGAAGCATGATCAAACAGTTGATGTAAAAAATCACACACAATCTCAATCGAAAATCTCTGTAAATTAAGACCCTTTCAAAAATCCCATTATCTCTCAATGTTATATCACAATTCAATTTGTTGTGTTTACACTGTTTTAAATCATTACTTCTATATATTATAATGTTTTCGTAATTTGACTATAATTAAACCATATTTTCGTAAGAATTAAGACCCTTTAAATTAAAAAAAAACATAAGTTTCCACAGTCCGTAATTAAATTGTAGAGATTTTTGGATTGAGACTATGTGTGATTTTTCACATCAATGTTTCGGATCATGCTCCATGATCCATCATCAAGATGTTATGCATAGAGATAAGATACTGTGTGTGATTTTTTACATCAACGTTTCAAATCATTCTATTATTTCTCTGCATAATATCCTGATGATGGATCATGAAGCATGATCCAAAACATTGATGTAAAAATCACACAAAATCTCAATCCAAAAATCTCTGCAAATTAAGACTTTCAAAAATCCCATTATCCTCGATTAAAAAAAAGAGAAGATTGATAATAACTTAAAGAGAAATAAATATATGTTGAAAAACAAAATCTTAAAAGAAAATGTGGCTCTTGAGGCATAGAGAGCAACAACCACACAAACTCTGGGGCCCTCACTCTATCTCCAAAGAATCCGGGTGCCTAGCAATTTGAGATAGACTCCTGGCCTACATAAGGATTAGGTATTGACACTGCTTGGCTGCTCTCTCCTCTCTCCTCTCTCCTCTCTGGAGTACAATTGACTTGTAATATCATACGTACACCCCCAAGAGTCTCCCGACACCTGGCAACGGTACTCTTTACGCAGTTATAAACTTGGTGACAATCCACAGTCCTCCTTGACACATTCAAACGCCACCCGTCTCTCTCTCTCTCTCTCTCCTCATTTTCTCCGGAACATCACAAAGACTTCAGATCACCAAAGTTCACATCCGATGTGATGTTTTGATAAAGATGGCACCCCTTCGAATCTGGGGAGTTGCCCTGCCCTGCACTGCCGTGCCCTGCAGGTACCCGAGTTGGGGGAAGTAGTCTCTACCCTACAGACATTAATATGGTGATCACGAGCTTGTGGTTGTAGAGATCTACGTACGTACTGAGTAGGCAGTTGTTTTCTTTTTTCTTTTGGGTGGGGACTGAAAGGCAAGGAACTTGTTTTTAAGGCCTGTGCTCGCACGCTTGCCTCTGGTGGTGATGGCCAACCCAAGCCAAAATCTTAAATGGCTACCACCACCATCAGTGGCGTCCTTTTAGCTTTTAGCTTTTGCTTTTGCTGTCAATTGTATTGCAATGAGTTCATTGCAGTGTTGAATTGTAAGTTCCGAGTAACGTTGGTCAAAAAGCCATAAAAGAGGGAATCGGAGTCTACCAAGATATCAATGCTATTTATATCTCAAGATCCTCAGATTTATATATTGCTTTTTCTCTTTCCATAGTACACGGCAGCTTTTATTGTGGATTCAGCGTTCTTCTCTGTGGGTTATAGTTTTATATTCATTGAAAATACATAAATACTCAGTTGCATGATATGTGGGTCATGATAAATACTGATTGATGTTTGATAAGTAGGATGTATACTTTTACATATTGTTATCCGGGTTCAATTCTATAATTAAATTTGTTGATCTGCATTTCAGGAGTAATAGTTCATATGAAGTGTAGTATCACAATTCAATTATGTAGTTTTTGGGTCAAACTCATCGATCCATATTTCATGAATCTTCATATAAACCTATTTCTCATGAGAATGAATGGTCCACTTCACACACATTGTATCGATGTGATTCTCACAAGGGTGAAGCATTAGGACATCTTGGGAGGTCAACCATCCAAGTACTATTGCAAATCAAATGTGTTTAACCTTAGAGTTCCCCCCAAGATCAAATCCACTTATATTGCTATTCCATTTGTAAAACCTTAAGTGCATGTTGAGTGTTAAGTAGACCTCTCTCAAAGTATTGATGAATCATCCCTATGAACATCACCTAGATGTGTTGAATGGATCATTCATTCTCTTGAGAGATGTGTTCATCTGGATTACTACTCTTGAAATATGAATCAATGAATTTGATTCAAAAACTATGTAGTTGAATTCTAATAGCAATGTCATAACATGATACTTATACTAACATAGGTTCAAATATTAATGTACTGCAATAAATTATATTTTAAAGGTGAATAGAGGTAGAAAGAGGTTTTATTTTCATTGTGATTAATTTAAATTAATTTTGTAATTAAAAATCATTTCAAATAGTTTTTCACTAGAAGCCATTTATGTTAATTTCAATAGATTGGAGAAATGTAATATCTCTAATATATTTTATTGGGGAAGAACAAACTTATGCACTCACATGATGGTAGTGGTCTTTCACTATGGGACACAATCTCTCAAAACCATTGTGATGGTGGTGGTCTTTCATTTTGGGTTGAACTCATTTACTCATATTTCATGACTAGTAGTCAAACAAATTCATCTTGTGAGAATGAATAGTCCACTTAACACTCATTGCATTTGGGTGACGTTCACACGGCTGAAGCATTATGACTTTTTGGGAGGTCACTCATCCTAATACTGCTCCAACTCAAGAGTGCTTAACCCTCCTCGAAGATCAAGCCCACTTAACTTGCTACTTCATTTGCAAAACCCTCAACAAGTTTTAAGCGGACCTCTTTGAAGTCCCTATGCTTCACCCTTGTGAGCATCACATAGATGCAGTGAATGTTAAGTGACCATTCATTCTCATGAAAGATGGATTTGTGTGAATTAATACTCATAACATACAGATCAATGAATTTGACCCGAATACTATGCATTGAATCCTCATAACAATATCATGATATTTATACTAACACGGATTAAAATATTAATACAATACCATTACATTTTAATATTTAGATTGCTTCAACAGAATTTCTTACCAAAAACCATCTAAATTAATTTCAATAGACCCAACAAATATACTCTCTAATAAAGAAGGAACTTATGCACTCACGTGATGGTGGTGGTCTTCCATTGTGGGACACAATTTCTTGACAGTCACTGTTATATTAGTGGTGAGAGTAATTGAGCTTTATACAGATTACGGATATCTACTTTATGTCAATCTACACAGAGATAATTACTTCAATCTTAGGAGAAGATGGAACAGAAGCATTGATTCTCCATGGCCAGGCTTGTATTTATTTGCCTTGTAAGAAGTGGGCAAGTATTCAATGCTTCTGCATTCTCACAACTATCTGTATCAGCTCAATAGGTATGTGCTTCAGCTTCTACTTTGCACTTTCTGGTTGGGTTGTGAAGTGTTAATGAAAGTTAAAAACAATAAACAATGGCATTCAGAGAGTAGTGCTTTCTTCACTTCCGCCGGATCAGCACAGCCATGCAATATGCTAGTTGCTGCTGTCATTTTCCTGACATGTTTTGCTATTGTAAGAGCAAATTTGTCAAAATCCAAGAGATTAATATAGTGTTATTCAAACATGGCTTTTTATCCCAGCTCTTGTTCAGGCCCCACGTCCTAGATAAGCAATAACCCATTTTCAATGAAAGAAATTTTAACAATGAACCTCACTTGATTCGATCCCCTTACTTATGATGTCCCTATGTGTAGGTTTGTTTTTTAACAGTTTTTTTTTTGTTTTAAATTACAATTAATGGACGTGGCAGACACTCATTTTTGGAGGAAAGTAGAGCCATAGGTGGTGTCCATTGAAAAATTCAACCTTGCAATGAAGTGAAGTTATTTTTTTAACATTTAATTCATGTGGGAGAATTTTTTAATTTTTTTATTCATCAAAACTTTTAGAGAGTTATCTAGATTATAAATGGGGAATCTCATCTTGGTTTCTATAGGGTTTATGTTCCAAGGTTGTTTCATCACTATGGGAGTTTTGGAATAAAAAATCTTTCTTCTATATCTCATATCAAATATATTGTATTTCTGAATGCATGTTGTATTTTAGGAGTAGTTTTGTAGTAATTATAATGGGTAATTTGAGTCTTGATGTTTGATTTTTTTGTTAATCTGTTGTTGCTTCTTTAGTAACTAGATTGTAATTTCTATAATAGCTAATTATTGTATGGAGCTATTGAACTTATATATATATGAGTCTAAACATATTTTGAATTAACCATTTCAAGAGACTAACAAATAAAGTTGAATTCTTAATCACATTGAGGCCAACATTTGAATTTGAATTTTCGGGCATGAATAGCCAAGACAAGGTGGCTAGGTGCCTCTATCTAGGCATTAATTTCTCTGCAAAAGCTTAAGAAATAAGGGTTTAATCAAGTTTCCCGAAAAGGCAGTGAAACAGGTACATCACAAGCATGATTTTAGCACATGCACCAAAGTGGGTGTCAAACCTAGTGTGAAATTGTGAGGGGTATATGATAATACAATTTGTATCTTGATGCCATGTTGATCCTATGATTTGGTTTGCACCCAAGACCATTTTCTTTGTAATAATTTTGAATCCAAGCATGTAACAATTATCCAAAGAAGGGAGGAGAATCAACATCACTAGCCTTGGGAAAATGAGAAGTATAACTGCATGTTCGAGAAGAGTAGTAACTAAATTCATAGAAGAAGGATAAATTCTAGCATGAGAATGTGGATCCTTGTTAAATGAGGAATTTCATACTTAGAAGGCTCAACCTTATATTCACCAAGCCTATGGTGGATGAAGTCTAAGGAGACCTAGTTGTCACCAAGACATGTATTTTTAATGAAAGAAGGAATGTCACCATCAATAGAGATTGAAAATGGTGTAGAAGAAGGTACAAAGATATGAAGAGAGTAAAGAGAAGGCTTCACATGATCCAATTTAGCCTATTGATAGTATTGAAATGGGTTAGGATTAGCTTATATTATGTATGTTTTATTACCATGCAAATATTTTATAAAATTGGTGTAAGGTAGATGGGACTACACCCATGGCATGGATCCATGGTCTACTAAGAAGAAGGTTATATGATAAAGTACCTTGCATTACATAAACCAAAGTGGGTAAAATAATGGCATTGAAATTGATAGGTAATGTAACCATACCAAGATCTCGGCAACTAACGTTATCAAAGCCAAAAACAGATAAAGTTGTAGGAGAAAGAGAATAAATATCAACTTAATGTGATGTAACAATCAACACCACAAATATTGAGATGTGATACAAAATCAATGAGGGTGCATTTGATACCAACATTTTTAATAGAAACAAAATTATTAAAAGGGGATTGTATTGATTTTGAACTTTGAGAGGGGAAAGTTTAGATGGGTGAAAAGTGATATTAGTATAATTATTTAATGAAATCATTCAAGAATAGCTACCACATCTAGGGGATTTGTAGAATATTGTACAGGTATCCTTTGTAAGTCATGTTGATGGGAACTATGATAAGAAGGTGAAATTCATATCAGGTACCAAAGAGATATCTTAGCTTTTGAAGTCTATTATAATTTAACAAGTCATACTGTATGGAAATTTTAATAGAACAATGAGGATGGTAGAAGAATAGGATTTGGTGGGGGAAGGGAAACAAGGACATGAGGTACCTATTTATTTTCCTAGTGTTATATGTGTGAGCTACTTTAAATGGTAATCAATATCTATAGGAAAATTATATTTTATATGGAATAAAATAAGTGAAAAATGTAGAAGCTCATGGACTATCAAGAATACCCTAAATAGTGATCATAGGATGAGAGGGTGGAGGTGAATCAAGAGCTACATGCATAAATATTTTTGGAATAGAAGAAATATTTTAAACACTAATGGATCTAAGATATCCAACATCCCCTTAGCGAGTGGGATATATCAATTAATAATAATAGAATTAACCATGTGGTTATCTTGTTGAGGAATATAAGATGTAAGGGAAGGAGTTGAAGAATTATACTCAATATTTATCCATGGAGGATTCAATGTGAGATGAGAGTCTTCATCAACTAATGCTTCATCTCTAGACTGGACATAATTAGTATGAAGAGTATGTAAATTAATGTTGAGGAAAGTGTTAAATTATTTCATCCTTTTGCAATAAATTGTCCCCAAAAAAATAGGAGGAATTTCAAGAGAGGGATCAAGGGAAAAGAGTGCAGAGGAAGAGCTAGGTCACCATCACATGCATGGAATGGAATATCTTGCACTTTTTGAGAAAATATAAAAATTGATGTAACAAAAGATAATAAATTCATTTAGAGATAAGAAGTATAATTTAAGAATGTGTTTGAGAAGGTTTAAGTGTGAGTGATAGGTTCGCCAAAATGTAAAAGAGGAAAAATGAAAATTTAGCTAAGATGTATTAGCCAAATGATTTTCCCTACTTTCACATTAGGATTGTCCTAGTTTACTACTATTTAACATAATAACTCTATAATCCTATAAATTCTTTAATAAAAAAGAGCTTTCTTTAAATGGAATGATTGAGGAAAGATGATAAAATATTACTTTTTAGAAAAATATAATAATAATTTATAGACATAAATTATAGAGTTGAAAAGAGAACGAAAAGAAGAACCTAGAACCCAAAGGAGGAATTCATTGCCCAAGGTTTCAGTGTGTCATGTGGACATCTTCACATTGTAATTTTTCATCTTTATGAATACAATGCAGAAAAATATCTAAAAATCATGAATATCTAATCTTGTTGTTAAACTAGTCCACGCAACTAGAAAAGGAAAATGTACCAACAAATACTAGATAGTAAAAATATAGAGAAATAATCTATTAACAAGATTCAAATGATTTTTAATAAAATAAATTTAAAAAAAAAAACAAGGAAGCACTTGCAAACCTCTGTGTGGTTGAGTGCTCTCAAAATACTTGCAAGCACAAAGAAAAGGGAAAAAATTGGGGTTTGTTTGGGGATTTTCCTCAATCAAATCCTTGCTTTAGTATTTCTACCTCCATAACAGCTAAGATAAATAGATAGAAAAATAGTGAGTGAATGATCCTATCCCAAATTTGTTAGGGAATGGTCAGAGTTGTGAATATACAATATTGGAACTAGAATGAAGGGAAAGGGATGTGATAATCCTAAGGTGCTTAGGGGCACAATAAAAGGAATGGTATAATAACAATAAGAAACAAGAACAATATTACTTGCAAAGGCTTGAGGAAGCCAAGAAGAACAAGATAGATAAAAAGAATGTTGTAAATATTAAGAGTGTTGTAGCAATTTGTTAACTACAAGAGTGTCAAATGAGAGCTAATAATGAAAATTTGGAGAAAAATGAGAAGATGAGGTAAGAGAAGGTTGTTGACAAGTTGTTTGGAATCATTCTACGCCATTTTCATTGACCTGGTAATGTGACAAGTTAAAAAAACACTTGAAAATTACCTCTAAACAAAATTTTTCATTGGACGCTAGTACATTGCATGGACATCTATGTGATACACAAGTGTCTAGATAATGTAAGCTAGAAAATGATGAGAGGCTAGAAAAAATAAAGGTAACACAAAGATGGCATGAATAAGTGACCACCAAAAATAAAAACTAAGCACCTTGAATAGAAAAAAGGCTAATGCAAGAGATAGAATGAACCTAAAAAACACTAAGTGAGTGGACACAAAACATAGAACGAAATTGCAAGGGTATACAATTTTTAGCATTATAGTAATGCAACAATATTTCACCCAAAACATTGATGAATAAATATATCTTTTGTGATATAAATTGACATCAACATGCCACATTGTACACTTATATGCACAAAGCATCATGAACATCACAATGACATTCAAGGCATGCAACCCACAACACTAAGCATGTTGAAATAAGTGGGAGACTTTTACTTAGTTAAGAAGTTTTTCTAGAGGTGCAAAGTTTTCATGTTGCTTTCCAACTCTCACAAATTTTCTTTGAAACCTAGATACATTTTCCCCTTTCTTGCATGTGGAAGGGGCTTTGTGTGTATTTTTATATTTTAAAATTTCTTATGGAATTTTTTTATCCTTTGTTCCCTATGGAACTTCAAACACATGTGCAACTTTACAACTTGTTAGAAATAGGGTGTTGTATACCTTGCACAAGAAATAATTTTCAATTATGTAAAATAATTATTTATTTGTGGTGCATATTTAGGAGTTGTCTTTAGCCATATTAAATATTTATTTGGGTCCACTTGTAAATTTTAATGTGAAATTGGTAAGGTATTTTTATGTGTGGGTTGCACATGGGAAAATATTTAATATTGGGAAACTTAGTACCAAAAAGTAAATGTTGGGATCAATTGTGTTTGTGTACTCATGGTTTTGAGGCACACGGTTTTAGCTTACCAATTGGTTGTTTTATGTGAGCCTAATTCTATAAAAGCAAGAACATGTTTAGTGGCTAATGTTGGCTAGTTGGCTAGTTGGCTTGTTTGACTTGGCTATCATTGTATTGAGATCTATTTTGAAGAGTGCATATGTCAATCATGGCATACGATATGTGGATACATGATTGGACACATGGAGGATACATTGGAGGAGCTTGATTATTTATAAGTATTCATGGAACGACTCTATAAGTGTATTATAATGTTTTTTATTGCTAAATAATACATTGAGTATAGATGCTTTTTGAGGTTGGGTTTTTTTCCCTCTTGAGTGCTTTCCTAGGTTGTATCTTGTGTTATCTTGTGGTATGTCTTTGATATTTTCATATGCTTATTTTGTAATCTTGTGTGCATGCTTTTATTTCATGTGGTTATGTAGGAATTATTTTGATCAATATGTATTATTTTCCTAACACAACTCTTGTGAATTGCATGCCAATCATCAGTTCCTACAATATTTACTCTTCGAAAGACTTTAGATTTTTTATGTAACTTTGTACCTCTTGCAAATTACATGTTGACCTCTATTTCCCACGACCTTTGACTTCTATAGAAATTTAGAGTTTCAATACAAATTTCTAGCTCCTACAATATTTGACTACCTCAAAACGTAGGGTTTCAATGCAATATTGCAAATCTTATAAATTATATATTGATATCCAAATCCTACAAACTTTGACTTCTAAAAACTTCAAATTTTTATGCAAATTTGTAACTCTTATAACTTGCATGCTAGCATTTAATTCCCACAACCTTTGACTATTGTCAAACTTTTAAGTTTTTATGCTAACATTTAATTCCCATAACACTCACATGCTAACAAGGTTTGAAGTTGAGTTTTGTAAGTGGTCTAAATGGATTATAACTTCTTAACTTCACCAAAACGCCAAAATATAAAGGGCGGTCCCAATCAAAGAAACAAATGCCATAATATAGTGGAAATGAACAAATGTTTCAAAGATGAGTGAAATGTGTGATAGTTGTACAAAATAAAGTACAAATTTTTAAATGATTTAAAAATGGAGTACCAAATGTAATTGCATGATTTCATTTGACTCATTCCCACCTACTCACCATTATTGCATATCAAATATCCTAGCTGCCTCATTAACTCATCTGATTTCCTCAATATCTTGGGTGCTCATTTTTTAGGGAGTGAATCTATGCCTATGATTTTCAAATTGGTACAATGCCATTTTTAGGGCATGTGCCTAGGTTAAGAGAGGTTTTATGGTTTCATTATGAATCATATTAGATAGTGTAGTTGTTGTAGAGGAGGAGATTCACTACTCTTGAGTCTCTAGGATAGGGAAGAGTCTACAGGGAGTGAATTATCCTCAACTACCTCAAGGAAACAATCTCAGGTGACCAAGATGGGTAAAAGGAAGTTTCTTGTAGAGTTTTATATTTTATGACTATCTATGAGGAAAGAACTTTAGAAGTTGAATGAGAAGGCCTCATAGGTCTTGGAGACAGACAAATTAGCTCTCAACTAGAGGATGGCAGCGCGAAACAAGGACAACAACATGGCACATTGGCATCGCGTACAGACCAGAAGTAGAACAAGTCACCAAAAACTTAGGAGGCCTACTATCAACTTAGAAACTAAAGTTTGACAGTTTACTAAGCTAAACTAAATTTTGGCCTTAACTCCTTAATTCCCAAAAAAAAGGGTTGGGACACTAGCGCCTATGTCCCCTATTTTGGCTCCAATTTCAAATAGGTCAGAGGTGGCCTTTTAATATTTGAATTTCAAATGTTTGTTGTTGGCTATTAGGATTTGGTTTGCAAGAAATTATAATAATTGCATATAAATACCTAGCTATTGCATAATTTGAAATATATCTAGCATTAAGAGGCAATTTTGGAGATCAAGAGCATTATCAAGCAAGTTGAGAAAAGAATTTTAGAGATTTATTGAGAAATTCAAGATCCAAGCACCATATCAAAGTGTGTATGAGTTCATTCATGTTTATTATATTAAATATTCTTTATGAATACTAACCCTTGTAGGTCTTCAAGCAATTCAAGCAAGCAAGATCCAAGCCCTGAAGAGATTTGTATGACTTTATTCCTTCAAGGAAGCCATTGGAGGGTGGTGAGTTGCATTCCAGTTTTGACTCATCATTCTTTTTTATCATTTAGCCCTATCCCTCAAAAGGATAGGTTTTATATCATTGACATTGCCATTGTGGAAGTGTAAACACTAACATGGGGTTTGACTAAGGTAAGCTCCTAAATGGCACAACCCTTCCTCTCTCTTTGAGTGTGCAAGTTTTAGGTATGAGGAAGTTTGGAAAATTTTTGAAGGTCAATTATTCTTTGTTGCAATCAAACCCTACAACTTGACAACACACAGAAACTCACTTATCTCAACAATCAAAAAAGATCTAATAGTGTGACAAGTGGGAGATGAAAGGTTTGATTTAGGTCTAGAGGACTGTGAAAATAGATCTAAAATTTGTCAACAAGGACAGTGGCACCTTGGACGACTTAGTCCTCCAAAATTAGGCTCAAATTTGAACCATAGGTGTGTAGTACTCTTCTCAACCCATTTTTGTAGTCTAAATTTATCTTTGACTTTCCAAATTTGTTGTTTTTGCATCAAAAGAATGATTTGCAAATTAGGTTAGTTGAATCATTGCATTTCATCCTTAAGCTCATTTTAGATTTGGTCAAGGGTGGGTTGACTCACCTTTCAAGTTGTAAGTTAAACCTATATCTTGTCCAAATCCATCAAATCCTTGCTACCTCAATTCTAAATGAAATACATATGAAAAAGGTGTCAAACCCTAGAGTGCAATCCCTAAGGTTTTACTTTCTCTATGTTTTAGAGAGAAAATATTATTTATCTACATGTGCATTACTATCAAACTCAAAATGCTTATTATAATTAATCATAATGGGGATTTTTATTAATAGATTGAGAATCCATTTGGGGATTTGGGTGAGCATTTCTTCACGAAGATAAATCTAGTTTCAAATAGCTCTTGGAATTAGCAAACCATAGAAAGACAATAAATGATAAATCAATGGTAGCTATAAATGTGGGTCTCTAGAAATATAATCAATCTAAAAAAAATAGTAATAAAAATCAAAAGATAAACCCTAAGGGGTTGTAAGAGTAAGGGGGCTTCACCAAAACAAAAAGGACAATAAAATCCCTTTTACATAAGAGATCTTAAGGTAATTAATTAAATAAACATAATAAATAGTTTTAATAATTACTTGGAGTAAGGTATCAAATAAATATACAAAATATCTAAATAAAAGTTACTTAGCTAGAAATCTAATGCAAATATATTATGGCAAATATTAGTAGTTGATTCATTAGTATGTAAGAAAATTAGAAGTAATCAAAAGAATGTCTTAAGATATATGAACTTGTTATCTATCATTTTGTGTCACTTCTACAAGTATGGATCTAATATAGATGTGTGGATATGATCTCTATAAATATTTAATTATTTATCTTTATCTTGTCTTGAATATTTATATTTATTCTTGTGTGAATATTTATATTTATTCTTGTGTTAAAAAAATTGTTAGGTTGAGAATTTTCCAATGATAGGGAATATGTCTCCCCTTGGTGAAACCCCTCAGGTACCAAAGTCAATGACTTTGGGAAATGAATAGAAACAAGAAAATATATATAGTAGATTTCCTAGATGTGACGCAAGTAGGTAATATAATAATAAATTCTCTAATTGTGCAAAATGAATGTCTCGAATGCTCTTGTCAGATGACCTCTAGTGTGTAAAAATGAACTAGGGTTAGACTTTAAATAAAACTCTAAAGGACACAAATAAAGAATTTTATGCTTTGAATTGGCACATAGTGGCTAGTTGGAAGGGTTAGGTAGTTGAATCTAAAATATAAAGGTTCAAGAGTAATTTTCACAAATAATGTAACCAACCTACATCAATTACTCAAAACATATATTTGATCAAAAAGAGAGAAGTGGATAAAACTGAGGGTGAAGGCAGGTCCTTAAAAATGAATAAAGATAGAAAAAGATATAATTTGAATTATACACCAACTCTTAGAAAAAACCATGTCACTTATATATTTATTATTGCATAAAAATAATAAATCAAAATGAACTCAAATCCAATAAAAAAGATATAAAATATATTTTTTTATCATTACAAATTTAAATAATATCAAAAATAATTATATTTTATTATTTATATCTTAATAATGAATTATAAAATATTAATTAAAACGTCAAAATAAAATTATATATATTAAAGTCTTTTATTTTAAAAATAAAAAGAAAGTATAAAAATCTTATAACCTTAATTAAGAAATAATATCAGTTTTATATCCAATACTATTTACTTGCATTTCTTTCTATGATCACCTAATTTTTTAAAATATTTTATTAAATCTACGGAAATTGGCATAAACTAATAGCCCAAGAAGAATATCATTGTTGATAATTTTGCATAAAGAAAAAAAGAAAAGTTCCTTAAAGAGATGAAAGGACCATTTTTTATATATAAAAGATTACACTTTAGACCCCATTTTTAATATAAATTTTACTTTGTATAAATTTTTAGCTTTCTTTCAAAAGAGCCATTTTATACAAAAATGGCAAGAAATTTTCATTTTTACTTTACTTATAAATTGTTTAACTTTAAAAGTAAAGGCAACCTTGCCAACTCACTCACACTTACTTTTACATTTATCTTTTATGCATTTGACCACTTTAAGGAGACCTTTAAAGTACTGATTTTTTTCCTTGTTTCATTACTACCTTAGTATAAGCACTAATAGTCCTTTGAATGTGGATGACTTTTATTGTAACTTTTCTTTCACGTTTAAGTAATATATTTTATTTTATTTTTAAATTTAATTTGTATTTATATTAGAATTTTCACAATTTATTTTCTTTTATAAATATAATAAGTTTTAAACAAAAAAAATTATGAGGTATTATCATTTTGTAAAATGTTGAGATGAAGATAGTAGAAATCTGGACGTGTGGGCATCACAAGGGATAGGAAAATTAACATATAAATCTGCATTAAGATTCATATGTTGGACCTCATTCTCTACCAAATTTGCACGTGGTATTTTAGAAGATGGTGGATGGGGATGATAGTTGATTAAGAATAGAAGAGCTTGGAATTTGACTTCAACCTTTTTCTTATTCAAATAACTAGTTTTTGAGTGATGAGACCGAAGAGAGTTACTTACAATTATCAAACACACATTGTCAAGTCTATGCTTAATGGAATTGTATACATAGTTAACAACATGGGACCTTTGAATATCTATGGCTAAAAAATTCTCCAACAAGAGCTCATTTGTTAAAAAGGTCATAATTCCCCAATGCATAAATGGATGTTTACTAAGAAATTAGATAATCTTGAATGTATGCAAAGACCAAATTCGTATAATATCAATGTCTTGAACTAAATCTATAGCATTTGAAAGGAAAGAAGCCACCTAGGAGAAATAAATTAAGCACAAAAACTCCTATAGAAACTTGTGACCAATGATCTCCTGCACAACCTCCTCGCCTTCAACATAATCAATTTTAAAACCTTCATTAGCAACTTCACATTGAAACCACCTTGATTTGGATATTCCCATTTTTGCACAGGTAAACATTCACTTGTTTAATTATAGCTCCATTTCTACATCTTTGATCCTTTTTTAGTTGTGTGAAATAATAAGTCCTTAAGGGGCTTATAACATACTCATCACGATATTGGCATAATACACTTTTCCTCTCAATTGTAATTGACAACTTCAATATAGCAAGGGGGCAATAAGATATAGATTTGGAAAGATGAATTTGTGTAGAGCATTAAAGTCACATACTTTGGCAACTTCAAAATGTGTTAAGATGAGATACAGATTATGGAAACCTCTCGACAAGACAAAGAAACAAAGATGGCATAAAATCCCCTCATATGAGAGGGGATTCCAATGAATGCCAACTATAATTCACTCATACCCATAGATTTGGGAGAGAAAGAGAATTTTCCAATTTTAGCTCTAAGACTTTAACAAACTAGGACACATGCCAAGGTGGTAAGGATTTAAATCCTTCTCAATTTTAATGAGAATTATCAATATTCAAACCAAATAAAAACTCTTATTCCACATGAAGAAAATAGGCAATTCTCTAAGACCCCTTTGAAGAGAGACAACTTTGATCAAATTCCAAACTATTTTGGAAATTTGGAAATCTTTTGATGAATTGAACATTCAATTCTAAAATTCTTTGATCCTAGTCACAAGCTAAATTAGCTAAACTATCAACTAATTTATTTTCCTCTCTGAAGTAGTGTTGAATTTCATAGTAATCAAAATGATCCAGGGGATCCCAAGCCTCTTTCAAAATATACATTACTTTCTAATTACACAAGGATTTATTCTTAACCCCATTTATTATATTTGTGAATTGCTTTAATAACGTTTCTTTTAATTTTCTTCTTTTTAGCTAGTTGCAAACCTACTAGAAGGGCTTGAACTTCAGCATCATTATCGGTACCGATTGGTATTTTTATTGTTAATGCTAAAACAAAATCTCCTTTGAAGTCTCTGATCACACATCCTACTCTACAAATTCTTGGATTTCCTTTAGAGGCCCATTTGAATTTAGTTTGACCATTGATGAAATAGGAGGAATCTAAAGCACTATATTTCTATCCACTTTCTTTGAATTTTGAAAGGTACTAGAAGGAGGGTGATTAAGCTATTGTCATTAAGACATAAACTTTGAATCCCAAGAATAAAATTTTAACTTAAAAGACCCATTTTTAATTATCTAAGTCATTGTCACCTTAGAAATAGATTTTTCCAACTTGAAATTTACTTCTTCATATCTGGATTTCTCTTTTATGAAGTTCTCTTATTCCTTTCTAACCAAATGTTTAAAATTAATATAGATGGAGAAACTAACCAAATAGAAGAGAAATTTGAACCTTTATATAGTAAGGGTCAACTATGAAAAACATCCAACAAAGACTTTGGGAATGGAGTTTACCAATTCAATTATGAGCACAACCATTTCCAAAAATTATGAGATAAAGGACAATTGAGAAACAAATGATATGTTTCTTCTTCATTGACTTCTCCACACAAAAGACAATAAAAATTTGCAATTATACCTAGCTTGGATAATCTTGAGCTAGTGAATATTCAATTGTTTATAGCAAGCCTGGAAAAATCGCTTAACTTAGGAAAAGAGGCATCATTCCAACAAATCAATATACGGTGAAAATTATAAAACCAATGTATGCATGTAGGTAAGGAAATATTTAATGCTATAATAAAATAAAAAAGAAATTTCAATGATCTAAAGGTGGTGGTGGTGGAGAAATAGAAGCAATCTAGTTCCTTGATTGTACTTGGGAAATTGATTCAAGTTACAAACCTTGCATATGGACACATATGCAAGATCAAATATCGAAATTGAAAGTACATTAAAAAAAAAGCTAGGCTCTATGATTGAACAAACACATTTCTTTATGTAAGCAAGAACATACATGACAAAGTATACCTTAAGAATCTATTACTAAATAGGGTCAACCCATTTATTATATTATAAATATTAGAATTAAACACATTTTGATGTTCTTTTAAAATATTATAGATGGGCCAACTAATATTACAATATTGGACTAGCATGGGTGGCCTCAAGAATAAATATTCCCTAAGTAAATCTATGTAGTCATGGAGACATTTTTTCCATGAAGAAAATCTTACATTTTGCACCTTTCCTTAACTTGTAGCATCCAATTTGCATGCAAGATTGAGCCTAAACCTTCAATTAATTCCCTAAAACTCCCATTAAAGAATAAAGAATACTTAAATAGGAAAATGCCCTGAATAAGCCAATCAACTCTTAATACACTACAAAATAGAGCTCATATAGAGCATCTTATGGGTATATGAGATAATAGGATCCTACCACATGCCACAATCCTCTTCTCCCAACCATTAAAATATAATGTTTTAAATTTGCACAATTTATAGCTAGGGAAAAAAGAGACCATAGTTGGTGAAGGAAGATGTATTATTTAATTTGAACTCTACCAAAGCAAAGGAAGAATATAAAGCAACCAACCATGAAAATCACACCATTAAGCAATAAAATTACAATTTGGTTGTACAACATTTAATTCTTGCCTAGCTACCTACTAAATGCAATTTTATTTTAGTTTTAGACCTAGTATAAGGGATTTCTAAGGATAAATCAGTAATAAAATAATATCTAACTCCACATGGTTCACCCATCCTTAATCTACCTAAAAATGTGGAAAAATGATTGAAACAAAACAACATAAGATAATGTAAGTAATCAAATGTATACCTCAAACAACCTCCATCCTTCTAGATTGAGTGAAAATAGAGTGTAGCCCAGTTCTATTTGATTTGCTCTAGATCATGATAAGATGTGGATTGCTCAATAAACCAACATAATCTTGGTATGATTGCAATAATGAGATAGAAAAATAGTAGCATAAAGGTATGATAATAGACTTGACTTCTTAATGAAGGATGAGGGCCTCTAGTTATAGAGTTCTCAAGAGGCAAAAACAAGGGCTAGGATAGATTGATTATAGATGGCTAAGATTGAATGAGGATTAGGGTTAAGCTCAAAGATGTAGTCATGTGACAAGTGTCACATGAGGGATAAGATGAATGGATTAGGGTAACATATTTACATAAATGGCTAGGATTAAGAAGTGGGATATGAAATGAATGAATGAGATGGAAAGTTAGTTTGAATTTTGGGAAGGTGTCTAGGTTCAATGAATCTAGATAAGGAGTTTGTTCAACATGTGAAGGGGACATTTGTCAGATTATAGTGATTTTAGATTGTGATCTATGTGAGCATGTTTAAGTGCTAGGATTAAATGGAAAAGGATAAAGATGAATGTGAAATTAATTAAATAGATAATAAATATTTATTTAATTAATGGGATCAAGTGAAGGGTAAAATAATTAAATAAATAATAATAAATATTTATTTAACCAAAGGTTAGGATAAAATGGAGGAAATGATAGAATTGATTAAATAAATAATAAATATTTAATTAATTAATGGCTTAGGATGGAGTAAAATTAGGTGTTGTTGGGTAAGGTTAGATTTTAGGTGTCTACACTACCCAATAGTCTCAATTAACAATAAAAACTAACAACCAAGACTTCAAGATTACCCTCCAAAAATGAACCAAATACCCTACCTTAGTCTACTAGAAGATCTTCATAATAAGAAAAGTTTCTTATTTATTGCAAGTGGTAGTGGGTCCAAATAATAGCTACAAAGAAACTAATGGTGCCACCTATGCATAAATAGTATTCCCTTTTATATTCATAAAACCATCTACAAACAAATAATTCCCATGGCAATTCTTCACCTCGCTAGAAAAAACAAAAATGATAAAGGGGTTCCATGCTAACTCAACCCTAAGGTACAAAAAATTTTGTGGGGCATTTCATGTATCCTTTTAATTTATCCCTAAGAATAACTAAAAAATCAAATTTTAAAATATAGGCTAATATATCCACATAAGAGATCACATTATTACATGGCTATGAAATCCACTTGCTATATTTTCATTGATCTTAAAGACTATTATAAATTACTCCACAATCATAATGTGTATGGAATAAACATGGAAATAGAAATATTTAAACCTAAGGAAGCATAGAAAGAAAAATGTTAAGATGTGGACCAATTGGACCAATAAAAAAGACAAGGCAACAATGGAGTGTAAGCTACAAAATGTGGGCGATGCAATATTTAGTGTACTAACACGCCCTAAGTCTTTCTTTGAGCTTTATTGATGTTACCGTCCACATCATACTTGGTCTAATACATCCTATTGTATCAAACTAGCTATATTCCCTTGTGAAAGGGGGCATAATTCTTGATGTGTGATTCTTGATTGATGAAGTTTAACCTTCCTCCATTTCTAATTCCCTTTCAACAAATAATACATGCTTCATGAAAATATTATATAGATTAGTTTTTGGCAATATAGGCATATGGATGATCATGATGTTGTGGCCCTATCCTCCAAGTGTTTAAATGATCCTAAACTAGGGAACTTGCTTCATGTAGATTTTGACATTCCTAAAATTTCATAAAAGTAGGTGAAGTAGGAGGAGGAGAATCCTCTTCCTCAAAAAAATGATTAAGAGATGGATGAGAATAATTTGCATCAAACAAGTGAGAAAAAGAAGGATAAGGATATGCCTTTGAATTAATACTAGCAAATAAGGAATCCAAAGTGAAGGAAGAGGGAGAATTGAAAAAGGATGAGCAAGGAACAATTGTCTCAAAATCAACACTCCTCTCAATGATTAGCTCATGAGGTATCAAGATGCAATAATTGATAATCCTTAACACCATCTAGATATCCCACAAATATGAAAGGCTATATTTAAGGTTCTAAGGTCTTACAATTTATATAGGATTTTTGGCCTGTGTAAAGGAGCCAAAAATTATGAAGTGCTTAATTTTAGGTTTCCAGCCACTTCAAGCTTTAAAAGGGGTGACTCCTTTCAAGGCTTTATCAGGAATGTGGTTCTAGATGTAGTTAGTATAATAAATGTCTTCAACATAGTACTCCATTGTAGTTGAGCTATAATGAATCATACAACTAGCCATTTCCTTCAATGATATATGCTTCCACTCAACAACCCTATTTTATTATGAAATATATAGAATTGTGTGCTAAAGATCAATACCCTCCCTAGTACAATACTACTTAAAGTGGCAGTTCACATGTTATGTTCATTATCTACAAGTAGTATCTTGATGGTATTTGTTAAGGAATTTTATTTTTCATATGTTTAGTTAATTACTTTATTACATTTGATGCACCTAGAGTAGGATAAGTTGTCTTAGGTAGGTATCTACTTGGGTAGGTTGTACATGCAACTTATATTTTCCTAGTTTGTTGGAAGTGAACTACACATGTGACTACATCTCACATTATCCCACATTTGTTACACATTCACATCTCCTAGTGTTGTGTCCTAAATATCACCATCTTGTGCTATCATATGAGCAATTTATTTCATAAGTACATGACATATCTTAAAAATATATATGTTGTCATAGTTGATGGAATTTCTATAAATACTATATATTATACATTATGTAAGGTAGAGTACAAACCACACAGAAGCATAGTCACTCTTTAAGTCATCTTAAGGTTGTACCTTCAAGGTTTCTTTAGCAAATTGAATGGATAGTTATCCTTTTTCTAATTAAAAGAGCCTACTCTCCTACTAGATTCATTGTAATGTGCATTTTATAGCATTGATTAATAAAGAACAAGATTATTGATGTCTTTCACATTTATTTGCTTCACCTTGGCCATGGAATTATATAAATCACTTCCACATCTCAAGATTTCCACTGGAACAAAACCAATATCCACTAGCTTAGTTATAGCTTTACCCAATTTGAAGTTGTCCTCTAGTACTCTCCAGACCAAAATTATATCATTGGTATTAGATTGTAAAAATATTTGTCTCATGAAGCTTGTCATCAAATGCATCTATCTGGGTTCTAAAAATTACAACTCTTCTTTTCTTCATGTCACTACTTAGAAGAACAAAACTTGGAGAAAAATAGTTAAAAGGGAGATATGGTTCTTTGCTAGCCTCTCTAGATGAAATTAGCTTTTTATCAACCTCTCTAGATGACTAGGGTCATTTGAATGAGGGGACTCGACCTCTCCCCTAACAACACTAGTAACTACCACATGCTCTAGAGTTAAGAGGTTTGAGTTTCAATCTTTCCTTAACATGACTCATTTATAACATAACACTCCAACATTGGTCCATGGCCCTTTGTCTTGAGAGGTTTGACTATTTCTAGTGAGATCAATGTCTGCCCTCACCTAAAGGAACTTCGATAATGATTAGCAACACTTTGCACATAAATGGGTTGGAGTCATCAATAACATCCCATGTATTGAAGGAACCTCTAAGAATCTCAAGGTCTTGGTGAAATAGTAACATATTTAGCATTTCAAAACACACACTTTCCAAGTACATGATAAATACTGCCTAAGAGTATACTCATCTATACCATGTGCCCATTATTATGTAGACCACAAACTAGTTGCAAGACTAGCTTCTATCAATGATAAAGTTAGACAAGTGAATAGGTTTCCCTCTCTACCCTCTCTACACCTTTTTTCCTAAGGGAAAAGTGATCTAAATAGAATTACGTAATGTTATGGCATAACCAATCTTTCTAGATGAATGCCAACTATTTTTTTTAGCACACATGAAATGTAATAGAGGCCATTGTTCTACAAGAGAGGGTAAATAATCCATGTCTAGTTCCACCTAACTCGTATTCTTGCACATTGACTCAATATGAGAAGATCTTATGCCATGATATTCCCTGACATGTATACTTCACACTAAGATGCATCATGCATAGATGGATTCTAATAAAATGGCTTTGTGGATATTGTGCAAGCTTAAAGTGCATGTTTAGCACAAGACAATCGTGTGCACACTATTCATTCATGCCACACAACTTTAGGATTTTGTACTTCAAATTTGACAACCTTCCCAACTCCTACAACACCTCTCTATAATGTGTACAACCTACACTTAGATACACATGTGTCCACTTAGTACAACCAATTCAACACCATACATTTCAAACACATGGCTACGCCTAGTGCAACATATTCTTGCAATCCAATTGGCACCATATGGGTCAAACCCCTATCACCCACACATCCAAATGTAAAGAACATAATACAAACATGGCATTTGTTAACATTTTACTTGTTGGCCTAGCTAACAACCTCTACATAAATAATGCATATTATTTATAATGTAAGGCATAGTATAAATCACCTAGAAGAATAGTCACTCATTTATTCAACTTTATGTTGTACCTCCAATGTCGAAATTTGGAAAATCAAATTGACACTTCTCTTTATCTAATTACAATAGCTTTCTCTCCTACCACAATCCCTACAACTCATGCATTTTACGACATTGATTAATAAAAAACAAAAAAAAGCATGCCTTTGTCATGTCTTTACTTCACCTTGGCCATGGTTAAATATAAATCACTTCAACATCTTAAGCTTTCCATTAGAAGTAAACCTACCTACATTGGCTTAACTATAACTTTGCATAAACATGAAGTTTTCTTTAAATTTCCACCAAACTAAAAATGGATCAAAATAACTTCCTACTGGGCATTACTTTGCCTAATTGAGCACAAAATGTGTGATTTGCATGCTATGGTGTTGTATAAAAGGACAAACCCTAATTCACTTTAGGCTTCCAAGATCCATCTCTCTAACTATGAATGTCACATCATCATTTAGAGAGTATAATAGAGCATTATTAGCTCACATCAACATCATAGCAATATACTAGACATATGATATGGTGTATTGGTGCATCTTCAATTATTACTCAAACCACTAATTAAAATGTAGAGGCTTGAATTAGGAGAACATCCTCACATATCAAGCTCTTCAATGTCTTCATCAACACCACCAATTTTTAGACACAAGTCCAAAGATTAAGTCATACAAATTTTAAAAATCAAAGGTACATAAGAAATATTTGTAGTCAAGTTTAGGTTTAAGTTTGAACTTTAGGCATGAAAATCATTTCTATAACTCAAAACTAATCTAAAACAAACAACAAGATAATTAACAATTTGTTTAAACATATTAATCATAAATCTGATCATATATAAACTAATTTAAATCACCAAAAACAAACTTTAACAAAATACTTCATTATTACTTTTGAAGTTAAGTCTTTATCCCTTATTTATCATTTTGAAAAACATGTCCAATATTATTACCATCTCAGCCCAACCCATGATGCGATGTACTCTTGTAAAGAAAAGTATTTTATTTCTTTACACTTATAAAAGGGGATGTAATTTGTCTAGTCATCAAGAACTTATTATTAAAGGTAAGAGTACATTACCCATTTATTTTTTACCCTAGAGTGTTTGTCAACTTCAAATGCTAGTAAATCACTGATTTCCTCTTAATACGTGACTGTCCATTCAACCTAACACTTAAAACAATTCTAAAATAAATACACATTATTAAGACCCACATTAGAGATACTGATTGAGCCAATCCAAATAACATCATAAAGCTTTATCTTAAAATAATCTTAAACTAATAATAAGACAACTGTACTTACATTGTGTGTGATAATCTTTTTAACTAGCCATTCTCGATTTCTTTCCCCAAGTCTGAACTGATTGTGAAGTCCCAAAAACCTATTAATTCCTGTGCGAAGTGTCATTTAAGTACGTACTTCACTTTGCTTCCTCGAGCACATTTCTATTAATTAAGATTAAACCTCATGTCAGTAGTTAAATCGCAATATTCCTTGGAGACTGTGAAGTTGTCTGCACAGATTCTACTTTATGCCTCGTTTGGTATCCTGCTTGGTATCCTAATACAAGTATGTAGACTGGGTGTGTTTCCTGGTGTCCACTTCATCAACAGCGGATAAACAGAACGTTTGTAGAGCAGCCACTGTTTGCTTGCTAAAAACTTTACACGCACTCACAAAAAAACAGAAATTGCAAAGCTGTCAAGAAACACATGATTAGAAATGGCCAGCCTTGGATTGCTTTGCAACGGTTGCATGCAGTGGTGTAGCCTGCAGGGCATAGACCCTACAAGACAAACAGCAGCAAATGGAGGGAACTGTAGAATAATTGCTTCATAATATGAGCTTGCCAGTGCCTGTAGCCTGTTACTGCCACAACTTACAATCATCACAAGGACGATGGAACTGAATAGCATGCTTGTAACTTGTGCCCCTCTTTATGAAAAACTCTGATTAGTCCGGTTTCGGGTCACTCCGAATTGTACGGGTGTTGCCTTTTAGCTAATCCCGTCAGTTATGAAACGTTGTTGTTTCCCCGTATTCGGTGGGATAATTAGGCTAGTAGGAGAGGAGGAGTTTGAATTTTTTTAAATAGAACTAAAATAGAAAGCGAACTACAGTGCACATTTGTCCAAATGAACGCGTTCGGTTTTTTCTTTGGACAGTTGGACAGAAATGATGGTCATGCAAAAAAGGAAGGTGGAATTGAACGGCGACAGCGACCAAGATCTGCCAACTCAAGTGGAGACTTTGCTTCCGATTGCTACGGCCTCTGCTTCCATTCTTAGTGATGCCTCTGTGCTGTAGTTTCCACCTCTGCCTCTACCAAATGCTTTCTGCCATTCGGATAAAAAGGAGCACGCGCGTGATATTTTTGCCCGCTTTCTCCTTAGTGCAGAATCTTCTCCAGATAATAGCTTGCAGTTTCTTTTTTCGATTAAGTCACCTGCAGCTCTTACCGTTGTTATTGCTCAGGTTTTGAAAAACAGTTTTTGGGAAAAAAAAATTGCAGGATTTTTAATTATCGGATCTCAGTTTGTGAGGTGCGATCCAAAACCGAAATTTTGGGTTGATAAAATTGAGTAAGCTTCAAATTTTTTTCACTGTTAGTTTTTAGTAGGGGAGAGGATACTTCATGTTTCAATATGCTTGGGCATGTTTCAATAGGTGTGATAGTAGTTGTTAATATAATGCCTAATAGTTGTGATAGTAGTTGTTTATATAAGGCCAATAGTTGTGACTTGACTACCCATAATTAAACAAAATGTATTATTTTGATCTAAAAAGTAACCAATCATGTGATGCCACAGCAGCGCTCAACTATCCATGATGTGAATGCACAAGTATTGGTAGCACTTTTTTTTTGGGCCTTTTTAGACACCTTGACAAAAAACATCCTGATGTGGCATCATATTTGATGATGTGGCCCTGAAACGAAAGTTATAAGCAGGCGCGAAGTTAGGGTGCACAACTACTGGGTCCTCTCCCCTAATTACAACAGTTCCAGTTTTATCTATTTAATTTAATTCTATCCACGGGAATAATTTTATATTATATATTTGATTTTGCTTTCTTTTCATTGTGTTTCTTTCCGATTTGTATGATTATAATTAAAAATAAATATCAAGATCGAAAGCAAGTGTAAATTAATAATCCTATAGTGGAGTAAGTTTTAAATCTTTTACTTAGAAGATTTTGATTAAATATTACTTTTTGTTTTCTTTAAATCTATATTTCCAAAGGTGATCGCTTTTCACCAACATTTTATTATTAATATAAGACCATTTTAACAATAAAAGAAAATTAAAACTACTTAACTATCTAACCTATTAAGAAGTGGTTCTATCAGTGAATACAAAAGCTGTATGGTGGCATGATTTTTAATATATAATTTGTATTTATAGAAAAATCATCACATCGTGAAGAGTTCCCTATTACATCGAGGGCTTTGTTTCAGTATTTTTAATTATTTTAATAAAGCAATGTCGTCCATGAATTCATAATTAAGAGCAACATGTGAATAAACTAAAACTCAAGCGTTGAGCAGGCCTTGTAGCCTACCCAATCAACTCAATCTATCCTTGGGAAACTGATAATGGCAATGTCAGCATTTTAACTTAATAAATGATTAAAAGTCATAAGCTTTACTCCGGCCAAAAGCACCTGACCCTTTTGGCGCTTTGGGCTTGGTATATGTGTAACCGCGCTTTAATTCCTATTACCAGCGGACTAGAGATGCTCAATGATAACTAGGTAGTTGTTGAAAATCTTTTACTTGTCAAGTAAATCAAAAAAGTTTTACCAACCCCAAGAACGGAAAATTAGTTTTTCTTTTTCAGTACAAATTGGTCAAAGTGGTGGCAGGCAGATATTTAGCATCCTAAGGAAATAGAAAAGTTCGCCATGGGAATGCGAAATAAGTAAGTAAATAAAAAAACTGACATTTGTTAGAAAGGAAAAATAAAGTTAGAGTCTACGACTTTTATGAGCTTCTCCACTCAATCTCTTTTAACAGAGAATAACTTGGGACTTTCAGCCTTGGGCTATCCACTCAATCTCTTTTAACAGAGAATAACTTGGGGTTTTCACCCTTGGGCTATGAAAAGAGAGAAATGCAATTGAAATTATATCACCTCTACCTCCGTTTAGAGCACGAATTATGGTAAACATAATAATATAATCTGTCATAGAAAAGATTCTTATCCACAACACCATATAATCCAGCACCAATAAAGATATTCTTTTTTCGCCTTTATACATTCTTTAAACAATTGCATCGATTTTGGCATTAGAATGACATGAAAAATGTGGAATCAGGATTACATAATCAACGAATTTTTATTGTTTTTATAATTAGTAACTGGGGTTTACAGAGAAATAAAACGATGGGGTAGTCAACAAATTGCAATGGAAAAACTCAATCTCAATCTCTGAAATACAGAAGAAACCTGGTGGGAGGTTTTATCTTCACAATACACCAAATCCAAAACCCTCCTGCTTTCCCTGTGTATATTTCTACACAAAAATATACCAATATCTATATATATGTATAATCAATCTCCCCTATAATAATCTCTCAAACACGCCAAAACACTCTCGTCGTCAACAAATCAATGACGGACTGACTGACTGACTCAAATCAACGCATTCACTTACATCACAATCTCACTCCCGAGCAATGCCGATCCGGATTAAAAATCCTTTGTCACAAACAGTCATAATAAATAACAATCTTAATAATATATATTTGGGGGTTTTCATTTTTACCACCGTTGATCCACTGCCCTGTACAATGTTCCATGGCTGATTTTTCTCCTTTTAGAAGAATTGGTGTTTTCAGAGCTTTCGCAGCTGATACAGGCCGCAGCGTCGAGTACTCCGATTGGACTGTAAGGCATGCCACTTGAAACCTTATTTGGACTAGAGCAAAAGTCCATCACAAGCTGCTGCATTAAATTGTAGCAGCTTAGGATTTTCTCCTGCAGAAAACAAAACAAAATAGAAAAAAATCAAGATCAGTTTTCCAGAAATCTACCCTGCGAACCTAACCAACGCAATTCAAATGCAACCTGCGCGTTAAACGATTTGAACATTTTTTGAAGGAGAATCCATTTCCAGAAAAAAGTTTTAGAAATTGCGGGCAAATCTATTTGCTACCAAAGCAATTAGAGTTTAAAGATAAAATATGCCATTATCGAAGCAAAATATTGATCCATTTAAAGCTGAAAATATACTTTGTTGATTGCTTTGGAAGACAGTATGGCTTCTTTGTAATCTGATGATTCTGTCTGTAAAATCTCCTCACAAGCACACATAACAGCTGCCGCAGCAATCGATGATGGCTCGTGAACCAAGAAATCAATCACTGCAAGATCGAATGCTTTGAATAAGCGCTTGTCGAAACCGAAAGATGTATTTATTGATAAAGATTGCAGAAATTTCATTCCAGACGTTTTGTACAGTAATTGGATACTATTCATTTCTACCTCTATTAGTATTGATGATGAAGGCGATTGTTCGGGATATCAAGTCTTGAGGCACCGCGCTGGTGCCTTTGAGTCTGTACAAGAGGTAATCAATGAAGTTAAAAGGTGTAATAGAGCATAATCTCCATTTTAATGTTGTCAGGATTAGGACTTCCATCCTGTATATTGTCCGAGCTTCGAAAACAAATTTTGCGTCGCCGACCTGCAGATCAGTTGAAAATAGAAAGTTTTGAGCTTTTACCATAACCAAACTTATGTAGCTGCTCAGCTTTTACCATATTGAAAATCGTTAAACCGTGAGAAGAAGTTGAGACACTATTTTACCTGCAAATCAGTAAGTGATGGAACCTTTGTCTCCTCCATTTTAGCTGCCAGTGACAGGCACGCAACCGATAATAACTGTAACGGCCAGCCTATACCTTGCTGTTTAACAAAAGTATTACAGGATAACGCAAAGAAAACTTTAATACCACAATAGTTAAAATTCAATGCAGAATGTAGAAGGCTTCAAGGATGCGTTACCGGCAATTTATAGCTTGACAGGAACCGATCCAGGTAATTTACAGATAAGTATGCTGTAAGCGGTCTGAAATTATGATATGCATGAACCTGCAAATAAAATGCACTCCTTAATTCGATACAGAAAGGCAAATTGGATTTAAAGCAAAGATTCTCTTGCAATCAATGCAATCCTATTTCGTGGATCCGGTTACCGCCGCGTAATCTAAACATCAAGTGATTAAATTTAAGAATCTATACAAAAAAATCAAAATGTTAGTTTTCCCGAGAGTGAGCTCCAATGTACCTTGTGCATCCAGCCGATTGCTTCTTGACGAGCCGTGACATCTAAAGCGCGGTTTCGATAACGCTCAACGTAGTCTTCCCGTGGAAGATGCTCTTTCTCCTTCTGCACTAACAAAGAGACCATCTCATCGTTTTCCACAGGAAAGTCTGGCAATCCAACGAGCTTGATGCACTTTAAAGTCTCGACCTTGTCCTCGGGAAAGCTCGAACTCGCGACCTCATCATCCCATCCTGCATCTTCCCCGCACAAGAGGCTCGACAAGCAGTCAAAGCTAAGGTCCATTTTCACAATACAATCCGCTCCAATTGCAATACAACAAAGCCTGCAGATGTCATCTCTCTCCTATCGAATACAGTTCTTCCTCACTGTTTTGATTCCGAAGAATCAAACATCACGATTTTGCCCTCCAAATTTGCATTATCTTTTACAAAATGCATCAAACATCAGATTTCACCATCTGCATAACAGATTACGAAAAATCCCCCAGCCTTGGCATAGATCCTTGGCCGACCCCTTTAAAACCTACAAATTTGCACTATATTTACATAATATTATACATATTTGCAGAAACCAGATTTCAAAAATTGTAGTTTTTCACCGCAGAAACCTTTAAAGGAAATAGATGGAAAAAACCCACAATCAAAAGAGATTTTCACAGATTGAACCCGGCCAGTCACAAAATCTGGCCAAATCCAAACGAAACCCTCAGAAACAATTATTTACAGAAAATGTGCTGTTCATTGTTGCCTTCAATGGCATCGAGATGTTTCTGAAGGCTTCTGCGTATACTTCGTGAGCATATCTTACTCGAGCAGGGGACTCGACAAGCAGAACGCTGGTCGTCAGTCGACGGAATTTTATTTTGTCGTTATTGCCGTCGTCTCAGCCCAACGTATTTTATAGCGGGGATATTTTTTCTCTCTTTATTTTCGCGGAAAAATCACTTTTCCCCGCTCGGTTTTGAGGTTTCAATTTTGGCGGGTAACTAAACCTTGCCCGCTAAATTTAACGCAAGCCATTCACTGCACTTAACGTATGGATTTTTCCGCTAAACTGGCAAATTAGGTGTAATCGCGAATATTAGTATTTTGGATATAGAAAAAACTATTATGAATATTTCAGAATTTCAGATTGTGAGCCTTTGCACTAAATTAACGGGTTTATAAATAAATTTAGTATTCATTGAAAATTTTAATAATCTCTCTTCTCATGGTGAGCTGTCTACATATACTAATTTACTTTTGAGGAATATGAAATTTTATGTTGAGATAGATCGGGAAAGTAATAATCTCTCCTCCTACGTGTGAGTTGCAAGATCCAGCTACATATACAAATCTATTTTTGCGGAATGTGAAATTTTATGTTGAGATAGATTAAGAGAGTAATGTGTTTTAACAAAACCCAACAAGACCATAAAAATTGTATAGATATTATAAATATATTTATCTAAAAGATATTTTATATTAGATAATGGCATTAGTTATATTAGGTATTTTAAGACTAATTTTTTTTTACAATTTTAGGTATATATGGTTATTATTATTGCTTATGTAATGAAGATTTGAAGTGTAAATGATTGATATAAGGATTAATATATGTTAGTTTAATTAGGGCTTAGTTATTAATAGTGCATTTTTTATTATTATTATTAGTAAATTTGTTGATAGTAGGTTGTTTAGATAAAATAGTTGTTGGTTCTATAAGGGCCCACACCCATAAAAAGAACTAGAGCAAATAGATATCAAAGCCTAATACTATTCAAGAGAAGAAACTACTCCAAATAGAGCCAAACTCTATAAGAAGGAGAGGAAACAAAACACAAAAAATAACTTGCACATAAATTAGTGCCCCTACTAGATTTCTCATGAGATATGAGAACTATCTTCAAAGATGGCTTCTTATGCCCCAAAGGCCTCATATGATAAACCATAATGCAAACATCTTTGTATAAGACAACCCCATTTGACAAAATACCTCAATCAAAGGAAAAACCCTATCAAGAATGGAAGATCCCAATATAAAAGTAGCCAACACACTATTTGAATAAGGAAGCTTAGTGCTCTAAGCATCAATAACCAAAGAATTGGTAGCTAGAAGAAGTAAAGAAGCGAACATGGAGGGTAAACAAGCTAGTATATGAGAAACACTCGTAGAAGATAACAAAGCAAGATCACTTTTTACTGCAAAAGGGGAAGGTGCACTAGAAGAAGTTGCATTAAAAGTTGGGATAGTAGTTGCAATATCATAGCTAAAGGGGATAAAATTATAGCATTTATTAGAGTATGGAACAAAGTAGTGACACCTAAAGAAATGAGAATTAAGCATTCAACCGCCTTAAGATGTGCAATAACCCTTACAATCGCAAGAGATTCAATTCCATGGTGAAGAAAAGACCCACTTATAGAACTTGGCACTAAAAAATGGTGGGGTTTTAGATCCTCCACCAAGAAGATAGACCAACTATCTTATGCTTTGGACTAAAACAATTTATTAATAAATAGCTAGTCTCAAAATAATTGCAACAATAAAAATCCAAGCACTCATGATCCAACTATTGAATCTAAACTATAGAAGTATCTAGTTCTACTTGGATATATGCAAATGTGGTGAGAGTAAGAGATGAGTTCTCTAGAGCAATAGACATAAAACTAATTTAGGAGAGTTCCCAATGGCCTCCACGCAAGAATTAATCTAGAACTGTGAAGTGAAATTTGACATCCTAACCTAAATAAGAAACACCTTGAAGGTCTTTGTTATTGGGTTGAAAGTTAAATATCATTGCTTCATAAGGAGAACTTTCTATCCCCATGGCCAAATTTTATCCTCGAGGATTACATCTCAATCCTTTTTAAACTAGATTACCACAATAAAAATCCATGTGCATGGGATATAATTTCACATTGCTATTTAAGAAGGGGCTTCTATTTACTATTCATCAAATCATGAAAATCAGTAAATTGTAGAATCTCATTCCAAACTCTATAACTCCTTCTCTTCCCAAACTTCCTTACCAAACACCACACAAGGGGTCTAACATTAGCATTAAATTGGACCCAACTCCCTCAACTCCACCTTGAAGCCCTTGCCACCCAAAGTTATTAGGATCCTAGGTGATTTGGGGGACAATGCTTCAAGTGAGGGCCTAGAAGTGTTGTTAGTGTGCAAAAGCAATATGGAGACAAAGAATTAGACAGAAGAATATGGGAACTAGAACAAGCTATTTCATTAATGTACATGGTTTGTATATGAAACACTCTCATAGAAATGTGTGCCTATGTATTTATATGGAATGTTCATGTAGAGATGTGTGGCTATGTATTTATATGGCATGTTCATGTAGAGATGTGTGGCTATGTGTTTATTCATATATAATGTCTAATGCCTACGATATCTCATTAATCTATTATGTTATAGATATACATTTATGTATTACATCATCATGATGAAGAATTTTGTTATGGAAGTTGAACTAACTAGCCTTAGGACCCGTGATAAAGTAAGTAGCATTAGGAATTGTTACAAGTGTTAAATACTTGGCACAATAATAAAATATTGGTCTAGTTAAGCTCATTGAGATAGAAAACTTAAATGTAATTATCATAATCACATGAAAATGGACTAAGAAATGTAGGATGCTTTGTTAAACTTATGTTCCCAATTACGATCAAACATATTCAAAACATGGTGTTTTGCAACTTTTTAAAAGATGAATAGGCCAATGATGATAGATATGAAGGTTTGAAACTAACAAGCACAACTACAATGAATTGTGGTGCCACAAACTTGATACACACCACAAAACATTTAGAAAACTAGAAAACACCTACACGATAATAAATATTAAAAATAATATTTTCGGTTGATGCAATATTTCTCTTGCACCTTCGATGATCCTACATCAATCAAGCTCAAAATGAGGCCATAATGATATATGGAAGTTAGAGTGGCCATTTTATATGAATGGGGAAAAAGCCCTAGGGACTTATGGTCTCCTAGATTTTATTTTTTACTAGTTAGAAGATTTGTTGGCAGATCAAATGTGGGAGGTGGTGAAGGAATCCAAGATTTCCCACTATATTCTTAAATATCCCGATACCACCAAGTATAGTGTTGAAAATTGCATTCCCTTGCAATTTTACATTGCATTGTGTTCTCAATTTAGCCCCTTGATATAGAACACTTCAATTATAAAAATTTAACACTTAAATATGAGACTTTTGATAATTTCATGATGTTCCCAACTTTATAAATCTAAAAAAAATTGGACAGTAGCACTACGCTTGAATGTTTACACAACATGCTAGCATCTCATGAAAATTTGTGATTTTAGTGGTCATTAGAGCACTCCCTTCCTACAAATAATTCAAAAGTAATTCTCTCACATGCAATCACATTCAACAACTCTCTTGACTTGCCATTTTTAAAAAAAGGAAGTTGATTTTTGCTCTCTAGGGTTCAAACTCTGCAACTATTAAAGAAATTATGTCATTTTCATAAACCAATAAGCTTTATCATACTATGCATGTCCTTTTCGTGAGGATGTCTAATCATCACCTTTGCAAATAACAATAAGTTTGAAGCAATGGCATCTCTCTTGGGGGTTTTTCACAAATTTTAGGTGATCTTGTTCTAAATTTGTTGTTCCCTTTCTCATTACTCTATCATTTTATGCTTTCATCTAAAGATTTCAAGTGTTGGCATAGTATAATTTTTTTTTCTATATCATGATCAATTGTATTTTTATTTTAGAGAAATCATATCTTTTTTTTTCAATATTATTAAAAGAAAATTGGTTGTCATGGAGGTGGAAAGACCAAAACAATGGTTTAACTGAGGCAAGCCCCTCAAACAACCACCCAAAAATATTTTTCTTTCTTATTTTGTGTATAGGTTTCACTTTAGAAGAAATAACATAATTTGATACTCATTCTTGGGTGTATTATGCTTTCTATTTTGTGTCTAGGTTTAATGACAATGCAATACAAGGAAGTCTAAGCAACATGTTGATATCCAAGGCAAAGGTCTCCGAAAATTCACCACAAATTCTCTAAAATTAGTACTTTTTTATTCGATTAAAATTAAATTGTAATTCATTTCCAGTAGAGAGATATTTTCCCCAACTTATTACAACAAAGAATTTGATATCATAAATTTGTAATTTACTATTTAGTTGCAAATTTTATTTATGTAAAAAAGGATAATTCGACATTTTTTGTAGTTTAAGAGTTGTTGATTCATTCTAGTGTAATGTGTAAGATTTATTCTCAAGGAACAATAGTATTCCTTTGTAAGAATAAAATTTTATATGTTACATTTTGGTGAACCTAATGTTCCTACACAAAAACCTTTTGAATATCAATAATAATAAAAACTTTTAAAAAATTGAAAGATCTTTTTCTCTCACTACCTAAATAATAGTCTAGATTGCATGTTGTAAATTCTTTTATGAGTTTTACAACTCAATCTATCCATTTGAGTAATATAGTGAGGAGAATCTTTTGTACATATAACATATCACAATCAGGACCCTTCACTATACCAATTTGTACTAGTCCTAACTTTTCTAGCAAACAATTCACTATTGGGATCCCTCAATTCCCTTTTGTAATCACTCTAGATCTTTCTTTACCATCTCACACTTCTCCTCTAGATGGGGGATTCGATCATGAGGTCCAGCTCTTCAAGTTCCTCTTTCTCATATACAACACTTAGATAAAAATGTAATGAAGTGAGTTTGCACCCCTCGCAAATTCTTCATTTGCATCCCCTCACCTAAGAAAAATTAAACCTGATGATGCCTTTCCACTACATCCATCTAATTCCCACCCACTTGGAAGTTGTTTGTAGTGTCGGTGGGGGATTTTTTGTCGGGCACGCTAGCGTGGTGTGCAGACGTCTGTGCGGCATGTTACCATCCTAATAGGATTCTTGCCTCTGGAATCTGCATAGGCATTACACTTCTCCATTGGCGACAAAGAGTAACACCCCTGTGCCCTTGACCGAACTTGAATGACTCTTTTGGGTTGTTATTCACTTCAAAACATCTCATTCTTCATTCAATTCAATCTTCTACACAACTCTACACACTTCTTCAAGTTCTTCACACTCACTTCATGTCTCTACACACTGCTTGAGCTTTTCCACGACACTCTCCACCATTGTTGAAGCTCTAAGGTGATACTTTGTTGGATTTCACTCTCATTGTTGTGGCAACAATTGCACCTTCAAGCTTTCGAGTTCACATCTCCCTTCACATGCTTGAGGGCACCTTATTAGGGAGGTGATATCCACTTTACATAGCATTATAATTTTATTTTCGTAGCACAGTGTTTTTTCCATTTCTTGGCATTCTCTTCCATTATTTTCTTTATCACATTTTCTATCTCGTGGCTATTTTGGCTGTCTGTGGAGGTGGGAACACCGAAATAGGGGTTCGACTGCGGCAAGCCCCAAAATAGCCCCAACATTTTTCCCTGTGATATTATGTGTAGGTTTTGCATTCGTGTGGAGCTTGTGGGAGGCTGGACCATTTGTAAGTTGTATTTCTATCACATTTTCACTCTTGTCAACTTCTCTTTCTAAATTAAAGTATTATTCTTGTTTTCTCAATAGTTTAGCTCCTTTATGTTTTATGTCATCGTATAAAACTCTATTCACTAGATTGTAGTTAGTTCCTCGCTAAGTTTTAACTGTGATTTGTATTCTCTGTCTGTACAAACACCAATGCCTGATTGGGGTGCTAGTGCACCGCGCTATCGTCCGTCTTCTATGCTAGGATCTTCTAGCAGAGAGTTGCCAAGATTCTAGTTTTGACTCGGGAATTAGTTCATCTGGTTCCCTAAACCTCTCAATTTTGTAGAAGGATAGTGGTAGATCAATCACCCTTCCTTTTTATCCTTTCACAACATTAAACTTGCCTTAAAAAATCCTTAATGTGAGGTAGATCAAGGTAGCTGATCATTCTATACCCTCCATGACCTAGGGTCCTGAGCATTTGGTCCCCCTCTACATTTTGTTGAACTCGACGTGAACCATTTTGGTTTTGTTTGGTAGTGTTGAAAGACCCTTCCCTTGTATTCTAGGAGTGTTTTGGGTGTGAGTGTTGCAAGGCGCCTAGCCTTGCAACCCAACCTATGACCCCAAGTGGTGTAGCGGGAAGGATTCCTAGGTGTTACAAAATGAAACCTTGAGTGGTTCACTGTCTGATTGTGAAACCCTTGGGGGCTCCTGCGAAAGTTATGTTTAATGTTTGTAAAGATGGCTTACTTCTTACATTTTCCCATCCCATCTGCACAACCTGCAGGTGGATCTCCCGCTATAACATTTACCTCATAGGATTTTCTGATGAACACTAACAGAGAACCATCTCCTTTATACATTCCCGCATGTATCAACGGGAACACCGTAACTGGCGTTCTCGTTGACCCTACATGCCAAGTGAATTCCATCACAGCGGAGATCATGTTGATAAAAATTTTACACAAGGATGGATATGATGAGTCTAGAAGCACTATGCGCACACACGATGGGATTTCCATCCCTCCCATCGGTTTTAAAACCTTGTTAGTCCTAGTTGGGCCTAGGACTATAAATGTACTCTTTGATATCATCTCATGGTATGAACTATTCAGAGTGAAACTAGGCATTCCCTAGATAGTTTCCATGAATGCAGTTCCCTCGGTAATTCATAGGTGCTTGAAGTTTTCCCATGAGGGTTCGGTGCATGTAGTCCACGACATCGATTACAATCCAACAATTGTGCATGGGGGCTACTCATTTGATCACTTCTGACTTGACCCTGTGGGTCCGCTCCATCCTAGGACAAACCTATTGTATCGAACTTACATGAAGTACAAGAGTGGGGGAATAACGTTGAAGGTGAGATACCCTCCTTCTCCCTATGCCATTTCACATAGAGCTTCCATGATGGCGGGACGTAAGGTTGCCTCTACAACTTGAAAAAGGGAGGAGGAGAAGTCTGCTCAAGGCTCTTGTTCTTCTTCTTTTGTTGTTCCACCTACTACTTCCTCTCGCTCTATTGCGGCACCATCGACTTCCACTCCTATGCATTTTTTGGGGTCCAATGATGTCTGCTTAGCGAAAGGCCAAGCGTCGGGCATTTGAAATTCCTATCTTACCCACAGTTCCTTGCCCCATTTTGTATGGTAAGGGGAAGGGTCCCCGTGGAGCATCTTCTATGTCTTGGCCTCCATGACCTTCTACTGCTCCTACCTCTAAGGTAGTGAATGGGAAGATTCCCACTACTGAGGTGCTTGAACCTACTCCTCTGCTATTGTTGCATCTTCCTCTCCACCTCTTACTCATGTTCTCGTCCAGGATCCACTCCATTGAAAATGGCTGTGATGGACACTATGATGGTTGAACAGGAGTCTTCCATCCCTTCTCAAGCTATAGTCTCTAGCTCTCGGAGCTATAGAATCCACCTTGCGTGTGAGTGCAAGTGTTAGAGGAAGGATCTTTCTGCTGAGCATGCTACCTTGCAGAAGAAGGAACAAGATCCAACAACTCTTTCTTTGGCATCTTCTGTTGTCTTCTCCTCTTTTTCTCTTTTTACTTTAGTTCCCTTTACCTTAGTTTTGCTTATGGCTCCCTCTACAAGTGTGAACAATCCTCACCCGAAGAGGGTGTAGGTATTCATTGCTCCTTCAGTTGAGCCTCCCCTTTTGATGTCCCTTCCAGACATACTGTCCTTTTTAGAACTTGTGAACATATTGAATACCTTTGTTGTGTCTGTTATGGTTTTCTCCTCTTCCTCCTTATCCTTTGCTTCATCTATGGTGATTTTGCATCCCCCACTGAAGCGAAAAATGGAGGATAACCATGCTAGCAATAGGGATAGGAAGAAGGGTTCGCCTCCTTCAGATTTTGGTTCTACATTGGCTTGCGTCGTCCTAGTGATGGAGGCGTCCCTAATGTCCTCAGAGTTCGTCATCGCTCCTGAGTCTTTTAGTGAGCCTAGCAATGGATCTCGAGCATCGCCTCCATCACCCACTGAGTTGACACATGGCACTCCTATGAAGTGCATGTTCAACTCTTTAGATGATGTCCCAACCCTATCAACAATATTTGCAAGATCACTATCATTCACCTCACAGGAACTGAGTGGAGAAGACCTTGAAGGGCCTTCTTCCTTGGTTCTTGTTGCAGGAGGGTCAGAGGGTACCCCCTTGATATTTCTCCCTCGTAGGCTTATCTGCCCCCCCCCTTACAATGATCTAGATTGGGAGAATGATGACCTCTTGGTTGATGAGGACTAGGGGGCGCCTCTTCTTTATTTGTAGATTAGATTATGTGTGTGTGTGTTGTGTTCCCCCGTGTTTGATTCATATGTTCTTGGATGACCCTTGTCACCCTTGTAGGTTCTTGGATACAGGAGTGTTTTTGTGTTGTAAAAATTCTTCTATTTTTCACATCATTCTTCTCTTTGTCGTGTATTAATTTTCAACAATTGGGGATGATGCAAAGTGTTGGGGGCATTTAGGCCTCCCTTCCATGTTGACCCAAATTTTTATTTTCATTTTGTTTTCATGTGTCTTTCTTCACATGGTTTGATGTAGTAGGGGGTTGATGACAGTTCATTTATATTATTATATCTATTTATCTATATTTATGAGTAGCTCTAACCCTGAAATATCATATCTCCCTATCTCTCACTCATTATGTTTTTTTCTAACTTTATTTTTATCTTTCTCTCTTCTTTGCTTGCTTTGTGATGTTGTGGTACTTATGTGTTGTCCCTCGAGTGTGCGACAACATTACCATGGTTACATCTTGCCATGTTCCATGGGCCACAACATCACCTTCATTTTACGTTTCTCTCTTAGGATGTCACGTACCTTTGTGCTTAACACACACCATCCTAAGGGAGGGCTATCATACTACTTTGATTTTCAAAAGATGCATTTAGTGGCCAACAAATCCCTTCATGAAAATCTCTAGTTTTCAAATATTGCATTCTTCAACTGGACTCTTATGTGAATTTTTCTTTCATCTCAAATTTGTAAGATAGAATTTGTACTTTCCCTTGCGAGGGAGCATTCTTTCTTTTGAATTCCTTGATGAAGTGAATCTTTTAGAAGGAATCCTTGATTATAGAATCATTGGCAAAAAAATTTATCTCCTTTCAAAAATGTTATCGCTTTCAAACTAAGCATATATTGAGCGGACCCCTTTTCTTTTGAAGGGTTCCCGAGGGACCCCTTTGAAAACTCTCCCTTCAATTGTTGACTGTCTACCTGCTTGCTTACATGTCTTCTTTTTGACATCTAATATGTTTTGTCTGCGGATTAATATGTTTCTTTGCAGGTGTGCCTATGAAGTTGCTTTTCAATCGACCTTACAGGACTGAGTACCTATAAGGCCCCATCAAACCCTGTGAAACATCTAACACATCTAGCTTCCTTCAGGACCAAGCACCTGGGGGGTGCCTCCTTTGCAAGTATGAGGACCTATGAAGCGCTTACATCATGCCATATCTCTTTGTTCAACTCTATAGCTCTGAGGACCTACAAGGCCTTTTGTTAACCTTTCGTAGGTCTGCGGATCTGCAACACATTTGTTCAAATCTCCTTGGGTCTGAGGACTTGTGGAGTTAGCTTCTATTCCTATGCTTTCAAGTGGGTTAGATTGTGGTCTACTTCCTCAATGATTCAAGTATACATTTCTAAACTCTTTTGATCTAATTTACCTCCCATCTGGTAGCACATATGCTTGCTAAAGTGGGGGGAAAATATAATGGAGTGAATTTGCACCCCTCACAAATTCCTCATTCACATCCCCTCACCTTAGAAAAATTAAACCGGACAATGCCTTTCAACTTCATCCATCTGATTCTCACCCACTTGGCAACTGTCTATAGTGTTGGTGGGGGAATTTTTGTTAGGGATGCTAGTGTGGTGCACTTCCATCCTGACAAGATTCCCACCTCTGGAATCTATAGAGGTGTTTCACTTCTCCATTGGTGATGAAGAGTAACACCCCTACGCCCTTGACCAACCTCAAACAACTCTTTTGGGCTGTTATTCACTTAAAAACATCTCATTCTTCATTCAATTCAATCTTCTACATAACTCTACACACTTCTTCAAGCTTCTTCACACTCACTTCATGTCTCTACACACTACTTTAGCTTTTCCACAACACTCTCCACTATTGTTGAAGCTCTAAGGTGATACTCTGTTGGATTTCACTCTCATTGTTGTGGCAAAAATTGCACCTTCAAGCTTGCAAGCTCACATGTCCCTTCACATTCTTGAGGGCACCTTGTTAGGGAGGTGATATCCACTTTACATAGCATTGTCATTTTATTTTTGTAGCATAATGTTATTTTCATTGCCTGGCATTCTCTTCCATTACTTTCTTTATTGCATTTTCTATCTCGTGGCTATTTTGGTTGTCTATGGAGGTGGGAACACTGAAATGGGGGTTTGACTGCGGCAAGCCCCGAAACAGCCCCAACATTTTTCCCCGTGATGTTGTGTGTAGGTTTTGTGTTCGTGTGGAGCTTGTGGGAGGCTAGACCATTTGTAAGTTGTATTTCTATCACCTTTTCACTCTTGTCAACTTCTCTTTCTAAGTTAAATTATTCTTCTTTTCTCAATAGTTCAACTCCTTTATGTTTTTTTCCATCGTATAAAACTCTGTTTACTAGATTGTAGCTAGTTCCCTACTAATTTTTAACTGTGATCCATTATATTTGTCTGTACGGACGTCGGTGCCTGATCGGGATGCCATCGCTTTGTGTTGTCGTCCGCCTTCCATGTTAGGGTCTTCTGACAAAGAGTTGTCAAGATTCTAGTTTTGACTCAGGAATTAGCTCATCTGGTTCCCTAAACCTCTTGGGTTTGCAGAAGGATAGTGGTAGATCAATCACCCTTCCTTTTTATCCTTTCACAACATTAAACTTTCCTTAAACAATCCTTAGTATGAGGTAGATTAGGGAAGTTGATCATTCTAGACCCTTCGTGACCTATGGTCCTAAGCATTCGGTCCCCCTCCTCTACAAAGAATTTACACCATTTCTAATAATCTCTAGCCAAGGACACTTTCATTGAAGCAATGTCTATCCTAGATGCCATTTGTAGCATGTTGATATCAAAACTTCAATCTCTAGAAATTTTTAAAGGATAAACACACATTATGCAAAATAATGTCCCATCCTACACTTCTATTTTTACAAACACAATATATTCTCAATCAAAATTACTGGAACATAACTTTTAATGTTGGTGTCAATCCTTACCATGCACATGATGATGACAACACCCATGGTCATGGTAGCTCCTCCTCCTATTGGGTTTTCTTCCAAGTCTTTTGGAAGAACCTTTGACACCTCCTAGCCTCTAGGCTTTGCTACTTTCACATCTACAAGCCTACAAACCTCCACTACGTACATGCATAACATTGACCTTGTCCTTAACAAACTCATGAAAAATATTGGCCAACTACAAATTGAACTAATAATGATTCAAACATCTACTCAACTGCTTATTGCTTCATATTGTTGGTGTAGGTTTTTATTTTCCTAGTGGGTTAATTTATTTTCCCTTAGTCCTAGGTTTTTTCTACACTTTTATTAAGATTGCTTAGGATAATCAAGTGAGTTTACTATTTAATAAATAGGAGATAAGGTGATGAGGTGTCCCCACCCTTAAAAGGTGGAGCATTTACCTTTTTCATCATTTTATTTATTGGTGGTTATTTGTGGTCAATTCCTATTGGTTGATTTTCCACCTCTATCCTCTCTTAGTTCTATATAAACTCACTACCTAGGTTGTATTTTTCATCTTGGAAGATCTTAATGTAATTCTGTCATTCTGACATTACATATCTCTCAAAGTTGCTAGCTTTCATTGTTTATGTTTTTCCAGTTTATGTAGCTTTGAATTTCTCTTATAAAGTTCTTTGGGTTATCAATCTATTTTAGATTTCTAACATGGTATCAAAACATTTTTTTTGAGAATTCTAAGTTCATAGATTCCTAATTGAGAGTTTGATCTTTTTATGTGAGATCTTTAAAATTTGAGTATGCTCTTCTCTTGCATCATATGATGGCCTAGAGAATAAACAAACTTGATAGAAATGCCAGATTTGGGGTTTTCTCTATATGGTTTTATATTGCAGGTTCATTTTGGAGCATAGTAGTGCAAATCTAAGCTCACTGTTGAGTTTAGAATGTCTAAGAAAGTCAAATTTAGCTTTTGTTTCACTCAATTTGGTCACTATATGATATAGTTGCATACTAGGGTTTGAAGCTCATATTTGTTGAGCATCTTTTTATTGGAGTACTTATTGCCAAATGGATGTTGTCATTACGCTCAGATGGCCAAAAACCCCTATTTTCGTATAAATTTTGTCTATTTTAGATGAATTTGATTTTTGGTAAATTTTTATTTTTGCTAGGAAGGTTGTCACTATAGGCTAAATTCAACCATTTTAAAGAAATTCATAACTTTTCACCACGGTTTCCATTTTTGGAAACAAGATATCATTGAAAAACTAGAGATGAGAACTTTCTATCCACATAGGTATTGAAAAGAAAAATTTCCATTTTGTCATATATTTTAGGTTGAAGTTGTTTGTTGCGAATTTCTTCAACAGGCCATAACTTTCACCCAAGAGCTCCATTTTTGGAAAAAAATAAGCATTGGAAAGGTATTGAAGAGAAATACACAAGTATAGGGCTAATTTTTCTATATTTTTTTCTCAATTTTAGTTTCTATCAAAATTTGTATTGGTGTCTCTTTTTTGCACTCACTTAAAGTGACTTGTTTGTATCAATCTTGGAGGGATTATATAGGCATTTTGTAATCACGAAGTGGGATAAAGTTTCATTTATGGGGGGCTATAATCATGTCTCTTAAAAATGATTTCCATCCTTCTATTATCAACTTAACTTCACATAACTATTTATCTTGGAAACAAGGGATAAAAAATCATTTCTTTGAGAATGATCTATTGCCCTATCTCCTTGGACTCGTTCCTAAGCCAAGTGACTATGATCATAAGAATGCATGGTTTAACAATAATGAAATTGCATATGGACTAATATGTCTTACTATTTTTTGAGGATACTCTACATCACATAGAGCACACTGAGTTCCCTTTCACTACTTGGAACATCATTTGATAGTTGTATGGAAGCATTGAATCTTCATCTAAAAGTGATGTTTCCTTGGATAACCAGGCTCTTTTGGATGATACTGAGAAAATTTTTGCACCATATTGTGTGGACACATCTTGTGTGGATGATAAATTCATTGATACCCCATCAATAATACTTGTTGCTACTTCAAATTCCCGAGATGCTTCTTCAAAATTTTCCAATGATTCATTACAACAGGGTCATTTATGTCTATCGGATTCAGTCCATTGGGACCAATTTATACCAAACATCTCTTATTTATTTGTAGAGTCCCTCATTTTGGATCTAGATGACTCTATTGAGGACATACTTCTTCTCTTTGAGGACAAATATTTTTTCCTTACATCTTTTGCTACTTCAGAGTTCATTGTTGCTTCTTCAAAAGTTTCCAATGACTTCTTGCAATAGGACATACATTTTCTTTCATATTCAACTTTGTGGGATGGTTTATTGACAGGTATATCAGACATGTTTATGGAGATGCTTGCTGCCAATTTTAGAGACACTATTAATTGTATTAATCTTCTCTTTGATAGAGTGGATTCTTCTTTAGTTGTTGTGAGGGAACACTTTGACCCTCTTGTTCATTCTCTACATGATAATTCATCATAGTTTTACATAAGTGTGGATACTTTTGATCAAAATTTGGAGGAGACATATTTAGACAAGATACTTGAGTCTTTATCTTGTGTTCTATAGTAATCTCTAGAGATCCTAATTTTTGTGGCCTAGAACACCTGATTTGATTGTGATTGCTTTTAGCATCAACACGGGGATAGTTGAATTGAGTTCAGAGACTTCATATATTTTGCACTTTCTTCCTTGATATTCCTTTCAGGACTTGGGAGATAGATTGCATACACCTTTGGTTTTATTTCTTCCTAAGGAGAGGAATGTTGTTCAATGATTGTGAACCATCTTCTCCATCCAGTTTCAATCATCTACCATTTGGTCTCTCTTTGGGGGGTCTCCTTAGTCCTTTTCTTCTCTCTCTCCATTATGGGGATGTTATCTCTCTATTTATGTGATGAATTCTTCTTCTTTGGGGGGGATTTTATATGTACATGGGTACCTAACATGGCCTCATTTATTGAGACCCATCATAGTTTGCATCCTATGCTTAAGAGGGGGTGTTAATGTAGGTTTTTATTTTCTTAGTGGATTAATGTATTTTCTCTTAATCATATATTTTTTACTACACTTTACTAATCTTACTTAGGATAATAAAGTGAGTTTATTATTTAATAACTAGGAGATAAGGTGATGAGGTGTACCCATCCTTAAAGGGTGGAGCATTTTCTATTTTCATCACTTTATTTAATATTGGTGGTTATTGGTGGTCAATTCCCATTGGTTGGTTTTCCACCTTCATCTTCTCATCGGTTCTACATAAACTCACTACCTAGCTTGTATTTTTCATCTTGGAAGCTCTTAATGCAATTCTATCATTGTGACATTGCATATCTCTTGGAGTTGCTAGTTTGCATTGCATATGTTTTTCCAATTTATGTACCTTTGAATTTCTCTTATAAATTTATTTAGGTTATTGTTGTGCCTATTGCACACATGCCCCATTCAGGCTGGGGACCCCCTTCTTTTCATTTCACCTTCACCTAGTCGGTTCACCTTTTCCTTATTTTGTGTACCCCTTATTTTTGAGCCTAAGCTGGTCATGAGCCATAAAATTTCCAAATACATCTTGGTCAAAGTCACTCATCTAAGTTTCACAAAATTTTTGCCCTTTGCAGAAATTCCATTGCAGGCTTCTGATCATCGGAAGTCATCTTTTCCATCGCCGTCTGTGGACCCGTGGTTGCGGGTTTCCTTTGGCGGATGGCCATCCTTGGTTTGTTGTTCTCTGCGGTAGTTCTCCACTCCAATGTTATTCAGTGGCCTCCACCTCATGTCCAATCGTAATGAGGATCCCACATTGCTCTTTTTTGCATAGCCTCTGACCCAATGTCCTCCGTGGCACGAGTTTCTGCAGCTCTGCCTACCGTTGTCCCTATCATACCAACAATCAATGTAAGCATTAATGGTGGGTTGGTCTTTAAAAACCCCTCCCCGACTATCATTTTCACCAACCATTTTTAAAATTAGAGAGAGAGGAGGCATTTTCATGCGTAGAAGAAGCTTTAAGTGATTGAACTACAACCACATCCACCGGCTACGAAGGTAAGCCCCAACTGCTGTCATAATTGTTGATTTGTAATAAACTGACTAGGGTTTCTAGATTAAACAAATTGTTAAATGCCAGATCGTTGCAAAATCAAACCCTGATTCGTTTAAACAATACCAACATCATGGCATGCAACATGGGTTCCAAACTAAGATTCACACCTAGAAGTGTCGTTCAAATTGGTGAGGTTAATGACAACCCTTTATGACCTTCGGTCTCAGGCTCAAACATTGTAAAAAATGAAGAGTCCCCTTAGAATAGGTTGAAATGCCCTCACAGGCCTTCATGTGGAACTCCTCCCTATTGACATCATGACCAATGGCGAAGCCCTCAGGGCTATCCACTGTGTGAACTCCATGTTTACCTTCAAACTTGGGCAAAACAATGAAACCATTAAGCCGAGAAATCCTTGCAGGTTCGTTGTCATAGGATGCTGTGTCTAGGAAGCCGTCCCTCTATGACCATTGCCTAACAGCCATGCTTAAGCAGCTATCTATTTTGTGGATCTTGCCTTCATTACCGCTCACCTCCAAATATTGAACCCAAGTGTCAAAATTTCCCAAGAAAGGTGCCATCCTGAGTCTACCCTTGCAAGATGCTCCGAGCGAAGCTCCATTTCACTTTTAGCATCCTTAACATCATACTCAATGCAACCCCTCGACCTAAGTATCATGCGCCCTCACCATTGAACCTTGAAGAATAAACTTTGAAACTCCAAGTCCCTTTTGTAGGTCCTTCTTCGTGGACTGCCATTCGTAGGAGGCCGTCATGCCCCAACTGCAAACAACAGAAAAACCTCATTATTTCTTATTTTGCAGTCTCTACACTCATCACTTATGTGATCTTAACACTTCAACTCGAAAGGAAAAAATCCCAAGCTACAATACTTTGTGGGTCAGTTCGTGCGGGCCACCGTTCACGAAATGACACCCACCCAAAGTCGTTGCCTAACGACAAAACATTGATGGCTTTCCACACTACAAATTTTTCCCACACAAATTTCACATATCACAAAATGACCAAGTCTTCAAGCAAAAAAATAAGCACAAATTATCATGCATGTCGAAGGACTTTAAGTAGGATTGACAAAGTCGGGACATCTTGTGGGTCCCGATATGTGGAACTTTCCTAGCGGAATGTGACCTCCCTCTGGCCGTCCCTTAATAGAAAAATTTCAATGGTGACCTGCCTCACAGCTTTCGCACCTTGATCCTCCACAAGATCTCTAAAGATTGATCTAATGAAAGAAAACAACTGCAAGTGCCTCCATCCTAAATTTACACATGTGCTCAATGACCTTATGCCAAACTAGCTCAACAATCAAGCATGCAAAATTCACTGTCGGGTGGCCGCCTGTGGAAGTCCATCTTTGTTGCATTGCTCCTTAAGGCTTTCACCTTGACGGCTTCCGCGGGGCGGAAATCCGCACCTCCAAACCCACATTTCAGAGAACTTCCCAAGCAAGCTTCAATTGATGAAATATGATGAATGTTATGATCTTTTAAGAGTATGTGGACACAATTAATGATGAATTTGCATGATTTAACTAATGTTTTCCCTCCTAATCTATCAAAGCACTTACTACACCCTTTTTTGTGCAGGATTTATGGAACCTGCAAAGCAACTAGTGGAGAAGCCTGCAGAGAAAATAGACATGAAAGAGACCAACAAGGACTCCAAGAGGAAAGAAGGAAAAGGAACAAATGAAGTACCAATACCACAGGGTTGAATGCACCTCAAAAATCACCTCCAATTGGGATAAAATCACTGATACTGATTTAGGGCATGTCAGCATAGATGAGTTTAGACAGAGGGTTATGGTCAATCCTACAACAGAGGAAGCCTTGAGGATCAAGAAAAGCGGACTTGCAAAGGCAGCAAGCTTTCCTCCTGCTCTAGTGGCCTCAAAATTAGTAATGGCTTGCAAGGAATGTTATCACTCTCAAAACAAAAGGATAGTCACCAGGGATGGAAGAGTACTAGCAAAACTCTCTCCCCAGTCAATTGGAAAATCGTTTGGAATCCCAGTGTTTGATAAGATGGAAGAAGTTGAAAAGGAGTTCGCTCTACAAATCTGGAAACAAGATCCTATTGGCTGCAAAAGAATGATTAATCAAACATGGCTAAAAGATAAGAGGGGTAGCACCAACAAAGTGCCTCAAATGTTATATAGAAGTGATTTTGTGGAAGAATCCAATGACTTGGTCATGCTCCTAAGCAGAGTAATGGACCTCCCCACTTCCTTATTCTTTGAGGAGTGGATGTTCTACTTTCTGGAGGATATTCTCTGGGGCAACGCTAAGTTCCATTGGGGAAAAATGTTAAGTGAAAACCTACACAATCAGTTTGTAGCGGTGAGAAGACTTCACAATTTTGCATGACCTCTTATCCAGTCTACTACTAGAGGTCAAGTTCCCATATAAAGGATTGGATTGTGTTGGGGTACTAGGAATGAAGAAAGGAAAACTTAGGGTGTATGACTGCTACCCTCAACTTCAATATAGGAACTTTAAGAAATACTATAGGAGGGTAAACGACACCTTCATTGGACACATCATCCAGACCCTGGCGGGAGACTACCACAAAAGGGTGTCACACAGTGCCACAACAGTCATAAAGGGATTTGGATATTTGTTCATCCAATTCCCCAAATTTACATACATCAGAGCAAAGGGATTCTCAGGAAGGCCCTACCAACTGCCCCATTATCCAAATGATATAATCATCCCGCTAGAACTTACTCGATAGTTACAAATTTCTCATACCTTGTTGCATAATAAGCACTGTGCTGAGGTCCCATATCCCCTCACATTTGGGCAGGGAATGTACTCTTTCCCTACTGCCCCATTCACAAAGTACTCCGAGAAGGAGCTTGTTGAGTATAATTTTGAGTTGCACATAGAGAGAGGAGGCTTGGACCCTCTTAGGAAGTTGAAAAAGAAAGTTGGAAGACAATACGCCCACCGACCTCATATTGAAGATTTATGGGAAAAATGTGACAATGATCGCAAAGTCAAAAGGTGACACTATATGAGAATTATGGCCTGATTTGTAAAATCCATCAATCTGTATCCAGTCCCAGATCAATTTTTTGAAGATGACAACGTTTTGGATGAGAAATATAATGCTCTAATCAATGTCCCATTTCCAATAATTGATTGGGCTGAGCAAGAGGTCACAAACTTGGATATTGTCACCCGCCCCATATAGCAAAGAACCAAGCAATGGATAGATGACCAAATAGCTTAATTGAACGAGTAGGGTGCAAAACTAACATATGGGGAGTTTGAAGACAAGTTGGAAAGTGAAATAGATAGTGGCATTGTCGTAGGATCATTAGGTGAGGCCCCTAAGTCTTTTCCCGTCACTAGATCAAGTAAGAGAAATATACATCTGAGTGGAAGCCCAAGCATAAAGTGTATATGAGGAAATCAACGAAAGGGAAATGACCAAGGAAACCAAAAAGGGCAGGAACCTTCATTCTCAAAATTTCCACCATTTAAGAGGAAGGTTCCCCACACAAAGATGAGGAAGAAGCTAAGCAACCACACTCACCACCACCCACTACCTTTGCACTCCCCTTGATTGCTGTCACTACACCATCCCCTTCTACTCCCCAACCATTTCTAGTATCGTCTCCACCTGTCGTGGACATTTCTATCCACCTAACCTCTACCTCCCTGACTGCTCCCATGGTGGTATTAGTCTCTTCTTCCTCCACCACTTCCCCACTGTCATCTTCATCGTCTCTCCTTCGCTACCAACCCTTTCTACCTTGTTGCCTTCTCTACCAACAACTTCCATGGAACCTCTCACTTTACCACATGAATTTTCCTGATATCTACAAAATGTGCCATCTGAACTCTTCGAGGTAATCCTGAGTCCTCAAGTTCAAACGTTAATGGCCCATCTTGATGCTGCCTTGCCTCTTCCTCCACCTCCTACTGAGCCACCTAAAATGGAGGCTACCATGCAAATTTATGAAGAGATAGAGAGGCTAAGTGTAGAGTAGCCTAAAGAAGTGATAGAAGATATTGTGAAAGAGCCAGAAGACTCCGATTAGGAGGATTACTTTGGACATCCTGAGGAAGGATTGAGGGTTGATTTAGATGAGGTGGCCTCTTAGGGAGAAGGGCAACAAACACCCGAAGGAAAAGATGCAAGGAAATTCTATGATTACTATGAAGTTGATACCTTTGACCAGGAGCTTGAAAAAGAACATCCTAAAGAGCGCATAGATAAAGAGGCAAACCCAGAGGAGCATCACTCTGAGGAAGGAAAACCTGATACATGTATTGATGAAGAAAAGGTTGATGAGCCCTTGCAAACTGGCCAAGATGAGGGCCCAAAAGGTGAAGAAGTTCCTCTAGAAGGAGAACAAGAAAAGGATAAAGAAGAAGAAAATATAGAAGAGAAGAGTGTTGAGCTTGAGAAGCAAGATGAAGAAAATAAGGGGACAACACTAGAAGAGGAAAATATTGCTAAAGAAAATGTGGAATCTACTGAGCTAGATAAAAGAAAGACCATACTACAAGAAACAAAGAAAGATGCAAAAGAGGGAAATGATGAAGATTCTCCCAGGCATGAAGAGAATGAGCCATCAAAGGAATAGGAGGAAGGTGATAATAACAAATCTCCAAACCATCAAATAGAGGTTCCTACATGGTTGGAGTAGCAACTAAAGAGGAAATCTCCCATACTTGTTGATCCCAAGGCTCACTTAGAAGCAATATTCGCTAGAGCATAGGTAAAGACCCAAAAAGAGAAGAAGCCAAAAGTTAGATCTCACATCATGACAGATGCTTCTGGGTCTAGGGTATTGCAAGTGGCCACTCTTGCAACATATAAGGATGCAAGAACCATTAAGGGAAAGGATTATCAAGTGACCACAATCAATCTGGGCAAGACATCTCATGGTCAAAAGATAGATGAATTTTAGGGATCAGTGTCCACTATCCTTCAACAAATGAACAAAGATCAGTCGACAAAGGAGGAACTGAAGGCACAAGTGGCGGAACTGATCACCTTAATACAACAATGGACCACATCAAGAGAGGAATCTCCAATGGAATCACTTGCACCCGCCTTACTCTCGAAAGAGGAGGTGAACAAAATAGAGAAAATGAAGAATTGGACCAAGTCTACCTCTAACTGGTTCAAAAGAGTCATCAACATTGGTGATAAAGGCATCCACTGTGCAGCCATAATTCATAATGAATTATGGGTCCTACAAAAGGAGGTAGGGGAAGTGATGGATATATGTAAAGAATTCCTTGAACTTTACAGGATAGCACACCCAAAGATGGAGAGTATCCTCAAACTCTCCTAGAAAACATGGGAAAAGGAGATGGCACTGCCAAAGGAAGATCATTGGCTACTCGAGGCCTGACAACTGAATTTTGAATACAAGAAGGAAGTTTTGGAGAGGGCCCTACAAGAATTAGAAGCCAATCATGAATGGATCATAGAGCACTGAATTGAGTGCAGTGATTATTTAAAGCTAATGACAAGTTATGAAATTCCCGCCCTAGAGTTAGATCTAGAAGCCATTAAACAAGAGTTCCACAAGAAAGTAGAGCAACCTGAGCCGATGATACACTGTCGACTAATTTTATGGATTTTGCTGCAAGAACCTTCACAGAGTTAGAGCAGATAATCAAAGCTACACCGAAGTGCACAAAGCATCGGGACTGAATGATGGAAGGATTCAAGAGAGTTTCCTTCCAAATCACCAAATTTGATCTCTTTGAAGAGAAGAAGCTATTGGTTGTGATTGGCAAGTTTGTGGAATATGCTACTTTGCAAAAGGAAGCTGGAAAACCCATTATTGATGATGAATATTTGCTAAAGTAGCTCAAAAGGCTAAAAGTAGCTACAAGACAAAATAAAGTACATGATGAAATAGGGAAAAGACATAATAGTCTATTTTATATTGTAAACTTTTGTACTTATATGGGGGTAGGTGAAACCCTAAGCTAGAATGAATTTGAGCCATTCATTCTACTTTTTGGAAACTATAAATAGGGGCATCCCCTCATTTTCAAAGAGAGAGATGAGTTGTTGTGTAAAGACATGTTGCTGCAATATATAAGAAAAGCATTGAGTTAATGGTTTCTTGTGTGTTGCTCTTTATGTGTGCATGATTCTAACTCCAACAGTTTATTTCAGCATTACTTATTTCAAGTTTAAGTTCATTTCCTATTAGTAGTTCATGTTGAGCTTTAATGGTGGATGTATGCTATAGTGTTTGATGCACTTTTAGCTCATACTTTTAGCAACTTGTTGATGAAAAATTGTTGTGTAAAGTTATTCTGAGCTTCCCTTTTCTGCTGCACATTAAGTTCAATTGTATATTCATACTAAAAGGGTGAATGCACAATCTAAAAATCTGCAAAGATCCTTAGAAGATTGCACTAGTCTTGTGATGTGGGTTGTCCCTAGTTAAACAAAACTTAGTTTGGAAGTCTGTTCACTGTAGCATCCTCCATTGTTACTATTCATCTTGGTTTCAGACTTAGGAAAACTTCTAAACCCTTTCCCTTTTGAAGTTTCTTTTAAAATACGAGTTAGACATACAATTCGAGCATCACTATAAAGCAAAATCTGATGACAAAAGTGAGTTTCAACTTGTTGTTTTGAAATTACAGTCACTGTCCATCATTTCCATAAATTTGAAACTCCATTTGTAGACTTGAAACTTCCATGCTTTATCAACCATAAATGCCCCTTGTGATTACCAACAAATCACATCAACTAACTGAGTTGTTTTTACAAGTCATGACCTAACACCCGAGAGACGTTGGGGTGAATTTTTGAAACTCAGTTGTAGATTTTCACCTTTCAAGAGAGGCATCACACTTGTGTGTTGTTTGTGTTGAGAAGTACAAAAACACCCATCAACAGTTATCAATCTATTTCAAATTTCTAACACATATTACATGTATAGTCCTTCATCATTATATATGCTAGCTATACCCTTACTTGAAGGCTTTGATAAACCTAGGTTCGACAAATACAACAAAAAAGATGACCCTCAAATACACATCTCTATATTCATTGCCTTGTGTATTGATTTATTATTTTAGGATTATTTTTTGGAAATGATCTTCCCATGATCATTGAAAAACACATTGGACTAGCTTTTCTCACTTCATGATCATTCTATTAACACATTTGAGAAACTAATTAACCAAATCCTTCATCATTTATAGGCTAACATTGGACCAAAAGTTACATTTATTCACCTTTTCCATTGCAAGCGAGGACTAAGTGAAAAGTTAATCAACTTTTTTTGGAGAGAAATATCTATTTTCTCAAATATTGTATGCACTCCCAGATTCCAATGTACAAAGATTGTTCATTGGAAACTTGTAGCCAATTCTATACAATAAAATTCTACTAATGAAATATAATTATTTTTCTCATGTTTGCATAGCATTGCATGATTATCAATAGTCTATGAGTCAATATGGGAGTTATACCTCTTCAACTCCCACTACAAACCAAGGTGGTGCTTCCTCTTCAATAAATTATATGAAAAATAAGTTATTCCAACCAAACACAAACACAATAAACACTTCTCAAACTTTTGATGCGTCTATTGTAGCACCTCAAAAGAATTTTTTTTACTAAATTTTTTGATTCCATATACAACATAATGCAAAAATTAAGCTTTAAAATAATCTAATAAAACTTCCTCCTATTTGGACTCTTCTAGCTTCTTATGACCCAAAGGATTTCTATCAGTTCCATGACGTACTTGGACATGACAATGAGCAATGCAAACATCTTTTCCACTCAGTGCAAGACCACATCAATTCAAGCTCTATCTAGATCCATGATGGATTAAAAAAATTGAATAAGTCAGTGGTGAAGCCAAATCAAAATTTATAGATTTACACTAACCCCTTTCCAACACATTTTGCTAATTTTATTGGTATTGATCTGTCTCCTTCTAATTTTTAATCTCTTCTTACACTTAGTTATTTGGAAAACAAGATAGATTCTTTCCCTTGATCTTCTCGAGCACATAATATTACCACCCCTCCCATATATTTTTCTTCTAATGATATATTGATTGGTTTAGAGGATGGTTCACTATACATACTTTCCCATTTCAATGAGAATATTGTTAGACCCAAGTGTGTTGCATCTAGCTTTTTTATAATTCATGAATCTAATCTATTCTGTGTGAAGCTAGGAATCCTATGGCTAACTTCCATGGAAGCAGTTGCTTCCATAGTGCATAAATGCATAAAATTTCTCCATGAAATTGCACTACATACTATCCATCACAATAAGTATAAACCACTTCTCTTCATGGGGGGATTTATCTTAATCATTTCTAGCCCACCCCATTAGGACCTTTGTAAACTCACGAAGATTTTCTATTTAAAGCTTATTCAAAATTCAAAACAAGTCATTTAGGATCCTTTGAGCCTCAACCCATTCTTTGCCTATGATCACTTCCCCTTTGGTCACCCAAATACAACATTACTTTTTCCCCACTCCTATCCCTTTGGTAGCTAAGGAAAAGAGTGATCTATTGGGTTAACCTCCCATTCCCCCTAAGGTCTCCTAGCCTCTAGTAGTACCTCATGTTCCTCCACATGTTAGTACTATTGAATGCACAAGACAATTGAGAGGGGGGTGAATCAATTGTGCATTAAAACCTCAAAACCCTCATAAAAAATTAGATTCACAACAACTTAATTAACCCTTAATCTATTAAATTGATTAATCATGAAAGAAAATAACAAAAAATGAAACACATCAACACTATGCATAACAAAACACCAGATTTTGTTGGAAATAGGATGCCATTTAATTACAATCCTAAACATTATTTCATGTATCTCCTAAGTCTTTGGAAAGTGTTCCCCAACACTAGGATTAGAAAGAGATTAAATTTGAATGAAAGGAACATGTAAATTGACATTTGTAATTAATTCTAAATGATAGGAACATGTGGGGACGCCCAAGAAGAGATCCCACAAAAAAGGAGCACATGGGGTGCCCACATGGAAGGTGGAACCCACCTTGAGTTCAGTTAATTTTTTGGAGAAAGATAACACTTCAGTAATGCATGTAAAGATCCTAGAAGTTAGGGATTGATGTTTACATGCATGGAGTTTAGTTCAATTCAGTTCAGTTCAGTTTAGTTCAGTTCAATTCAGTTCAGTTCAGTTTAGTTCAACATCAGTTTAGTTTAGTTTAGTTTAGTTCAATTCAATTTAGTTATGGTTCAATTATCTTCAGTTGCATGTAGTTAGTTTCAGTTGAATGCTAGTTGACTTTAGTTGAATTGGAATGCATGACTAATGACTTGAGTTGCATGATATATAATAGGTGATACATTCAGTTAAATGGGGATGTTCAATCATGCATCATGTTTGCATGAATTGATGGAGAAATATGTTTCAGTTAACAGAGATTGACTTGGACCCACCTTGGGCGCCCAAGTTGGCATCATGGAGTTAACACCTTTTGTATGAGAAGATATTTACAAGTATGAGTTAAGTGGGCCCATTCTTGGGTGCCAACTTTGAGGAGAAGCTTACAAGATATCTTCATAATCAACGTTGAGTTAAGTCTTTAGTTTGGGATGCCTAAATTGATGACAGACTTGGTTTGACATTATTTTTCATGGAAGAACTCTACTTGCACAAGAATGGCATAAATATTTGTGAGGACCTTTATCCTCTTGTAATTGTCAACTCTTTGGAGTTTACAATGTTCACAATTGTCTATTAATTTCAGCAAGTTGAAGAGAGTTCTATCAAATTTTATTGTAGGTTGTGAAGAAGAATTGTTGAAGGAAAAAGAAGCATCTCAAGCAGGGATTGATAAAGAATCATTGTAATCTTATTCTAAGGTTAAATAATACAAGCACTATTGATTCTGGTGGTGGAGTCCATGGTATATGTTGTGTCACTTCTATCTTCTGGTTCTATTCTTCTACAATCTTCTGTCTACTTCTACAAATGGTAAAATGAATCTAAACAGATAGTCATCCACAAAGAAATTGTAACAAATAACACTTAATTAGATCTAAAATCTCATAGTTTTACAGAGTATTAAGCTACATAATTACTTCCATTTTCAACATTTGGTATCAGAGCTAACGGTTGGGTAGAGTTTGGGATGCCTTTCTCTTAAAATTTTGAAGGTTTTTTGGCTGTAGTGGGAGATTTTACTATTGTGTTATTGTTGATTTTGTAAAAGAAGTGTGTTACAATGAGTTCTAATTCTTGTTTAGATATTGAAAGATTCAATGGATCTAATTATGAGATGTGGAAACTAAAAAATGGAGGATCTCCTTGAAGAGAGAGATCAGTGGTTAGTTGTTGGTAATGAGACAAAGTCACCTACAATGATGTCAGATGAGGATTGGGCTAAGTTGATAAGAAGGCAAGAGGGACCATAATATTATGTCTTGCTAATGTTGTTCTCTTGAATGTTTTAGATGAAACTACTGCATATAAACTGTGGAAGAGAATAGGTGATATCTATCAAACCAAAAGTCTTACTAATAAGTTGTATCTGAAAAGATAGTTGTATTCTTTAAAGATGAAATATGCTGATTCTATTGCAAATCATTTAAATGCTTTTAATTTGATTCTAAGTTAGTTAGCATTTGTAGATGTAAAGCTATAAGATGAAGATAAATGCATTTTGCTACTTTGTTCTTTACCATAATCTTTGGAAAATCTAATTGTTGCTATCAGTGGTAGTGGTAGAGATCCTAAGATGGAAAATATAATTCCTATTCTCCTATTAGAGGAGATGAGGAGGAAGTCTAAAGCTGTCTCCCAAGATGCCTTGTTTGTAAGAGGTAGGCCTAAGGAAAGGGAACCTAAGGGAGAAAAGAAAGGAAAGGGTAAGTCCAAAGGATGGCCTAAAACCCTTGGTAAGAGTAAGGTAAAGAGTTGGAATTATGGAAAACCTAGACATGTAAAGAAGGATTGTATGAGCATGAAAAATAGTTTTGATGTTTCTACAGATAAATCCTCGGATGACAATAATGATGCATTGGTCATTTCTTCTAATAATGTTGTTGACAACTCTTGGCTTATTGATTCAGGTTGCTCCTATCATATGACTCCTAACAATGAGTGGTTCACTAAGTATACTACATATGATGGAGGGAATGTATTCTTTGGAGATAATAGCACAACAAAGGTTGTGGGAAAAGGAGAGGTGAAGTTGTGTTTCAGTGATGGTAGGATTAAGACCCTTAATGATGTTTTACATATTCCAGGACTTGCTAGAAATCTACTTTCTGTCTCTAAGTTCAATGATTCTAGAATACATGTGACATTTGACAAAGGTGGTTGCAGATTGGTGAAAGGGAATATGGTGGTTGCTAAAGGATCTTGGAGTGGGACTTTGTTTAAGCTGAATACCTCCAATTTGAATAAATTAGCCAATGTAACTGAAGCTGAAAATACATGTATGTTGTGGCACCATAGATTAGGCCAGATTGGTGAAAAAGGTCTTAGGACCATTCTTAATAAGAAATTGGTTGACAATATTCTTGATTATAATATTGGCAAAAATGATTTTTGTGAGAATTGTGTGTTTGGAAAGCAATCTAGATCTTCATTTCCTAGTGGAACAAATAAAGCTAAAAAAGAGATTATTCATTCAGATGTAATGGGCCCTGTGGATATTGACTCTATTGGAAAATCTAGATATTATGTCACATTTATTGATGATGTCTCAAGATACACTTGGATATATTTTATGCATAACAAATCTGATGTGTTTAATAAGTTTAAGAAATTTAAGGCTTTGACTGAGAAACAATCAGATCATAAGATAAAAGTGTTGAGATTAGATAATGGTGGTGAATATTGTTTTAGGGAATTTGATGATTATTGTAAGCATGCAAGAATTGTGAGACATAAAACTACTCCATATACACCTCAACAAAATGGAGTAGCAGAAAGGATGAACCTGTTGCAAAGACGACTGTCGTTGCACCAAAAGATCGACCTATTAATGATCGATACAACCGCTGGATTTATACAAGATCAAGATCCATAGGAGGTGGTTAAACCATGTCACGAAGCCCAAGTACCGTGCTGGAATATGCCTACCAAATGAAGAGGAGACCAAGGGTCACACTTTGCAACAATCGCCCCTAGCGCAAGTGTAGGGTTCAAACCTGTGACCTCGGCTTTGATACCAATTGTTGCAAAGATGGTTGTCGTTGCACCAAAAGATCAACTTATTAATGCTTGATACACTCATTGGATTTATACAAGATCAAGATCCACAGGAGGTGGTTAAACCATGTCACGAAGCCCAAGTGCCGCATTGGACTATGCCTACCACAGGAAGAGGAGACCAAGGGTCACACCTTGCAACAAAACCAAACCTTAATGGAAAGAGCTAGGAGTATGTTAAGTAGTGCTAAGCTAGATCGATGCCTTTGGGTCGAGGCTGTAAGTACTTCTTGTTATTTAATCAATAGATCCTCTAGTTCATCTATTGAAGATAAAACTCCTTATGAAATGTGGTTAGGTAGGAAACCTAGTGTTGCACATTTAAGGATCTTTGGTTGTGAGGATTTTGTTCATGTGCCTGAAAAGCAATCTAAGTTGGATCCAAAAGCATAGAAATGCATATTCATAGGTTATGGTGAAAATGTAAAAGGTTACAAAATTTGGAATCCTCTAACTCGAAAAATTACTTTATCTAGAGATGTTATTTTCAAGGAATTTAGAGCTTATTCAGGAGAAGCACAACCAAAGGAGAAGGATACTTCTCGAATAGTGCATTTTGAGATAAATATTGAGAAGCATGAATATGCACATGTTGAAGAAAAATTGGATGGATTGGATGAGGAGAGTTCACAGAGTTCTTCTAAGATAGATGCTCATGATGAGCATATTGAGGAACAAGTAGAAACCCCTTTGAGAAGATCCACAAGACAAAAAAATCTCGTTGATAGGTATAGCCCACCTAATTTTTGTTGTATATTTGCTTTGATGAGTACTAATGATGAACCTAGTTCTTACATGGAAGCTTTATCTTCAGATGAGAACAAGCTTTGTCACAAGCTATGCACGAGGAAATGGAATCCTTGGATACTTGTGACACATGGGATCTTGAGAGTTTTCCTAAAGGAAGAAAGGCCATTGGTTATAAATGGATCTTTAAAAAGAAAATTGGAGCAGATGGTAATCTCAAAAGGTACAAGGCTAGATTAGTAGCCAAGGGCTACTCCTAGAGAGAGGGAGTTGACTTTAATGAAATCTTCTCTCTTGTTGCTAAATTAACTTCTATTAGATTCTTTTTATCTACTGTTGTTGCTTATGATTTTGAGATAGAGCAAATGGATGTGAAAACTAATTTTTAGCATGGGAATCTTGATGAGGAGTTTTATATGAGGTAACCTGATGGTTTTGTTGTAAAAGGAAAAGAAGAATTGGTTTGCAGGTTAAAGAGATCTTTATATGGATTGAAAAAAGTCACCAAGAATGTGGTACCGGAAGTTTGATGCTTTTGCATTGAAAATTGGTTATGTTAGGACTGAGGAAGATCATTGTGTTTACATAAAAGTTATTGATGATCAACTTTTAATTATTATCTTTTATGTTCATGACATGTTGTTTATTGGTAACATCAAGGTGATGATCAAAGAATTGAAAGCACAACTCTCAAGCACATTTGAGATGAAAGATCTAAGGTCTATAAAATATATCCTTGGTATGTAGATCAACAGAGTTAGAGGTAACATAAAGCTTTGCTTAAGTCAAAGCAACTATGTTGATACTATTTTGAAATGGTTTAACATGCAGGAGAGTAAACCAATTAATATTCCGTTACCAGTTGGCACGAAGTTAAGTTTAGACATGAGTCCTAAATCTGATTTTGATTATGAGGAAATCTCTGAAATTCCATATGCTAGTGCAATTGGTAGTTTAATGTATGCAATGGTTTGTATGAGACTAGATATAGCCCAAGCAGTGGGAGTTCTAAGTAGGTTTATGTCTAACCTTGGTAAAGAACATTGGACTTATGTTAAGAGGGTTTTTAGATATTTACGAGGTACTTTTGATTATTGTTTGGTTTATCATGGTGCTAATGACATTGATATTATGCATAGATTGATAGACTGTTGTTGGGTCCTAATACTTTAGTTGATAAACACATTAATATATCGAATGGGTAGTTTCCAAAGGCTATATGCAATAGAAGACATCTCAACTATCTCTCTTAGGTTTCCTAAATATTGAAAAACTAAAATTAAACTCTAAACTAAAAAGCCACTAAACTTAGAAAGCAAAAAATCATCTATCTAGAAAACTTGAAATAACTAAACTAGAAAGCAAAAAACTATCAATCTGAAAAGTATAACCACTAAACTAGAAAGCATGGAAATGATTAAACTAAGGAATGTATAGATTGCTAAAGAAGTAAAGCTTGTAAAGAAACTAGGAAACATTGATCTAATGAAAAGATAACAATAAAAAACAAATAGAAAAAAATGATTTAACAATCTGAAACAACTGAAAGAAGGTGCTCTGAAACTTCAGATACTAAATTCAAAGACTACAAACATAGCTACAACCTACAGGATTGATCTTGATAGAATTACACACATGAAAATAAATTCCAATTTCAATTATTATCTACTAAAATAAATTACAAAATTAGAAGTAGAATGCTTATCTATCTAATCTATAACCCTCGAGTGGCCAACTCTCGGGTACTTCTACGCCTATCTTAGATCACATACACTGGTAATTCCAAATATCTTCATTCAAATAACTCCATTTACATTATTCAGTAACTCCAAAAGTGGCGGGAAAAACTCATTTTATTCATATGAAAGTATGACTTAGGAAACATAGTGGCAACATAACGATATTCTTCTGTATTCATCATTTTCAACAGTTACATATTTATATGAAAGCGAATAACAAAATCCTACTTTTCAGTTGATAAAGTCTTCAACTGATTGTCAACAACTAATAGACTTTAAATCCCATGACATGAAATATTAAAGAGGCTCAACACGAGCCATAAAGTCTTTAGAACTGAAAATAATAGAAACTGTGAAAACTCGATCCATAATGTATGCTCCTAAAATTTCAATGCCCATTCACTTGTCTTCAACGGTGTTGAAACCTGTGTTAAATCCTCTTTGACTGGAATGGTAACCAATGGTGGAATTTGACCTGTGGAATACTCAAAAACTAAACCATTAAGTCAACACAAATTAGCTTATTTTGGCTAATTTCAAGAAATAAAGATTGTGCACTTATTCATAAAAAGAAAGCAATTACTTATCCTAAAGATAATTAATTGGCAAGGTAACATTGGTTGAAAGGTGTAAGGTTAAGTATTGAGTCCATTATATTGATGAGATTATTTTTACCTCATCATTTCCTCCCCTTCCTAAGCCTGAGCAGGTCCTACTCTTTGGTGTGTTCTCTATCCTTCATTTTCCTTATTCATCTTCTCATACTTGGAACTGAGATCATATAAGTCATCCACCTCTGTATCCAATTCCTCTGGCTCTCTCAGAAATCCCTAATGAAGAGTGACCCTTTGTACCCATTCTGCAAAACTGTCATTACTCTGGTCTATATTGGTATATGTTGAAAGAGGTGGTGAAAGAAGTAGAGGAGGTCTATACCTCATACCAATCCAACTAACCTTTAGTTATTCAAGGATTTTTTCCAAAGTTACTGCCCTTCTGTAGGACCATTTAATGTTAAGGGGTGAGATTAGCTCTCTTTTCCTGAGAAACATAGGAAGAGGGGTATACCATTCTTCACATGCATGCCAAGCTTTCCCTATCAACTTTGGTCCTTGATTTTGAAAGTGATCATAGCACAATTAGAGGTTATTATTGTACTTTCTTTGTACCTCCTCTCTAAGTCAGATGCTCATAAACTATTCCTTGAAATAGAGAGGCTTCCTATGGGGGTATCTCATTTGCAACCCAACATTTTTCTTTACATGTGCATACTCCCTTGACCTATCTTGCCAGTGAAGCTGATTACGCATTATGGAAAGGAATGATCTCAATTAAACTTTTCCAACAAAGAAATTAACAAAGAAATCTGTATATTCTTCTAGGAGAAAATTATGGACAAATAATTCACATAATAAATCTTATTGTTCAGGAGTTGACTCAACAAATATTTTCGCAAATTCTTTATCATCAGGGTCATGTGGCTGATTATGGAAAATTCTCAGTAACTTCCATCTTAGGAGTTGTTAATTGAGGAACATAGAGTACAACCTAGATGGTCTTCTACAAGCTAATAATAATTCGCCAATTTCACAAGCATCTTGTTTACCTCTATATGCTTTGTGAAATGATTCTTTTAACAATACTAACTCCTTTTTCAGCCTATTATTTTCAAATTCTACATCCTTTAGAAAATAACATCGCTCCATCCATTTCATTAATAATGGAGGGATGCATACCTGGAACCATTCTAAAACAATTGTTTTAGTCTATGTCCCCTTTGATTCCATTATTGGCTTAGTGTTACTCTCTTGCAAATCCTACTCTAATTCCATAATCTTACTCATAGAAGCATTTAGTTCAATTTCCTGCCTATTTCTTTCTTCTTCAAAAGCATTAAATAATTGCATAAAATTGTTTTTTAAACGTTGAATATGTTTATCTTTTTTAGACAGATCAACCATGTGTTGCTTGTTTTTCTGATTCCATTACTGGATTTGGTACTGCAACTGCTCAATGAGTCTATCTTTTTGTTCCATCTACATTGTCAGTTTTGCAATCACTTGATCTCTTTTATTTACAATTGCAGCCTGTGCCTCAATTTCTTCTTTTTGTTGGGTGATTTGTTCTCCATCACTCTGTAGCCTGGTTTTTAATTCAACAATTTATGTTTTTAATTTTTCTAATTCCTCCTCTCTCTGACTAGATTTTTCATCCCATGTGTCCATAGAGAAGGATGGATTGGGGATTTCCATGTCAATATGAGGTGCATTTACCTCAATTTCAGGTATACTTTCAGTTTTGTCAAGAAAAGGAGAAAGTCCCCCCATAGGTTCATCTTCAATCCCCATAGAATGTGGCAAATGTACTTTTCCTCCTCCTGCTCCTTTGGAGACGATGTCCTCCTTTCCTTATCCTTAGGAGATTGATCAACCTACTTTCTATTTCACTTATTTCCTCACTACTAGGCTGACTTTCAGTTTCCACTACCCTTGTTTGATTCCGGGCCTTTTTCTTTTTGGAAGTACTTCCTATGTCATGGGGTCTGGTTTCACTGGATCCTACAAACAACCTCTTACTTCTCTATAGAGGAGGGGTTGTTTGAAAAGTAACCTTATTCTGCTTCTTCCTCTTACGAGGAGGCTCTTCTTCCTCTCCAAAGTGCACAATTTCCACATCCCCTATCTGTCCTAGGGTTTCTAACTCATCCAGCAAGGTTTTCGGGGCATTGCCACTAGGAGTTGTTGAGGTCTGTTGGGATTCAGGAACACCCAAGGCCTCAAAGGAGGATTCTTCTAAAGATTGTTCAATTTGCTTCGAAGACTTTCCCTCCTCAAGTGGTCTTTCAGACTCTACTTTTTCAAATTTTCATAGAAACTTTTGCCACTTCTTTTCTGGATTTTTGTGAAAATGATACTTACATATCAACTGTATAAGGCCATGATGTTTGAGGGGCTCTGTCCCAAATTTGTATTTTTCCATCATGGAGATACTAAATGACACAAAAATGCTGGTAAATTAACCCTAAGAGAAGGGTACTCAATGCCATGGTGCAAATGAATTAGCAAGCGAAAAGGGGGTCCCACTACCGTAGTTATTTTCCCTTCACATGTGAAATATTTGATTATCCAGGCCACAACAGTTCTCCAGGGTTCTGGAATAGACATTCTATGGAAACCTTTATTCTATCCCCTAATACTTATGGTAATTATGGGTTGAGACTCCCCTTCCTTATGAAATAATTCTACCAGTCTTTGATAGGTAACATTGGAATTTTCATTCAGATCAATTCCTCTATTTTCAAGACTAGAAAGATGAGCAATGATTTTTGGACTTACCCAGAATCGCTTTCCATGCACCATGGTCTATCCATCTGTGAAATTCTTGACGAATTCTTTTACTAGCTACTCTGTATACCCCTCAATGTTTTTCATGAATTCCAACCACCCGTCTCTTTGAAATAGTCCAGCAATATTGCTCAATGCCAACAATTGAGCTATTGAAGTTGGTTCATACTTTTTCTTGGCTCCTCCCATTTTTTCTTTGCCACTCTACCAAATTCTATGGAGCTCTATAATATTTTCCTTGCTGAATTGTAGATGAAAAAGGGACTCAATTCCGATATAACCAATGGAAGAGGAATTAATCACCTTTCTTGTCACCTTACTGAATAATTATGACATTTTTTCATGGGGAGTTACGCAACCATTGTCATACTTCTAGCAATCATGCGATGACACAAGTTTCAAAATTGTGAGAGGGAATGGTTCATGCCAATTAAGTAGTCTTTATTCAAAATAATTATTGACTTTAAATAAATAAATTCATACACACCTTACATCTTGTCACTAAATCGAACATCACTCACCTTTACTGACATAATTAGATAGTTACATGATTTGGTGAGGGTGGCGGCAGATAATAATGACATGGATGGGATGGTTTAAATGGCGGTGAAAATTATTATAAAAAAGGGGTGTCATAATAATTTCATTTATTATGGGAATATTTGATATGATATGGCAGAATGACTATTATAGAGCAGATCTCGAGGCAGAAGAAAATCAAGTGATGGGCATGCAAAGAACTTAGGAAAAATAAAAATACTGAAAGAAAAAGGAAAAAGTTTACAAAAATCTGGGGCATTATCGAAAAATGTAGTTGGGGTGGAAGAAGAGAAAGTTTTGGAGCATCATGGAGAGATGTCATTAGAATGCAACAACAAGATTGAAGATTTTGGAGCATCATCGAAAGGTGTAGCCAAAGTAGCAACCAAATTTTTTTGGAGCATCATCGAAAGATGCAACTAGAGCAGCAACCAAAAAAATTCGGAGCATCGTCAAAAGATGCAGCTAGAGCAATAACCAAAAATTTCTAGAGCATTGTCGAAAGATGCAGCTGGAGCAAGAACCAAATTTTTTTAGAGCATCATTGAAAGATGCAGCCAGAGTAGCAACCAAAAATTTATGGAGCATCGTTGAAAGATGTAGCTAGAGTAGCAACCAAAATTTTTTGAAGCAACCAAACAAATTTTTGGAGCATTGTCAAAAGATGTAGCCGGAGTAGCAACCAAAAGTTTTTAGAGCAACCAAATTTTTTTTCAGAGCATCGTCGAAAGATGCCGCCGAAAGGAAGAAACAATAGAATTCTAGAGTGTGATCAAAAAATGTCGCCGGAAGGAAGAAGAATGTGAAATTTTGGCCCTTGGCTTCTCGAAGCATCGTTGAATGATGCCTCAGAATGCAGGATCATAACAAGGAGCGGGACAAGTTAGTTGTACAAGTTTTGGAGCATAGGAGCAACAAGTTCTGGAGCATCGCAACAACCGAGCCAACAAGTTTTGGAGCATCGCAGCAGGGTGTGCCAGAATTTGTGTTTACCAAAGAGGTGAAGTCCTGCAAAATATAAACAAAATTTAGCCAAATCCAAATGATGAAGTTGATGAAGAAATTGAAGAATCATTCTAAAAAAAATAAACTCAAAATTTATTTATTTATTTGGGCATGATTTATTATGGGAAAAGTTATATTGACTCTACCACAATAGAGTCAATGCACTAGATCTCTCCCTGCATTTCTACCATTTTTGTAAATTCTTCTTTATTAACAAGCTTATGGTAGATGTGTAATTGGTTCCCATTAACTAGGAGAGTTCGGGTATCACCATCAATGGGTTTCAGCTGGACCGAACCATTGGCAAATCCTCAGAAATTTCATATGGTCTGAGCCAGTGTGTTTTGAGTTTACCTTGATGATCCTTGTATCTAGAATCGAACAATAATTCCCAATCCCCATTATGGAATTATTTCTCCTAGATATGTTTATCATTCCATACCTTGTGTTGTTGTTGAACCATCTCAGTTTGATGGACAACATCCAAATAGAGTTCATCCAGTTTGCTAAGCTATAAAACTCTCTCAATTTGGGCATGCTTAAGATCTATACTCAACTCCATGGATATCCTAAGGGATTGGAGTTCAAATTCAATGGGAAAGAGGGGTTTCTTCCCAAAAACTAACTCATATGGACTATATCCACTAGTTGATTTCCAAGTGGTGTTGTAAGCCCAAACAACTTTAGGTAGTTTCCTAGCCTAGTCTTTTCTTCCTGATGAAACCATTTTTGTTAAAAAAAATTCCAATTCCCTATTAGTGACTTCGAACTATCTGTTCACCTAAGGGTGGTAAGGTGAGGAATTCTTGTGACTCACCTGGAAATGATCTGTGAAGGCTAACAAAACTTTAGACATAAACTGGGGGCCTAATTTGTGACAATTGTCTTAGGAGCTCTGAATCTAAGGAAAATTATGTTGTAAAGGAAATCAACTACTTGTTCCTCCCTAGCAACATGTAGGGCTTGCACTTCTGCCCACTTAGTCAGTACATACCAAAATATACTCTTTTCCTTGTGAAGGAGGGTCTATAGGGCCGATAAAATCCAATCCCCATTTTTCAAATGGTTCAAGGACTAACTGAGGCTACTGAGGTATTTCATTAGATGTAGTTGGTCTTCCTACCCTTTGACATTCATCACATCTGCAAACATATTTCTTGATGTCCTTATGCATAGAAGGCCAGTAGTATCTTGCTCCCAAAATTTTGTGATTTGTCCTTTTAGCAGAATAATGCCCTCTAGAAGGGTCATCATGGCAGGCTTTGAGGATACTATAGGTCTCGTTTGTCCTAACACAACTTCGTAGAACCATATTAGGTATACATCGAAATAGGATCCCATTAATCCATTTGAAAGGGGCACTTTGTCTAACAATGTGTTTCTTCTATTTTGATGAAAAATGAGGTGGTACTTCTACAGTGGCCAAGTAGTTTGCAATATCAGCAAACCAAGGGGTTTTAGTAGAGATGGCGAACATATTTTCATCTGGGAATTCATCTTATACCGAAGCACAATCACCATCATGTTTAATCCGGGATAAGAAATCCACAACTACATTGGAATTCCCTAGTTTTCCAATAACTGTTACGTTGAATTCCTGGAGAAGAAGCAACCACCTAATTATCCTTACATTGACTACAAGTTTATTCATGAGGTACTTGATGGTTGAGTGGTCTGTGTACACCGTGACTTTGTATCTCGTGATATAATGTCAAAATTTCTTGATTGCATGAACTATAGCCAAGAATTATTTCTCCATTGTGGTATAATTCCTTTCCGTTGGCGTCAAATTCTTATTGATGAAATATATGACATATTTTCCCTGATTCTCATCTTCTTGTCCTTGCACCGCTCCAATGGAATCATCCGATGCATTAAAATAGATATGAAATGGAAGGTTCTAATTAGGTCCTCGAAGGACAGGAGCAGAGATGAGTTTCTCCTTGATAATTTCAAATGATGACTGACACTCAGGTGTCCAGATGAACTCTACATTGTTCTGAAGAAGGGAAAACATAGGGGCTACAATTTTGCTAAAATTTTCTATGAATCTTTGATAGTATCTAGCATGCCCTAAGAAACTTCTGACATTAGTCTGGTTTTTTGGAATCTCAAGTTGTTGTATTACTTCAATTTTCTTAGGATCAACCTTAATCCCCTTGGCTGAAATATGATGTTCCAACACTATTCCTTATTCCACCATTATCAGACATTTCTTGTGGCTTAGGGACAAACGATAATCCTCACATTGCTTCAACACCTTACCTAGATTTTTGAGGGCCTCATCAAAGGTTGAACCATATACGGTGAAGTAGTCCATATAAACTTCCACACACTCATTTATCAACTCAACAAATATAGCCAGGATAGCTCTTTGGAACGTTGTAGGAGCATTATATAGCCCAAAGGGAAGAACCTGATATGCAAATGTCCCCCAAGGGAAAGTAAAGGTCTTCTTATCCTGGTCTTCTGCTGCTACTTATATCTGGTTATAACCACTAAATCTGTCCAAAAATGAAAAATATTTCCTCCTGGTCAGGTTATCTAACACCTGGTCTACAAATGGTAGAGGGAAATAATTTCTATGTGTTGCTTTGTTAAGTTTCCTATAGTCTACACACACTCTCCACTCACTTCCCATTCTTCTTTGGGACCACAACCAAAGGTGACACCCATTTGTTGTCAAAAATCAGGTAGATAAACCCCACTTTTAGGAGTTTCTCAATTTCAGTTTTAACGATGTCTTTCAAAGCAGGATTGAGTCTCCGTTGTGGTTGGTGAATCGGTCGAACATCCTCAGTATAGATATGATGAGTACACACACTGAGGTTTATTCCTCTCATATCTGTATAGTCCCAAGCGAATGCTTTAGATCTATTCACCATGGTGCTAAACAATTTGTGTTCTTCCAGCTCAGTCAACCAATTGTTAATGTTCAAAGTTTTTTCTGGCAGTAACATAATAGTTTTAACTCTCGGATGGTTGGATGTGACAATATACATGGGTCTTATCAAGGTGTTAAGAGGACAACTATGAGGTATGGTTTTATGAATCCTGGAAACATCTGCAAAGAAATGGTACATTTTTGGAACTAAGTTCATCAAAGGACAAGGCAATCCCATGAAACTGGCATTATCAAATTTTGTGTGATCTATATTGATTGAGTGTCCTAGGATTTCTTCTACATCCATCATCTCCTCATCACTTGAATCCATATTAATATTTTCCACATTGTTTTCCAATTCATCCTCTAATTCTTCACCATGTTGTTTGATGACTACCATGGCCAGTGAAGCCAAATTTTCCTATCTGTTGGGACTTTCTGGTTCATCAACCCATACTTTATTGTGTTCGAAAGGCTTGGAAGGAGGATACAAAAACAAAAGTTTTCTATTAGGTCCATGTGAAATGGTCATTCCTCCCTCTCTACAATCAATTTTGGTTGCAACAGTAGCCAACCATGGTTGTCTGAGAATTATTGGATAACTGTCTTTAGGTGTAAGGGACTCAATTATTTGGAAATATACTGGATATTCCCATCCATCCACCTTAACAAGAACATTTTCAATCACACCCTTGGGAATAGCTATGGATTGATTTTCCATCTACAAGACTATAGTTGTGGGACGTAAATCAGTAAGTCCCAACTTTTCCATCACATCAATAGTCATTACATTAATGGTTGCTCCAAGGTCCACCAAAGTTAGGTATTTCTATCTCATTAACTGTTACTGTTATAAGTGGACTACCTGGATCGTCATATTTCAGAGCAGTGGTCATCCCAGCCAACAAGTCAGCTAAATAAATATTTATGTGTACAATATTTATTCATTTGGGTTTCCTCCTTGGAGTGTTGATACACAACTGTTTAATTAGCTAATTTAACTCAGGAATCTCCTTAATCGCTTGTAGCAAAGGGACTTCAATCTGCAACTATTTAATTTCTTGTATCAATGCAGTTTCAATAGATGTGGTCATTTCTAAAGTATCTTTCACAGTAATTGGCTCCAAATGCTCCAAAAAAGGTGCTTTGATTTTGTCCTTAGGATTGGAATCCTTTGAAAGTTCAATTGGAGACTGACCCCCTCCTCCTAAGGTAGGTCAAAAGCTCCAACTGAAGATGGCGGGTCGAGCTTGTGTTGAGTGGCTTATGGGGCTTATTCTAAAGATATGGGTGTTGTTGTGGTTTTCTCAGTAGACTTCTTAACAGGTTCATCTAGGATTTCTTCAATAGTTGGTTGTGAAAGTGTTTTTCCAAACCTCAATTGCAAGTTTCCACAATGTATTGTGTTAAGTCCAGTGATATTGTCCTGTTTAGAAAAATACACTGTAGTATTTGGGCAATTATTCTTTGGGTTCAAAACGGGTTGCGTCAAAAGTGGTGGTTGGTTAACTTGTTCATTTTGTTGAGTATTCTGGGGAGGTGGTAAAAGATCTGTTGTTGAGTACACATCCTCCTAGGACCAGTATAAAATTGATGTTGAGGTTGGTTCCATTAAGGAATGAAATTCTGAGGATACCACTGCTGTTGAAGCTGGTTGGGCCACTGAGGATTACCCCAAGATTTATTTTCCCATTCAGGTGGTCCCCAAGGATAAATTCCCCAATTAGGTGGAACTACAGGTGGTTCCTAAGGCCAAGGTGCTTCCCATTGATTATTGTTCCAATTAGGTTGAGGTCTTCAATTAGGGTTTGAATTCTGGCCATAGGAAAAACTTTCCTCCAGTTCTTTGATTCACAACGTTTACTTCTTCCTCAGCTAGGGGTGTTCTTTTCTTGGAACTCTTGATGACATTTAGAATCTCACACTGATCGGTGGGGTGATTCTTGTCACACACTTGACAAACGTCAATTTTTTCAACTTTGTCCAAAGGACATTCCCTTAGCAAATGTTTGTTTCGACTAAATGGACAAAGTCTTAGGATTTTGCGTTTTAGCCTGTATGCCATCTAACTTGGTGTTTAACTAAACAAGAATGTCAGTATTGAAGCTGGCTAGCTCTTCACGTAGTTTTCCTATTTCATTGGAACCTTTAAAGAGGGTGGACTTCCAGATACCTCCTCGAGTACGAGAGAAATTTTGACACAATTCCATAATATTGTCCATCCCCAGTTGGGACATGTCTGCTTTTCCCATTAAATCCAAGCTCCTTCGAGCTTCCTCATCGATACCTTTGAGAAATAGGTTTTTCAGAATATCAAGACTTATGACTTCTCCACCACAACATTTAGATAAGAAGATAAACCTATCTAGGTAATCCTCTAAATTTTCATACTCATTTTTCCTTATTTTGAACAATTCTTCTTTCTTATCACTGACCTTACAATAACTTTAGTATTTCTCCAAAAAGGCAGACTCCATTTCATCCTAGGAGGTTATCGACTGAGAAGCTAATCCCATAAACTAGCGCATGGATGAGTCTTTCAGAGTGGAATGGAAAAGCTTGAGTTTCGGATTATCATTCTTGTAGTCATATGTTTGACATGAGACTTTAAACTCAAATAAAAAATGATCAGGGTCCTCAGTAGACAAAGCTCAAAAGGTTGGCAAGAAGGCTGGTGAGATATTTTTCATTTTCATATCATCATTTGCATAAATAGCAATAGGATAAGTGAATGTACATGGTGGTGGAGGGTTATTTTTGTTGTTTTCGGCATTTCTACAGTCACCCATGATGTTGAAGAGAATGTGATTCTCTTCCAAGATTCACTCAGTTGGGTAGGGTTCTGGAATTTGTAAAGGAATAAACTCCTCTACAACTATGTGTTCTCTTTCTGGGGTATGTGGGAAGGTCTTAGGTTGACCCTGCTTGGTCAATTCCTCAGTAAGTTCTTGATCTAAGTTTCCTTCCTCCCTACTTATTGTTGGTACGTCGATTGGGGGGGTTTTTGGTATGAATCTTCCGTGGGGGCCTCATTTCCTGACCATGCAGAAAAGAAGCCGAAGGACTATTTTTGTTCCTAAAAGAGGTATTCAAGGTATCTCCTACTAACACTAGAAAAAGAAGGTTCCCCAATAACGACGCCAAAAAGTGATAGGCTGTCGTTGGGTCCTAACACTTTAGTTGATAAAAACATTATTATATTGACCGGGTAGTGTCCAAAGGCTCTATGTAATAGAAGACATCTCAACTATCTCTCTTAGGTTTCCTAAATATCGAACAACTAAAATAAAACTCTAAACTAAAAAGCCACTAAACTTAGAAAGCAAAAAATCATCTATCTAGAAAACTTGAAATAACTAAACTAGAAAGCATACAACTATGAATCTGAAAAGCATAGCCACTAAACTAGAAAGCATGGAAATGATAAAACTAAAGGATGTATAGATTTTTGAAGAAATAAAGCTTGTAAAGAAACTAGGAAACATTGATCTAATCAAAAGATAACAATCCAAAACAGCTAGCAAAAAATGATTTAACAATTTGAAACAACTTAAAGAAGGTGCTCTAGAACTTCAGACACTAAATTCAAATACTACAAACTTAGCTACAATCTATAGGATTAATCTTTACAGAATTACACACATGAAAATAAATTACAATTTCAATTATTATCTACTAAAAGAAAGTACAAAATCAAAAGTAGAATACTTATCTATCTAATCTATAACCCTCGAGTGGCCAGCTCTTGGGTACTTCTATGCCTATCTCAGATCATATACATTGGTAATTCCAAATCTATTCATTCAAAGAACTCCATTTAAATTATTTAGTAACTCCAAATGTGGCGGGAAAAACTCATTTTATTCATATGAAAGTATGACTTAGGAAACATAGTGGTAACATAATGATATTCTTTTGTATTTTCCGTTTTCAATAGTTACATATTTATATGAAAGTGGCTAACAAAATCCTAATTTTTAGTTGATAAAGTCTTCAACTGATTGTCAACAACTAATAGAATTTAAAGCCCATGACATGAAATATTAAAGAGGCTCGACACGATCCATAAAGTCTTTAGAACTGAAAATAACAGAAACTATGAAAACTCGGTCCATAATGTATGCTCCTAAAATTTCGGTGCCCATTCAATTGTCTTAAACAGTGTTGAAACCCATGTTAAACCCTCTTTGACTGGAATGGTAACCAATGGTGGCAGTTGACCTATGGAATACTCAAAAACTAAACCATTAAGTTAGCACAAATCAACTTATTTTGGCTAATTTCAAGAAATAAAGATTGTACGCTTATTCACAAAAAGAAAGCAATTACTTATCCTAAATATAATTAATTGGTAGGGTAAGGTTGGCTAAAAGGTGTAAGGTTAAGTATTGAGTCCATTATATTGATTAGGTTATTTTACCTCATCATAGATCATTGACATATAGGGTTTTGTTGATTCAGATTGGGCAGGAGACTTGGATAGTTAGAGGTCGATGAGTGGCTATGTGTTTACTTTGTTTGGAGCTACGGTTAGTTGGATGAGTAAGAGGCATCCCACGGTTTCTTTGTCCACCATAGAAGCAGAGTATATGGTTACTACACATGCCTCTAAAGAGGAAGTTTGGTTATAGAGACTTGGGAAAGGTATTGGTTTTAATTGCAAGCAAATTAAAATTGAATGTGATAGTGTCAGAGTGCTATTTGTTTAGCCAAAAATCCTATGTATAATGCTCGTACTAAGCATGTTGATGTTCATTATCACTTTGTGCAAGAAATGGTTGAGAGTGGGAAGGTATTGATTGAGAAAGTTGACACTTCGATCAATGATGTAGATTATCTTACAAAACCAGTTCCTACATATAAGTTCTCTTGGTGCAGGAAGGCCATGGGCCTTGATTCTTGTACTTGATTTATAATAATGATTCCTTGTTTAGAATAATTGCAATGTATAATTTCAAGTGGGAGAAACTGTGGAGAAACCCTTTTGGGAAAAAATCCACCAGTAGAATCAATAGTGCTTGTATTATTTAACCTTAGAATAAGATTACAATAATTATATATCAATCCTTGCTTGAGATTATTCTTTTTCCTTCAAGAGATTTACATGGAAAAACTAAGAAGGGAAAAACCATGGTGAGGATTAGCTCACAATACAAAGTAATTGCAACACTGAATATAATCAACTCACTTTTAGAGGGCTCATTGCCTAGAAGAAAGAATAGCTCACTGCAAATGGCTCACTACCAGATTACAAAAAAGAAGAAAGAGGGATGTTACAGTGAGAAATCCATCTCAATGCAACATAAAATTCCACCACAACATCCCCAACACATTCGTAGTCCTAAATATTGTAGACATCTTTTTCTCATTGCTTCTAGTAGTCTAACTCATTAAAGTTTGCACTAGACCACAAATTCGCACTTCACACCTATATAATTCATATCACACACATTCCACACACAACCTCCATTAACACGACACTTATTTAAACCTTATTCAACCTTGAAAACATTCTCCAAGGTTGGCTATGCACCTCAACCGTGAAAATTCAAATTACGTTAGCACCAAAACATTCCCTCGGTGGAAAGGAATGAAGGTGAACCACACCACACCTGAACTTGGACCTAAATACATTCATACATGCCACACCATGCTTCCATAATCACTGAAGCAAATCTGCAATTAGTGTAAACACCCAAGGTCAATCGAACTTGTGTAAACGCCATTAACATTTAAGTACACAATTCCTTTGATCTAAAGACAACTCACAAAGACCAAACATCACTTGACCACAATTTATAATATTCCACAAACACTCTAAAATCCAAAAAATTCCTTCGTAACAACTTTCACCTAAAGAATATTGACACACCCAGTACACTTAGATAACCTTCCATGCACTATAACTAAATAAACCAACTTTTGGAGCACAAAACCACAAACAAATTTGACTGGAGGTAGATATGAACCATATCAACACACTTCCATAACTGCAAGACTAGAAATCAAACTAAGAAGATATGCGGAGCAAAACCATTTCTTCCAAACACCACTGTAATACAGTTCACACACTAGTGAACACAACTTTCTTTGCACAATGATCCAAGCCAAGAAAGTTTGGATATAGAACCTTTGAACACCTTTGACTAATATATACAAAACACACAAGCAGATATTCAACATAGAAGAAATACAGAGCAAAACCAAAACACCACTTTGTATACCAAAACACCTCTACAACACATTGTTTCCTCTTTTATTCAAATTTTCTCAAAATCACTTGGAAACCAAGTACCAGAGACACATACACATCATCTTCAAAACTTCCTCATCACCACTAAACCAACTATAACTCAATTATAGATCCATAGAATCTTATTAAAGCAACACTAGAGGTTGACACCAATAACACTTACTAATGACAACATAATGCAACTAGTCAAAGCATCACCAGTTGACATTAATGACAACACAAACATAAGCTTGTTGACATCAATGATAACACCAACTAATCATATTTACAAAAATCTCCCCCTTAATCATTTATGGCAACAAATGATGTGAAAAACCATCATCAACAACAAACAACTCTAATCACCAACATACCGCTCCATACCAACTCTTTCTCTCCCTCAACTACATTATTCTCTCCCTTTCTTATCTAATATATTTTCACGTTTCTTTCTCTCCCCCTTTGACATCAATGGAAAAGGGAAACACATTTGCATCTCTTTCCCCCTTTGACATCAAACATACATAATTTCTCTCTTTACTGCTCTGCATACTCCCCCTTAGGAGCACACAAATAATTGCATCAACCATCAACCATTGCACATATCCTTTGACACATATGAAAAAGGAAAACACCAAATTGCATCAATACATACTCTACTTGACTGTAATAACCAACAAAGCCACTACCTACTCCCCTTGAGAGGTAGCCACCAACATCAATCTAGAACAAAGAATGAATCTTAAAATCCACTGAGCTGATGCATATCCTTATGCATCTAGTTCAAAGAAGGAGGGGTAATAACCTCTAAATTCTCCTAGAGATACTCAAAAGTATCCTTAGGAAGAGCCTTAGTGAATATATCAACAACTTGATCCTTTGTAGGCACATACTCAAGATTTATTTCATTCTTTGCAACCTTTTCTCTTAAAAAGTGATATTGGATTGAGATATGTTTTGTCCTTGAGTGTATCACCAAATTCTTTGAAATGTTAATAGAACTTGTATTATCACAGAAGATAGAAATTAGTTCATCATATACCACTCTGATATCCTTCAAGGTTTTCCTCATCCACAACACTTGTGTGTAGCAAGATGTTGTTGCAAAGTATTCTGCCTCTGCAATAGATAAAGACACGAAGTCTTGCTTCTTGCTTAGCCAAGACACCAATTTGCATCCAAGAAAGAATACACCACTTGTACTTTTCATGTCATCCACACAACCTACCTAATCAACATCTATATAAACACTTAGAGATAAATCAATATCCTTTGGATACCACAAACCATGCTTCAGAGTGCCCTTCAAGTATCTAAATATCCTCTTCACTGTTGCAACATGTGATTCTCTAGGATCTTCTTGAAATCTAGCCACAAGCCAAACTGCATGTATGATATCCAATCTAGTAGCAGTTAGATATAACATTCCTCCAATCATTGATCTATACTTTCTCTAATCAACCTTAAGGGATTCATCATTCTTACTTAGCTTGCAACCAATAACCATAGGTGTACATATCATTTTGGAATCCTCCATTCCAAACTTCTTCAACATTTCCTTAACATACTTTGATTGTGAAATGAATATACCTTTTCTTGTTTGATTGATTTGCAGCCCAAGGAATAAATTCATCTCCCCAAACATAGACATCTCAAACTCTTTTTGCATCTCTTCTACAAATTTCTTGCTTCATTTCCTCCAAATATTATATCAACATACACAACCACAATCAAAATTTAATATTTTTCAACTTTGAAATAAAGATTACTATCTATGATACCTTTATTGAATCCTTTATGTATCAAATATTTATACAACCTTACATACCAAGCTCTAGGATCTTGCTTCAATCCATATAATGCTTTCTTCAATCTGTAGATCATATCTGGTTTGTCTGATAATTGAAATCCTTCTAATTGTTCAATGTACTTCTTCCTCCAATTCACCATTCAAGAAAGTAGACTTCACATCCATTTGATATACTTTGAAATATTTGTGTGTTGCAAAATCCAAAAAACATCCTGATAGCTTCCATTCTTGCCACCAGAGCAAATGTATCCTCAAAATATATTCCTTCTACTTGTGAGTAGCCCTTACACAAGCCTTGCCTTGTTTCTTAATACTTCTCCATTCTCATTCAGTTTATTTCAAAATACCCACTTCGTTCCAATTACATGCTTGTTTGTTGGTCTTGGGACAAGTTCCCAAGTCTGATTCTTCTCAATCTGCATTAGTTAATCTTCCATAGCCTTGATCCAATACTCATCCTTGCATGCTTCAATCACTATTTTAGGTTCAACTTTAGAAAGTAAACATAGGTTTACCTATTCTTTAGTCATATCAGCTTTTCTTTTTGTCAAGACACCCTTTCTTTTGTCACCAATGATCTAATCTTCAAAATGATTCTTTTGTACATACTTAGCAGTCTTAGGGATCCTTTCTAGAGCTTATTCCTCTTCAATCTAAACTTCTTTCTCCTTACCTTCATCTCTGTCATTTTCTTTGCAAGAGGACTCATCTTATTCATATCCATCTATCACCACTGAGTTCTTTTGTAAGTCTTCATCCACTTTTACACTTGCACTTTCAACAATCTTCTTCAACCTCTTATTGTATCACCAATAAGCTTTGCTTCTTGTAGAGTATCCAAGGAAAATATCTTCATTAGATCTTGTATCAAACTTTCCTAAGTTCTCTTCATCTCTTTTGATATAGCAGTTGCTTCCAAACACTCTGCAGTATTTGACACTAGGAATCCTTCCATACTACAACTCATAAGGAGTCTTTACACTATTTACTCTTTCTTGAACTTTGTTAAGAATGTAGATAGTAGTATGAATTTTTTTACTCTAATAGACTTCTTGTAGGTTTGCCTCTTTCATCATTGTTCTTGCAGCTTCTTGAACAGTCCTATTATTTCTTTCAGCCACTCCATTTTATTGAGGAGTCCTAGGGGTAGACAAATGTCTCTTTATTCCATGATTCTCACAAAAAATGTTAAACTCATTGGAGGTGAACTCTCCACCTTTTTCAAACCTCAAACATTTTATTTTCATGTCCATTTCATTCTCAACCATAACTTTGAATTCTTTAAACTTATCTAGAGATTTTAATTTTTCTTTGAGAAAATTAACCCATTTCATTCTAGAATAATCATCAATCAATAGCATGGAATACCTGTCACCTTGAAGACTTCTTACTCTGGTAGGACCACAAAGGTCTGTATGCACTAATTCCAATAGTCTAGTAGTAGATTGTTCTTTGAATTTGAAACTTCTTTTTGCTTGCTTCCCAATTTGATATTCGTCGTAGACAACATTAATGGGCTTTATAATCCTTGGAAGATCTCTCACAACTTGAATTAAACTGATCCTCACTAGGTTATCAAAATTGATGTGACACGACCTTCTATGACATAGCTAACTTTCATTAATCTAAGTCATAAATCAATGACCATGAACACCTTTAAGCTGATAAACATTTACATATGTCCTTCTTCTAGTAGCAACTAGATTTCCAAAGCCTTTTTTGATCTCACATCCATCATCCTGAAACATAAGATTATATCCTTTGCTACACATTTGTCCAACACTCAAAAGGTTATGTCTCAAACCCTTAACATAAAGAACATCATTTGTATTATACTTGCCATCAAAATTAATTAAACCTTTTCCATATATCTTAGCAGATGTATCATCACCAAACTTAACTAGACCTCCTTCATATTTCTCAAGTTTAACAAAATTAATTTTGTCACCGTTCATATGATTTGAGCATCCACTATCAATAATCCAATAGTTCTTCTCCTCTCTACCATGAAAAGTAGTCACCATAGTTCCTTCAATGTTATTATCTACTTCCAGAGCACTTTCCTTCACACATATCTTAGAGTTAGTAGAATTAGTTTCATATTTAATAGCTATGAACAAGAATTCACTATCCTCATCATTTGCATAATTAGATTCATCATCAAATATAATATCAACTTCTCTAACATAATAACTTTTCTTAATTGAATTTCCTTTATTTTCTTTATTCTTGTCATTCAAAGCTCTATTTTGGCATCTTGAAGCATAATGATGTATCTTTCCACAACTGAAACATTTTTAAGGTACCTTACCTTTGTATTTACCAGTAACCATTTTCATTCTCATAAATTTTTCTTCAACATCATCAAGATCCTCCTGATCTGATTCCTCAATCTTCTCTGATTTCCCATCCTTAAAAGCAGTCTCAACTTTTGCATTACTTGGACCAAATTCTCTCATTTCAAAAGTTGATAGAGCACCATACAACTAATCTCTAGAATATTTTCTTAAATCTTGAACTTCCTCAATAGCATAAAGTTTATGACTATAATATTTAGGAATATTTCTCAATACCTTCTTTACCACTTCTCCTTCTTCAAGATTTCCACCAAGACCTCTGATGGAATTGACAACTTCGTCCACCTTATGCATGTAGCTTGTAATGTTCTCATCTTCAGACATCTGTAGGTTCTCAAATGTGATCTTTAGATTTTGCATCTTAGCTTTCTTGACCTTATCATCTCCTTCATAAATACTTTCCAACTTTGTCTAGATATCTCTAGTAGATCTCATACTCATATCTTTCACAAGTTCAGTGTTAGAAAATCTAGTTAAAAGGGAAAACCTTGCTTTACCATTGTTCTCATAGGCCTTGATCTCATCATCAATTTTTGGACCTCTAGTCAGCATAGTATATCCAATCTCAACAAACTTCCAAACTCCAAATCCAAGAGATACCAGGAAACCTTCTATCCTTTTCTTCTAGAAACCATAGGCTAATCCATTAAACAAAGGAGCATCCCTCTTATGCGCCATCCTAGATCTACCTCAAGTAGTTAAGCTTTCTTCTAAGGAACCTCGCTTTGATACCAATTGTTGAATGCACAAGACAACTGAGAGGGGGGTGAATCATTTGTACATTAAAACCTCAAAACCCTCATAAACATTTAGATTCACAACATAATTAACCCTTAATCAACTAAATTGATTAAGTATGAAAGAAAATAACAGAAACTAAGACACATCAACACTATGCACAATAAACCCAAGAAGGAAAAAACCACGATGAGGATTAGCTCACAATATAAATTAATTGAATTAATGAATATAATAGGCTCACTGTCGGAGGGGTCATTGCCCAGAAGAAAGAAGGGCTCACTGCCAGATTATAGAAAATGAGAAAGAAGGATGTTACAATGAGAAATCCATCTCAATACAACAAAAAATTCCACCATAGCATCAATAACACATTCACATTCCTTTTGAAGATTGTAAACACCTTCTGCTAACTGCTTCCAATAGTCTAACTCATTAAAGTTCACACTACACTCCACAAATTCACACTTCACACCTCTACAATTTGCATCACACACAACCCACACAAAACCTCCATCAACACACCACTTATTTATACCTTCTTCAACCTTGAAAACATTCTCTAAGGTCAGCTATGCACCTCAATTGTGTAAATTAAAAATAGGTTGACACCAAAAAATTCCTGTGGTGGAAAGGAATGGAGGCGGACCACACCACACCTTAACTCGGACCTAAATACATTCATACACATCATGCAACACTTCCATAATCATTGAAGAAAATCCACAATTAGTGTAAACCCTGAAGGTTGACCAAACCTATGTAAACACCATTAACATTTAAGTACATGGTTCCTTTGATCTAGATCTTCAAGCATATCTTCAAGAAAATATTCAACATAGAAGTAATATAACACATGAAAGATCACACTACACTACACAAATTTTCAACTCACAACTCTATAATTCACATTATTCACATCACACACATCTATCTTAGCATCCCTCAACAACTCAACACATATTTATACCATCTTCAACGTTGAAAACATTCTCCAAGATCAGCTATGCACCTCAACTATGTAAATTCAAATTAGGTTAGCACCAAAACATTCCCTTGGTAGAAAGGAATGAAGATGGACCACAAAACACCTTAACTTAACCCTAAATCCACTCATACATGTCACAACACACTTCCACAAACACCAAAGCAACTTTGTAATTAGTGTAAACACCCAAGGTCAGTTGAACCCATGTTAAAACCATTAAACAATTAAGTACACACTTCCTTTTATGCAAAAACAACTCACAAACAACAAATGTCACTTGAAGATAATCTGAAATATTCCACAAACACCCTAAAATCCAACAAATTCCTTCATAACAAGTTTCACCTAAAGAATGTACACACCTAGTACACTCATATAATTTTTCCATAAATTTCAACTCAATAAATCAACTTCCAAAGAACAAGACCTCAAACAAATTCAACTGCAGAAATATACAAACACTATCAACACCCTTCTAGATCCGCAAGACCTGAAACCACTTTGTGGAGTAATGCGGAGAAAAACCATTTCTCCCAAACACATTTGCAATACATAGTTCACACACAAGTGAGCACAACTCCCTTTGCACAATGATACAACACACCAAATTCTAGATGCAACACCTCTAAACACCTTTGATCAACATATCCAAACCACACAAGCATATATTCAACACAAAAGAAATGCAGAATGAAACCAGAACACCACTCTGTATACCAGAACACCTCTACAACACACTATTTCCTCTTTTATTGAAATTTTCTCAAAAGCACTTGGAAACCAAGTACCAGAGAAAAATATTCATCATCTTCAACACTTCCTCATCACCACTAAACCAAGTATGTAACTCAATTATACATCCATAGAAGCTTATCAAAGAAACACTAGAGGTTGCCACCAATAACACTTACTAATGACAACATAATGCAATTAATCAAAGCATCACCAATTGACATTAATGACAACACAAACATAAACTTGTTGACACAAATGACAACACCAACTACTCATACTTACAACATGTACAACGAACCAGGGAAAGACACCCATGTTGTTGAGATCTTCTCCACAAGTTTTTCCCCTCTTGTATGTTAGTGTAATTAAATTAATTATTACACTAGCATAAGTTAACTTAGGTCATATATCATTTAGTCCTAGGTTGCATTTTTAATAAATCATTTAATAATGGGGTAGTGTCCCCTTCCTTGTTTGTAGGGATAAGATTCCTTCTAGAAGATGAGTTGTCCTTCTAAAACTTATCTCAACATTTAATAATTTCCTAGTTAGTTAGGGTTCATGTTGTCACATGTTGTTAGATCATGGTACATGGCAACATCATATTGCATCTTGCATCTCATTCATGCCTATATATTCAAGGCATTTGTACATTTGTAATCATCTAATCTCATAATGTAGATCAATATAGAATCTCCATTGTGCATGCCTAAGTTCGAACACTTTCTATGTGGTTGATTATCTTTCCTGGCAAGGGTCCTCCATTGAAGACTCCAGAGCTTCAGGAACTGTGCATACATAATCTCAACATGGTATTAGAGCTTGTCTAGTGAAACATCAACCCTCGATCAAGAAAGTTGGTGTGCCAGATTCTTGTAGGCCTTAAGGTTTCCATTGAAGGCTACTTGACTCCACCCAAGGACCAAGCTGATTTCTGAAGTAGATAGAGTCAGATCTAAGCTCGCCATTGTATTCAGAAGGCCTTGAAACCCTAGGATCGCCTGTCCATTCATCAAAATCAGATTCATCAACCCGAGAGCCATCAAAGGTTTTTTTGGGTTTGCAAAATTAGTTGGTATGATCCGTACAAATTTGCAGTAAAAAAATTCACCCTGGTCAGTTGTCCTTTGGGTACTCTTGCATTGATTTTTTCAGTTTGGTGCATTTGATCAATAACTTGGACATCCTGAAGCTTGGGAAAATATTTTTTGATCTGGGTAGCATCACTTCAGTTGCACATTATCTTTGGAAGTCTTTCTTTGCTGTTGAAGGTCATTTGTCTTTATTTTTTTTTGGAGAAAGTTCATTATGGGGCTTGCATAAACTCCTTCTCTGACTATGTTACATAAGGGAAAATATAAAAAATGGCGAGATGGGATCAGCCACCATCTCCAATCACTTGATTTATTGTCACATCTGTTTGGTATAGTTCCTCATTCAAGTGAAGGTATTCATGAGTTTGCTTGGAGTTGCAATAGATACACAGTCTTGGAGATCATTTCTATGCAAGTTGATTGTGATGTTTTGAATGCTATTGATCATTGTGATTGTCCTCATATCCTTTGGGCTAAGCTTTGGGAGATCTATGGATATTTTGAGACTCCACTATTCCTCGATGGTCATGATTCAAAATGTCATTCCTCAGATCAGGTACCCCATGATGATATTGTTCTGCAGGAAGTTGATTACCTTGAATCTTCCGAAGAGGTTGACAAGGTTCCTTTTGGTGCTTCTTCTCCATTAGAGACAATTGGTATCCCTTCACATTCAGTGATTCCTTGTCCAGATTAATTGATTGAGGCTTCCACTATCATCATTCATCAGGAAAAATTCAGTTTTCCAGACTTGACATCATAGGGATGGCTTCATTTCAGGTATCACTGACTTGGATACTTCTACAGGTTTGGAGGACATTCTTGAGGGGATATCACTCCTCTATTCAGATCCTACTTTGGAGAGTTTTCTTGAGTCTCCTCATCCCTTTGTCTCAACCTTGATTGGGGATCTAGAGACTATCTTGGAGGCACTTGTTTTCTCTTCAAAGATTTCATGTATGAGACTTCTTCCCTGTCATTCCATTCAGGATTTGAGGTTTCTTCAGCATCTACCATTGGATTGGTTTCATACTTCTTTTAGTGGTTTTGAGGACACTTCATTTAGGGGGGGCCATCAAGTCTCCATCATATCCATCACACTGTCTTTGGATATTTTTCAACATCAATTTCCACATCATCCTGATTTGTCACCCTCTTCATTGACTATGGCATCTTCATCATCAAGCAAGGAGACACATGAGTAGAGTTCAAAGACATCATCATCCACCTTCATCCTTCCTTCCTTCAATTCTTATCTAGAATGGGAAGCATCACTACACTTTCACTTGGTTCTATTTCTTCTGAAAGGGAGACAATTTGTTTGTTGACATTGGATCTTGTTTTGTCTTCAGACATTTACCATCTTTGCAGGTGATATCATCTTCTGGGGGGGCTATATAGTCTCTCTATTTCCTCCCTATGGGGGGGCTAATGTATTGTATCCATGTGACAGATGGTGTCCTTGGGGGGTATTTGGGAGTCCTCAATCCTTCCCATCCTATCTCACATTTTTGCTTTTTCATCTCCTTTTTGGAGAGGGGTTTTGTCCCATTGGGTTTTTCCCCTTTTCTTCGGTTGTGGGAGATTTTCTGCATCTTCATGTAAATGGGTACCTAACATGGCCTCGTAGTCGGGACCCATCATCATCATCATCATCTATGCATAATCATTACATTTTCCTCCCTAAGTTGAACTTATGGGGGGGTGTTAGTGTAATTAAATTAATTATTACACTAGCATAAGTTAACTTAGGTCATATATCATTTAGTCCTAGTTTGCATTTTTAATAAATCATTTAATAATGGGGTAATGTCCCCTTCCTTTTTTGTAGGGATAAGATTCCTTCTAGAAGATGAGTTGTCCTTCTATAAATTATCTCAACATTTAATAATTTCCTAGTTAGTTAGGGTTCATGTTGTCACATGTTGTTAGATCATGACACATGGCAACATCATATTGCATCTTGCATCTCATTCACTTCTATATATTCAAGGCATTTGTACATTTGTAATCATCTAATCTCATAATATAGATCAATATAGAATCTCCATTGTGCATGCCTAAGTTCAAACACTTTCTGTGTGGTTGATTATCTTTCCTAGCAAGGGTCCTCCATTGAAGACTCCAGAGCTTCAGGAACTGTGCATCCATAATCTCAACATTGTAGCTCCTACCATTCCTAGACCTACCCCTTTGGTAGGAAAGGGAAAGAAGCTCATAATACATGAATTATTACATGCATTGACAACACCCTACCTTCTAATGGTACCTTTTGTTGCTAAAACTTCCTCTATGAAAAAACAAGGTGTATCAGGGCTAAAATCACCAAGGTTAAGCAATAAAGCATATAAATCAAAACCCTAATAAACAACAAAGCAAAAATAAGCATAAATACATAAAAGCATGGAACAATCTTACCAAAAGTCTTCACACCACCATTGATTTAGCTCCATTTCACTTCTCCATTTTGCTACCAAATAATCAATGCCCTCAGAATTATAATTCTTTATGCACTTAGCTAGCCTATGACAAAGAAAAATATCAAAGTTTCAATCTCATTAGCACCACAGTATGCAAATTCTAGATGATCAAAATGGTAAATGACGATGGTATTTATAGAGAGACGGATGGAAAATGAATGGTCATGATTAGAATATTTTTATTTCAATCAATGGTTGTAATTAATCGAGATGATATCATATAAGATTGGAAGTGAAAGAGAAAGATGAAACTGAATGATTTTTCGACAAAATCAAGTAGTTCAAAGAGGGAAATTGCATTTTGAAATAATGGAAACATTATCTCATTTCAAGATAAAAAAGCAAGTTCACTTTTTGATTAAATAGAAATTTATTTCGAAAAAGTGAGCGAAAAGGAAAGTCATTTAATTAATTTGTGTTAGAAGAGGCTAAAATGAATAATTAAATAATTGTCATAATTATTTAATTATAGTAGAAAATGATAGATAATAAAATAAATATAAATTTATTTAATTATAGAGGTCAAAGATATTAGTGACATGATTAAATAAATAATAATTTATTTAATTAATCAAAAGAAAAGATAAAAGGATAAAATAAACAAATTAAATAATTGAGATTATTTAATTAATAGAGGACTTTGCAACATTAGATAATAATTAAATAATTAAGATTATTTAATTATCAAGGATGATGAAGGGGATTTAATTAATTCACAGGCCCAATGATAATTTTTAGGTGCCTACATAGGGAAAGAAAATAATGCAATAGGTTCCCTTGCATGCACCCCAAGCATCTTGAAATTTTCCTGACAGTACTATTCCTCCTATTCCAATAATGAGGATAACCCCATAATTGGAGAAAAGTGATCTTATTCCCCATCCTACAACTACACCTAGGCCACACCATCAATGAAACTAGATTGCATGTGAACACAAGTGTTGTTGACATACGTTGTTTTGTGAACAAGCTACTATGGAGATGCTCACCATTGACCATCCTCCTCCAATGCAACTGCCTCCAAATTTAGCCATTTCTTCTTCTCCTTCTCTACCTCTACATGTTTCTCCTATAGCACCTTATGTCCCTCATCATGATCTTGATGAGTCTCACTCAAATAGGTTGTAGATCATCTTGGCTCCTTTGATGGACCCTCCTCTCATTCCATACCTCCCAAACATCTATCCTTTCTTTGTGTTGCTATATATGCCAAAAATATCTCATTTTCAATGGCACGTTAGCCTCTCTTGTACCATTCTAACATACCTACCACCAATTTTTTCTAGATTTCCTCCATCCCGCTACTATCAAAATTAGCATCCCCTACCTACCTCCTAAAATAAAATTTGAGCACTTCCCAACTCCATCTTATCATAAGAAAAAATTAAAACCACCTTTTGCGCCACTTCCATACCATTATGCATATATTCTCCTCATAGAAGAAGAACCAACTTCTTATGTTCCTATCTTTGCTCATGTTCAAGTGATTAGCAATGATCTAGTTCTCTTGTAACATATTTCAATAGACTCAACAACCTCTACTATGAGAACTTTTTTGAATCCTTCATGGATATTTTGGAATTGTCCTTGATCTTTCCAAGATCACCGACACTTACCTCACATGTGTTGCAAGTATGTGCAATTGGTTTTGTCATTGATGTTCTAGAGTGCCCTTCAAGTATTTGAATATCCTCTTTAGTTTGGAAAGGAGTGCCTCCCAGTCTCTCTTATCTACCTCCCAATTCTTCTTAGTGAAGGAAAGCAAGGAATTATGATTTTCATACTGCACATGGAGGTCTTCTCCTTCTTTTAAAGAATTGGGCACTAGATCCTTTTGTGTCACCTTCTCTACACTAGATACAACTCCAACTAAGGATGTAAGTCTTTCACTTACCAAATCTCTGATCTGACTGTACTACATTATGATATTCTCTTTTTGTTCTTGTAGTAGGGAGCGCTGACCATGTAGATTTTCAATTGTTGCTCTTGTTGCACCATCTACAACATTTTCCAGATCATATGCACTAGAGGCTTGAGTAATTTGTGACTCAATCAAGATTTCATTTGATCTTTTATGCTCCTTATGGAAGTAGGACATTTCAAGAAGAAATGAAACATTACTTTACCTTCTTCCAATAATTTTTGTACTTCCTTCAAGTTACCTTGTAATATGCTATGTGCTACATTGCATTTATCAAAAATATCTGTCAATCTCTTGTCATTGACCTTCTTTTTCATTTCCTTCTCTAAATTTTCTTGTAAACCAGTAGAATATTCGTTAAAGGAATCTAACAACAACTTCAAATTTTGTACACCGGATAGGGAATTATCAATAGTTGCTCCGGGAATGTTGTCCTGCAACACCTTTATTGCTTCTTCTACCATTTTTGTGCTCTTTTGGTGTGTTTAAAATATTTCCTTCCTTATGAAGGAATAGAAAGTGTCACCAAGTTGTAACTTATGCAGGGGAGAAATCTTATCCATATCCACCTATTGTTGTTGCATTGGAATCTATACGAGCTGTGCAGAAGCCACCAGTTCAAACTATAGCTGAATATCCAACAAATATTTCAAAGAATCTCTAGAAGCTACAGAGGATTCACCAATAGTTTTAACATTTTCTCCTTCCTTATTCTCATTCTTCTCTTTATCTCCACATTCTTCAACATTATTTTCTTCTTTTGAAGACTTCTCACCATCTGGAGGAGGCAAGTTTTCTTTTTTTATGCATCTGTCTTCTCTAGGACTTCTTGTTTGAATTCTCCCTACTCAACATATTTCTTCATATCTAGAGGGGGAAAAATTCTAATCATTTTGAGCTCCATATTTCTATGGGACACTATGTTTATCATCTTTATTTTCTTCTTCAACAACATTCTTTGCATCCAGAGGGGTATCATCTATTACCATGTATTCTTGACCATCCTCATGCTTAGGTACATGCTCATGTTGTTCAATATCAAGTTCATTTCTTTCTAGGATAGATGTGTTATGTTTCATTTTATTTTCACTATCTGGAGACATTCCCAACTCTTTAGAAAGTTCCACAACATTTTGCAAAGTCTCATTCTTTAGTCTTTCAATATCTTCCTTGTCTCTGCTCATTAGAGTATTGAATCTTTGCTTTGTTCTAAATATTTTGTTGTATAATTTAGACAAATTGCGTCTATCATCATGTCTTAGCGAAGAACCAATCTTCTCCAAGGAAAAAGTCCTCGACTTTGCATCTTCATTGATAGCTTCTTGTCTTCTTGCAATTAAAGCATTTTTCAGATCATCAAGTAATTGATATCTAATCTTATCTATGCCGACGTCAAATGTTACCATGTACTTGACTATAGCTTCTTCAATTGTTGCCTTATCCTCATCATTAGCATCCAGATACATTTTAGTTGTCTCTTCCGAAAGACCAAATTATGAGATACTATTAAATGGTGCTTCAAATTTTAAGGGACTATGTTCCCTTGCCAGAGGGGCCTTTTCTCTCTTCTTTCCCTTTCCTTTCGGATATTTTTCTCCTTCTTTTGAACTCTTTTCACTTCTCTAAAAAATAAAACCTTTCTTTTCTTTCTCTACTTCTTCACTTTTAGTGTCAACTATATCCACTTTTGTTCTCTTTGCACTTGTCTCTTCCATAGTGGCTTGAGACTTCTTCTTCTGGATCAAATGTGGTCCTTCTTCTGCTACATCTTCCTCATCCTCACAACTAATTTATCTCTCTATGGTGGCCTTTTCTTTTCTTCTCCTCTTAGGAGGCATTTATTGCATAGAGGGGCCATATGTTTCTTTCTTCTTTGAACTTCCTATAGGCTTTGTTCCAAATGGCTTAGGAACATTAGGAGAGGGGGAAAAGGTACTAACTAACCTGATTGTACTTGGTGTACCCTGGATCAAGAGTAGTAGCTTTTCATTTCTGTGCATAACCCTTAGGAGCGTTTACTATCTCCTCCAATTGAGCTTTCATCTTCTCAACATTCTTCTCAATATATTTCTTATCCTTTTCAAAATTCACCTAATTGGATTTCTTTGCATATGTACCAAATCTATCTAGAGATGGATCTCATGGTTTGCTCAACACAAATTTTGCAAAACTGGCAAGCTCTGCTTGAGTTACCTCATATCCAAGCTCTAGAACCCAAACTATCCTGGGTTCAACTGCTTCCATAATACATTGATCTTTGCTAACCATGAAGGTTATATCATTCTTATACTTTTCAACTACACTTTCTATAATTTTGTACCTTTCTTGCATTCTACCCTAAAATTTCTTAAAGAAACCCCACAACATAGAATTATGGGTTTCTAGGTTTCCTAACCTTCTCAAATGATATCTTATTTAAGTAGCAACTAGAATGTTATTTAGCCATACAATGTTCTTTACTCCAGACACTTCTCTAAGAAAGTAAAATAGAAAATAGATAACTAGGGTATCATATCAAAAGGGGTACCATGATTCCTTGGTCTTTTGTAGGTTCTCCATCAACTGTTATCTCAGGAGTTCACAAAAATCAATGTATTCACCTTTCTTCACCATCTGGTGAGCTATGTGGATTGTGATGGCCAACACAAAGTTCTCTATGTTTGTATAGTAAATTCTTATTCAATCATCATAGACACATACTTCACTGCCGGATCATTTATATCATTCACTGTTAGGGCTTGTTTATTAAACTCCACTCTAGTGAGCTTCATTACCACATCATTTTTCACAACCTTCATTACCGAAATTGGTCCATTTGACCACAACCCTGTAACAACCCTAATATATTCCTTGTTTATCATGTGTGGCATGTCCAACCACATAAATTTATCATGAATTTAGCTCAACACATATTTAATCCACTCATTCTCATAGCATAAATTGGGAAAGTTATTTCATATATCTAATTTATTCTCTGTTAAGATCTCATATTCGAGTTTCAGTTTAAAATCATCTCCAATCAACTCATTCACCCTATATTCCTCCATCTTCAGATGATCATACTCTTCCATTTTAGTTATAGATTCACACATCCTTTGTGTGCATTACACTGTATAGAACCCTAAAAAATCTACCTTTAGGATTAGATTCCATAGATTTGAATGGGTGCTTCTTAAATTTAGGTCTTGGTCAGTCCAAAATATCAATAAATTGAGGAGTAAACATCTCGAGTCTTCACTGAGCTAGTATTTGCAAGAAAAGATGATAAATACCTTTGGAGTTCATCGATAGGGTTTCAAACACCAGTTCAAAATTGCTTCAAATTTCCTTTACTCTTCTCTCCACTTTAATTTCTCAGTTGCAATTGACTTTAATATATGCAAAATTATATAAAGTTCTTTTCGAGTGACCTAAAAATTATTGATTGCAGCTAATGAAGTTATGTCAAAAAGTTGGGAGAATTTCACTATGTCATTGCAAACACCTTCAATCACTCCACAAATCTTTGTAACAAGATATTTCATACTAGAGATATTACTAATAGATCAACCATGTCAATCTACACATGTATCAATATGCTGAAGGTATCAACACCACATCTTTGGTGGGAGCATTGAATATTTCTTGTTAAAACTCCCCTTGAGCCAAAGCTCTTTATCTAGTTTCTAGAGGAAACATCTGCACTAGAGGCTGGCACAAACTCACTCTTCACTTCACTCTCTTCCTTTTTCTTCCATCTCTTGTTCATTTTCTTCTTCATCTCAACTAGATCAACCTTCTTTGCTAGATTAGTCTTCTTTTGTGAAATAGAGATTTTCACATTCTTTCTTCTACAAAACTTAGCTATGTATCTTGACTTATTGCATTTGTGGCATATGAAACATTTTTTATGAATAAACTTACTTCTTACCATTTTAGATCCGAGTTCAAAAGCCTTTGCCAAAATCCATTGCTTGTATAACATTAACCATTGAATGATTGAAACATCATACCATTATTGTGACCATTCATCAACTGACTTTTGTATTCACTAGCTTTATTGCCAAATATATTGCATGTAAAACACTGATCGGGAAAGTATTGAACATTTTGACTCATTTTGCTTCTACACTCTACTGCTCTATGTCCAAACTTATTGTAAGAATAACAGTAACCATTAAAAGATGAATACCTTTGTGCTACCGGTTGTCTCAGAGGAGGTATTTTGACATCTTTCTTTTGGTTCCAGACATGTTTGAAATTTCTCTTTTTATCATTATTCTTTTCATCATTGTTTGAAGTCTGATTCTCCTTTGAACTTTCTCTTTTTTCAAACCCCAATCCTTCTTTGTCCTTAGAATCCATTTGATTTGTAATCATTTCATCAAGCAAGGTGGAGCTATTCTTTAATCTTTGCTTTCTCTAGATGTAATCTCAAAGTCACAATTTCTTGTTCAAGTTTTGAACATTCTTCAAATTTATCTTTCAATTTGGCATTCAAGTAGTCTTCAACTTTGTTTCCTTCTTCAACTTGCACTTTTAGATAGGTGATTGTCTCATTTTATTTCTTGATTTGCTCATTTGTTTCCTTGAATCTTTCTTTAACTTTATTGAGTTGTTCCCTCAACTTTTTGATACATTCATCTACATCCTTAATATTTTCTTTTGATTCTATGTTTTCACATTTTGCTTTATCTAGATCATCAAGAGCTGATTTGAGTTCTCCTTCCATATCAACTTCACAGTCTTCTTTAGTAAACCCTTCATGGATAATCTCTTCTAGAGGGATAGGATACTTCCTTTTAGCCGTGTGTTCACCCTTCAAGATCTACCTTAGCGACCAATCCAATAGAAGGAACCAAGCTCTGATACCAATTGTTGAACACCCAGAATACTGAAAGGGGGGTGAATTAGTATTCATTGAAATTGATTAACCTTATCAATTTAAACATCCATTCAATGCATCACATTAAACTTGCAGTAATAGGAAGAAACATATAAAGCATGCATCACATCAAGGAGCGCAAGAACACTAGATTTACGTGGAAAACCCTTGAAAGGGAAAAAACACGACGAGGATTAGCTCACTATATTATAACCAATTACAATGGAGATTACAAAATGGTGGACTAGCTATTTAAAAATAAAGAATGACTCATTGCCAAGGGCTCACTACCTAGAATAGAAAGAATATAGAGGAAAGAGTGGCTCATTGCCAAAATGAATTGCTAACAATGCATCTACAACATACCAAAGATATAGTTCTAATTTAGATCTGAAAACTGACTTAACAGACTTCATACTTCACCACTATTTCTTTCACACTTCATACTACATCAGATACAAACTCTACACACACACATAATCCTCTCATGACATCGTACAATGAATCAACCTATCATATATATTGCAACCAATCAAAACATCAATTAGGCCAACCTAATTGCATGAAATGTGTACCACATAACCTGTTGGTTTAGAAATTTAACATGTACACACCTTGGAAAGAGAACCAAAATAGGTCGACATGACCTATAATTATTCCTATAAATTTGATCCTTACATACTTCAACTCTGCATGATCCCAAAATCCTTAGGTCGACACCACATAGCAAGACTAGTGAAGCAATAACTGAATGAACCAACTATTCATTCACAAATTGACACACAGACCACCAAAAAACTTGTCACTTAGAGAGCACATACTTTTGGCATTTATAAACACTTCCTCAAAACTGCATATCATAATATTCATCCATGGTGGAATGCAGGGCATTCCAATATGCACTATATTACTAATAACACTATCATTACAGAGACCAATACTCTGTCAAAATTATCTTCAACTACAGAAGACATAAAACCTTAAAACTTTGGATTTGAACACCTTCAATACACATCATCAACACCTTAAAACCTCATGACAAGATATTGCATAGCAGAGAAATGTGGAACACAAAATTGGTTCACTTTTGCACTGAAATTGCACTTTGAGACCTAGCCAATTATCCACACCATTTGGACTTATCTGTGCCAACACTTTTACATTTCTATAATGGGTTGGAATTAATGAAAACACCATACACATCCAAACATAATCATACTCATGTTTCCAATAGAAATGACGAGAAAAAGGAAGAGATAACCAACTTATGGTAAGTCTAGCCTCTCACAAGCTCGTCATGAATAAAAACCTACACACATAGAAACAAAAAAATATTGGGGTTGATTTTTGGGGATTTTCTTAGTAAAACCCTTGCTTTGGTGTTCACACCTCCATGAATAACTAGATAGACCATAATGTAGAAATGATGATAAAGAAAGTAATAGACAAAAATATATATAGAAATTCAAAGACAACAATATACTAACTATAAAGATGATAATGCTGTGAGATAAAGATTACCCTCCCTACTACAGGCTTGGAGAAGTTGAGAGGAAGAGTGAGAGATCCAAGGATGTAAGACAATTGTGCAAGAGTTATGTAGAGCTTGAAACTTGCAAGAATAACGATGTAGAGAGAATGGAAGTGCTAAGAAGAGAAGAGTGAGCAAGAATGAAGTGGAAGAATGAGAGTGAAGTGAGTAGAATATGATTAGAGTTGAATGGAATGAGAGTGTAGGTTCAAAAATGGAGGTTTGGAGGAAAAAGAGTCATTTTTAGATGGGTTTGCAATCGTAGGGGGCGTTACACTTGAAGGTGACAGGAAATGTAACGTCCCAACATCCACTAACTTGAGAATTTGTCAGGGATGTTCGCGTGGCACACAGACGTCTACGCAGCGTGAAAGTGTTCTAGTCAAAATTCCCCCATTGACAAAAAATGACAAGGTACATATGAGAATAAAGGCTTAGGGCGACGAGATTTAGCATTATCGATTTATAAGGCTAAAGTAAGGGTGGTGTTATGGGAAATTGCACTAGGGTGCAATTTTATGCCATAACATCCTATTAACATTAATTATTCACATTATTATTATTATCATTATCTATTATTATTAATTTAATTGAATAATATTCTATTATGGAATTAACATAAGACAATTAGATCTATTATTAACCATTTAATTAAATAATATTTTATTATTTAATTAATATGAGCTAATTATTCAATGTTTAATATTTAGTTGAATAATAGTTATTATTTAATTAACATGAGCTAATTATCCATTTTTAATAAATTAATGAATCCATAATTATCTTCTCACAAGTTAACTCATTAAACAATTTAGCAACTTCCTTATTGATACATTCATTAAATAAATTAAATACTTCATTATTATCTTCTCACAAGTTAACTCACTCTTCAAATCAATAGCTTCCTCATTGATTTTTTGATTTAGTAATTTAATAAATTTTATTTATCTTCTCATGAGTTTAAAATAGAAATTTCCCTTATCAATTCTAGTTAATTCTACAACTAGTTGAGTTATCTCTTGTTGCTTGATCAAATCTCCACCATTCATCCAATGTTTTGAAAATCTATAAATTCATCCTTTAATTCATCATTCATAACCATAAATCTCTAAGAAAAATAAATTATCTTTTTCATTATTAAAATATAATTAATGTTATGCTACTGAATTGAGCATCCACATCAATTTGAGGTTTGGGGTTACATTTGAAAATAAGATTTTAATTTTATCTTTTATTCTTATTTTATGGTTTCAAATTTTTATTACACACACTAACATAGGGTATTTGGAGATTATTCAATATAGATGTGTATTCTTGTTAATGAATCTAGAATCCTTGAAAGACATGTTCATCATTTGATGTCCCTAAAGAATAATCAAGATCACAATGATATTATTCTAGTATTTGTAAACCTTGATCATGAGGGAGAATAAAATATCTAAGTTCCCCTTGTCTTGTGTTTTATGGTACCTATTACTAGCATCTTTGTTGTTAGCAAGATTGATCCCTAAGGGTAAATCTTTTTTAATTAAATTAATGAAATACATTATCAAAAAATATTAAAAAAATAAAATTAAAGAGGGGACAAGTTTTTGGATGGAAACATCAAGAGTCAATAAGAAAACAAGATAATAATATTAATATCCACAACACACTAAAATTAGCTCATGTAATAGTAAAAATATAATGAGAATAAGATTCAAGGAATGCAAGAACAACTTGACCAAACCCAAAAGAGAATAAAAAAGGCATAAATCTATGGAGAGAGTTATATGAGCCTTTTAAGAGGTAAAATAAGCACCCCTAATATCATAGTAAGGAGGTAATTTAAAATCAAAATGATCATTAGTTTTAGGCTCCATCCAACAAGTCTAAAAAATATGATGCACCAATGGAATATGGTGATCCATATTTATTTTAAATATGTGTGAACTCTCAAAAGTGTACCAAAAGAACCTTCAAACTAAGGAAACTTAGTGTAACTTGAGGTTGAATTATCCCATCCTTAGTGAAGATATGTATTGTAGTAGAGATAAAGTTTCAAGGAAAGAGCTTCTAAAGGATCTAACCATTTCAACTATAGGTATGTTCTATATATCTAATATTTGATACCCTTATTTATCTATATTGCAAAAATATTCAATGCATCAATTGAAAAATTATGTGAAGGAAGTTTGTCCATGTCAATGCCTAAAAGGCATGTTAGAGTAGGATATTTTGTTTACCAACCATAGTAGATCACTCATTGTAATAGTTGATGCTTGATATAGGAGTTTGAAGAAATCAATCAAAGTATTGGCCATCCTTAAAATCATATGTATTATAGTTACCATTGAAAGCTCACAATGGTAATAAGTGGGCCACTGTTGAATTTAGTAATATTGATATCTTTAGGAACACATATTTTAGCATGAATATGCTTGTATAATATGGAAATGAGCACTCTTTCAATTTAATTTTAGTTAGCATTTCTAAGACAAGGCCTCCCAGTTCTAGCCCCATAGGGAAGAGTTGTTGTGATAAGTTATTGAAAATGAATCTTAGTTTGGCTATCCTCAAACTAAATCCAAAAGCATTGTTTCACAAGAGTGGTCAAGGAAACATAGGTCTTTGCTTACTCTTGATTAAGCAATTGACAACAAATTGGAGTGTGACCTTGAAGAAAGGACTCCTAGATTTATTTATGATGAGACGATTGTGAGGAAAACTTATTTGAAAGTATACTTTGAAGTGCTGAAAACAATACCTTTTGCTTTCTCAATATTTACCTAAAGACCATACATGTGACGAAAGAATTTTAAGATATATAGCTATCTTTGGAGACCTTCCTTTGAGTGAGACGTCAATATGATATTTTAAAAATATATTGTTGGTAACGCGCACAAAAGTGGGTGAGAAAAACAAGGTTTGAAGCACCATTAGGGTTCAATAGGGTTATTCACTTTCCCCTACTCTTTTGGTTTATATATAGATGAGCTTCAATAAATCAATTCAAGTTGCTGGGATACAAATGATTGCTTATAGTACAAAGTTTGTGTTGTTATTCTTCTATTTATAAATGTGCCTTTCTACCACCTGTCTTTTTTTGTAAATGTTGTCTTATTATCTTCTTAGCTAGTTAAACAGATAAATATGACTTATTCATATAAAATGACATCATATTATGTGTCTTTTTACTACTCGTCTTTTTTGTGAATGTTGTACTATTATCTTTTCAGTTACTTAAAAAGTTAAACATGACTTATTCATCAAAAAATGACAAATAAAAGAATAACAACACAAACTTTGTAGAATAAGCAATCATTTGCACTCAAAAAAATTGAATTGATTTACTGAAGCTCTTTTATACATATAAACTACAAAGAGTAAGGAAAAGTCAACAACCCTACTAAACCCTATTGATACTTCAAACTCTCTTTGTCTCACCCACTTTTGTACACTTTACCAACAATAGATTTTTAAAATATCATAACCAATATTATCACTAATTCAAAAACACTCAAAATCCTTAACACATAAAAAAACATTTTAAAACCTTTAAAAAAATCTTGAAAGCAACAATACACTTTTCACTTTCTTGCCTTATAAAGAATAAAAAGGGGTGAAGAATTAATAAAATCCCATATGTTTTAATATTTATTTGAACTTTCTCTATACATAAAATCAAAAAAATTATATCACATAATTGAATTGAATTGAATTGAGTGTATATAGCACATAATCCATTTGCAATAAGAGACAAATCGGCACATCTTGCGATTAATATAAAGTAATAATCATATTGCTCTTATTATTATTAATTTTAATTTCACACGCTTCTTATAAACAATGATTTTTTGCTCGTACAAGACTTAGATTATTTACGCGGTCCTCCATAAGGCATGACTAAAATCAATTTAATCCTATTTCACCAAATTTATAATGTTTAATACGTTTTGTTGAGGTTATTGGAAGACATCACTATATATATAGATATTTTGAATGATGTAATTAATTGAAATAATAAATGATTGTGTTCAAATTGATATAGGAGGGATTAGGTTTTGTATCTTGGAATGACGTTTATTTGATGTTATGTTATGATAAAAGTTTGAAATTGAGAGTTCGAGATTGGATTATAGATGAAAAATGATACTATTATTGTTATTTTCTATTCATGTACTTGCTTTTGAGATGAGTCATTAAGCTAAATCTTCATTGTTATTTTGTCTGATTGCATTTGTCAGCAGAGTGTTGTGTTGACAAATGTTGTATTTCTAAATCTTCATGTATCTTGCTATCAGAAAGTGAGTCTCTTCACCAGGTACTTGTAATTTGTCTATTGCCTTGGGGTTGTGCACCTTAGTACTGCAAGTCCTTTATATCTTGCCCTAAGGTTGTGTGCCTTAGCTTGCAAGTCCTTCCAGGAGTAGTGTGCTTCCTTAGGCAGTTAGCCTTAAAACAAATTGTAATTCTATAAGTAGTGAGCTTCCTATATTGAGAGATTTCTCTCTGTGGTTTTTCCCTCATTGGATTTTCCACATAAATCTGGAGTTATCTTGTGCATGTGTGTTCATGTTCCATTGTTATGACATGGGATATAAAAATGTGTATCTAAAGACGTATTGTTGGTAACCTTTTTTCTCATCTTTCATTTTTTTACATACCATGATTTCTAATGTAATCATACCACCATAAATTGTGTCATTTATTCTTGATTGTATGCAAATATTTTCTTCATTGTCATGTTGTTTTGATATCTTTATGTTTAACATTGACATCTCATGCACTAGTTATATCCTAATGTATTTGATGTTTTTCATGGCTAGGCTTAAAAGGATCCTCCTTATCTTGTTGAGGTACTATGAGTCTACTTCATTTACCATCAATGAACTCTCCTATTGCATCACTTTCTTGTCAATAAAATCTTGAATTTTATGCATACGTGTGACATACCTAATTGTAGTGTTCCCATGTATCCTGGTATAATCACAAAAATATATAGCAACATAGTTTTTAAATACATATTTGGATCTAACAATTTGCTTGATCAAAGGTAGAGTGATGTTCATGTTTGTTGTAAAGTTGTGTTAGCACTCTATAAGTAAGATACTCCAATATAGTGAAGTTGTGAAATCCTTTAGTTTGCCTTAGATATTTTGATCATTAAATGTATTGATAGCATTATCATGAAAAACAATCTCATGTGAGATAAGGGGATAAACATATATGGCATATTTATAATCATTTTTAGTATATTACCTAAAATATGATGCATGTTGTTCCTTAGCAAATTCATTATGTAGATCTTAAATTAATGTATCATTTGGAAGCATAGGTGTACCTATAATATTTCCTAATGATTAATTGCTAGATGTTTGAGAAGTAGAAGCATATATAGAGCACACTATAGGGTGATTGTTGAAATATTTAGTAAAGGTGAAAGACTTGTCAATGAATATATTATAAGAATGAGACATATCAATCCATAATAAAGTCTCATTATTTAAAATTTCTCTAAATCTATACATTAGAAACACATCATGTAAGTAAACATAATAAAAGAAGATAAAATATTTAGCATATTAGCACACAATTATATCTCATCTAAAACTATCAATCATGGTATATGAAAATATATATGCTATAAAGAATATGATCCAAAACATCATGAAAATTGAGACATTAGAAACATGTGTATCATGATTAGTATCATTTACAACACATGACAATGAAAGTAAAGCACCGTCATCAAGAAAACAAGCATCACGAAGATCCTAATTAGACAAATAAATGAGAGATAAGGAATTAATATCATGATGTAGGAGCATCCTAGGTATAAGAACAATCTTGCATCACCCAAAAATATTTTTATTTTACTATTTTTGTTTGTAAGCTTTTAATAACTATCCAATCATCATATAAGTACCACACTTCTAACCACATTACATTCTAGTTACATGTTTCTTCTCATCATTTGTAACACACCTCAAAAGAGGTTAGCATTTTTTCACTTATTCTAAGAAGAAAACAATACATATCCTATATTATGCATGTAATTAACCATAATAATATTTAAATTAGTACATCATATTAGTATAAAAGATTCACAAGTACATATCAAGTACTAACAATGAAGATAACACCAATACAAAATTCAGATCTACAATAAGTCAACTTGATGCAGAGGAAAGACAAAGCTTAATAAAACTTCACTGTCTCAAAGCATTTCCTTAAGAACTTCATAGGCAACAACATATGGGGCATCTTAGTGCACCTTGTCACAATTTATGGCTTGGTCTTTAGGGTATTCATAGGAAGGAAACGCCAAATCATTCCCTTACACCTTGCATACAAAGTGCTTTCAAGGAGGTTTCAATGTCTACACACACCCAAAAGGTTCACACTTGACTGGTCACAGTTTGAGGGCTTCAATGTCTCATGCAAACTACTTGGGACAGTCATGAAATTTTGTCATATAATGCCAATATTAATATACAACAAATTTACTAGGTCATTAGGACCTTCTAAGACCCCTTCCCAACAAAGAATATGCACAAACAACACTTTTAGACTTGGATTTGTTCAACCTTCAATTGCTGCCCCAACACTGTCATACACAGTCCTTATAGGACAATCATCACACTTTATCAAATAATTGCCAAGAAGACACAAAAAATCTTTGAACAGGTCTGTAAGACCCTCCTACATGCTTTCCACACCTTCTCCAAACACAAAACACAACAAATCTTGCATTGATAGCACACAAACTGCCTTTCATAAACTTCACAGTTTGATACATTCAGAATATCAGACTTGTAAACCTTTGGAAGCATGTGCAAACTTCAAGATGGGCCCTTTCAAGCTTGGAACAAGGTAAAGTACATAAAAATAGGCCTTTCCACCCATTTTGGTGGTTTTCCACCAGTGGAGGGCCAAATTACATCTTATTTTCCCCTCTTGGGTTACCCTAAGTAGGGTTTTGACAACTTTAAGAAAAACTTCAATATCTTGCAAAATACTTGATGAAATTCAATGCCACAAAATAAAAAAGAAAGAGGATTCACATGCCCATGTAGTACAATTAGTTTCAAATCACTAAATGGGCCACAAAGGTTGTACAAGAAAAGAAGAATAGACTAAAATGTTAGAAAAACTTAGAAAAAGCTTGCTTTCATTAACTCAAATCTACAATATCAGTTCTCCAACCAATTATTCGACTTTGGAAGGTGTATACATGCATTTACAACCAATCCCAAATCCTTGAAATGGTTTCTTGCTTTGTTTGTAACTGTTTCTTGATTTTTGACACTTTTCCAAAGTTGCATGACAACTTTTAGCAACATTTGGCAACTTTTCACTTTTTAAACAAAAACCCAATTAATCACTCCAAAATAAATTCATAAGATTCCAAATGGTCATAAATGACCTTATTGGACACCAAAAAACAAAAACAACCTACAACTCAAACATAACAAAAATTAAGCTAAATGAGGCTCTTGATGCCCTTGCACCATACACCGAAGGGGAAGAAAAACTCAAGTCCCACTTGAGTGCAGGTCTACAACAGTATATCCATGTTTGATAATATCATATTCAAACATCCAAGTAGCATCTTCCATAAGAACACCTCTCCATTTGACCAAGTACTGAAGATATGTTGTGTTTCTTGTCTTCTTGAGTTCCTTTGTATCAAGGATGCACTCCAACTCCATAGGTTTGCTAGGAGGAAGGTCTTGGATCAATTCATCATCTGCAAATGCTTGGGAACCTACTTCACTACCTACAACAACATCCCCTTTGAAAGGGTACAAGTCAGATACATTAAATATAGGTGAAATGGCAATCCCACTTGATAATTCAATCTCATATGCATTGGGACCAAACTTGTGAACAACCCTGCATGGACCAATTTTCTTCATCTACAATTTGGAGTATTGTCCCTTAGGAAATCTCTTCTTTCTGAGATGGGCTAGAACCATATCCCCGACCTTAAAATTGACTTCTCTCTTCTTCATATTAGCTTGTTGTTTGTATTTGTCCATACTTCTTTGTAGGTGATCCTTGAATTGTTGGTGAATCTCCTTCATAGCCACAACAAATTGCTCACCCTCAACACTCATCCTCTCCATTCCACTGATATCCCTCAATTCAAAGACTCCTCTAGGCTGCAAACCATAAACAGTTTCAAAAGGACTCTTACCCACACTTCTATTCACTAAATCATTATATGCAAATTCTGTCTGAGGCAAGATTAGATCCCATTGAGTAGAATTCTCTTTTTTAAGACATATTAAGATGTTACCAAGGCTCATATTAACCACTTCGGTCTACCCATCAGTTTAAGTGTGATAGGCATAACTAAAACTAAGGTTAGTGCCAAGTTTCTTCCACAAAGTTCTCCAAAAATTCCCAACAAATTTACTAACTCTATCTAAAACAATACTCAAAGGCAAACCATGAATCCTTACCACTTATTTGAAGAAAAAACCTGCAACATAAGATGCATCCTTTGTGCTCTTGCATGGGATGAAATGTGCCATCTTGGAGAACCGGTCTACTACAACATAGATGGAATCAAAACCTCTAGGTGTTTTTGGTAAACCCATTACAAAATCCCTAATGATAGAATCCCAAGGCCTATTTGGAATAGGAAGAGGCTGATACAAACTTTAATTTGTGCTACTCCCTTTTTCCTTTTGACAAATAACACATTTCTCAACAAATTTCCTTACATCAGTTTGCATTTTAGGCCAAAAATAGTGTCTTCTTAGGTGCTCCAGGGTCTTATCAAGACCAAATGACCTGCAAGACTACCACTATGCTTCTCTTTTATTAAATTATCTCTCATTGAACATTTAGGGACACAAAGTTGTGCTCCCTTAAACAATAAACCATCTTGAATCAGAAAATCAACCCACTTATCATTATTGCTGCTACAAGGCTGCTTACAATATGCATATATTTCTTTGAAATCTGCATCTTCAATATACATACCATTCAAGGATTCAACTCCCATGCTTTGCAATTGAATTTCCTACACTATTAGAGACCTTCTACTCAAAGCATTTGCTACTTTATTGGACTGCCCCTTCTTGTATTTAATGGTGAAAGTAAAACCTTGCAAATATTCCACCCATTTAACATGCCTATGACCGAGTTTCTCTTGACTATTAAAAATTGGAGGGCATGGTTATCAGTATAGATTGTGAACTCTTTGGGAAGTAGGTAATGTCTCCACTTTTTCAAAGACTAAACCAAAGCATACATCTCTAGGTCATAACAAGAGTATTTCTTCTTAGCCTCATTGATTTTTTCACTAAAGAAGGCTATGGGTCTACCCTCTTGGCTCAACACCGCTCCTATGGAATAGCCACTTGCATCACACTCAATAGTAAACACCTTATTGAAATTTGGTAAGGCTAATATAGGCTGCTTTGCTACCCTCTTTTTCAAATATTCAAAGCTCTTTTCAGCTTCACTAGTCCAAACAAAATTTTTCCTCTTATCCCCCTTTATGGTATCAATGATTGGAGCACAAACATGACTAAAACCCTTAATAAACTTCCTATTAAAACTTTCCAAACCATGGAAACTTCTTACCTCAACAACTGATTTGGGTGGAGGCCAACTTAGAATAGCTTCAACCTTGCTTGGATCCATTTTCAAGATGCCTTTTGTAACCACAAAACCAAGATATGCCAATTTTGTCTTCATAAACTCACATTTCTTCAAATTAATCATTAGTTTCTCTTCATTAAACCTTCTTAAAACCAAATCCAAATGGTGCAAATTCTCTTCCTTAGTTTTACTAAAAACAAGAATGTCATCAAGATAAACCACTACAAACTTACCAATAAAAGGCTTGAGAACTTCATTCATCAACCTCATGAAGGTGCTGGGTGCATTTTTGAGACCAAAAGGAATTACAAGACACTCATAAAGCCCTTCATTTGTCTTAATTTTTTTCTTCCATTCATCCCTTGGTCTGATCCTGATTTGGTGATACCCACTCTTGAGGTCTATTTGGGAAAAGTAGCATGCTCCACCTAGACAATCCATCAAGTCTTCCATCTGTGGAATGGGAAATCTATATTCGATTGTAATATTATTGATGGCCCTAGAATTAGTGCACATCCTCCATTCACCTCCCTTCTTTGGTGCTAGGATAGTGGGAACCGAACAAGGACTAAGACTTTCTTTGATTAGCCCCTTATTAAACAATTCTTTGACTTGTCTCTTAATCTCCTCATTCTGCTATGGTGTCATCTTAAATGTTACCTTATTAGGAAAACTAGCCCCTAGTATGAAATAAATGTGGTGATTAATATCCCTCATAGGAGGAAAGGTGTTGGGGAGTTCATCCACTACTATAACAACATGTTTCTTTAGTAAGTTTTGAATTTCAAAAGGCAACTCTTCTTTCTTTTCTACTGTCACAACAGACCTAGTCTTGACTATGATGGAAAAACCAATATTCTCCTCTTCCATGGCCTTTATGAATTCATTATCTCCTACCAACATCACATTGGATTCCACTTGTGGTGTTTTATCCTCATCTTTCAATGGTGTTAAAGTATATGATTCTCCATCTTTCTCTATGACATATGTGTTATTTCTACCACCATGTTTGGAATTTCTATCATATTGCCATGGTCTACCAAGAAGCACATGAAAAACATCCATAGGGATGATGTCTCACAAGACCTTATCCTTATAACCCCCCTATATAGAATTCTACCTAAGTTTTTTCATTCACTAACACTTGCTTCCCTTTGTTTAACCAAGAAACTTTGTGTGGAGTGCATGAGGTAATCTTTTCAACTTTAACTTCTCTACCATTTCAACTTAAACCAAATTATCAATACTTCCAGAATCAATGATAACTTTACAACATTTACCTTGAAATTTGCATGTAGTCCTGAAAAGTTACTTTCGTTGAGGTGGTTCCTTCTCCATGGGTACTTTGATCAAGGTTCTTCTCATCAATAAGGACTCTCTAACTTCTGGTTCTACATTTTGTGATGGTGAATTAACACTTTCAGCATCATCTCCACCTTGTGCAATCTGATTTCTCCTCTCACCTTTAAAAGAAGTAGATGGATGCTCCTTAGGGAACTGCCATGCTTGATGACCTATAAATTTATTGCATTTGTAACACTTTCCAGTGAATCCACTTGAGCCTCCTCTATTGCTAAATCTACCTCTAAAATTTGGTCTTCTTCCTCTAAAGCCGCCCCTTGAATCCGATGTTTGTTCTTGTGAGTTACTTGTCTCTCCTTGAGACCTTTGGGACTGTCCTCTACCAGCAAAAGTTCCTCTTCCTCTAAATTTTTTCCTTCCCTTACCTCTACCTTTCTTTTCTTGTCATCTTTTCAACTTGTCTTCAGCCTTTATGCCCAACTAATAGCACTCTTCTAGAGTTCTTGGGCTTGTGAGACTTAGTTCATCTTGTAGGCTATACTTTAGCTCATTCAAATACCTTGCAACTTTGTCAACATATTCTTCCATATGGCCCGATCTTATGCTTAGTTTGTAGAACTTTTTTGTGTAGGTCTTCACATCCATGTATTTTTGCTTCAAATTTTGCAACCTTCTATATACCCGAGTAGCATAATCACTAGGTAGGAATTTACCTTTCAATTTTGCAACCATTCTATCCCAAGATGTAATTTTTGCTTTGCCTTTCTTTTTCCTCTCTTCTTGTACATAATCCCACCATAGGGATGCATGTCCTTTTAGTTTTTTTCTTTCCAAATTCACTTGTTGTCCCTCAGGTATCTCTTCAAACTCAAAATACTTATCTAATTCTCCTATCCAATCTAGGAGTTCTTCTCCATTCAAACTTCTTGAATGTATTGGAAGTTCTACTTTTACCTTGGAACCATCATTCTTAACCGCCTTTAGCAATCTATCCAACCTCTTCTCTTCAACACCTATTTCTTCTTCTTCTTGGTCACTCAAATCTCCTATGACCACTCCTATTCTCTGGTTGGTCTCAACTGATGTGAGTCTTGCATCAAGGCTGTCCTTTATGACTCTCAATTCTGGGGCAAGAGCATCTTTCACCTCTCTGATTATTCTTTCCACATTCAACTTAGGAGGCATCTTGGCCGGTCTTCAAACTCAACTTATTTATGACCTCTTATTGATCTTCCTTGCTTTGATACCAATTTAATGCAGAGGAAGGACAAAGATTAATAAAACTTGAATGTATCAAAGCATTTCCTTAAGAACTTCATAGGCAACAACATATGGGGCATCTTAGTGCACCTTGTCACAATTGATGGCTTGGTCTTTAGGGTATTCATAGGAAGGAAACACCAAAGCATTACCTTAAAAATTGCATACAAGTGCTTTCAAGGAGGGTTCAATGTCTATACATACCCAAAAGGTTCACACTTGACTGGTCACAGTTTGAGGGCTTCAATGTCTCATGCAAACTACTTGGGACAATCATGATTTTTTTTCATATAAATTTCAATCTTGATATCCAACACCTTTATCAGGTTAGTAGGACATTCTAAGACCCCTTCCCAACAAATAATATGCATAAACAACACTTTTAGACTTGGATTTGTTCAACCTTCAATTGCTACCCCAACATTGTCATACATAGTCCTTATAGGGTAGTCATCACACTTTGTCAAATAATTACCAAGAAGACACACACAATCTTTGAACAGGTTTGTAAGACCTTACTGCATGCTTTCCACACCTTCTCCAAATAAAAAACACAACAAATGTTGCATTGATAGCACACAAACTGCCTTTCATAAACTTCACAATATTGTTTGATACATTCAAAATATTAGACTTGCAAACCTTTAGAAGGACATGAAAAATTCAAGATGGGCCCCTGCAAGCTTGGAACAAGGTAAATTACATAAAAATAGGCCTTTCCACCCATTGTGGTGGTTTTCCACTGGTGGAAGGCCAAGTTACATCTTATTTTCCTCTCTCGGGTTACCCTAAGTAGGGTTTTGACAACTTTAAGAAAAACTTCAATATCTTGCAAAATACTTGATGAAATTCAATGCCACAAAAGCCAAAAGAAAGAGGATTCACATGCCCACATAGTACAATCAATTTTAGATCACTAAATGGGTAGTACATGCCGTACAAGAAAATATTGAAACATTAGAAAAACTCAAAAAAAGCTTGCTTTTATTAACTCAAAACTACAATATCAGTTCTCCAACCAACTATTCAACTTTGGAAGGTGTATGCATGCATTTACAACCAATCCCAACTCCTTGAAATGGTTTCTTTCTTTTTTTGTAACTGTTTCTTGATTTTTGACACTTTTCCAAAGTTGCATGACAAATTTTAGCAACATTTGGAACTTTTCACTTTTTAAACAAAAACCCAATTAATCACTCCAAAATGAATCCATGAGATTCCAAATAGTCATAAATGACCTTATTGGACACCAACACAAACAAACAACCTAAGACTCAAACATAACAAAAAGTAAGTTAAATGAGGCTCTTGATGCCCCTACACCACAAGTACTACAACCCTTATCAAAGATAATGAATACAATAGGTCAAGGATCCAACTTCCACATATACAAGTGGTGATATATATGTACATCATAAATATATTTGAAGGAATCTATTACACCCCAATTGTGTATTTACTATTTAATATTACTATGTGGGGTAAATGTGAATGTAATTTGAATTCTGAAGGTGAATAAATTGTGTTTACACTTTGTTATCAATGAATTATGAATGAATGCTATCTCATTTAATGATATGTGAAGAAATGAATATATGTGAAATGAATGGTTATTGAATTGATATTATAACTATGGATATTTATTGTGTGTATTGCATATTTTGTTGAACAATTGACTACCACGGGCATGTGTTAGTTGATGCAAGTATATGATCAATCCTCCAAGTGGAGGGGAAGTATCAATTAGGAGAAGGTCTTGGTCGGGTAACCAGTAACGTAACCTATCTGAGCTTACACACACTCATAGTAGTATGGTTGAGTCAAGTTATTATGATGGGAGTTGGTAAGTCATCCTTAGTTTGATGTGTCTGTATTAGTAAGGGTCTTGATTACTATTGAGTGCATTAATGGATGATGTTTATATGTTGGATTTTATGAGTTCTTCCCTATATTACTATGCTTGTAGTGATGAGTTGAACATACATGGGATATGTATATGTACACATATGCATGTCGATGATAGACCATACACATGAGGGTACATAGGTAGACGTACCTATGCATACTTATGAGTGGGTTTCTTATGCGCATGGAACTATCAAATGGACCTTACAACATATATATGTATATGTATAGATATATCGCACGTAGATACCTATCAATACGATAGTAATTGTGTATGAGTGTGGTGTGCAATCGAATGTGTATATATATATTTACATGTATCAATACACACTATGTTTGGCAAACAAACATGCCCATACAAATATATTAATATATGTACACATACGTATACATGTACATAGAGGCATATATATATATGTATGTATCTTTATATATGTACACAATCAATGTAATTGTTATTACTATGAGAATGTTAACTTGTTTGTATTCATTGTATATTGAATATATACATACTTTATTGACCTAAGATATATATATGTATATAGATATACATATATATATGTATATAGATATACATATATATATGTATATAGATATACATATATATATGTATATAGATATACATAAATATATGTATATAGATATACATATATATATGTGTGTGTTGATATACATATATATATGTATATGTAAATATATGAATATAAGCTTGGAGGTTGATTAACATATGTAATGCTTAGAGGCTGATTTATTTAAGTAAGCATAGGCCAATTGTATATAACATATACAATGCATTTAAAAGGTCGAATATAATATATACTGATAATGTTTATGGAATGAACTAAAAGCTATGCATTACATAACTAAGTCATTATGGGGAATACAACATAGTTGATGCTATGTAAATAGCATTGACTTAGTAAATTGTAATTTACTTTGGATGCGTTATCATATAGCAATGGATTAAATACCACAACAAATAAAGTGAAACACATGATAATAGGATAAGTAACACTAAGGTAAGGAAATGGTCAAAGTGCCATATATGTGCAAAGCGACACTTCATTCCTTTGTTTGCTATAAACTTAGACTTAGTCGACCTTGGGAAAGTGTTACATTTTGGAAGTAGACTGATTTAATGAGTTAAGTTGTGCCAAGATAATAGGAAGAAGGCTGATGAGGAGCTTAGAGATACTTTCATATAGTCATTTTATGTTTAAAAGACTTGTTTATTTTATTAATTAACATGACTAGCGGTAGACTATAGACTAATATATTTACTTACTTTGCTTTATGTTTGGCTAATTTGGTAGATATATTTGAGGTAACGCTTTATATTAAATGCGTTGATTTTGTGATGATATTGATGTGTTAATTATGCAATTTTAATCTTTTACTATCATAATTGGTATCCTATTCTCAAGGATTTTATTCAGGGTATTTAAATGACTAATGACTGTTGATAAAGTTAAACTCCCTGTTTAATCAAATGAAGACAATCGTGCCATTGATCGGCCGAGTTGGATGATGAATCACTAAAGTTTCAAATCAACTTCTTTTAGTTGGTTTAGGAACTTCTAGTCCTAGTGCTAATCTAGCATTTCTCTCTGTGTCTATTCTTAGTCCTATTTTAGTTCTATTTTAGTTTTATTTAAGTCTTTAGTTTAGATGCCTTGAATCTTGGCAGTTAACGCCATGTTTTGAATTCAATAAGGATATAGTTATAAATATCCATGTTTAGGATTTATAAAGGAGTTAGATAATTTTTGACTAGAATTTTGTAATGGTTGCAATACTCTATTTTGCGTCTCTATTTGATCAATTTGAATGAAGATAAGAAGTTAACTCGAATTACTATGTTAAGCGATATTAGTAGAGGAAGAGTAGGGCCCACTCAACCAAAGGAATTGATCTTGTGTGGTATTCTTCCGAGTTTATTTTATTTCTGTTCATTAATATTTGAATTTGGAATGTTAAGTTGTTTGAATCATTTTCAGGTCATTGGATGTTAAAATCTGGAATGTTAATTTTGTTTAAATTGTTCTCAGGAATTGTGTTTAAATCACTTTTAAATTTATTTCATCATGGTTAGAATGGTTTGTTAGATTTGTTGTAAGGTTTATTGAGATAATCAGATTTAGATGTTGTTTGTAGGAATTAAGTTTGGTAATTAATTGTTAAGTTTAATTGAAGCAATGATGGTAACTTATGGAAAGATGAAACTGAAATTTATTTGGAATCTGTTCATAGAAATTAGTATTTATGCTTTCTAGATTAATCATTATTTCCTTGCACTTTATTTTTATTCTTTAAAATAACATTTATTTTCCAAAAAATCTTAAGATAGATTTCTTTTGAAGTAAATTAGAATTAAATTTGGATTTTGAATTCTAGATTAAGAATTAAGATAAATATTAGTCTTTTCCATGAATCGGTCTCAATCAAGTCAAATGAAGTCAGAAATAAGTCGACATAACTTTAAATTAGGAAATAAGATAGAATTGATCCTTAGGAATTAGTCGTTGAAGTTCAGCTCCTGAGAGCTCCTAAAATCTCCTAAAGGAGTCAAACCGACACCTGAAGTCACTATTTATAGTGCAAAACCCCCCAAAAATCTGTGACAAACATCCTTATTGCATATAGCTTTGAGACACGCTCGGTTCGATAATTAATTGACTAAATGATACAAGTTGTGAAATCAACAACCTTGCCCATCAAAGGTTGCTTGCTTGGTGCCATATTATGAAGTTTAAAATGTTGTAGAAGTCCATTTTGGAAATAAATTAACTGTCACCATTTAATCATGTGCAGATTGAAATAGTCTTATGTTGCTGTCAAAACATAGAGGTTGACCTGTAGCTTCTTGTGTTGAGTAAACTCTTTGATTGCTGCCACCTTTTTTCCAAGTGAAGTGAGTCAACTAGCATGAATGCTGCTTTCAATTTACATGCATTTTTCATAGGCTGTGAAGTCTCCTTTCTGCTGCATAAATAGAGAGGCATCCTCTCTCATTTGAGGCGTTCTATTCCATACTATTATACACTTCTATTCTGCACTTTTATGCAATATTGTTATGCTAATTTTTGTGAGAGCCTTGAGTGTTTTGTGAGGAACTTTATTGTTTGAGTTATACTTGAGAGAAGCATATTATCAACTTGTGAGAGAGGTTTTATTAAGGTATTTCTTATGAGGTCAAAGAGAAGCTAGTGGGTTGCTATTGGAAAGTTGTGCAACAAATCAATCAATTGGATAAGTGTATTGCAGGCATGGAGATACATATTCCTTTATTTGTCTTTGTTTATGAAAGATTGATTCTTGAGTGCTTTATTTGATGTATTGAGATTACTTGCATTGAGAAAATATAGCATTTTATTTGAAAGGAAAATAGAATTAGCTGTTTATGTTGTTTTGCGAAGTGCTTGTAATTACTCCATGATAGGAGGAATTATTTTTCATAGGTATTAATATACTAGATATGATTAAACAAGGGTATCTTAAGGGTTACTCATAGCTAAGATATTTAATTATACTAGATACCTAGTGGGATACTCCTGGGATTGTTTGTCCATTGAAGGGAGGGAACTTGTACATATGCTTTGTGAGTAGAAATACCATATAGTTTGTGGGAAATGGGATAGGTTAATTTTGGGGTTAAATATCGCCCATTGGAGGGATTACCTATGCATAGATTATAGAGGCCTTAAGTAAAATCAAGCTTAAGTAGTGTAAGTGAATAAAATGACCATCACTCAAAGTACCGAGTGAGAACAATTTGGCCAAAGTAGTGTGATTTCCTTTGGCTCCACTGTCAATTCATTGTGTCCATGTAGTGGATGCTAGTTCTAGATTGTAGGGTTACAAGTTCTAGTCATGTAGGGCACAACACTAAGCTCAGTGTGGTTGTCATACGAGGTTACTCCACCAATCTCTTCATCAAAGGGTAGGGCCATCTATCTTATGATAGATGTGTGGGTGACTGCATATGAGTTCGTGGTTGGAAAAAAGTGTTTGAGTAATGCTTCTCCTCAGTAGGTGACAAAAGACCAAGGTTTTGAAAGGAGGATCCTGGACCATCAATATCTATTGCTTTGAAGCTTAGTTGAGCTATGTATGTACTTGTACACATTCTTGGAATATTGTAATTTATGAAATTATTATATTGAAATGGAATCCTTGTTGTATATTGTTATGACATCTATGTTCATTTGTACTCAATAAATAAAATAAGTTTTTTATTGCAATGGCTTGTTACATAGTTTATTTACTCACAAAGTGAAAAACTAGGAAAAATTACTTCAGTGAACGGTTGACATGTTACATGTGGTATCAGAGCTACCGGGTTTAGCTATGGAACCTATGAGATCATCATACTTTTTGTCACGTTATCTAATGTTTGGAAATTCTTGTGCCAGGATGGTGCATCTTAGGTTAATGGCTAGAAAGTCAGTAATCAGAAACGAGCGCTACCTCAAGGCCAAGAAGGAAAGAGAAGCCATCATTAGAATAATTGAGGGTACTAACTACAAAAAATCCATCTGGTTAAGTGACACTGAAACCTTCAGTCACACACTTTCTTGAATCAGTGATGTGAAGAGAAAGATGAAGATGGAATACAAGTACAATTACCTAATTTCTGTCTCACTAGAGAAGTCTAAATCTTTATCACTTTTTAGGGATATGCCCTCGGAAGGATGCATCATTCCAACATTTATCTTTAGGGACCCTAGAGCTCTTCCAATGGTGGAAGTAATTGTAATTTCCTTGAGTAATGAGTCTGAGGGTTATGTACCTCACTCAAATGATAAATCTGAAGGCTATTATCCATTCTAGGATAGGTATGAACAAATGAGAGATGAGCAACAATCTTAATTTGTAGGATATACTCCATTAAGTTGTGTTAGAGAGTGAATCCAAGGGATACTCTCCACTCGACTATCTCAATAGTCACTCCATGTAATCAAAGAATATTGAAATCCTTGAAAAATGAATAAAACCATGTGTTTATTGAAAGGTGTGCTTAAGTCTTATGTGGAATTCTTTATGTGCGGTTGATAGATCATTTTAATGTTTTCCATAAGATAGTTGATAACTTGATTAAAACTAACATGGAGTGAATTTTTTGAAATCTTCCATAAGAGATGGTTTCCCCAACTCTATTTTTGGCCAGAAACTCATGGATTTTTAGAGTCTGATACAAGGTGATATGATGATCAATGAGTATTGAGAGAAGTTTACCCACATGATACGTTATGTTCCTATGTATTAGAAAGATGAACTCTTTCACATAAGAAAGTTTATCATGGGACATAATAGTTAGATCAGAGGAGAGGTAGATGTGCACAATCCAACAACTATGGATCCTATGTATGAGAAAGTGGTTAAACAAGAGCAAAAGCTCAAGGTTATCTCCATCCATCAAGAAAATAGAAATTGTAAGAAGATTGTGAGAGTTCAAGACAAACCTACTCCAAAGGAGGTGGAAGTTATGAAAAATGTACCCAAGCAAGGGGAAAAATGATCTCGTAATGGTGGAAAAGAATAAAAAATGGAATGTAAGAGGAATGGTTCTAGTGGTGGGAATACCAACAATGCTGGTGGAAACACTAGTAAATCTGGAGAACCCACAAGGAAGAGAGGACCAAATATTGGATTTTTTAGATGTGGAGGAGACCACTATGCTAAAGAATGTCCCAATAAGGTTTCTAGGTCACGATCTTATGGTAATCCACTACCTACCCAGTAAGCGATGTTCCAACAAAAGATACATGCAGCCGTGGACAATCGCCAGGTGGAGTATCAAGCGACTCCAATTGAAACTCTAGGTCTTTGTTTGGCTTACCCATTTTTGTACTTATAGATACTGGTGCAACTGAAAATTTCATTTCACCTAGAGTAGCTAAGTAATTATCTAGAAAGGATGGATACATGAAAACGTCTTGGGATGTAGAGTATGCAAACTAGACAAGAGCAAAGGTGGAACAATGTTTGTTCGAAGCTAGGATAGAGCTACCTTGTTTTTCTACAAAAGTAAACCTATATTTCATTCCTTTAGGATCCTATTGTTATGAAATAACTTGCACAATAGAAGAATATGATATGAAATATGCTGTAAATACTTGATAATAGCTGAGAATAACAAGCCACTTTGAGGGGGAAAACCTCCAAATATCTCCACTAAGAACACACTTCACAACTTGATGATGAAATAAGACTCACAACCTCCTATATATACCTATTTATGCCTAGGATATCATCTATACTGACTTAGAAACACCTATATCAGTCTTAAGCTGAACTAAACAACTAAATAACAATATACTAATGATAATATGACTTAATAAAGAGTTAAGATAGCCACAAGCCGACTAGTCATAACCCGATGTACAATAATATTAAGGGCGTAGCATGACCCCCTTCTTCAAAGAAGCATTGTCCTCAATGCTAATCAAGTTTGGATTCTTTTGAATGAACTCATCATCCTCCCATGTGGCATCTTCAGTTGGTAAATTCTTCCATTGGATGAGATACTCAGTGAGAGTTCTATTCCTCAACTTATTTGTGCGTTTTTGATGAATGCACTTTGGTTCCAAAATGATTCTTCCTTCTTTATCAAGCTTTGGTAGTGTTGTTTGAGTTGGAATATTATGCCCAATTACCTTCTTCAAACAGGAAACATGAAAAACTGGATGTATCTTTGTTGTTGGTGGCAACTCTAGCTTGTAGGCAACACTACCGATCTTTTGCATGATTTGGTATGGACCATAATACCTTGGAGACAAATTATTATTATTTTTTTGTTGCTTTAGTGAGATTTTCTTATAAGGCTGCAATCTCAAGAAGACCCAATCCCCAACTTCAAAACTTCTTTCACTACGATGTTGGTCTTCCTGTTGTTTCATTCAATTTTGTGCCATGGCTAAATTCTCCTTGAGTCCTAAAAGTACTTGTTGTTGATGAAGCAAGTGGTCTTCTATTGCCTGAACTCTTGGTGACACCTTTATTGATGATGTGATGGAAGGAGGATGATATCCATAAAGTGCCAAAAATGGAGACATTTTTGATGAGCTATGAAAAGAAGTGTTATACCACCATTCTGCAAGTGGTAGCCAATCTACCCATTGAGACTATTTCTCTAAAGTGAAACAACGTAGATATCCTTCCAAACACTTATTAACAACCTCAGTTTTCCCATTTGATTGAGGGTGGTATGAAGAGCTATGAGCCAATCAAATATCCAAACATGAGAATAAATCTTTCCAAAAGTGACTAGTGAAGATAAGATCACAATCACTAACAATAACCTGAGGTGTACCATGTAGTTTTTGGATATTCTCCAAAAAAGCTTTTACCACTGCACTTGCTATAAAAGAATGTGATAATGCAATGAAATGTGCATATTTAGTGAGGCGATCAACTACTACCATGATGACATTATGACCTTTATATTTGGGAATCCATGTGATGAAGTCCATGGATACCTCTTCCCAATGCTGGCTAGGAATAGATAAGGGTTGCAAGAGACCTGGTGTCTTAATTGTCTCCCCTTTATTCCTTTGACAAACCAAACATTCAACGAAATTTTTTTGAACACCACATTTTAGCCCTTCCCAAAAAAAATCTTGCTTGACTCGATGATATGTCTTCAAAAATCCTGAATGACCACCAACTGGGGACTCATGCAACTTTGTGAGAATCTTGTGTTTAAGAGTGGAATTCTTGCAAAGATACAAATGCTCTTTATACCAAAGAGTATCTCCCTTCCAACAAAACTTATCTGAACTACTACGATCACTTTTTAATTGTTCGATGAGATTACTTGTCACAACATCATTTTGCCACTCTACTTTGGCTTCCTCCACCCAATTTTCTTGTAATATTGAAAGGGAACACAATAAGGCTTCCTCTTTCTCATCCTTCCTTGAAAGTGCATCTGCTACAATATTTTCTTTCCCTTTCTTATATACAATCTCAAAGTCATATCCTAACATCTTAGTGACCCATTTTTGTTGCTCTTTAGAAGATAGTCTTTGTTCCAAAAAATATTTTAGGCTATCATGATCTATCTTAACCTTGAAATGTCTACCCACTAGATAAGGCCTCCATTGTTTAACTGCATGAAGGATTGCAAGCATTTCCTTCTCATAAATAGGTTTTAGCTGATTCTTACCCTTTAATTGACGACTCTCAAAAGAAATTGGTCGACCTTCTTGCATGAGCACTACTCTTATCCCATTTCTAGAAGCATCACATTCCACAATGAATTCCTTGGTGAAGTCAGGAGTGGCAAGCACTGGAGTTGTACACATAGCCTCCTTCAATCTCTCAAATGCTATATTAGCATACCCATTCCAATGAAAAGAATCCTTCTTCAATAGAGTGGTGAGAGGTGCTGCTGTACGACCATAATTCTTCACAAATATTCTATAGTACCTTGTCAATCCCAAGAAACCCCTCAGTTTCTTAATGGCTTTTTGAATAGGCCATTCCATGATAGCCTTAATTTTGTTAGGTTCCACCTTTACTCCTTCATGTGAAACTATGTGTCCCAAATACTCCACCTCATTAAGACCAAAAGCACACTTGGATGGCTTAGCATAGAGTTGATGATCTTCAAGTATTTGTAATGCTGATCCACATGTTGCAAATGTTCTTCCCAAGTCTTGCTGTAAATCAATATATCATCAAAGAATACTAACACAAACTTTCTCAAGAACTTCTTAAAAATGGAATTCATCAAACTTTGAAATGTAGATGGTGCATTGGTAAGACCTAATGGCATCACCAAAAATTCATAATGACCCTCGTGAGTCCGAAATTATGTCTTACAAATATCTTCCTCCTTAATCCGAATTTGGTGATAACCAGATCTAAGATCTAACTTGGTAAAATACATAGCTCCATTCAATTCATCTAGCAAATCATCAATGACTGGAATAGGAAACTTATCTTTAATGGTGTACATGTTGAGCACTCTATAATCTGGACACATGCACCAAGTATCACCCTTCTTATGTACCATCACCACAGGCGAGGAGTAAGCACTTTGGCTATGCTTGATAATTCCTACCTCTAGCATCTCCTCAACAATTTTTTCTATGTCACTCTTTTGTATATGTGGATACCTGTAAGACCTGGTGTTTGGTGGTTAGCTCTCTAGAAATAATTGTATGGCATGATCATGATCCATCTTAGGAGGAAGTCCTTTAGGCATATCTCCAAGAACAACTGAGTGATGATTAATTATAGCTTGCAAATCTGGATGAGTAGGAGCATTAGATTGAGAGACTTCTAATGAACATAGCTGGGCCACAAATCCATCCACTCCTTTCTTAAGCAAATTTTGCATTTGATGAGACCTTACCATTTGTGGGGATTTTTCCTTCAACCCCCTTCGCTCTACTACCCTTCCTTCTGATTGAAATCTCATGAATAGTTCTTGGAAGTTCATCTCAATTGTTCCCAATGTAGTAAGCCATTGTACTCCCAAAATAATATTTGTTGCACCCATGGATATCACATACATTGGCATATCAAGTTGATAATCTCCCATGGATAATTTAATGCTATGACACTTCCCTGAACAATTAATTGTACCACCATCTGCAATCAAAACCTGAAACTCTGGAGCTAGATATATAAAACAATTTAGATGAGTAGCTAACTTTTTGTTGATGAAATTATGAGTACTACACGAGTCGATCAACATTGTTACCTTTTGCTTCATTAAGAACCCCACCACCTTGAGAGTTTGTGGAGCACTGAAACCTGAGAGTGCATGAAAAGAAATGATTGGTTGAGAATCATTTGATTCCTCATTTGACTCCCTTTCATCCTCTAGTATGGGTTCCTCCTCTTCTTCCTCACTTGGTCCTTCAATATAGAACAATTTCTTTTCATTGCATTAATGTCCTCGACTGTATTTGCTATCACAATTGAAACACAACCATTTTTCTCTTTTCTCCTCAATTTGTTGTGGAGTCAACCTAGTAGGTTGTGTTGTATATCCTTTCTCTCTTGTCACATTATCCCCTTGCTTCTTAGGAATCAAATACTTCTCCTCTACTCCACGTGCTAAGATAAAAGACTCATTTATGGAGCTAAGGCTAAACATGCGTACCTCATATTGAATGTGATCCTTGAGACCCCCCAAGAATAAATCATTCAAGTTTTTCTCCGTAATTGTATCCACTCTTAAGGATAGATTTTTGAATTGCTGAATATAATCCTAAATTGATCTTGTTTGTTGAAGTTTAGCCAACTGGCTGAAGAAGTTGTCTGTCACACTATTGCTATATTGTGCTTGGAGTTCCTCCGTAAAAATTGACCATGAGACGGTGAGCCCCTTTTTCCTTCAATGAGTGCAAAGCCAACAATACCAAATGAATTGATCTAGTTCTAGATATAGGGAAGCAATCATGACCTTTTGTCCATTTGGGATTTGGTGTACTTCAAAAAAATTCTCCATTTGGTTTATCCATGTTAGAGGATCCTTGCCATTGAACTTGTGCATATCCACCTTTGGAAATAAATTCCTAGATCCCATAGGAGTACTAAAATTTGTGTCAATGTTAGCTAACCTAGAATTTTCACCTTGGTCACTTGAGAACTCCTTTCTTGGTTCAGCCATATAGGTGCTTAACATGTTTCGTATGTCCGATATATCTCCTCTTAGGTCACACATATCCATATTCATTGAGGAAATTTATTCCTTGACCTTATTTATTTCCTCATTATGAGTAATATCCTCTATTGTTGTCCCATCCTTATTAGGAGTCTTCCCCAGAGTGAACATTCTTTTTGCCCCTTGTTGCAGGCCCCGTCATGATGGGAACCACTAATTTTGAAATAAATCACACAAATGAAACTTAAATTATCTAAAAAATTTATTGTAACTTACTAGGGCCAAAATAGCTCTCACCTAGAAAAATCTCCAAGAAATAAGCATATTTGAAGCGTGGAGAGTGATATTTGTGAAAAAATTAATTTCTCAATAACTTGCTTATTTCTGCTCTAATTCCTCCAAAATTTTTATTCTAATCTCCTTTGGTATGTCTTCAAAAACCCAATAAAAATAAGTCTCTAATTCGACAATATGTGCGAGATATTCAAATTCTAAAACAATTGTGTAGAAACCCTAATTCTACAATAAGTTGCTTAATTTTGCTTCAATTCTTATGAAATCTAGAATGTCGCTTCTTTAATATGTTCTTCAAAAACCCTTTAAAAATAAGAAAAAAAATCTGAAAGATATGCTCTTCCCAAAATGGCCTCCAAAATTGAGAAAAAACCTTGCCTCTATAGTGCCAAGATCATGCTCTGATACCACTTGTTATGAAATAACTTGCACAATAGAAGAATATGATATGAAATATGCTGAAAATACTTGATAATAGCTAAGAATAACAAGCCACTTCAAGGAGGAAAACCTCCAAATATCTCCAATGAGAACACACTTCACAACTTGATGATGAAATAAGACTCACAACCTCCTATATATACCTATTTATGCCTAGGATATCACCTAGGCCGACTTAGACACACCTATATAAGTATTATGCTGACCTAAAAAACTAAATAACAATATACTAATGATAATATGACTTAATAGAGAGTTAATATAGCCACAAGCTGACTATTCATAACCTGATGTACAATAATATTAAGGGCGTAGCACCTATGATGTTATCTTAGGTATTAATTGGTTATGGAGACATAGGGCTAAGGTAGATTTCCATGATGAAACTGTAGAATTCCTAGATGATCTTGGTAACCAAGTAAAGTTTCAAGGGATACCTAGATTGGTCAAGATTCATCAAATCTCTGCAATGTAATTGTTAAGGGCTAAGAAGAAAGGGTATAAACTCTTTGCAATCAAGATAGAAGAACTTGAAGAGAACCTTGATAACTTTGGGTCATAGAAATTCCAAGAGATAGAAGATGGTGAAATGGATGAAAAAAGAATGTCAGATATGGAGAGGTATCCTATACTGATAATTTTTTTGGATGTGTTTCCAAATGAGTTACCTAGGTTGCCATCGAAAAGGATATTTGACTTCTCTATAGATATAGTTCCAGGGTCTGAACCTATTTCCAAGGTGCCATATAGGATGAAAAAAACCAAGCTAATAGAGCTTAAGGCACAATTGGATGAATTATTGTCAAAAGGGTTGATAAGACCAAGTGTGATGCCTTGGGGAGCACTAGTCATGTTTATGAAAAATAAGGATGGTACTTTGTGTTTGTACATCAATTATCGCATGCTTAACAAAGCTATGATAAAGAACAAGTATCCTTTGCCACACATTGACAATCCTTTTGATCAAATGATGGGAGCCTATATATTATCTTAGATAGATCTGAGATCTGGATACCACCAGTTGAGAATTAAGGATGAAGACATCTTTAATATTGCATTCAAAACTAGGTATGGAAACTATGAGTTTATAGTTCTACCCATCGGTTTAACAAATGCACCTGCAACATTTATGAACCTGATGAACAATGTATTTAGGGATTGCCTAGATAAATTTGTCTTGGTTTTTCTAGATGACATTCTAATTTATTCTAAGGATGAGAAAGATCATTGTAGAAATTTAGAGATATTCCTACAACTTTTAAGAGGACATAAGTTGTATGGTAAACTCTCTAAGTGTACCTTCTTTCAGAGAAGAGTGCATTATCTTGGACATGTCATCTCAACAAATGGAATCTTTATAGATCCAACCAAATAAAGGCAGTATTAGAATGGCCAATACCTAAGAATGTGTTTGAGGTAAGGAGTTTTATGGGTCTAGTGGGGTATTATAGAAAGAAAGTTACAAAATTCTCCAAGATTTCCTTTCCGATTACTTCTTTGCAGAGGAAAGGGAAAAAAATTGAATGGACAAAGAATTTTCAAGAAGGCTTTGACCTACTCAAAGATAAATTTACTACTGCACCGATCTTGAAAGTACTAGATCATGAAGGTAACTTTACTGTTATCATAGATGCATTTGGGGAGGGCTTAGGTGGTGTGTTAATGCAATATGGGAAAGTAATTGCTTACGAATCAAGAAAGTTGAAACCTTATGAGAAGAATTATGCTTCACATGATTTGGAATTAGCAATCATGGTTTACGCATTGCAAATCTAGAGGAATTACTTGTTGGGGAAACCCTTTGAGATAAAAACTGATCATCACGGGTTGAAGTATCTATTCACTAAACCTAATTTGAATGTTAGACAAATAAGATGGTTAGAGTTAATAACTGATTATGAATTCAACATCAGTTACATGAAAGAAAAGGAGAATCAGGTTGCTGATGCCTTGATTCCAAGACATCATATTGCTTCAATAGTGATGATTCAAACTGGCTTTAAAGGTCAAGTGTTGTAGAAATGCAAAGAGTATGAGTACTACTTGCAATTCAAGCAAGCACTCACTAGCAATCCACAAGATACTAGGTATGAAGGTTTTCATTTTGAACCTAATGGATTACTTAGATATAAGGGGAGAATGTATGTACTTGATGTAGATGAGTTAAGGAATTTGGTATGGAAAGAAGTACATGAAGCACCATACTCTGGACACCCTACAGTGACAAAAATGATGGTAGATGTGAAGTTATATTTTTGGAAGGGGATGAAAGGAGATGCTACTAGATTTGTAGCTAGGTGTCTTGAATTTCAAAGGGTGAAAGTAGAGCATCATCATCCTGTAGGCTTGTTATAACCACATGATATACCAGAGAGGAAGTGGCAAGTCATAAGTATGGACTTTGTGCAAGGATTGCCTATGTCAGGGAATAAGTACAATTCCATTTTTGTGGTTATAGATAAGCTTACCAAAGTAGCACACTTCATACCTCAAAATATTATTGATGGAGCACCTGTTATAGAAAGTAAATTTTTGCAAGAAGTGTTTAGGTTGCATGGGATTCCTGAGAAAATTATCTTAGATAGGGATGCACAAGTCACTTCTAGGTTTTTGCAAACCTTGTTTTCTGCAAACCTTGTTTTCTGCACTAGGGATTTAATTGAATATTGGGTCAACATATCATCCAAAAATAGATGGAAAAAATGAAAGGGTGAATCAAATATTGGAAGACCTACTTAAAATGTATTTCATGGATCAGTAGTACAATTGGGAGGACTACTTTCCTTTAGTGGAATTTGCTTACAACAATTCTTACCATTATGCGATAAAGATGGCTCCTTTCGAAGCATTATATGGTTGAAATTGTTGATCTCCTATAAGTTGGGATAAACTTGAGAATAGAGTGAGTCTTGATCCAGATATGTTGGATGAAATGGAAGAGAAAGTGAAATTTGTTAAGCAAAGGTTGGCTGAAGCTAACGACTACTAAAAAAGTTATGCTGATGCTAAAAGAGTGTACCGTAATTTTGTCGTAGGTGACAAGGTGTTGTTGAGAGTGAAACCTCACAAGATCTCGATTAAATTTGGGAAGTCTTCCAAGTTAGCCCCGTACTATGTAGAACCTTTTGAGATTCTAGAGGAAGTGAATCTGGTAGCTTACCGAATTGCGTTGCCACCAAATCTTGCCAAGATGCATAATGTCTTTCATGTGTCCTACCTAAAGAAGTATATACCGGGTGATACTCATGTGATTGATTGGAATGATTTACAGGTACAAGACCTAGGAGTGGTAACACTAAAGCCTATCAAGGTGCTTGGAACACATAATATTCACTTGCGTAACATGGAGGTTTTGCAATGCAAAGTCTAATGGGACCAGTATGTGGAAGACTCTGCCACTTGGGAGGACTATGCTGAGATTCAACAAAAGTTTCCTCATGTTTTAGATGCATTTGAGAAGACTTAAAAAACAATATGTTGTTTTTGTGTTTTTTTTTATGTTACTACATAAAATAATCAAGGACGATGATTCACAATGGGGGGAGTATGTTACACCACAATTGTGTATTTACTATTTACTATTACTATGTAGGGTAAATGTGAATGTAATTTGAATTCTAAAGGTGAATAAATTGTGTTTGCACTTTGTTATCAATGAATTATGAATGAATGTTATCTCATGTAATGATATGTGAAGAAATGAATATATGTGAAATGAATGGTTATTTCGAGCATTGAAAAACCATCTGGGTAGTCGTTGTATTTTGCAAAAAGTTGATAAACTTTGCAGAAATCAAACCAGAAAAAGGCGTATCATTTTTCACAGGAAAATTTTGCAACTTTTTTTAAAATTGCATAACTTTTGCCTCGGGTGTCAGATTTTCACAAAAAAGTACTTGTCGAAAAGCTAGAAATGAGCACTTTCTATCCACAAAGGTTTGAGTAAAAATTTCTTCTTTTTTAGATTAGATATTGCAGGTTGAATTTTCTACATTTTTTATATCTTAAATAAGTCATATCTTTCACTTTTGTAATCCATTTTTCAAAAACAAAAAAGTATTAGAAAGATATTGAAGAGTAAAAAACAACTACAAGGTTATTTTTTCATATTTTTATTTGAAAATTAATTTGTATCAAATACTGTAATTTTGGCTATTAAGAGCCTTAAAAGCATTGTAATCTAGAAAATCCTTGTAAAAGCACTAATCATAAAGTTCCAACATTGCAATATCTGGGGGGTTGATTTTTGATACTAGTGGAAAGGGGAGGTGTCTCATGTGTCTTCTTTCTTCACACTTTTATTTCTTCATCACAATCTTCTTTTTTGCTCTCATGGATGCATCTACAGTTCTAGTTTTAACTCCATATAATTATTTTGAATGGAAATCTAAGATGGTAATATATCTAAAAAGACATGGATATCATCATGTAACAATGGGGCTTGAAACTGAACCACAAGATGATGCAGAAAATATTAAATGGTTTAACAAATGTGATGAAGCTTTTGGTACTTTGTGTATGTCAATATCTCCAGGTCCACTTTTTCATATTGAGTCTGCTAAAACACTGAATGATGTATGGACAACATTGGAAAATCTCTTTGGTAAGTAGGATGAGTTAAGGGGTCATCAATTGGAGAATGAACTCATAGGGTTGAGTCCTAATTTTGACACCATACAAGAATTCTTCACAAAATTTGAAGCTGTTAGATTGCAATTGGAACAGTGTGGAATCAAGAAGGATGATAAGCAACTGATCTTGAGTATTCTTTTGTAAGCTTGGTCCTAACTATTTTTTTTCTACATTCTATGCTATAAAATGTAACCTAGGTTCCACATATAAAATGCCTTCTCTAGATGAGTTTGTTGCAGAACTCACTAGGGAGTAGGATAAATTGGTTCTAATGGGTACAATTAAACCCTCTAAGTCACATGCCTTGGTTATTAATCAAAACAAAAAGGGTCTAACAAGCAAGATAAGAGGCAAAAGAACCAAGGAGAGAAGAAGAAAGATAAAAAATATGTTACTTCAAAAGCAGATAATCAAACCTCTTCATCAAAAAGTGAACAACCTAAGAAGGAGAAGGTCAAGTGTTCTTACTGTAAGAGGCCTGGCCATGATGAACATAAATGTTTAAAGAAAAAAATTGACCACCTTTCACATCTTCTAGAAAAGAACAATATCAAGGTGCCAGATTTAGTCAAACAAAGTTCATCAGAAGGTTCTTCTAAGGACACAGACAAAAGTAAGGGGGAAGGAAAGGGAAAGGCCCTAGTTGCTGTTGCTTCACAACTAGAGTCTTGGATCATTGAATTAGGTGCTTCACACCACATGACCTCATTAGAGGATAATTTCACCTCTTTGGAGCCATGTTCTATGCCTACCATACTTATGGGTGATGACACTCCTGTTGAAGTGCATGGGAGAGGGTCTGTTGATGTGGGTGAAGGGATATTTGAGGATGTTCTTTGTGTTCCATCTTTTTCAACTAATTCCTATTTGTTTACCAGATTGATCACACTAGTTCTGGCAAGCGAGTTGAGTTCACTCCAAATATAGTGGTAATCAGTGAAATACATAATGGGTCTACAATTACCATGGGAAAAGCAGATCATCAGTCTAGACTATATCAGTTTCTCACTTTGTTCTTAAATCTCCTTTGATAGTCTTACTCACTCATGTAGATGAGGTGAGTTGTTTGTGGCATCAACAATTTGGCTTCTTGAACTATTGTTACTTGCAGTAGCTCAGTCAATAAGATATGGTTACAAGGTTTCCTTCTATTTGATTTTCTGATGGTGTTTGCCAAGGATGCATTCTTGGTAAGCATCCTGAGGAGAAATATGATAAAGGAAAAGCATGGAGGGCTACATAGCTATTGGAGTTGGTACATAGTGAATTGGTAGGACCATTTCCGCAACCATCTTTTAGCAGGGCTAGATATGTCTTGAAATTTATTGATGACTTTTATAGATACACTTGGGTTTACTTTCTCAAACAAAAGTCTGAGGTCTTTGAGCATTTTCAGGATTTCAAATCTTTTGTAGAGAAACAGTCTGGGAAGTTCATCAAGATTCTGTGTACAGATAATGGGGGTGAATATGTTAATCATCAATTTGAACAGTTTTTTGCTTCAGAAGGCATCAACATGTATCACACAGTTACATATAGTCCTCAGCAGAATGGTGTCCCAGAATGAAAGAATAGGTCCTTAAAAGAGATGGCTAATTGTATGATTCACTCCAAATATTTGGCACTTGAATATTGGGTGGAGGCCATCAACTGTTCATGTTACATCTAGAACAAAGTTCGTCACAAAGTTGTGAAGGGGGTAACTCCTTTTCAAGCTTGGACTGGTTAGAAACCCATAGTTAAGCACTTTAGAGTGTTTGGCTCTCTTGCATGGGCCCACATTCCAACAGAGAAACATAAGGCTATGGATCAGCAAAGCAAGCCTTGCATATTTTGTGGGTATCTAGATGATGTCAAAGGCTAGAGGATTCTCCATCCTACCACTCATGAGTTTTTCGTTGAGAGGAGTATTCGTTGTGAGGAGAGCCCTTCTAGTTCTTCTCTTACCACTTCTCCATCCACTATTAGATTGGAGCACATGCATCATGATGATAGTTCTTCAAAGGATATTAATCCTCCTAATCTTGATGATGAGTCTTCTTCCTCCACTTCAAATGGCGACAGTGATGATGAGGATTCACATTCTTCTCCTAGTCATCATTTAGAGGTTGATGATTCTCCTCCAAACTCTCCAACCCCTGCTCCTCTTTGAGCTTGTCAGACACTTGAGTCCTCTGGTGATTGGGTTGGTGATCCATCATATATTAGGAGAACAAGGTCACTATTTCAACAGGATCCACATCTCTTTGTTTCTTTAGCTTCTGATCCATAGTCTTTTTGAGAAGCTTCAGGTATTCCTGAGTGAGATGTTGCAATGTAGGAAGAGTTCAATTCCTTAGAGAGGAATCACACATGGGATCTAGTCCCTCTTCCTAAAGGAAGGGAACTTGTTTGATGCAAGTGGATCTATCAGAAAAAATTTGCAGTAGATGGGTTAGTTGATAAGAATAAGGATTGCTTGGTTGCAAAAGGATTCTCTTAGGTTCCTGGGATTGACTAGTCTAAGACTTTTGCACCAGTTGATAAGATGAATTCCATCTGACTTGTCCTTGCTATAACTGCAACACATTGATGGGAAGTAGATCAAATGGATGTGAAGAGTTCCTTTCTTCATGGTGACCTTTAGGAGGAAATCTACATGGAGTAGCCATAGGGGTTTGTCCATGATCCTTCACTTGTGTGCCATCTTCAGAAGTCTCTCTACAACCTTAAACAAGCTTCTCAAGCTTGGTATGCCAAGATGGAATCCTTCCTTCTAACAATTGGGTTCACTTGATGCCATTCTAATCCAAATGTCTAAATTCTGTAGTAGGATGACACTCTCACATTTCTAGTTCTATATGTCGATGAATTTTTGATCATTGGGAGTCACTCATCCACCATCAAGGTAGTGAAAACTGCTCTTCATGATAGATTTTTGATGTCAGACTTGGGTCTTTTGCATTATTTCTTGGGGATTGAGATCACTCAGTCATCTTTGGGTATCTTCCTTGGACAACCCAAGTATGCATTTGACATGCCCTCCAAATTTTGCATGGCTGATTGTAAACCTGCATCGACTACATTTTTGTCAGGGGTCAAAATTGAGGCTAAGTGTTCCTCACCTTTGGTTGATGACACTTTATACTGATAGCTTGTTGGGAGCCTCATTTATTTGACTCATATGAGACCCAAAATTTCATATGCTATGGGCATGGTCTCTCGATTCATGTAGGAGCCACATGAGTTGCATTGGAAAGTAGCTAAGAAAACCCTCCACTACATTAAAGGTACTCACAATTACGGGATTCACTATGCAATAGGTGTGGATATTGAATTGGTGGGACATACAGATTTAGATTGGGAAGGGAATTCTCAAGATCACAAGTCTACTTCTGGGTATTGCTTCTCTCTTGGTTCTGGTCCAGTTTGTTGATCGAGCAAGAAGTAGCCTACAATTTATATTTCATCTACAAAGGATGAGTATCAAGGGGAAATTAATGCCACCACTGAGGCTATTTGGCTTTAGAATATTCTCACTGAGTTTAGCATTCCATTCAAAAAGCCTACATTCATCTTTTGTGATAATCAAAGTGCAATATAGATCTCAAGGAATCTAATTCATTATCAGAGGGTGAAACAAATTGATATTTATATGCACTACATTCGGGAGTTGATTCAAGAAGGCATCATTGATCTTAAGTATTGTTCTAATTCGAAGTAGACTGCAAACATCTTCACCAAACCATTCACCGAAAGCAAGTTCCTTCATCTGTGAGCTTTGCTTGGGGTGTGACAGGTGTCTACTTTGGGAGGGGTTTCTTAGTCCTTCATTCTACTCTCTATTTAGGGGGGCTATTCCTCTTTTGGGGGGGGGGGATTCTTCTTACGGGGGATCTCTATGTACAAGGGTACCTAACATGGCTTCATTTGTCGGGACCCATCTTTTCACCCACCTAATCTATGCTTAAGGGGGGTGTCAGTGTAGGTTTTTTATTTTCCTTATGTTGGGGGTATTTATTTTTTCCTGCACATATTATTTAAGCTTGCTTAGGTTATTAGATGGGGTAATATGAGGACATGTGGCAAAATACAACTACATATGTCACTCTCTCCTACACATGGGTAGTTGAGTTACACACTCTCTTTTGGCTTGTTGTGCCACCTCTCATAACCACTATTTTGTATTTATTTGAGTAGTTTATGAGGTAGTTGGGTTTCTCACCCTCTTTTGGCTTTATGTGCCACCTCTCTCCTGTCTTCACTTGAGAAGGTTATGCCACATGTTTTGGCATTTCCCAAGTAGGTAAAACCTCCCACATTTTATGGGTAGTATGAGTTAATGTACCTCTTGGATGTACATGCCCCTATTTTTACATATATTGAGCACTCTCCTCTCACCTCCATTAGTTTGGTGATTGTTTGGTGAGAGTCACGAGAGTATTCTCAAAATTCTCTTGCTTTGTCTCTATTATTCTCCCATTTTATATTTTCTCTTCATTCTACTATTTTGATCTTTGATCATTTTTTGATTGGAGTTGCATGTGATCTATGACCAACATCAAATCCTGGCTCAATTCTCACTTCTCGAAGAATCTAACAGTTTGTTGCAAACTTAGACTTAGTCGACCTTGGGCAAGTGTTACATTTTGGAAGTAGACTAATTCAATGAGTTAAGCCGCACCAAAATAATAAGAAAAAGGTTTCTTGATTGGTGCCATATTATGAAGTTCTAAATGTTGTAGAAGTCCATTTTGGAAATAAATCAACTGTCACCATTTGATCATGTGCAGATTGAAATAGTATTATGTTGCTGTCAAAACATAGAGGTTGACCTATAGCTTCTTGTACTTAGTAAACTCTTTGATTGCTGCCACCTTTTTTCCAAGTGAAGTGAGTCAACTAGCATGGATGTTGCTGTCAATTTACCTTCCTTTTTTGTAGGGCGTGAAGTCTCCTTTTTGCTGTATAAATAGAGAGGAATCCTCTCTCATTTGAGGCGTTCTATTCCATACTATTACACACTTCTATTCCACACTTTTATGTAATCTTATTCTGCTACTTTTTGTGAGAGCCTTGAGTGTTTTGTGAGGAGATTTATTGTTTGAGTTATACTTGAGAGAAGTATATTATCAACTTTTGAGAGAGGTTTTATTGAGGTATTTCTTATGAGGTCAAAGCAAAGCTAGTGGGCCACTATTGGAAAGATGTGCAACAAATCAATCAATTGGATAAGCGTATTACAGACATGAAGATACATCTTCCTTTATTTGTCTTTTTTTATGAAATATTGATTCTTGAGTGCTTTATTTGATCTATTTAGATTACTTGCATTAGGGGAATATAGCATTTTATTTGAAAGGAAAATAGAAGCTATTTATGCTGTTTTGCGAAGTGCTTGTAATTACTCCATGACAGTAGGAATTGTTTGTCATAGGTATTAATATACTAGATATGATTAAACAAGTGTAGCTTAAGGGTTACTCATAGCTAAGATATTTAATTATACTAGATACCTAGTGGGATACTCCTCGGATTGTTTTTCCATTGAAGGGAGGGAACTTGTACATATTCTTTGTGAGTAGAAATACCATAGAGTTTGTGGAAAATGGGATAGGTTAATTCATGGGTTAAAGATTTCCCATTGGAGGGATCACCTATGCATAGATTATAGAGGCATTAAGTAAAATTGAGCTTAAGTAGTGCAAGTGAATAAAATTACCATCACTCGAAGTACTGAGTGGGAACACTTTGGCTAAAGTAGTGTGATTTCCTTTAGCTCCACTATCAGTTCACCATGTCCATGTAGTGCATGCTAGTTCTAGATTGTGGGGTTACAAGTTCTAGTCATGTAGAGCACAACACCAAGCTCAGTGTGGTTGTCATATGAGGTTACTCCACCAATCTCTTCATCGAAGGGTAGTGATATCTATCTTATGATAGATGTGTGGGGGGCCACATATGAGTCTGTGGTTGGTAGAAAAGTGCTTGAGTTAATGCTTCTCCTCCTCAGCAAGTGACAAAAGACCAAGGTTTTGAAAGGCGAATCTTGGACCATCTATATCTATTGATTTGAAGCTCGGTTGAGCTATGTATGTACCATCTATATATTGAAATGAAATCCTTGTTGTATATTGTTATGGCATCTATGTTCATTTGTACTCAATAATTTTATTTTTTTTAATTTCAATCGCTTGTTACATAGTTTATTTACTCGCAAAGTGAAAACTCAGGAAAAATTACTTCAGTGAATGATTGGCATGCTACAAAGTCCAAGCTCAATTCTAAAAGCTAATCCCTTCAAGCTCTAGTTGTTGATGGGGTTAGGTAATTAACCCATAATGAAGATGTTCCTTTTCTCCCCAACCATTAGTCTTGGGAAAAAAGTATTCAACTAGTAATATGAGAGTGTATAATTACCAAATATATTAGTGATTAAACCTTTTAGTTAATCCATTTAATCTTACATAGATCTCCATACAATATTTTACACAAAAAAGCATACCAAGTCACTCAAACCATTACAAAAATTCACAACATATCATTAAATAATTCAAAATACATATATTAAATCCATGTCATATAAGAGAATATCACAACAATAATGACATCCACATAAGAAAAATCACACATTGATTCCAAAAATGTGACACACACACACTTGGTCCCCAAAAACCATCAAGATGCATCTCTCAATCAATAGAAAATTACTACCACATATAAGAGAAGGAGGTCATCTATACCAACAAAGATCACCCCTATTAGAAGATATAAATAAAATGCACACCAATATAATGGGCCATAAGAATTATCCTTAGTGATTTCCTAGCTTCTAGAGATGGAAGACAATTAATAATGTTGGAAGAATGAAGAAGAACATCTCATTTTTCTATTTTATGTTGTCATTGATGTCACCATGTTATATGAGTTGCAACTGCAAGATTAAGTCTGAATTTGATCCGGTATTTTGGATCGGTATCTGAACTGATATGAAGCTTACATCCTCTGGTATTTTGGTCCACATTCGTTTGCTATTGATTATGGTTGCTTATGGTTTTGGAAGTTGGTGCATGGATGTTGGGAATATGCACATTCAAAATCTCATGTATTCAAATGCTCGTATGGTGTATTGACATTATTCTATTAATTGCAATTTTGCTATTAGGTCTATCTTTGACCGACCTAATGGATAGATAATGTAATGGTGAATTAACTTTGTTTTGCAGATATATGTGTGACCTATCTTAGGTCCATGCCGACATGATGTAGCGTGTTGAGCAATTGAATTTTTTTTGGAAAGATTTTGTGAAATCCTAAAGCTGATAGTTGGTATTTTTGCATCTAATTAGGCTGACCTAATTGATGCTTGCGGATGGATCAGGTATATATATTGGATATTTTTTGAAGACTGATATAGAAGATGGTGTAGTGAATGTGAATGTAAAGAAGTGTGAATATGATGAAGTGTGTCAAGTCAGTTTACTAAGCTTCATTGGAACTGAATCAACACTTGTTAGGTGTACATTATCAGTTCATTTTTTGGCTGTAAGCCATTTTGTCATTATAATTCTGTAGGCAGTGAGCCTCTAATTTCGGATAGGGAGTCTTGCAGTGAGCCACCCCATTTTTGTAATATCTTATAACATGTTATACTATATTGTGAGCTAACACTCATCGTGGTTTTTCCCATTTTTGGTTTTCCACGTAAAAATCCTGGTGTTCATGTGTTTTGTGATTTCATGTTCTGTTAATGCTCTTATTTATCTTCACTATTATATGCATCAGAGTTATTGGATGGTATTTGTTTAGTAAGTTTAAGAAGATATTGATTCACCCCCCCTCTTAGTATCTTGGATGTTCAACAATTGGTATCAGAGATTGGTTCCTCCAGAAAAGCCTAATAGCTTGAGGGAGATCCCGAAGATGGAAGAAAATTAAAAGAGAAATTGAAGAAGTTCAAAGAAAGGCATAGAGAAGTAACTAATCAGTTGAAGCAGGCTAATGAAGAAATTACTAGTTTGAAGGTTTGAATAAAATGGTACAAAGAAAGTCTGATGAGTGCACTAAGCTTGAACAAGAAGTGGTGAATCTGAAAGTAGATCTGGAGAAAGCAAAAATCTATGAAAATAATTTCAAATCTAGCTTAGACAAGCTTGATGAGTTGATTTCAGGGCAGAAACCGAGTAAAGACAAAGGTGTCCTGGGAATGGAAGGAGGTGAAAACTCTAAGGATAACTAGAAGACTCAAAATAAAGGAAAGTAGAAAGGAAATTCAAGGAACTTTTCTAGGAGACCACCTGTGAGATAGCCTAATGCACAAAGGTATCCATCCTTCAATGGTATTTGTTTTTCATGTAACAAATTTGGTCACAGGGTAACAAAATGTAGGAATAAGATGAATCAGTTTCCTGGTTCCTTCTCTAGTCAATGTTTTAAATGAAAAATAATTGGACATAGGGCTAATGAATGCAAAACCCGGATGATGAATCAGTTTAATGGAGGAAGAGTAAATCAATCTTTTAATGGCTACTGTTATACTTGCAACAAGTATGGAAATAAAGCTAATCAGTGTAGAACAAGAGTTAGTGGAAGTCAAACTAATCAAAGAATTGTTGCCTACTACAATTACAACAAACCAGGACATATCTCAAGAGTTTGCAAAAGCAAAAAGCATAAGCAGACTGATCTGGTAGAAAAGAATGAACCTATGAAGAAAGTTGACAAGAATGAGATTAAGCAAGAAATGAATAAGATTTGGAGGAAGAAAGAAGAGACTGAGATGACATATGTGTCTGTTCCCTCATCTGGTGCAAACAATTCCTCTAGGAATTAGACCTAACAGGGTCTTAGGGGGAGCTTTAATAAAAAATTGTTCTAACCCCCTGATGTTTTACGTGTCAGTCTTTGGCACGAAGATATGTGGTAATAAATGGTTTGCTAAAGGTTATGCAAGTGGAATCAGAAGAAAACATGTAGGCATGATCATTTGCAGATTGAATTAGGGTTTTCTAAGCAGAGAAGAAGAGTTTTTAGCAGCTTTTTGAAATCTGCCACATTTAATATGAATTAGGGTAGATCATTGTTCTATAAAGTAAATGTGTAAGGAATTTTAATCACTTGTACATTTGAAGAAATTGAAGAGAATTTTGGAGCATTCTTGAGGTGATTTGGAGTTTGAGCCATGCAAACCCTAGTTCTCGTTCTTTGTGAAGAAAAATGTATTTTACTTTTTTGTGTAGTTGTGGGTTTATGTGAATCATCTTTTTGAATTGGTTGAGTTTGAAATTGTGAAGAATGGAAACTCTTGTAGTTGTTAAAGTGTCAGAAAGACCTCTATCCTCATATAGGAAATATTCTATGAAGGTCTTCAAAGATGACCCTATGGGCTCCTTCTCATCAATCCTCATGGGGTTATGCTGTCCAAAGACACAAGAATGTACATCTGAGTAAAAATAGATGAATTAAATCACAACAAATTGATTGATATTTGGAAAAATGAGCTCACTGGAGTAATTTCTTGGTGAAACCTGAATACTCAAACCTGGTTGCGAAGAGATTGGATAGATGGAACTACTTTCCCAACTTTAGTTCTGCGGTTGATGATAGATATGTGAAACCCGTTCTTAACATAATACATGATAAATTCTTGTGGACTGACCGACCTCACCTGATAACTAAGGAGGCGATTAGGGCTGTTATTGGAATTTGTGACACAAGACCATTAGCTGCATTGAAATTCATGAAGAATGAGGTTGTGATAGAACTCACCAGTGCTAAATATGACAAGAAAGCTCTTACAACAAAATCAATCACTAATCCGACTATGAAGTACATTGCTATCATGATTGGTCATAAAATTTACTTCACCAATAAAGAGAATTCTATTTCATCCATAGCTATTTGTACTAGTTTTTATATGGTAGTCAATGGTGCAAACTATGACTTGTGTGAGCTTCTCCGACAATAGTTGCTTGGAAATTTAAAGTCGACCAAAGAAAAGAAGTATGCATTTAAATTTGGTTCTTTGATTATGTGTTTGTTATTCTACTTTTTGAAAAGACTTCCTGGAAGGGATGATATGGTTTTTTGGGATACATATAGACCTGTGGCACATCAAATTTTTGATCACTTACATGATCTGGGTGATTTGAAGAACAAAGATAATGCTCTAACAACATTCTTTGATGTATTTAAGAGCAACATGAATGAGAGAGAGAGGATTCTGAGGAAAGTTGTTGAAAAATATAAAAATGACATCATATTTATTGTTTCCTCTGATGAATACATGATTGAAGCAATTGAACTCTAGACCATATGGATTTAGCCATTGGGATATGAAATTACAAAAGATGAAGTTGAGGGTTATGTATAAATGTTGTTGAAAAGTCTGAAGGATCCCAATGAATCCAAAATTGGCACTTATGCAGAAAAATCTATGGAGGTCCACATGGAGCACAAGAAGCCAATAATAAGAAAGAATGTGGAAAAGAAGCTTAGAGAAGCTAGATTCACTAATGAGAAAATTGTGCTTGGAAAGGCTAAGAGAGAAGAGTTGGAGGGAGATCATCAAGTCTAAGGAGATCTAGTAGGACTACTCCTTCTAAACCCTCTGCAGCTCCTGTAGTATAAGTTGAACCTAGTACTGCTGATAAAGGTAAAGGCCCGGTTTCCTCTGGACCTACTATTAGATCCAGGAAAAGGAAATAAACTCCTCTAGTGGCCCCTGGGAAAAGAGGAAAGAAAGAAAAATCTACAAGGGAGAAAAACCTTAGTGTTATAGATGATCAAGATGAAGAGGAAGAGGATCCTGCTACAAAATTGGTAAGGAAAAGAAGAGGAAGTTTATCCTTTAGTGAAGGTGCTTCTAAGGAAGCTGGTATTGGTTCTAAGAGAGTGCATGTTTTGTCATCTTTTGATGAAGAGGAAGAACATGAGTTTGGTGTTCATGTACACACCAAACTAGAGTTGAATAAAAAAAAGTGTTTGAAGAAGCCTCCCCAGACCAGGGAGAAAAAAATGGAATTATGATAAGTCCTGGCCCCCGTTTCAAATTAGAGGCAACTCTCAATACTTTGTTACATTTTGAAAACATGATGAATCCTACAATAGAATATTATGATAATGTTGGAAAAGAGGATAAGAAAAAAATAATTTTAGCTATCATTCAATATGTTATCATCTTGGAAGTTAAGTGGGATGTTGTGAAGAAAGATGTATCTGAGGATATGCAGGTAGCCTTGATGAAAAGTAGATCAGAGGTTGTTGAACTTGAAGAGAAAATCAGGAATAATGCATTTGATAAAATTGGGTCTTCTTTGACCCCAGATGATCTGGAAACATTGAAAAAGATATGTGTAGATATGTTTCAGATGAAGAAAAGGGTTAATATTTTGATGATTAGGGATAAAAATCAATTAAAGAAGATTAAGAAGGAAACTACAGAAGTGATCCGAGATACAATAGAGAAATATGGTATGCTTAAGACCGATGAAGATGTTTATGCTGAAAATGTTGAGGAAGGTATTCCTCCTGGTATAAATGATGTAGGTATTTCTGAAAACATGGATGTTGAAAATGATATAGGTGTGGAAAATGATCCTCTAAAAATGGAGAAGCAAAATGAAGGTGAAGCTGAGCTTGAAAAGCATGATGATGCTCCTCCGGAACACATTGAAGGTGAAAAGGATAATGATGGAAATGATAATGCCGAGAAATGGAAAGATGAAGGTGATGATAATGAAGGAAACAAGGATGAAGATAAAAAGGGCAAAGAAGGAAAAGAAGAGGAGAAAGAAGAAGAAAAGGAGAAAGAAGAGAAGAAGGAAGAAGAGCAAGATAAGGAAGAAGAGGAAAATGAGGAATCTGGGAAGAATGAAGAAATTCTAAGCAAGTTGTAGAATCTTAGAGATCTCCTAGAGAATCCTCCTCCAGTGATGATGTGTTGAAGGGATTGCTATCTAAGCAAACAAATTCTAGCCGATGATTCCTCCCGAGCTTTTACAACTTCCTATGATTCAAGGCTACGTGGACTTAGATAAAATTTCTCTTGTGCATAAGATGGTATTAGGAGATGCAATGCATGCATCTGGTAGAAGGGATATTTTGGATACACACCCGAAAGGAACAAAAATGATTGAAGATGCTCTTAAGGCATTGTAGGAGACAACACCCAGTACGTCAATTGATACATCTCTCACTCTAGTAGAAAATACGATATTATAATTGGACTCCTTTAAGGAGTATGCCTCTGGTCTTGGAGAGAAGACTAAACAAGAGGTTGAGGAGAAGTTGGTAGTGAAAAGGTTAGTGGCATTGCATGACAAGTGTACCTTGGCACACACTAATGTTGAGAAAAATCTAAAATCTGTGCAAATCTATTAGACTGAAGCTAATGTTGTTTTTTATTTTTGTTTGAAGTGGCTGGATGCCACTCAAAGCATTAAAAATGTTATGGACTCCATTGAGTCCTAGATGACTACTGTCTCCAGTACCTACAATGCATCCAATGATAGAAAGAAATCAACTTGGAATGCTATCTCCACTCATAGAGATAAATTCTTTATTTTATAGAAGCAAAAGGAAGAAATCATCAAGAAATTTGGTCAGTTAGGTGATCTTGTGAGAATAGAGTACACCTTGGTTGCCAATGCCTTGGCAAGTACAAAAAAACTGTGAAAGATAAATCTAACCCCTAGTACTCTGGATGATGAAGAAGAAAGTCTGATGGATTTGGAATCCCTAAACATAATGTTGATTACTGCAAAGAAAAGTTGGGAGAATGGTAAATCTACATGGCAAGGTATTCTTAAACAACTTCAAGGATCGCCATCCTTTGGTTAATGTTTTTTTTCTCTTGTTTTCATGTTTTCTATTGTGTTTCCCTTTGTCCTTGATGTCAAAGGGGGAGTGAAGAATAATGAAATACTGGTGATAGGGGAAGAAGTGTTGTACATAAAAGGTTTTGCAAATTTTCTTTTTGGGCACATGTTTCCATCAATGACAAAGGGGGAGATTGTTGGAAGAATGAAGAAGAACATCTCATTTTGCTGTTTTGTGTTGTCATTGATGTCACCATGTTATATGAGTTGCAATTGCAAGATTAAGTTTGAATTTGATCCGTTATTTTGGACCAATGTTTGAACTGGTATGAAGCTTACATCCTTTGGTATTTTGGTCCACATTTGTTTGCTACTGATTATGGTTGCTTGTGGTTTTGGAAGTTGGTGCATGGATGTTGAGAACATACACATTCAAAATATCACGTATTTAGATGCTCGTATGGTGTATCGACATTATTTTGTTAATTGCAATTTTGCTATTAGGTCTATCTTTGGCGAACCTAATGGATAGATGATGCAATGGTGAATTAACTTTATTTTGCAGATATATGTGTGACCTATCTTAGGTCCATGCCGACATGATGTAGTGTGTTGAGTGGTTGAATTATTTTTGGAAATATTTTGTGAAAGCTTGAAGCCGACAATTGGTATTTTTGCATCTAATTAGGCCGACCTAATTGATGCTTGCAGATGGATCAGGTATATATATTGGACATTTTTTGAAGACTAATGTAGAAGATAGTGTAGTGAATGTAAATGTAAAGAAGTGTGAATATGATGAAGTGTGTCAAGTTAGTTTACTGAGCTTCATTGGAACTGAATCAACACTTGTTAGGTGTACATTATCAGTTCATTTTATGGTTGTAAGCCATTTTTTCATTATAATTCTATAGGAAACGAGTCTCTAATTTTGGATAGGGAGTCTTGGCAGTGAGCCACCCTATTTTTGTAATATCTTATAATTGGTTATACTATATTGTGAGCTACCACTCACCGTGGATTTTCCCATTTTGGGTTTTCCACATAAAAATCCTAGTGTTCATGTGTTTTGTGATTTCATGTTCTGTTAATGCTCTTATTTATCTTCACTATTATATGCATCAAAGTTATTGGATGGTATTTTTTCAGTAAGTTTAAGAAGATACTAATTCACCCCCCTCTTAGTATCTTGGATATTCAACAAATAATGCATAATACAAGTTTTGGACCCTCTACCAATGAGAGAATTAGAGTTTAACCATTATGTTGTGCTTATAGAAAGAAAGAGAAAGCTTGATTCCTTAGATAAACTACTTATGGGAAGATGAACCAATTATTTGAATTGTTGTCATTGATGTTAAAAGGTAGTCATGATGGTCATTGATGTCAGTGGACTAGCACAAGAAGATTTTTTTCATTTACATAGTGCAGGTCTTGGAAAGTTGCAAATGTTGTCAAGAACCATTGCAAAAGTTGCACAGTTGTTGCATAATATTGCAAAAGGAAGATGTAGGTATTTTCTAAGGATTCCAGAGGAAGAAAACAACATATTTGATATCATTTTTCAAGTACATCTCAACTATTTGATTTGCAAGTCCAGGTGGTAAGAGTTGAGCTCATAAATGGATGATTTATGCACTTTGGTCTAGTTAGGGTTTTGCAAAAAATCCCTAAGAGTTTCGGCCATAACTCTATACAGTTTCTATTTTTACGTTAACCTACTATAGGCAGTTTTTGGTCACTTAAGTTACGACTTAAGCCTTCTTCATCATTGTGCAACCAACCCCTTCATCCTATTGTTTATTGGCTTGACAAAGTGTTCGAAGATCTTAATTTTTCCTAAGTTTGATGCTTAATACTTTATCCTAGCTTAATCAATGGTGGTGATCAAAGATTGAAGATCAAAAAATTTATGTATGTCCACAAGACCTTTGGTAGGCCTGATATTTTTGATTGCAAAAACATTAGATCATGCCACATGTCTAGTGGGACCAAGTTCAAGGATCTTTGCTTTGCAAAGATTGACAACTGTAATAAACAAGGTGTTAAAGATCAATGGTTGTTGCAACATTGCCTTTTTGATCGATTCTGACATAGTTAAATGTGTGATGGTGCGAAATGTCACCATGTGTCTCAAATGATGTATACAAGACATATGGCGTATTTCTAATACTCCACAGAAATATTGATGGGTCTTAGTGTTGGTTATTTAGGAACATAGGATACTTACACGTGTTCCTATTGGCATCTGTAAAGAAAATACTAGACAATGTGATTTAAGATCAACGATGTGCCCTAAAAGTGAAGATCCGTTGGTTATAGTGGTAGCACATTCTTGGCCTGCTAAAATAAAATAAAATGTGATGATGCGATATGGTTGCACATCTCTTGGATGATGTTTGTAAAGCACAAAGGTGAATGGATTTCAAATCAATGGTGCACACTAAGGAAGGAGATAGAAAGGCTATCATTGTATTGCATAAAGGTATTTAACTTTGTGATCATGAACTGTGACAATGCGTGATTATGAGAGGTGTCCATTTTAGTTGGTGGTAAAGACAATATCAATGGTTGATATTCAAAGTGTGCAAACAACTATTTCCTAAAGATAAAATTTGATGGGCAGTTACAAAGATGAAGCCAATTTGAATGTATTTTTAGAAAATCATAAAAGCAACAGTTTTAAGGGACTACGATTCAGTTATGGTTTCTATGTAACTATGGAAATAATTATTGTCATGGTCAAAATGGTGGCATGAGAGGTTGTTGAATATAGAACTAAGATATTTCATGTGTATATTGGAGATGTAAATGCAACTTATTCAAATACATAGAAATTATTGAATTTAATGTGTTTCAAGTTGGTGGCAAAGAATATTGATATAGAAAAAAAGATATCAATGAGATAATTTGAGTATTTTTTGAATGGTGAATGGTGTGTAGTGAGAAGTAGAGGAAGAGAGACCAAAAAATGAATTGAAAAGGTGTATTTTAGGATGGAGAAGAACCAGTATCAACATATGTGAACTTGTAATGTTGTAGAGGTTGGTGCCTCAAAAAATTTGAGTTGGTGCTCAATTAGGTGTGCAGTGTACTTGAAGGTTGGCGCCTCAAAATATTTTCTTGGGTTTCAATCTACCTCTAATTTGGTGCTTACAAAACATATGTAATATATTTTATTGTGAGGCTAGATTAGGATAATAGATCCTAGCAACTATTCTCACCATGGTTTTTCCCATATTGGGTTTTCCATGTATATTTGGTGTCTTGTTTGTGTGTGATCTTAAATATTGTCTGCTGTTTTAATTTGGTAAAAAAACGCATACACTGATTCACCCTCCCTCTTAGTGTATTGGTGTTCTTTCAACAATCGATATTAAAGCACAAGGTTCATTGAAGAAATTTTAACCAACTTGAGGTAGATATAGTTTTAAAGAACACTATGGCAGGTTAAGAAGGATCTTATTCAAATAAAGCACCATTGTTTGATGGAACAAATTATGCTTTCTGGAAAATTAGAATGGAGACTTACCTGACCTCTTATGGATTTGATGTATGGAAGTTTTTTGTAGATGGATACAAAGCACCAAAAACTCCTCCCACTGACTCAACTAATAAGAAATTATGTGAATATAATTCCAAAGCAAAAAATTCTATTTTGTGTGGTCTAACCAACTAAAAATTAATAAAATTCATGCATTGTAATTTTTCCAAAGAAGTTTGGGACAAACTTAACAATGTCTATGAGGGTGATGACAAAGTGAAAAGAGCAAAGTTGCAAACTCAGAGATAATTTTGAGACTCTTAAGATGAAAGATGAAGAAAATATTGCAACATACTTGCTCAAGGTAGATGAGGTTGTGAATGAAATCAGAGATCTCAGTGAGAATATTGAAGATAAGGTTGTTGTAAACAAGGTTAAGAGGTATCTCCCACAAAGATTTGATTCTAAATTATCTGAAATAGAAGAAACTAAAGATCTAGATAAGTTCTTTATGGATGAGTTGTTTGGGTCTTTAACTGCATATGAAATAAGAAATGAAAGTACAAGTTCAACAAAGAATGAAGCAACATTCAAGACTTCCAAAGTCAAGAAGATTGAAGATGATTCAAAACCTTATACTAGTTCAAATGAAGAAGCAAATTTTTCAAAAAATTGAAGGGCTCTAGCAAATACAAAGGTAAGCTACCTTTCAAATTCTTTGACTATGGTAAAATAGGTCATTATGCCTCAAAATGTCCATTAAAAGTAAATAAAAAGGGAGGCAACTGTTCCAAATATAAAAATAGAAACTATGGTAAAAAGAAGAAGAATCTTTATGTTGATAAATAAATTAGTTCTTCATATGATTATTCTTCTGCAAGTGAAGTAGGTGAAGTAGGTGAAATTGCATTTATGGCTTAAGAAATTAAAGAATGTGAAGATTTTTGAAGAGGAAGAAGAAGGTGAGGTAGATTTGCAAGGTGGTCTGGTCTCTACTTTAGAAGACTTGAGAGATGAAATAAAATAGAATGAGAAGTACAAGTTAAGGATTGAAGAATCTAAGAAACTTGTTGATCTAAAAATACAATTAGAAAAATCAAAGAGAATAGAAGAGTTAACTAGTTTGGATTTGAAGAAAAAACTAGAAGAGTGTAAAAAATTAGAGGTTGAAGTTGTCTCTTTAAGGAAGGAATTAGAGAAGATAAAACTGTAGTTAAATAGAAGTCTCAAGCTTGGAAAGAGTTGTGAAGTCCATGATGAAACGATTGGCAGTCAAAAATCCATTTTCAACAAGTTTGTTGGTTTAGGATATGAGGAAGAAAATAATTTCAAAGATGATGTCTCTAAAAAGAATGCAACCAATTCCAAGAAGTCTAAAGGGTCCATGAAGGAGAAGAAGACTAAAGATCACAAAATAATGGGTGATAGATTCATCCAAGTACACAATCGAAAGAGGAGATTCAAAGGCCAATATGCAAGACAAACTAGGTTTAATTATGCTTTTCATGGCTATTGTTTTTCATGTAATTAGTATGGACATAAAGCTATAGATTACATAATTATCCCTTTAAGGAATGATAGAAATAATTTTGGAACATGAATTATTTTTCTCCTTTAGTTGGTCTAATGATGTTTGTTATAACTATATCAATTATGGACATATAGTTGAGTTTTGTAGAAATATATTTACAAAGCCCCCTAGACAAGAGAAAAATAAATTTATTTATTCAAGTAAAGATAGATCAACTCATGTTCATGCAAGTCAAAAGAAAGAATTTTCACTCCTTGGATAGAAGAAAGATTTTGCATAGAGTTCTAAGGAAAAGTAGAAAAATCCAAAAATACATTGGAGAGAGAAGAAGACTAAGATGAAGAATGAAGAATCAATGATAGCCCAGACAAATTTTCATGCCAAAGAACAAGGAAATCCTTGGGTAATTGATGGCGGTTGCTCTAGTCATATGATTGGAGACAAAAGAAAATTCACTAGTTTGGAGAAATGGAATGGTGGTACAATTAAATTTGGTGATAATACTACTGCTAAGATAACTACAAAAGGTACACTCTACATAGATGGTAAAAATAATGCTCAAGATGTGTTGTATGTAAAAGGATTAAAACATAACTTTCTTAGTGTTAGCCAGATGTGTGAAAAAGGATATAATTTATTATTTCATGCTAGTGGATGTGAGATAAGGAATGCTAGCTTTGGTAGACTTGTTGTTGAAGCAAGAAAAAAAAGTAGTAATTTATACCATCTGAATGAGGTGAAAGGTGGAAGATGTATGTTGGGATTTTTACACAGATGATTTCCATTGCACCAAACGATCAATCTATTAATTCCTGATACAACCGCCAGAGTTAATGAACCCACAGGAGGTAGTTAAGCCATGTCACAAACCTGAGTGTTGTGCTGCACAACACAAGGAGACCAAGGGCACACACCTTGCAACAATTCCCTCAACGCAAGTGAGGGGTTCAAACCCATGACCCTGTGATACCAATTATTGCATAGACGATTGTTGTTGCACCAAAAGATTGACCTATTAATGCTCGATACAAATTCTAGAGTTAATGAAGCCACATGAGGTGGTTAAGCCATGTCAAAAACTTGAGAACTATGCTACACAACACAAGGGGACCAAGGGCGCACACCTTGCAACAAGGAAAAAATGATGAAAGTTGGTTATCACACAAAAGGATGGGTCACATTAATTTTTACCAGCTTGTGAAATTCAAAAAGATAAATGTGGTCAAGCATATTCCAAGAATTAGAAAACCAACAAGAACATTTTGTGAAGAATGCCTTGAAGGGAAGAAAACTAGGATTGGTTTCAAGATAAAATAATATTCAACTTCAAAGCCCTTTAGAGTTGATACATACAGATTTGTGCGGACCAACAAGAACTAAAAGAATTAATGGAGAAAGGTATTTCATGTTATTAATAGATGATTACTCAAGAATGACATGGGTAACTTTTATTAAAGATAAATATCAAGCTTTAGAAAGATTCAAAATTTTCAGGGCTATGGTTGAGAATGAGATTGGTTCAAGGATTAAATTTTTAAGGTCTAACAAAGGTGGAGAATACACTTTTAATGAATTTGAGAAGTTTTGTGAAAAATATGGAATTAGAAGACATTTCTCTACAACTAGAACACCTCAATAAAATAGAGTTGTTGAGATAAAGAGCTAAACTGTTCAAGAAATAGTTAGAGCAATGTTAAATGAAGCCAAAATTACTAATAGATATTAGAAGGAAACAATTCACAACGCTATGTACATTTTTAAGAAAGGACAGTTAAGAGTAAATCATGATAAGACTCCTTATGAATTATGGAAAGGTAGACCCACATTTGTTAAATATTTTAGAATATTTAGAAGTAGATGTTTTACAAAAAGGGATGAAGACACTTTGAGTAAATTTGAGACATGATCTGATGAAGGAATATTTTTGGGTTATTCAACTACAAGAAAAGCTTATAAGTGCTTCAATAAAAGGTTATAGAAGATAGTTGAAAGTGTGAATGTTAGATTGGATGAAGATTAATCTCAGTTGTTACACAAAGATGACATGTATTCAAAATTCCCTATTTATGAAGAAAAAGAAGAATTTGCAAAAGAAGAGTCACAAGAGGAAAGTGATGCTGATGAAGAAGAGAAACCAAACAATAATCCAAAAGCTCCACCCAAATTTATCAAAAGAGATCATTCTAAGAAGAAAATTCTTGGAAACAAAGATTATGATGTCATGACAAGAAGGAAGATTGCTCAACAAGAATAGGTAAATCATTCTTTACTATCTAAAATTGAACCAAAATCTTATGAAGAGGGATGAAAGATGGATTGAAGCCATGAAGGAATAAATTAGTCAAATAGAGGAAAATCAGACTTGGGAAATTGTTGCAAGGTTTGTTGAAAATAATGTCACATGCTCAAAATGGGTATTCAAGAATAAACTGAATGAAGATGGGAAGATAACAAGAAACAAAGCTAGATTAGTTTACAAGGGTTATACTCAAGTTGAGGGTATAGATTTTGATGAGATATTTTCCCCTGTAGCTAGGCTTGAAGCCATTAGAATGTTTCTTGCATATTCAGTTTATAAAAATTTCAAAGTATACCAAATGGATGTAAAGTCTACATTTATTAATGGCTATCTAGATGAGGAAGTTTATATGGAGCAACTTGAAGGATTTAAGGTGACTGACAACAAATACTATGTGTATATATTAAAAAAGACTCTATATGGTTTGAAACCAGCCTCTAGGGCTTGGTATTCCAGGCTGGACAAATATCTCCAACAAGGATATAATAGAGGTATTTTTGACAATAATTTGTATTACAAATGTGAAGGTGAACATAAATTTGGTTGTCATTGTCTATGTTGATGATATTGTTTTTGGTAGGAACTATGATGGGATGTGAATTTTTTTTGCTACTGCAATACAAGAGAGTTTGATATGTCTATGCTAGGAGAATTAAATTTTTTTCTTGGTTTACAAGTCAATTAGTTAGATACAAGGATTTTCATCTCCCAAACTAAGTATGTGAAGGAAATTATGAAGAAATTCAAGATGGAAGACTGCAAGCCAGTTAGCATACCTATGGTCACTAGATGTAAACTTAGCAAAGATGATAATTCAAGTTCAGTACATCAATCATTATATAGGTCCATGATTGGAAGTCTTATATCTCAAAACAACAAGGCCTGATATCATGCAAGTTGTTTTCATAGTTACTAGATTTCAAGATACTCCTAAGGAGACACATGTCAAAGTTGTGAAGAGTATTTTCAAATACTTGAAAAGTACTTTAGAATATTGTCTATGGTATCATGTTGGTAATGATTTCACATTAACTACATACATTGATGCAAATTGGGCTAGTTTTGTGGATGAAAAAAGAGCACTAGTGGGGATGCATTCTTTCTAGGAGATAGATTGGTAGCATGGTTAAGTAAGAAAAAAGAGTTTATTTATCAACAACTGAAGCTAAATATATTGCTTCTATATCTTGTTGTACCCAGGTGTTGTTGATGAAACATAAACTGCAAGATATTTAGATAAATTTTGATGGGCTAGTTAGTATTTTTTGTGATAATAATAGTGTAATAAATATCTCAAAGAATCATGTTATGCATTCCAAAACCAAGAACATATCTATTAAATATCATTTTCTTAGGGAAAATGTTGTTGCATAGGAAGTCAAATTAGAATATGTTGCTGCAAAAGATCAAAAATTGGTAGATATATTTACAAAACCCCTTTTGAAGGAGTCATTTGAACAACTCATGAAGAAATTAGGAGTTGTTCCTTCTTCTATCTCTCCTTGAATATATAAAATATTGATCCATGGGGAGAATAACAAAGTAATTATTTATCCTAGGTCTATCCCTTTCTAATTGATGTCAAAGGGGGAGAAAAGTATGCAAGGGTCAAAGGTATGCTTCAGAGGTTGGTGTTAGGGGTAGAGTATAATATGAAATGTGTTGCTAAGGAGAATAGTTAATTGCAATGATAATTCTATTTAGGGGGAGAATATGAAATTGGTATGTAGGGTGAATATAAGGAGAATGATGTAATGATGCAGAAAGGGGGAGTATGAAAGGAGTTAGCATTTTCAGAGTTTTTCAAGTGTTTCCATTTTTAGGTGTTCCCATCAATGAAAATGGGGGAGATTGTTGGAATTGTTGTCATTGATTTCAAAAGTTAGTCATGATGGTAATTGATGTCAGTGGACTAGCATGGGAAGATTGTTTACAGTTGCATAGTGCAAGTCTTGAAAAGTTGCAAATGTTTTCAAGCAATATTACAAAAGTTGAATAGTTGTTGCATAGTCTTGCAGAAGGAAGATGCAGGTGGTTTTGGATGGTTTTGAAGGTAGAAGACAATTGATCTGATATGGGTTTTTTGAGTACATCTCAACTATTTGATCCATAGGTCCAGGTGATAAGAGTTGAGCTCATAAATGAATTAGTTTTTCTCTTTGGTCTAGCTAGGGTTTAAAAAAAAAACCTAAGTGTTTCAGTCATAACTCTATATAGTTTCTATTTTTGTGTTGACCGACTATAGGTAGTTTCTAGTTGCTTAAGTTATGACTTAAGAATTCTTCATCATTGTGCATATGACCCTTCATCCTAGTGTTTATCATCTCGACAAAGCATTTGAAGATCTTAATTTTTCCTAAGTTCGATGCTTAATACTTTATCCTAGCTTGATCAATGGTGGTGATTAGAGATTGAAGATCAAATGGTTTCCACATGTTTGCAAGACCTTTGGTAGGCCTAATATTTTTTATTATGGAAACATGACATCACACCATGTGTCTGGTGGGACCAAGTTCAAGGCTCTCTACTTTGTAAATACTAATGACCGTGATAAACAAGGTGTTAAAGATCAATAGTTGTCACAACATTTCCTTTTCAATCCATTTCGACATAGTTAAATGTGTGACTGTGAAATGTCACCATGTGTCTCAAATGATGTATGTGAGATAGATGGCATATTTTTTCTACTCTGTAAAAATATTGATGGGTCCTGGTGTTGGTTATGTAAGAACATGGGATACTTACACATGTCCCTATTGGCATTTGTAAAGCAAAGACTAGACAATGCGATTTAAGATCAACGGTGCACGTTGAAAGTGAAGATCAAATGGTTATTGTGGTAGCACATTCTTGGCTTTCTTAGAAAAAATAAAATATGCAACAATGCAATACAGTTACACATGTCTTGGTTGATGTTTTCAAAGCACAAATGTGAATGGATTTCAAACTAACGGTGGGTGTTGAAGGAGGAGATTGGATGGATATCGCTACATCGCATAAAGGTATTTGACTTTGTGATCATGAATTGTGACAATGCACAGTTATGACATGTGTCCATTTTAGTTGGTGGTAAAGGAAAGATCAATGGACAATATTAAAAGTGTGCAAACAACTATTTCTTGAAGATAAAATTTGATGGGAAGTTACAAAGATGAAGCTGATTTGAATGTAGCTTTGGAAATCATAAAAGCAACAGTTTCAAGGGACTGCAATTCAGTTAGGGTTTCTATGTAACTATGGAAATAGTTATTGTCATGGTAAAATTGCGGCATGAGTGGTTTCTGAATATAGAACTCAGATATTTCATGTGTATAGTGGAGATGTAAATGCAAATTATTCGAATACACAACCATTACTAAATTAAATGTGTTTTAGGTTGGTGGTAAATAATATTGATATAGAAAAAATCTATCAATGAGATAATTTGAGTAGTTTTTGAATAGTGAATGGTGTGTAGTGAGAAGAAAAGGAAGAGAGACTTAAAAATGAATTAAAAAGGCGTATTTCAGGTTGGAGAAGAACCAATATCAACATATACAAACTTGAAATTTGTAGAGGTTGGTGGCTCAAAAAAATTGAGTTGGTGCTCAATTAGGTGTGTAGTGTCCCTGAAGGTTGGTACCTCAAAACATTGTCTTGGGTGTCAATGTACACGTAAGTTGATGCTTACAAAACATATGCAATATATTTTATTGTGAGGCTAGATTAGGATAGTAGATCCTAGTAGCTATTCTCACTATTTTTTTTCCCATATTAGGTTTTCCATGTATATCTAGTATCTTCTTTGTGTGTGATTTTTTTGTGTGATCTTAAATCTTGTTTTCTATTTTAATTTGGTAAAAAATTACATACACTAATTCACCTCCCTTGTTAGTGTATTGATCTTCTTTCAACATCAATATTTTGGGACTATAATATAGAAGATGATGCTAGGATATATCCATCCAAAACAAGGAAATCCAACCTCTTGTACTCCAATCCCATAATTTTCAATAAAAGTCAAGATAACAACCCATCCTATCCCATAAGACAAATTAGGTGTTGAGAATATCTAGGATAACTCCCATAACCACTTACTCATATGAACACCTTGCAACATAAAAGGTTCATCTCACTTAGGAGCCAATACAGTACCAACCCAAGTTGGATTTACATGAAACATAATTAGGATAATCTTATTTTACACATACAATCAAAGAAAATATTGTACAACATACTCTATTGAATCCAAACCATTCATATAGTCAAAATATAGCTAGTTTTAGTTTCAACTATTAGTTTATAGTATAATATTATTTTGAGATGTCAACACATTTTTAGGACAATAATGCACTTCCAATACTATGGCACAATTGATGGGTATCAATACACTTAGAAACAATAGATCACTTTTCTACTATAATGCACCTTTGGGACTACAATGTACCTATAATATTATCTAATTGTGTTTCATATCCTATGCATATAGTTGAAAAAAACATTACCTAAATATCTTAGCCTATTTTATATCTTCTAATTCAATTAGATCAAAGAGATTAAACTTCTAGAAGGTGAAGATAATTAAATAAAGTCTCACATAAGTCCCAAAATACCAAAACTAAAAAAATCAACAATTTTAGATGTCAACCAATATTCCTATTCAATCCATGGTCATGTTTTATCACTTAGATGATAATATTTCATAGTTGAAACTATAAAGATAAAGTTTACATTTTCCTAGTTCACCTTTGTTCACAATCCATAATCTATGAATTTTATAGTCAAACATGAACTAATTGTGTAGATCAAATAATTAGTTGTTAGGTATAACACTAAAGATGATATTAATCCATTCACAACAATTTAAAATTATTAACATACATGATTCACAAGAAGCCCTCTACCCAAGTTTTCTATTATGTTTCTTCCTATATAAGAAACTAGGTAAATTACAATGATCCTAATACAAATTTCAAGTTTAATAACTTATTTAATGTGATTACCAATTTTTTCCAAAATTCTTAATATAATTTAATTTTCCAAATATTTCGCTTATTTGTGTAGAACACCAAACACATTATATCTATAAATTATCCATAGATTTTTTTTTTCAACTACAGGAATTGATTGGGTATCTGTCCCCCTATAAACTGCAGTGCACCTAGTAAACTTTTTTCATGTGACCGATGGTGCTGGTGCGACATGCCCTCTAATATCACGGGTTTGGGGGTAGACTAGACCTCGTGACCTCTTGTCTACAACAGGATGCTTTAGCTAATCGAGCAAGGCCCCTGCCCAAAATTCTCTATAGATTTATTCTTGCACACACAATACAATTACAACTACTTTCAATGGATAATGTTGACCTCAACATTATTTTCTATTGTAAAAAAATCACACATATGCAAAATAGTCAACTAATAAAATTTTAACTAAATCAATGGTTACACCATTAGGAATTTAAATTAAAAATAATTTCAAAAGGTCCATCAAATATATAATGTTTCATCAAATCATCACAAATGATGTAAGAACTCAAGGAATCAACTAAATAACCATGATTTTCATTAATAAGTTTTTAATAAAATTAAACTATCAAATCAAAATAAAAGGGATATTAAAAACTTCAAATCTTAGTCCATTTAAGACATGTTTAGTAAGTACCAGATTGTAAGATAGAAAATTGAGCCCTACGAAAGAAAAGTGTTTTCTTTGAGAACTAAAATTCTACTACATTTGAATGAATTAGATGTTGTAATGACCCTCCATTTGTGTTGTCCTTGAGTTGCTTACCGACCCACTGTGAAGTCAAGTATTGATTGGTATGTTGTTTGATTAATTGTGTTTTGGAGTGTTTAAATTTAAGGGGCTTTATAATGTTGCTTGCTTGAAACGTATTAAATTAAAAAAAAAAAAAAGTGGTAAAATAATTATAATTTAAATTGCTATTTTACATTGAGTTATGAAATTAATAAAAAATAAGTGTTATAAGCCAACACGATGTAAACAATTGCAGGTGGATAAAGTCAATGAAGCGGTTACACTTTTAATGGAGAGAAACGTGGGAAGTAGTGGAGCTTTCATTTGGAGAAATTATTAAGACTGCATGTAAAAGATCTTTGGTAACCGAAAGTCGACTACTTTCTTTTGAATGCATGATTAACTGATAATTTTGGGGGGGGAAGTACCGGGGGGTATGGAATGTTTTTGCATGTGCAGAAATTGAAGATGGAAGGGGCTCCTCTGATATGAACATTAGCTATTGGAGCTAGGAAGGGTGGAGAAGCTTGCTAAGAGATTTTAACCAGATTTTCCCTTCCTTTTTGGGTGAAATATATGACCCGAGAGGGTACACTGAAAGACACGCTGCCTACATGTGAATTGATCCACTATTCTTCTCATCAATGCACTAGAGATAGTTGTATTTATTTGGCAGGAAAGGATAGAGGAAAAGATTGATAGGAAAAGTGACATGTATTTGAAGGAGAACATGCATTGGATGCTTTTTAATGGATTTGTTCTAATTGAATGCTTGGTAACTGATTGTTCTCTTGGTGACTGGTCTGTTACGTTTTGCATGCATCACACTAGCTTTTCGGTGAGGAGGAAGGAAGAAGAAAGATTGAAATCATTTTCTGAGGGGTCTGTTGTCAATGATTAGGGGGATGCATGAAATAAAAAAAAAAAAACATCTCCAATACTTTCTTCAGGGAGACAACGATATATGGAACAAGATGGGAATGAAGGGAGAGTAGGGTAACAGATGGAGGAGAAGGGGGTTTCCGTTTGCACATTGCCTTTGCATGTAATTTTCTTAAGCCCTCTCTGCAAATCCATTTTTGTGTATTTAATGCATTCATTGTAGGACACGAGACCACTTTTCTTCTAAGAATGTGTGTGAGGTAGTTCGCATGTCCTTTCTATGCTTACACATTTGCATACATGTCTACCGTAACTTTTATATTTTCAAGTTTTGTGAAAATCCTCTACCCTTCATGCTTGATGAACATTCTTACCCTATTCCAAAGCCCCTTTTGGAACAACGAGGTTGTTGTAAAAGTTGTGGTATTTGGTTTACCTCTTCTAATTTCTTTTTCTTGAAAGTTTCTTAAGCCGCTTCAACAAATTGATGTTGTGCTTTTCCTGTGATTATATTTTTCCTTGAGGTAACGTCGCTTTGAGTCGTTTTGTCTAACAGTTCAAGCATTGTCCTGTGGATAACATTTGGGATTTGATAATAATGCAAGTAGATGGCAATATTTCCAAATTCCAATATTCACTTTCTAATATACTTGGCAACCTGTCTCAACCGCGCACTTGAATTTAATAGGAAGTTTAAAGGTTTAAATAATCTCTCTGATTTCATTGTCAACCTGTCACGGTGACACACTTGAACATGGTAGGGTGTATATATTTAAATAAACTCCTTGATTCTTTTGACAACCACTCACAGATGCAGCACTTGGACATAGAAGGCTGCAGAGGTTTAAAATATCTTTCAGATTCCTTTGGCAACTTGTCACATCTGAAGGCTGTGAAAATAAAATGTTGTAGAGGTTTAAATAATCTTCCAGATTCCACTGTCAATCCATCATAGCTAAAGCACTTGAATCAAATAGAAAATTTTAAAGGTTTATGTAATCCTTTTGATTCCATTGGCAATCAACATAGCCACAACATTAAGCACAAGCCTTGAATCTGGAGTGTACCCCGTCACCTTCTTCTGCCAAGCCATTCTCTCCCATACCTTGCTTTGACCCTCTTCGACATGCTAGAATCCTTTTAGTCACTTTGAGATTCGCCCCAAATTTTTTAGGAAGATGGTCATGGTTGAAACTTTCTCTTGAAACAGTGTCTTCATGATGTTTACAAGATTTTCTGAGAAGTTGTCGAACTTGATATAGGTTATAGTTTAATCCGTTAAGTATATTCATTATAGGCTTGCGTCAAGGTCGTTCATGGGTTAAAATGGAAGTTAAATTCCATAGATCATCTTTAAATCAGATTATAGTAGATTTTTTTTTAATTTCAAGATTGCTCTCAGTAGAAAAGAATAGTAGGGATTCCATAAGAAAAGTTGTATATTGGATTATATAGTTCAGCCAAGATAAGCATGGAAGACATTTGTTCTAAGTTGATCAATCTCTGAATTTTGAGTTAAGAATACCCTTATGTCTTACAAGAGTTATAGGCGTTGTGGCTTGACTAAACCCTTATTATAGAAACGCTTATCCTGATGAGGTTTCTATTGTTATGCCATGAAAATTCAATTTAGTTAATCAAGTTTCTTATAATCAATTAGTTATCATTGAGTAGATCCACTGATTCATCCTTTGCCTGTAGCGAATCATTCTCCGTAGTGGTGATGAAGGATATAGTATGACTGCAATTGTTGGATAAAGTACTTCACTTGAAATAGTTTGTATTAAAGGTATTGTGAGTTGCTTAAAAAGAAGTAAATTTCATGTTGTTGTGATCACTTGTTTTGTTGGTTGACATTGTCGTTGGCTATTGTGGTGAATTTTGGGTTTTGCAATGGTTATGAGATACTGTTTATGGGAGGAATTTTCATTTGAGCCAATTGGCCCTTGGGAAGATTTTGGTTTTGTGAGTTGTTTATGTTGGTATTTGCTTGAGTGAGATTTTGTTGTGATGACTTCACTTGTTGATTTGTAAATTGTGGATGGTCTATAATCTTTTGAGATCTTGATGTTGTTGCCATGGGGAAACTACTGTGTTAGTGATTAAGTCTTCCAGAGGTTGAAGGGATATGATTTTTACTTGCAAGAGTTGGTATGAGGGTCCGATGACTTAGGAGGATTCGCCTTGGGTAACTCATACTGAGTTTGAAGTATTTATTTGAGTTTTATGTTGATTCACTGGATAGTGGGTGATTTTATGAATTTGTTACTTAGATGAAGATTGATATTGCACTTGGATTGTTTTTATGTGGCTTTGAGCCTTGCACTTGAATGTGGTTTTTGTTACTTTGAATTCCTATCTTAAGATGGTGCATTCCTCACTTGATGCAGTTATTTTATTGGATTACGTATCTTGAGCAAGTTGGCCTTCCATTTGAGTTTTTGAGATATGTTGTTAGTAGGGGAGTGGTTCTTCATGGGGGCCGACACACAAAGTGGTGCCTGGGTAACTCATGTGGAATTAGTCTAATAAGTGAAAACTAAATTAGTGTATTAGGGAAATGGGTAGTCTAAAACATTTAACTAGATAAATTATGCCTAGCTCAATGGTCTAAAGGGCTAGTTCAGACTTGGGAATGAGTGGAGAAGGCCTGGAATGGAAAGATTGTTATCTTGTCTTTATGAAAGATAATTGATTCCGCATTGAACTGCATGTGGGGCCGGGTTTCGTAAGAGGTCACCAGGGTAACCCAAGTTGGGGGCCAGGACCTAGGAAGATTCGCTAGGGTAACCCATGCAACATTGTGATGACACTCTTCCTTTAACAACCATGTATGCTTTGTTTCCCTCTATGTTATTCTTGGGCCTCTGGAAGCACATGTTGGCATTTGTATGTTTATGCTTTATTGGTTGTTCCTTATGTTGGGCACATCTTGTGTTGGTTATATCTTGTGCTGGAGATTGCCTTATGTTATTATGGATCTTGTTGTGAAGTCTTGTATCCTTGTTTTGTTTGATGGCTATAGTTGGGGTCCTTCTTGGCAACTCTTAGCATGAGGGGTGGGCCTTCGGGTCCACATGGTTGGGTGGAACATGCTATGCACCCCATTGGGTCCCCATTCATCGATCAAGAAGTACAAAATTGTACCTTGCAATGACTCCTGAGTTGAACCAGAGTTGGATCCAGTATTGCAGCTTTGTACTCCTTCATTTCAAATGTATCATTCCATTTTATTGTATCTTCCCCATTCATGTTGGGAAGCGGCATTGTAATATTGTAATCCTTGATTAATGTATTGTCCATGTTCATGTTATCTTATGGTTACTGGTGTATACTTACCTTTCATGTGATGTAATGATGTTGTGAAAAGTAATGCAATCATGTAAACCTGATGGATTTGTTATATGTAGTTCATGTTTAGTCTCATTTCATGTGATATATGATTATTATGATGTATGTTAGTACTTTTTAAAAAAAAATTGGTGCCATAAATGTTAGATGTATTAGTATCCTTTGGGGTTGCTTGGTGGGGCATTACAGATGTTACTTTAAAATATCATTTATTATTTTTATGAAAAATTATAATATGGAAAATAAAACTAACTAATACAATCTCAATACTATTTTCCAATTATAACAAACTAATAAGAATACCTTTTTCTATATAAAGAATTATAACTTGATAATTTCACAAACAAAAACAACATGTAAATATGCTTCTATGACTTATTCAAGCTTTTTGTCATGGACACCAATACCACAAGTAGACTACAACATGACACGTTTTTGTCAAATATGGATAAAAATGGAAAAAACTAGAACAAAGTAAATATCACTTCTACACATATTCCAAGGGGATTAAGAATATAATGCATGATAAAATATACATGAATCTAATAGAAGAAATAAGAACACATATTTATATCTAAAGGATTCAAATAAAATACTAGATAAAGGACATATATCACCAATTCAATCTAAAGCAAAGGAAACTCCAAAAACCTGCACGCAAGGAGAGTATACAAAATGTTTGAGATGGTTGTGTTAAGGAGCTTGCCTCAATCAAAAATCCATTTTGGTAACTATACCTCCATGGAAATCTATATAGGATTATGATAAAAGATATAAATGATAAAATATTTATAAAAGAATGTGTAATTCTAGATAAAAGAAATAAATCAAAAATAATACAATGATACCAAGAATATTTTAAAATACTAGCTTTGATAAATTACCCATAGTGAGAGAAGTAGACAATATGAGAGAAGTCCATATAGAAGTTGCCACAAACCTCCAAAAGGATTCAAAAGTTATAGAAATGTTGCACTTTATAGTCTCACCATGAAGAACGTGACATGCAAGAGGTAAGAGAATGTTGTATTGGGATAAATGCTTTTATAACTTCAAGAGTTGTAGAGTTGAAAGAAAAATGTGTGTATGCTTAGATGAATCTATGAATTAGATTCCTTTTTTCTTCTTCTTGCTAAGAAAAACACTTTCTTTTTCTAAAATAGCATGTCTTGGAATTGTTTTCTTGTTGTGACTAAAAAAGAGCAATGCATTTTCATATTCTTGGGAACGTATTGTTCCAAAAGTTGCTTAAATAAAAAAAATATTGTAGGATTCTAGTGCATCATATTGAATAAGACAACTGAGAGGGGGGGTGAATCAGTTCTAGCAAATTTAAACTTTTTTAAAAATTCACCAGAACTTAGATCAATCACAAATCCTTAACTCTACTAGAATGATTAAATATTAAGTGTAAGTGCAAAAACTGAAAAACCATCACACAAACATAGTAACACCAGATTTATGTGGAAAAACCAATAAGGGAAAAACCATGGTGAGGATTAACTCACACCATAGAGAATATCAAAACCAATTACAAAGGCTCATTACCAGAGAAAAGGCTCACTGCCAAAATAAGGACTCATTGTCCAATAGGGTTAACTACCTGGAGGGCTCAGTGCCACAAAGATACAAAGAAGATATAAGAGATATGTTACAGAGAGAAGACAATCTCAATGCAATAGAGATTCCCCCCACAATTTACTAAACAACTTGCAGAAATGCATGAATGATATAGTACACCTTCAACTCACTGCATCCGAGAACTCAACATTTAGACTTTGCACCGATCTTCTAGACTCACATTACACACACATGGATTCACATCTATTTCACATCTATCTGCTCTATCTCTTTGTACTTCTTTCTCCACTAACTCATCCTGTAATTATACCATCTTCAACTTTGAAACATATCCAAAGTCGACCATCCATTATTAAATTCAGATTAGGTTAGCACCAAAAAATTCTAGGGTGGAATTAGAATGAGGGTGACCCAAAAAAATGCTTGATGAGGAATCAAGTAGGTCCAAACATGCTTCATCAACTTCAAAGGTAGTGTTCAAAACAAGGTCGGCCAAACCAATGTAAAACACATAGAACAATTAAGCTCACGCAACCCTTAGCACAATCAAATCTTTCCAGACACCAAAATTATCTTCAACATGATCATAACAACTTAAATCTAGAACCACAAGTCATAAGACTTAAGAAAAAGGAAATCTAGACCAACAACATTTCTCCCAGACCTTAGCCAGACACATAGGAAACCACAGTTCACAATTGGTGAGCACAAATCACACTGTACAATGAATCAAAAGCCAAAAATCTAGATATAGCAGCTTCCAACAACTATGATCAACATATCTGAACCACACAAAAATAGAAGCAAATCCCAGAGCAAAATCCAGAGCAGCCACTGAACACCTACAATCTTTCTTCATTACAATTTTCTCAATATCCTCAACATATACAACCCATAACTTGCATCCATGACATTAATGAAAACAACAACTAGTTGATAACCAATTGACCAATTGACATCAATGACAACACCATCATTCTTGCAATAATCTCCCCCTTTTTCATTGATGGCAACACATGATGTGAAAAACCATCAAAGACAACATACTAGCTCTAAACACACTTTTCATGATTTTGCTTTTTGTTTCTCCCCCTTAGTAGATAATATTTTTCACATGATACTCTTCTCTTCTAATCTTCTTTCTCTCCCCCTTTGACATCAATGGCATAGGTAAATGATGTTTAACATTGATTTCCCCTTTGACATTAAAAATGAAATACTCATGCAATGACAACACGTGACACTACTTGTTCCCCCTGAGAGGTAGCTAGCAAAACATCAGTCCAGAAGAAAGATAGACCCATAGATCCACTAGATTGATGCATCTCCATATGCATATAATTCAATAAAGGAGGGGAAATGACCCCTAACTTCTCTCGGAGATACTCAAAAGTATCTTTAGGAAGAGCCTTCATAAATATATCAACAATCCAATCCTTCGTAGGGACATAATCAAGCTTTACTTCATTCTCCACAACCTTCTCTCTCAAGAAGTGATACCTAATAGATATATGCTTTTTCCTCGAGTGCATCACTAGATTCTTTGAAATTTTAATTGCACTTCTGTTGTCACAAAAGATAGAAATAGGATCATCATACATAATTGTGATATCTTTCAATGTTTGTTTCATCTATAAAACTTATGTACAACTAGATGTAGCAGCTTTGAAATGCTAATTGCACTTGTGTTGTCACAAAAGGTAGAAATAGGATCATCATACACACTCGTGATATCTTTCAATGTCTGTTTCATCTATAAAACTTGTGTACAACAAGATGTAGCAGAAATATACTTAGCTTCAATAGTAGATAAGGAAATTGAATCTTGCTTTTTACTCAACCATGCCACCAATTTGCAACCAAGAAAGAATGCACCACCACTTGTACTTTTTCTATCATCTACACTTCCAGCCCAATCTGCATCTGTATAAGAAATTAGTGTAAAATTAGTATCCCTAGGATACCATAAGCCATAATTTGGAGTGCCATTCAAATATCTGAATATTCTTTTAACAACATGTGTTTTCTTAGGATCTTTTTGAAATCTAGCCACAAGACAAACACCATACATAATATTCGGTCTAGTAGTAGTCAAATACAACAGTCCACCAATCATAGATCTATATTTTCTCTGATCAACCTTAGGTGAATCATCATCTTTACCTAATTTGCAACTAGTCACCATAGGAGTGCATATCAGTTTGGAACCATCCATCCCAAACTTCTTCAACATCTCTTTCACATACTTAGACTGTGAAATAAAAATTACTTTCTCTATTTGATTAATTTGTATCCCAACAAAGAAATTCATCTCTCCAAATATAGACATCTCAAATTCTTTTTGTATTTCTTCTGCAAACATCTTACACATAGTTTCATTTCCTCCAAAAATAATGTCATCAAAATATACAACCAAAATCAAGATTTTTTCTTTTTCAATTTTAAAATACAGCTTACTATCTGTCGTACCTTTGTTGAAACCTTGTTGAATCAAGTACCTGTTTAGCCTTGCATACAAAGCTCTAGGATCTTGCTTCAATCCATATAAAGCTTTCTTCAATCTGCAAACCATATCTGATTGATGTGACAGCTAAAATCCTTTAGGTTGTTCCATGTAGACCTCTTCTTCTAGCTCACCATTCAAAAATGCAGACTTAACATCCATCTGATAGACCTTGAAATCTTTATGAGCATAAAATGCTAAGAAAATCTTGATAGCTTCCTTTCTTTCCATTGAAGCAAAAGTCTCCTGAAAATCTATGCCGTTTACTTGTGAGTAACCCTTACACACAAGCCTTGCTTTGTTTCTAACCACTTCTCCACTTTCATTCAACTTATTTCTGAATACCCACTTTGATCCAATAATGTTTTTGTCTTCCGGTCTTGGGACCAATTCCCACGTTTGATTCTTCTCAATCTGCATAAGTTATTTCATAGCTTCCATCCAATGCTCATCTTTACATGCTTCGCTTACAGTCTTCAGTTCAATATAAAAAAATAAATAGATTTACCTCACCAGCAACAACTCTGCTTCTTGTCAATACTCCTTTTGTCTTGTCTCCAATGATCCGATTTTCTAAATGATTATTTTGCACATATTTAGGTGTCTTAGGGTACACCAACATAGATTATTCTTTTTCTTCATTCTGCTTCTCTTGCTCATCCTTTTCCTATTCTTCCACAACTTCTTCAATCCTTACGCAATCAGGTTCATTAGATACATATCCATCAAAATCAATTGAATTTTTCATTGCTTCATCAACCTTGACATTTTAAATTTCTACAATCTTCCTCAATATTTTATTGAAATGTTTGTAAGCTTTTCTCTTAGTAGAATATCTAAGAAAAATTCCTTCATCACTTCTTGCATCAAACTTTCCTAGATTTTCTTCATCTCGTTTCATTCAACATTTGCTTCCAAATACCTTGAAATACTTAATAGTAGGAATTCTTCCACACCATAGCTCATAGGGGGTCTTTGTACTATTTTCTCTTGCTTGAAATCAATTGAATACTTTAAAAAAATATGAATAACTTCTATTTAGTAAACTTCCAGTAGACTATCCTTAGTAATCATTGATCTAGCAGCCTCTTGAATTATTCTGTTCTTTCTTTCAACAACTCCATTCTGCTGAGGAGTTATTGGAGTAGATAACTGTATTTTTATTCCATGCACTTCACAAAACATATTAAAATCATGGGAGGTGAATTCACCACATTTGTTAGACCTTAATCATTTTATCCTCAAATATACTTCATTCTCAATTAAAAGCATCAAACTTTTCTCTAAGAAATGTAACCCATGTATACCTAGAGTAATCATCAATCAAAAGAATAAAGTACCTTTCACCTTGTAGACTTCTCACTCTTGTAGGACCACATAGATATGTATGAATTAAATCCAATAGTCTAGTAGTAAATTGTTCCTTTGATTTTTAATGGTTTCTTGCTTGCTTTCCAAACTCACAATTCCTACAAATAGCATTGATAGGCTTTGCAATCCTTGGTAAATCTCTCATGGCCTGAACTACACTAATCCTCACCAAGTTATAAAAATTCATATGACACATTCTCTGAATCCACAACCAACTTTTATTAATCTAAGTCATAAAGCATCATCCATCATCACCCTTAAGTTGATAGATATTTCCTTCATATTTCTTTCTTGCAGCAATCACTGTTCTAGAATCTTTCCTGATCTCACATCTTTCATCCTTAAATAAAATATTATATCCTTTACTACACATCTGTCCAACACTCAAGAGATTATGCCTTAAACCCTTAACATAGTAGACATAATCAGTATTATGCTTTCCATCAAAACTTATTGAACCTATCCCACAAATCTTAGCACCAGTATCATCTACAAACATAACTAAGCCTCCATCATATTTTCAAGTTTAACAAAATTACTCTTATCACCAGTAATGTGATGTGAAAAATCACTTTGAACAACCCAATAGTTCTTTTCTTTTTTAGCATGTAGGGTAGAGATTACAATACCTTCATTTTTCTCCTTCTATGGAGGGTATTCCTTCACTCATTTTTTCAAAATTAGCAGAAGTAGGTTCATCTTTTATAGCCAAAAACAAGCATTTATTATCATCAGGATTTCCATAATTAGATTTCTCATCAAATATACTAACATCCTCATTCACATAATATGCTCTATTGATCTTCTTACCTTTCTTTTCTTTCTCATATCTTTGTTTATTCCTCTTAGCTCTTTTCGGATACCTCAAAGCATAATGTCCTATTCCTCCACAACTAAAGCATTTAAAGGGTAACTTACCTTCATAATTTCTAGAGCTTTTCTTTATCCTTCTCACAAAGTTAGCTTCTACTTCATCAAGATTTTATTTATCTAGATCTTTAGCTCTTGTAGCCTTAAAAGCAGTATCTAATTTGGACCCATTTCTCAAATTCAACTTTCTCATCTCATAAGATGTTAGAGTTCCCAACAACTGATCTTTAGTGTAGAGTCTTGTAATCTATATGTTCTTCAATAACACATATCTTTTCACTGTAAGCATCAAGGAGAGTTCTAAGAATTTTCTTTACAATCCTGGATTCATCTATTGTAGCACCAAGTCCTTGCATTCTAGCTACTACCTCATCCAATCTTTGTACATAAGCTTTAACATTCTCATCTTAAGACATATGTAGGAGCTCAAACTGTGTCTCCAAGTTTGAAAACTTTGCCTCTTTGACCCTTTCATCTCCTTCATGTGCCTTTTCCAAAGCATCCCAGACTTCCTTAGCAGTCTTCAGATTTTGAACTTTAATGAACTTGAAATGTACAAGACTATTCTTCAAAATGTACTTCACCTTATTGTTCACTTCATGTGTCTTGATCTCATCAACTGTACTCAGACCATTAGTAGGAGTATGAGTATTCTTGTAAGCTTTCTCCACATCATATCCACAATAATCTAGATATTCTTCCATCAGTATTTTCCAAATAGCATAATTAGCTCCATCGAACCTCAGATAATCATGAGTAACTTTTCCAGCCATCCCAGACCTTCCTTAAGTAGTTAAGCTCTTCTCCAAGAAACCAAGCTCTAATACCAATTGTTGAACAAGAAAACTAAGAGGGGGGGTGAATCAATTGTAGTAAATTTAAACTTTTTAAAACATTCATCAAAACCTAGATCAATCAAAAATCCTTAAATCTATTAGAATGATTAAACACTAAGTGCAAGTGCAGAAACTAAAAACCATCACACAAACATAGTAACACTAGATTTACATGGAAAACCCAATAAGGGAAAAACCATAGTGAGGATTAACTCACACTATAGAGAATATCAATACTGATTACAAAGGCTCACTACCAGAGAAAAGGCTCACTGCCAAAACAAGGACTCATTGTCTGGATCAGGACTCACTATCCAATAGGGTTTACCACCCGGAGGGATCACTACATAGAGATACAAAGAAGATAGAAGAGATATGTTATAGAGAGAATAAAATCTCAATGCAACAAATATTTCCACCACAATTTTCTCAACCAATTTAGACATGCATGAATGATAGAGTACACCTTCAACTCACTGCATTCAAAAAATCAGCATTTAAACTTCGCATTGATCTGTCATAGTCGCAGCACACACACACAGATTCACATCTATTTCACATCTATCTGCTCTATCTCTTTGCACTTCTTTCATGACTAACTCATCCTAAATTTATACCATCTTCAACTTTGAAACATATCCAAAGTCTTCCATCCATTATTAAATTCAAATTCGATCAGTGCAAAAACATTCTAGGGTGGAATTAGAATGAGGGTGACCCAAAAACATGCTTGATGAGGACCCAAGTAGGTCCCAACACACATCATCAACTTCAAAGGTAGTGTTCAACACAAGGTTGGCCAAACTAGTGTAAAAACATAGAACAATTAAGCATATACAACCCTTAGCACAATTGAATCCTTCCAAACACCAAAATTATCTTCAAAATGATCATAACAACTTAAATCTAGAACTGCAAGTCATAAGAATTAACCAAAAGGAAATCTGGACCAACAACATTTCTCCCAGACCTCAGTCAAAAACACAGAAAACCACAATTCACAACTAGCGAACATAACTCACACTATACAATGAACCAGAAGCCAAAAATATGGCTATAGTAGCTTCCAACAACTATGATCAACATATCTAAACCACACAAACATAGAAGCAAATCCTGGAGGAAAACCCATAGCAACCATTGAACACCTGCAATCTTTCTTCATTACAATTTTCTCAATATCCTCGACATATACAACCCATAACCTACATCCATGACATCAATGACAACAACAACCAGTTGATAACCAATTGACTAGTTGACACCAATGACAACACCTTCATTCTTGCAACACGTCATGCATACATCTATGGGTAGTGTTGTTGTCTAATAAAATTGGACCCAAAAATCCATATAAAAAATAAAATTATTGGTATTAATTTATTTTAATATCATCATATTAAAATTAAGTTATTTTATTTATCAAGATAAAGGGGAGTTGTCATGTAATGTGAAATTGCAAGGGGGCATGCAATTTCTGACACATTTTACTTGCAATTTATAAGGCATATGCACCATGTTGAATATGCATGCTAAATTATAAATAAAATAACTTTGAAAATTACTCAATGATATTGTAGAGGATGTAGATTTTTCATTCCATATGGATATGCCCTCGAGGAGAAGACTTGTAAAAAAATTGAGATATCTTTCATAGGACAACTATGTTATGTTGCAAGGTTTTTACCACAAACATTTTACCTATAGATAAACATGTTGTTGGTGTGAATAATTGTCTTGTACCTAGCACTAGGTAAATTAGGGGACATATTCACATTGTTAAGTTTACAGATACTTTCTCTTAGTTGGCTTATCTAGAACTTATCTTATCTAGCTAGGATGCATCATTTCCTGTCTCATGTCATAGGATCATGACATTTGCAACCTTGCCCATATTCTCATGTACATTTGTATTCAAGCTTCAATCAAGCCTCAAATTGTATAAAGTGGTTTTGGTCTCACCATCAACTCCTACATGTATCAAAACATTCCTTCCCAGATCCATTTTTGCTGGGTGCAGATTGGGGTTTCTAACCTCACCAGAAGCTTCGAATTTTGACTGTAAATATATTGGGTAAAGTTGTTTTTGAAGCAAATTTTTTTTTGCTGGGACAGCCTTACGATTTTCGCAGTGCATTTGTATTTGAAAAAACAGTTTTCTAGGGTGGGCTACATGTAAGAAATTATGAGGGATCTGCATCACTACGCAGGTGGTAATCACATCAGGCATGTACCCTATTGTTCGCATCTTGCACATCGGATTGAGCTCAATTAATTCAAGAACTTACATTTGGCAGGTCCCATCCATGCACAGAGTCGTCGGATCAAGCTTTGTTCGCGAGTATTGGCATATTCATGGTAAGGCCGAGTGCATCAGATCTCTCTATTGCCAGTCTTCAACCATCGGGTAGTCTTGTAGTTGGGGCTATTCATTTGGCCAAGCTTTTGTCGGCGTTCGAGCTGGTCAATTTTATCTACTGGCTGTTGTTCAATCGACATAATCCGCCAGTGCGGTTGATTTGGCCCGTGTAGTTCACAGATCTCATCGGCGGGTACTGGTTGGTCAATTCTTTGTCAGATCCGCAGTTGGGTACTTCCTGTCGGCTGTCAAATCTGCATATCATAGTCATCAGTGGTACGAGCCGGTCAATATCTTCAGCAGTAGTCGGTTCTTCCAACAGCAATCTTCAAGGCTTGTCACATCGGCCGGTACTTCTATGTCACGGGTACATTGTCTGGTTTCCTGATACAAATGCATCTTTTTTCTATCATGTTTTGAATAAGCTTTTCCAACGGTCGGGTTAATTGTTTTGAATGACCTCTTGTGTGTATTTAAGACTGTCGGTTTTATTCAAGCTTGTGAAGTGGTAGACAAAGTTTAGCCGACCTATGTGTAAATTGCCCGATGATATTTCTTTATTTTTGCAAAATGTATGCCCGTGGTCACATGTATGACCGAAAGATTTATTTTTAGCCCCTGGGTGCACAAAATTTGCACCTCGTTAGCCTTCTGATTTTTCCCAAGTGCCTATTTATAGGCATTTTTTTCATTTTTTCATAACTTTGGCTAACGGAGGCGAAATTTTCAAACCACCTGAATTTTTCAGTGGTGCAGATATTTTGCAGAGATTTTGCAGTTTTGTGCCTCTTTTTCCAGGTTGAAGCCCGATCATCATTTTTTGCTTCCGAGCTCATACGATCTCCGATTTTCTCCAAATTTGCGGCATTTGGAAGGTATTCAGGAGTACTTTCTTATCATGCACTTTTTGCAGATTTGTTTCCAGATTTTCATATTTTCAGTTCGTAGCTAATTTGATAGTTTGGAACTTGTAAATTTGCAAAAAAAAGGTGCAAATCTTGCTGGGACAAAGGGGTTGACTTGTATTGTGAGGGAAATGTAATATCTCATTGTATCATGGATTTGACAAAAGTTGTACTTCTAACTCCATATAACTATCATGAGTGGAAATCTCAAATGGAGTTGTTATTGTTAAAATCAAAGTTGCAACGAATCACATTTGGTCAAGATCTAGAACCTGCAGGAGCAAAAGAGAAAAGAAAATGGCTTGATAGAAGGGATGAAGCTCTTGGTACTTTGAAGTTGTCCATTTCTCCAGATCTTAGATATCATGTTGCATCTTGCACTCATCCTAATGAAGCTTGGAATACAGTCTCTTTGGTAAGCCAGATAAGATGAGGAAATTTAAGTTGGAGAATGAACTCATGGGTCTTAATCCTTCAGATTTTGACAATGTCCAAGATTTTTCTCTAAGCTCAATTCTCTTAGATTGCAGTTATCTAATTGTGGGGTCCTAAAGAGGATGAACAGTTGATACTTTCTATTCTTGCTAAGCTTGGTCCTGATTATTCATTGATGCTACAATGGATGCTCTTGGCAAAATGCCTTCTCTTGATGAATTTGCAGCTTCACAAGGGAACAAGCAAAGTTGGTACACATCATTGAAGTCTTCTAGATCTCATGCTCTTGTTGCAAAGGAGACAAAGGATTCAAGTGGCATAGGTCCAAGTCTAATGAGCAAGGTAAAGATCACATAGCACTCCTGAGTCCACATCCTCTTCTAAAGAGGAATCATCTAAAAAGAAGAAGTCAAAATGTGCATATTGTAAAAGATTAGGACATGATGAGCATAAATGTTATAATAAGAAGATTGATGAACTGACACACCTTCTTCAAAAGAATAACATTAACATCAGTGTCTGTACTTCTTCTTCAACATCTCAATACTCCATCATCTTCATCTAAGTCACAGGACACAGGATCTACTTCTGGGCTACACAAGATGAAAGGACAAGCACTCTTGGCCTCTACAAGTCTTGCATCTCATAGATGGCTTCTTGATTCAGGGGCATCTCATCATATGGCATCTTCTATGGACATGTTCTTCTTTTGAGCCTTGTAATTCACCTCATATATTGATGGGTAATAATACATATATGAAGGTAAGTGGGAAGGGTTCTATTGATATGGGGGAAGGGAGTCAATGATGTACTTTGTGTTCCTTCCTTGTCCACTAATCTCCTTTCTATTTACATTACTCATGGGTAGTGTTGAGTTCACTTGTGTACAACTTGGAGACTAGGGATATTGTTGCTATCGGGATGGGATCACATCTCGTGTATATTCCTTTTCACCTTCAGAAGATGATAATGTTCCTTTGACTGCAAAAGTGTGAACCATGATAGTGAGGAGAAGTTTGGTCATCTACACCTTGGTATTCTAGTGTTGAGCTTCCTACTTCCACCTCCTGCTCCTTCAACCATTGATGCTTCTATTCAGGATGATTATAGTTTTTCAGATCTTGCTTTTGGGATGAGTATTTGACAGGGATTTCTATTCATAGAGTCTCATAAGATTTGGAGGACACACTTGAGGGGATTTCTCTCCTCTTTGATGACAGTTGTCAATGTCCCATCTACTTTGTCTTTGGAGATTGACATTCATGAGTCTCCTCCATCACTTGATTTGTCATGTTTCTTGGTTCATGCATGATTCTGTTGTGGCTCATTCAAGCTTGGAGGATCTTCATCAATTTTCAGAGGCATACATGTTGAGCATTCATGCTTCCTCCTTTCAGTTGGACATGGAGCTTCATCATCAGCTTATGGATTTGTTTCTTCCTAAGGGAAGATGTGTTGCTTGTAGACATTGGGTCATCTTTTGTTTTCAGGCATTCTTCATGCATTGGAGCTTCTTCATCATGGGGGGGATAATCTCTCTATAATTTGATTGTATATACATGATGCATGTTGTCCTTGGGGGGTATCATTGAGTCCTCCATACATCATGTTTGTTTTGTTTTCTCTCTTTTGGAGAGGAGTTTTGTCCCACAGGGTTTTCTCCTTTTCTCCGCTTGTGAGAGATTGCATTATTTGCATTGTAAATGGGTACCTAACATGGCCTAGTAGCCGGGACCCATAGTCATAGTCTTTGCACAGTTTTCATATTAATCTTCTCCCTAAGTTGCACTTAAGGGGGGGTGTTGGTGTGAATAATTGTCTTGTACCTAGCTTATTCATTCACTAGGTAAATTAGGGGACATATTCACATTGTTAAGTTTACTTAGGTAAAAGATACTTTCTAGAAGGCTTAGTTGGCTTATCTAGAACTTATCTTATCTAGCTAGGATGCACCATTTCCTAGGTGATTAGGTTGTTGGTTGTCTCATGTCATAGGATCATGACATTTGTCAACACCATATTCATACCTATCTCTCAACCTTTCCCATATAAGCAAGGCATCTCATGTACATTTGTATTCAAGCTTCAATCAAGCAATCAATCAATCTTGCATTGTGAAGCAAGCTTTCTTGCCATTCTCTCTCTTGTGGAAGTGGTTTTGGTCGCAACTGATCTTGGGGGTGTTGAGGAGTCACCATCAACTCCTACACATGTTAGGAAAAAATAACACAAAGAAAACAAATATGTAAGAAAATAATGAGATTAAATATTAAAGAGCAATTTTTGAAGTCTTTTGAATGAATCCTTGACTTCTACACATGCTCCTTGGTATATGGATTGACCTTATTTCTTTTTTCTTCTACCCTATGAATCTTGGCCCATTATATCCTCAATTATATTGATATTCTGATAGTAATCTCTAACATGGTCAATATAATGTTTTGGGTCACAATTGCTAAGGATATAAAATTTCATTCTATATGTCTATAATATAGAAGGTAACACATCAAGTCCTTATTTGGAGGTAACTTCAAAGTGTAAGAAAAACATCATGGATTGAATGAATAAGCCCTTCTTGCTAATCCTCAATGAAAATTATTAGTTTCATTTAGTTGCCACATTATCTCCAAAAAGGAAAGTATTTATGGTACATATCTTGGAAGAATATGTGGCTACACAAGTGATCCATAAATTTTGATAATTGTGGTATTTGAATGCAAATACCATGTACCCTAATTGTGATCAATCCTTTTTTCTAGATCCCTTTCTTTAAATCTAAAAAGCTTACTTCATTACATCGTTTGAGATATTTTTTGTATATAGGAACCCTAAATTCTCGAGGACCACTTACACAAATATCTCCTCAAGGCAAAAAAGCTGGTATTTCTATAATACATATCCCATATGTGTGTCCAAGTTTGGATAAACATTTAGATTCATTCCTGATTTATAATTCTCAACCTCATGGAATCAATCCAATTTTTCTCCCATTGTATAAAATCAAATAAAATAACAAAGAATACCATCTAAAATGAATAAAATAATCTTTATCTCAAATGGCCTTTAGCTGTGAGTGCATGCCATTAAAAAAAAAGCTTATTTAAATACCTATCTTGCACATTGTAGTAAGGAAAAAAGTATCCCTTTTCCTTACTTAATTCGGGAATAATTAACAATAAATGAGCCTAATTTTGCCTTGATTTAGTGTTGTAAAGTGTTTTACAAATTCACATTAAGTCTAGGACCCTTTTTAATAAAATGGACTTAATGGTGCCTTATTTAGGGTGTTGTAAAGTGTTTCTTTATAGTTTCACACTAATCTAGGGCTTTAATTAATTAATTGAGGTTAATTGGCCCCTTAAATTCAAATCCAAGCCTAATTAATTGCATTTGCCGAGGGATAAAGCCCGAAACTCATTAATAATATTTCACAACACTTAATTTGGTAAGGTTTGTGTCCTAGGATAGTGACTTGGGACCCATTCGCCACCTAGTGAATGGGTCCTCACTAGGTCCTAGGACCCCCTTTTGACATGACATTTCACATTCCTTGAAACAGGTCCTATTAAGTATACTAGGATCCATTCAACCTATGGCGAATGGGTCCTCCTTAACTTAGGAAATCCCCTTTTGGGTGTGTTTCTGGTAGGATTTTAACAATTTTAAATCCTAGATCTGATGTCAGCTTGTGTTATTTGAATTTTGAGATTAAATATTTATGTATAAATATTAGGTTATTTCACATAGTTTCATCTAATATTTTCAAGAGAGCATCCTAATACTTCACAAGAGCATTATAGAGAATTCAAGAGCATTCAAGAGGGAATTCAAGGGTAGATTATTGAACTTTTATTGCAGCAATCAAGGGTCACATCATCATGTCAAAGGCATAGTGTATCATGCATGTTGTTGAGCTAATGTGTTGATGTAGTATTGAAGATCCAATACACGCATTTCTTCACATCCAAGTTCAAGATCAAGATCTATATTCCTTAAAGCTAGTTCATGCTAGATTACTGATTTATAATCCAAGAATTCATCCAAGGTATCATTGTTTCATGTTTCATTATTTCATCATAAGATTTAATTACCAAAATGAGGTTTGACCAAGGAAAACCCCTATTCCCTAACAATCAACAATTTTTTCTCTCTTGATGTGTGATTGCAGGTTTTATATTAAAGATCAAGTGGAGAACAAAAGTTGCAAGAATTGTCAATGTTGCAAAATTATAAAAGTTGTCATCTTTATTGCAAGATCATGGAAAGTACTCTATGGAATTTATTTCTGACTTTCAAGAGTTGAACACCTGGGATCTGGGAGTGCAAACATTGAATAACAGGATCCAAAAATTGGTTTTCTAGAACCCTAACAGGGACCCATTCACCATTGGGAGAATGAGTCCTTAGTGAGGCCTGAAACAACACTTTTCTAAAAAGGTACACATCATTTCAGCATCTAAAAACCTTCCTTTTTACTGTTATAACCGTTAGGTTTATTTTTTGATTATTATTTATGCATTATACCCCTCATAATTGAGTGAAACATCTAGTCAAAAATTGGGTGCACCCATTTGTTCATCTCATTTGGTGATTGCACCCTCTTTTTCTATGTTTCATTTTGGTGAACCCGACATCTTGAGAATTGTAGTTTTCTGATTTTGGAGTCTATTAAATCATCTTAGATTAGATCTTGCATTCATTTGCATTGAATTGATCTCATTTAAGATTTCTTAGTTTGCATTCAAGTTTACAACTCATCTAGGGTTTTAGAATTGCATTGTTTGCATTCTTTAACTCTGAAAAATAAAATAAAAAAATAAAAAAATCATCTTGCATATCATTTAGATCATATAAAATTCCATTTTAAAATTGAAAACAAAAGTTTTTATCAAACTAGGTCTTGTAATTCATCATTCTGTCATATTTTCAACTTGCATTTACATAAAATTAAACCTAAAACTTACTGTAGCAGACTTGAATCTAAAAATTATTAGAAAAGGCTTAAAAATATATAAAAATCAGTGTCAAAACCCTAATCTAGGATCCATTCACCCTAGGGAGAATGAGTCCCTAATCGGACCTATATCTGAATTTTTGGAAATTGAAATCTTAAGTTTTGTGCTTCTATTTGCTATTTTCAGATCTTTGTTTTAGTTTGTTGATTTTCTGTTTCATTCATTTCATTAGATCTAGCTTAATTTGATTCATTTAGTGCATTGTCTAAATTTAAATTTTCATTTACAACATTTCATTTTCAATTTATTGTATAGTGTAATTAGAAAATTACCTTGTTTAAGTCTGAAAATATGAAAAATGGATAAGTGTTTTAGCAATGTGTAGAAGTCCTTGTTCTCCTTGGTTGATGTTTCAAGTTGTGTTTTTGGAAATGATCCTAATTCAATTGAACAAACTCATGCTCACCCAACTCCTAATGAATGTCCTCATGAAGTTGACATCATTGGAGAAGATGATGCTAGCATGAATGAATTCATAAACGATTGCCTTAACAATCTTGAGAATAATGCATCGTTCTATCCTTCCATGAAGCAATCAACACAACTTCAGATGTTTGGTCTTTTACATCCTGAACTTGAGTCACAAACTAAGCCTAACCTTCCAAAACTGAGTGAACCTAGTTCCTCTACTCAAGTGCATAGCCATTCATATTATGTTAACAAAGTGACCAACACTCCCATAAACCTAGAAGAGACTTATGGCCAAAGCTTTAAGATCTTAACCAACCAAGGATGTGACATAACTAATGAGCATGGAATTCATAAAATTTTAGAGAAAATTCCTATTGAACAAATAAAAGGGATAGGATATCAAGATCCTCCTCCTAACATAAGTGTCCTTCCTAAATAACAACCAATGCCTAGAAAAAATTACAAGATCATTTTAGGTCCTCCTTCTCTATATCTACCTCAACAAGTCAGTGAATAAAGCAAGAAATAAAAACCTCACAAACTCAACAAAATTCCATTCTTACATACTCAAACAAAAACTAAATGAAAGATGGAACATCTCCTTAAATTTTTTTTGATTAAATTGCTACCTCCTAGTAAAAGCAACATACCTAAAAAAAACATGAGTTACTACACATACCATATAACTCTTGGGCATCTTACTGATGAGTGTCATGTATTGAAACTAATATTGAGTGATTTTCATTACGATGATGATATTTTTTATGACATAGTAATTGCATAGAAATAACATGCATTCAGGTCCTTGTCATGTAATAGTTGTAGGGTCTTAACATTTTCACTATTACATGTTATACATACATTGAAAATCATTCTCTTTATCACAAAGAGCTCATTCTCATCACCTATCTCAGGTCATCCTTGTCCTGCACTTAGTGGGGGAAGGGGTTAGTTATCCTTATCCTAGTTTTGGAATGTGTTGTTGTCCCTTTGTCTAGTTGTCCACCTTTCATATATACCAATCAAGATTGGGATGCAAATGACCTGCTATAGGTTGAATCACATGTGCCTTACTAGTATTTTTCTTTGTGTCCTTTTTCATGTGTTTTTTTGTGACTCCATGTGCATAATGTGATCCCCCGTTCTATCTCATTTGATGTATCTCTCTTTCAGTTCCTTACTCTATATATATCTACATTCTTCTCTATGTTGTAAGAATTTTATCCTTTTTCATTTGTCTTGTGTTTTCCTTTTGGGGATGATGCAAGGCATTGAGAGATTTAGGTTTGTTCCATGTTGACCCAAAGACTTTTTCTTTGTTTTTTCTCTCTTTGTGTCATTCTTCCAGTTCTATGAGTATTTGGGGAATGATGAAATTTTTGAGCTTTATGGAAAAATTGTAGCAAAGAAATACTGACCCTGAATCCATAGATCCCTGATGTATTTTTGGGGGCAACCCCTTCCTCCTTTTTATGATGTATCTTTATTTTGGAAACATATGACTTGGCATAGGGTTTTCCGAGGAAAGCTCTCATGTCTTAGGACTAAATATTGGATACTTTAAAGAATTATATCAAAGCAATGGTTTTAGCAACTACTTTAAAGTGGGGGCATACATCGATGACATCTTTCAAAATTTTACATATTTCATGGTGTGATTTTCTTTTTCTTGTGATGCATCATTTTCTTGGTGATGTAATTGGGCTTGATTGTTGGAATCAAGGAACACTGAGAGGGGGGGGGGTGAATCAGTGTTCTACAATTTTTAGCTTTATTAATATGATCTTTAAAGCACTTATAGCATTCAACCAAAAAAAATATGCATGAACATATAACAAGCAACCAAAACACCATAACACAATAATTTTTTATGTGGAAACCTTGTTAGGGGAAAAGCCACGGTGGAGGTCAATCCACAATATTATCTAAGTATACTCAAAAAGATGTTTATAAAATGGGAATGCACTTGCATTTAGGCACATTTCCTAGAGCTCACTACTCAAAACCAGAAAGGATCATTGCCTTACAATCAATGTCAAAAGACAACTGGAGTGGTGAACTATGAAATGAAATCTACAAATTCCTGAGAATAGTTCCGGTTAAGCACATTAATCGCTTTCTTTGACCTTCTATCTGATTATGCTCTTCTGCTCTGTCTATTTTAACTCGCATCACAAATCCTTTTATGCACAAGTGAAACTGTGCATAATCAATTTACAATCCTTCTGACATTCACAACATACATCAACACACTTCGTACATATATCAAAATGATATAATCGATCGCTTATATATATCCACAACTAAAGATTTAATCGCTACATGTCGGCTCCAACAAAATATGAAATATTTACAAACTGTCGGCTCAATCCATAATTAATTTTCAATGTGCACCAACCAAATTCGGACATGCTCAAACACAAAAAAACTTAAACAATTACTCCTCAAATATCCACAATGACTACATTCACGTAGTCGGCCTTCATGTACTGTGAAACATAAAATTAATCAACCATATCTTCTAACTTGCACATAGAGATATACGAGGCTCTAAGATTCAAGAATAACATAGATCATACACCAAACTAGCTTCCCTAAGACCCACAACTCAAAAAGATAATAAAAAGTTGCATATGAATCAATGAACACAACTCTAGCGAATGCTCTATTCTAACTTGATAGTTAATCACCGATCTTCAATCTAACTTATGGTATGATCAAATGATGACATTTGGATCAAATAACTGACAACGGTTGCCAACAATGACAACACCAAATGACATGTGCAGTGTCTCTTGCCAACAATCTCCCCCTTTAGCATTGATGGCAATACTTAGTGAAAATTGACTAAGTGTCGGATCAGTACCAACATGAGTACATTGCCAACCTTGAAAACTCCAAAAACACAACTCCCCCTGAGATGATTAAGGAATTTTTCACTACCCCATTCTCCCCATTTGACATAAATGGCAAAGGAAGGAATCCACATACCAAAAACTACTGTGAACAAACTGCATATGTACAAACACAGTTCTACAACTTACATAAACATGAATATATCTGCAAAATTGTTCTTCAACAGGTTCAAACTCGTGTCCCAACCCTTCTTGAGACTTTCCAAAATAGTCATGTGACCACAAAATAAGTAAGATTGCATCTCTGCTGATTCAAGGTTCGCCGAATCACTGACCGCCATAACATCTTGTGCTTCCTTCAATGCACTCAACATTGTTTCCATCTTAGGACCAATTAATTCTCTAAGCTCACAAAACCTTTCAACAATGTTGCCTTCTTCATGCTTCAAAATTTTGATCTTGTCAAGCAGGGACATGACTTGACCTTCTTGCTTTCCAACAGAAACAGTCAGAGGATTGAATGCTTGAGTGATATCTGCTAAATGTTTCTCACATTCTTTCATTTTCTTTTCAATGTCCTCAGTGAACTTAGATAAAGATAGACATGACTTATAAATGTTACCACCTTTAGACAACACACTTTGAATATTATTTACACAAGTAGCTAATAGAGATTTATCATTAGCTATCATCCCTTTCAACCTACTGAACCTTTTAGCATCAAAATCCTTTTGAACCTTATCCATAGTTGACTTCTCAAGTGACTCAAAATGAGTACTTACAAAATTAACAAACTTCTTGAGCTAATCGGATGAATCCTTAATATGAGAAGGCATGATCTTCTCTATAATACTAGATGCAAGATTCAACAACTCACTATCTTCAATATGTGATTTCAGAATTTCTTCCCTTGCCTTGGCTTGAGCAAATGATGCAACTTTTAGTTTCTTAATGGGAGACAAAGTAGCCAAGTTGATAGGACCTCTAATCAATTCATGATCAAACTCTTTCTGTTGGTCTTCTAAAAACTCCTTCACTACCTTAGCAGTGTCTCTTGCTTCCATAGGAATCTCCTTCACTTCATCCTTCTTCTCTTCAGTCATTGATTCTTCTTGGGCTTTAGGAATCTCAACTTCTTCAACCGACACAACTTTAGGAGCTTCAGTCTCCATAGGAATTTCAACATCATGTATATCTAGAGGATTTAGAGTGTCCTCAAATGTATCTTCTTCATTTACCAGACCAGATGGAGCATATCCATCATGCACTTCTTCAGAAACAACATTGTATCTGTTCTTTAACAAAATTTCCTTGAGGATTTTCTCAGTATCCTTTGCAACTTCTTCATTTTGTCCAATCATCAGCTTGTTCACCCTTGTTTTTATGTTAAAATCCCTTTTTGCTTCATTTAGTATATTCTTCATTTCTTCTAATGACATCACCAGACACAGATCAACAAGTATCTATTCTCTCATTTTCTCTTCTTCTGTCCTTTCACTCACTCTTCTCATTTCTAAAACTTCATATAGACCTTTGGGTAACACAAACATTATTTCAATAAGAGTCATATTGAAATTATTCAAGTATTTTATTGAAGCTTCCTCAAGAAATCTTTGACCAACATTGTCAAAGGTGTCATACCATTCACAAAGAGGCCTAATATTACCATCCTTAATCAATGCTTTCTCAACTTCTTCTTTAGACATACCTGATTTGTCTATTTTTATCTTTTTATTTCTCTTCTCTTCACCAGAGGGCTTGTTCTTAGAGACTGTTGTTTCCTTTGTGCCCTTTTGCTTGATTTCTCTTATCTCTTCATCAAATTCAGTCTCTTCATCTTCAGAAACAACAACATGCACTCTTGTGCTGTTGTCCTTCTTCCTTTTTACTTCTCTCCCAGATGACTTGGCTTGAGCTTTCACAGGAATTGACTTCTTTGCAGGACCAGATGAGAGAGTAGAGCTTCTTGTAGATCTAGTTTGGGCAAAGGATGCTGCCGAACTAGCAGATTCAGTTCTAGCTAGCTCTCCTGCTTCAACTTGTTCTCTCTTCCTTCTAGCTTCTCTCATGACTTCTGTAGATATACCCATGCTCTCTACAAAGGCTTCTACTTCCTTCCTTACTCTCCAGACTATCATAGGTTTCTTCAACTGCTCATGTACTTGCATATCTTTTTCTTCATAGGTTCCAAACCTCTCTTATGTTAGATCCTTAGGTTTATTCAACAAATGTTATGCATATAGTTCCAAGATGTTCTCCTCAACTTCATAGCCCATTGGCATAATCCAAACCATTCTAGGATCTGCAACTTCCATCAAGCATTGATCAATGTCAACCATAAAACAAATAGTGTCCTTGTACTTCTCGACAATAGAGTTAGGAATTCTTTCTCTTGCTTGCATCTCACTCTGAAAGTTCTTGAAATAACCCCAGATAACAGTTTTCCTTGTTTTACTATCACCAACTATGTGCAAGATATCTCTAATTTGAACAACTACAGGTTTATTAGCTTTCCATTGTACTTTTCCAAATCCCGGAACTTCATTCATGAAATAGAAGAATAAACACAACAAAAAATTTCCATACTTGAAGGAATTCTTCTTATCTTTCTTGATTTTGGCATGATTCTCCATTAACTGGCTTATGAGTAACTCACATAGATCATACTCTGCATTCTCCTTCACCATCTGATATGTTGTCTAAATAGTTGTACCAGATACAGAATTATCCTAGTTGGAATGATAAATCATGTAACCAATGACCATAGATGCAAATCTGACATCCACTTCAATAATATCATCAATTGTCATAGCTCTTTTATCAAACACTGAACCAATTGCATCAGTAACTGTCTAATTCTTCACAGACTTCAAGATTGACAACCCACCAGAGGAATTTAAACTAGTAACAATGCTTATAGCTTCTTTTCTAATCTTAAAAGGTTGACTCAACCACATAAATTCAGCATTAACTCAGCTCAAAATATACCAGACCCACTCATTTTCTTCAAACACGAGAAATTTTACAATCTGCTTGAGTTTCTTCTCCTCTAAGGTTTTGAATTTAGGATTTACCTTGAAATCTTCACCAACTATATGATTTGAGTACAAATTCAACAACTGTGAGATTCCTAACTCCTCAATATTTGCATGAATGTATGCCCTAATGTCTTCAATATGCAAGACGTCGTACAGAACAGAAAAAAATGCACCTAAGGGCTCTGTCTCAATAGATTTGAAAGGATGCCACTTGAATTTCAGATAGGGTCTATCCTTGATATCAACTACCAACGGAGCAACCATTTTCACAAATTCACAAGTTCACAAGTTTTCCCGATAAATACCTTTTCGTCAGATTAGGGTTTGATCACCGAATTTCCTTCACACTTGAATCTTCACCAAAATTCACCAAAGTTCACTTCATATCTCTCCAAACTTCTTCTTCTTAAGGTGCAAAGTGACAAATGAGAGATAAAAATGACTTTTTATCATTTGCACACCTAAATTCTTGGGACAATAATTTTTTTTCCCCTAACTCATTCAGATACCCTATTTCCATACTTTGTGAAAGATAACTCTTCTATAGACCTTCAACTCTACATAAGTACTCTCTCCAAATATTTCAACAACATCTTTAGATAATGCAATCACTACACTCATCCATATCCCGGTACCAACTACCGGTAGGGGGTTTGAAGAATTTTCTTGAGAACTCCCCCTAGGCCACAGGCCTTAATTTAATTCCCAAAGGAATTCCTAGAAACAGGTTATGGTGTCAAATCATTTCCTACATTAGAGGGACTCTTCTTCACCCATATCTTCTTCATTTGCTTCCTGATCTCATATGTAGTAACTTTTCCTTTTCCCTTTTCATTCTTGTGCATGTTTTTCCCTTGATTTACTAGACCCTTCCTGCTTCTACAAGATCTAGCAATGTAACCATATTTGTTGCAATTGTAGCACACCACATTTCTTTGTCCAGAACAATTGTTCCATTGATTTTCTCTTGATCTACACTGGTTAGCAATATGGACAAATCTATTGCATGTATAACATCTGACATCTCTATAAAAGTTGTTCATCATATTTCTGCATTCATTTGACTTATGACCATACTTATTGCAATTGAAATACTGACCTGAGAATGATGGACCATTTGGATTCATTCTGCTTCTACATTGAGTAGCCATATGACCAAATTTATTGCAAACAAAACAGTAACCATTAAACCTTTGAGCATTAGGTTGTCTTACCGGATACCTTCTAGCTTTGTTCATCTGATTTCCTTGCCTAAATCTCCTTTGTCCAGATCTGGAACTTTCTCCTTCCTCATATCCAAGACCTTGCTTGTCACCTTCAGTCCTTTAAATTTTAATTAGTTCATCAAGCTTGGCTGAGCTAATCTTGAACTTCCCCTTGAATTCATTTGCAGTAGCAAGTTCATCTCTAAGATCAACAATCTTATTTTCAAGCTCTTCTTCATTATTTCTGGATTGTTCGAATTCAAGCTCCAAATGATTGAATCCATCAGTAATTCAACTGAATTCTTTAGATTTTTCTTTCAAGGACTGAGTAAGCTTCTCTTCATTCTTCTTTCTGTCTTCAATCTCCTTGGTCATCCTCCTCACAATAGATTCCATCTCATGCTTTAGGACAACATTATCTCTGGTAAGCTTTTCACCTTCCTTTGTCTTTTCCTTCATGGCTTGACTCAGGTGTTCATCTTCAATGCTCTTACTCTCTTTCTGCTTGATCTGATCACAAAGTTCCCTTCTCTTCTCCCTTGACTCATTGATTTTATCTTTCAATGATTGAATGAATTTCTCAACATTCATGAGATTTGCCTGCAATTCCCAAACTTCAAATTTTGACTGATCAAGATCATTTAGGGCCACCAAAAGTTTTTGTTGAAGACTACTTGAATCCATCGAATCACTTTCCCAGATCTTCCCCAAGATTTTAAACTTCTTTCGAGGAACTAGGCTCTGATACCAATTGTTGGAATGAAGGAACACTGAGAGGGGGGGTGAATCAGTGTTCTGCAATTTTTAGCTTTATTAATCTGTTCTTTAAAGCACTTATAACATTCAACTAAAATAAATATGCATGAACATAAAGCAAGCAACCACAACACCATAACACAAGGATTTTTTATGTGGAAACCCTATTAGGGGAAAAACCACAGTGGAGGTCAATCCACAATATTATCTGAGTATACTAAAAAAAATGTTTACAAAATGGGAATGCACTTGCATTCAGGCACACTGCCAAGTGCTCACTTCTCAAAAATAGAAAGGCTCATTGCCTTACAATCAATGTCAAAAGACAATCAAAGTCATGAATTATGAAATAACATCTACAAATGCTTGAGAATAGTTTTAGTTAAGCACATTAATCACTTTCTTTGACCTTCTATTTGATTCTGCTCTTCTGCTCTGTCTGCTTTAACTCGCATCACAAAATCCTTTTATGCACAAGTGAAATTGAGCATAATCGCTCTACAATCCTTCTGGCATTCACAATATACATCAAAACACTTTGTACATATATCAAAATGATATAATCGATTGCTTATATATATCCTCAACTAAAGATTTAATCGCTACATATCAGTTCCAACAAAATATGAAATATTTACAAACTATCGGCTCAATCCATAATTAATTTTCAATGTACACCAACCAAAGTCGGCCACAACGTAGTGAGGATCCAAATCAACATGCTCGAAGACAAAAACATTTAAACAATTACTCCTTAAATATCCACAACAACTACATTCACTTAGTCGGCCTTCATGTATTGTTAAACAAAAAATGAATTAACCAGATCTTCTAACTTGCACACAGATCGATACAAGGCTCTAAGATTCAAGAATAACAGAGATCATACACCAAACTACCTTCCCCGAGATCCACAACTCAAAAAGATAACAAAAAATTACATATGAATCGATGAACACAATTCTGTCGGATGCTCTGTTCTAACTTGAAAATTAATCACTGATATTCAATCTGACTTCTGGTATGATCAAATGATGACGTGTGGATCAAATAACTGACAAGGGTTGCCATCAATGACAACACTATATGACATGTGTAGTGTCTCTAGCCAACATTGATGTCCTCCAAGAGTATAATATTTCTAAGTGTACGAATTTATCTTAGTGGCTTGATGCAAAGTGATGATGTAGAGCATGGTGGGCTTCAAAGGTTTTAAAAGACCCAAAATAGTGATTTTGAAAAGATCACTTAAACACTCACAAATTCTCTTCAATGAAACATGGTTACAAAGGCCACAAAAACACCAAAAAGTGGTTTGAAGACACCAAATTATTTCTGCACCTTTACCACACCTTAAACATCATAATATTGACTAAATTAAGCCAAATAATCTCTTTTTGAATGTTGGTTCTTCCATTTTCCAAACACTCACACCCAAAAAGGCTTAATTGCTTTAAGGAGCCCAAATAATAAAAATTGGTATATCTTTTAAACCAGATTGAATCTCAAAAAAAAAACATTTTCAAGAACCTATTATTGAGTACTTCAACATATAAAAAACTAAGATAGGGTTGTTTTGAAAATAATTCCCTTAAAAATGACTGTCCCATTTTCAAGGAGGCCTAATTCAATTAGTTTAGATAGGGGTTTATTTAATTTATGAAGTCCATACCTTAAACCACTTAACCAATTCCTCAAAAACATTGAGTAAGGTCTACACAAGCCTTCTAAACCATCTCCAACCCTTTAACATTCCATTTGTAGCAAATCCCAACTTGTAGCTATGCATTCATGCTAAAAAATGATGAAAAATTACTAGGGCAGCAAAAAAATCGTGTAACTTGACTTCCCCTACACTTGTAAACACAAAAAAAAATGAAAAACAACCTAAAATAACTCATTCCACTGATTTACAGAGGTCTACATTGGTGGAATGGCTGTTTATTCCTTTTTAGACTCTCAAAACCCTTAAAATGAGGGTTTCTGGACTGCCCTTAGAAAAATTCCTCTAAAAGGCTTGAAACTCAATGAAATTTCCTCAAACTAGGTTTGTTTGAAAGTTAAATCGAAGCTTTATCAAACCCAATAAAAAATAAATTCTAAAAGTACTATACGGACTAGTAACACACCTGAGAACAACAAGAAAAATGTGAAATTTGCGAAAACAAGGTTCTTTTATTCAAAATCTCTTCAAGATACAATGTGCCCTTCTCTTCCATGCCTTCACAAGGATTTTTAAATATGTTTACAATAGTTATCTTTGCTTTGCATTCATTTGCAACCACCAACAACCTTCCCTTTACAAAATGACTCTTCAACTTACATTTTTTGCATTTTGTATTTTTTTGACAACAATTCCAAAATTTGCATTATTTGACAAATTAACTATAAGACCTCCTAGAAACCTAATAAAATGCTTCAAATACATTAATAGTCCCAAATATGACCTTATTACAATTAAAACAAAATGAAGACTCAAATTTTACAAGATGGCCTCATGGAGGCATAAAGTTCACATGGTGCCCTGCACCATACACCCGACCTGAAAAAGACCTCAAGTCCCTTTGAGGACTGAGTTGCATCAAAAATTGCTTCTTCACACCTACAAACATATCTTTATCAACCTTGTTATGAATTGGTTTCTTCCTGACCTTTGCTACATGCTTGAACTCACCTAGTTGTTCTTGCCAAACACCTTGAATCACCTTACCTTTTCCATTCATTTCTTCTTTTAGTTTCTTTCCCTCTAATACCTCTGTGTTCTCAGGTTTATACACCTTTTTAATAATGTTTCAACATATTCATGGTTTTAAATGGCTGCATTCTTCAAGTTCTTTTCCTCAGACAGGTACCCATCTCCTTCACTGCTTCATCACAATCTCTCACAACAAACCATCCATCTACCAAACAAGAGTTCCTGGAAGATGCACCTTTACCCACTCTCTCTCAATGGTGTAAATCTCTCTGCACCTTCTCCCCAGCTTAATCTCCATTGGAGGATAGTGATCACAGACCTCTTCCATGTCTGTAGCCAACAAAACTTCTCACAACTCTTTCTTGCAGCTTTAAGATGGACCACAAACACCTGCAACCAACACACTTAACAATCCACCAGATCAATTGGCTCTAATACCAATTGATGTAGAGCATGGTGGGATTCAAAGGTTTTAAACTTACCCAAAATACTGATTTTGAAAAGATCACTTAAACACTCACAAATTCTCTTCAATGAAACATGGTTACAAAGGCCACAAAAAACACCAAAAAGTGGTTTCAAGACACCAAAATCTTGTTGTACATTTACCACACCTTAAATATCATAATATTGATTGAATTAAGCCAAATAAAATCCTTTTGAATGCTGGTTCTTCCATTTTCCAAACACTCACACCGAAAAAGGATTAATTGCTTGAAGGAGCCCAAATAACAAAATCGTGTGTATCTTTTAAACCAGATTGAATCTCCAAAAAAAAAAACATTTTCAAGAACCCATTATTGAGTAATTCAACATATAAAAAACTAAGATAGGGTTTTTTTGAAAAGAATTCCCTTAAAAATTGATGTCCCATTTTCAAGGAGGCCTAATTCAACTAGTTTAGATAGGGTTTTATTGGATTTATGAACTCCAGACCTTAAACTACTTAACCAATGTCTCAAACACATTGAGTAAGGTCTGAAAAATCCTTCTAAACCATCTCCAACACTTTAACATCGCATTTGTAGCAAATCCCTGTTGGAAACAAGCAACACTGAGAGGGGGGGGAATAGTGTTCTACAAAAAATTACTTTATTATTCTGATTACTAACCCACTTAAGATATTCAACTAGGAGAGATATGCGGAAATAGAAAGAAAATAACAACAACACCATAGCACAAGGATTTTTATGTGGAAACCCTATTAGGGGAAAAACCATGGTGGATGGCCAATCCACAATATAATCTGAGTATACTAAAAAAGAAGTTTACAATATGGGAATGCACTTGCATTTAGGAACACTTCCTAGAGCTCACTGCTCAAAATGGAAAGCACATTTCCTTATAGAGATTTAGATTAGATACAAGAGAATGAACTGAAGAAGTAGCATCTACAAATGCTTGATTATAGTTCTAGTTAAGCTCAGTTGACAATCTTTTGTCCTTCTAACTGATACTAAAATTTTGCTCTGCTCTACTCTGACTCGCTCTACAAAATATTTATGCGCAAGTGAAACTATGCATAAAATTTCTCTAACAGTTTTCTGATAATTGCAATTCACATCGACACACCACACACACACACTAAAAAGATATAAGAGATCATACCTATATATCCGCGACTAGCAATTCAATCGCAACATGTTGGATCAAATAGAACTTGAAAACATTAGCAACTTGTCGGCTCAAATATTAAGATTTATCCAATGCGTATCCATAAAAATAATCCACAACTTAGCTTGGACCCAAAACATAATGACCGAACACAAAAATATTTGATAAAACATTCCTTGAATATCCGCAACATATTACATCAACTGAGTCAACCCCAAAATACTGATAAACATAAAAGTAACCAACCGAATCTCCAAACTCACATAGGACTTAATACGAGGTGTTGAGATTTCTAGACAACACATTAGATGTACTAATAGACCTCCCATGAGATCCACAACTCAAAATAACAACTGGAAATTTGCAGGTGAATCGATGATCACCAAACTACTGGATGCTATGTTCTTCCTGACTATCCTTGATCTGACTGCCGGTATAAGAAAATGATGTTATGCGGATCTGTCACTGAATAGGGTTGCCATAAATGAAAACACCAAAAAGAATTTGTAGTGTCTCTTACCAACAACAATCTCCCCCTTTGGCATTAATGGAAACACTTATTGAAAAATGACTAAGTGTTAGATCAAAACCAACATGAGTTACACTGCCATTTCAAGACTTTAAAAAGAAACTTCAATCTTGGGAAAACAACTCCCCCTATGATGACTATACATTTTTCACTGTACACTTCTCCCCCTTTGACATCAATGGAAAAAACTGGGGAAACCGAAACAAAATTCCAAAACTGTACAGGAATGAACTTGTAACTTACAAAGATTTGAAGACATCTACAAAATCTTGTTTCAACACTCTTAAATTGTCATCACAAACCTTTTTGAGACTTTCCAAAACTGTTATGTGACCACACATTAAATAGGATATAGCCTCCACAGTTTCAAGATTCTCTGGGTCACTAATTGCTACAACTTTTGTTTCCTTCAAAGCACTCATCATTATCTCAATCTTTAGACAAATTAGTTCCCTGAGTTCACATACTCTCCCAACAATTTTGTCATTTTCATTCTTTAAACATCTTATTTTTTCAAGTAGGGTTGTTACTTGACCTTCTTGCTAAACCATATCACTAGTTAATGGATCAAAGTAGCAGAAATGGTAGCTAGTTGATTTTCCAGACCCTTCACCTTTTTCTCATTGCCTTCAGTAAACTTGGACAGAACCAAACAAGAGTTATAGGATTTTCGAGCTTCAAATATAGAACCTTGAGTGTTCTTTATGAAAGTAGCTAACAAAATCTTATCCTTTGCAATCACTACCTTCAACTGACCAAGTCTTTTCCTATTAAACTCTTTTTTCACTTTATCCTCAACAGATTTCTCAAGAGACTCAAATTGAGTACTTACAAAATTTATGAGCTTCTTTAGCTCGCTAGAAGAGGAACCTGATAGATCCATGACATGAGTTGGCATTAATTTCTGCAGAACTCCACATGCAAGGCTTAGTAATTCACTATCCTCTATGTGAGACTTCAGAATCTTCTCACTAGCCTTAGCTTGAGCAATTGATGCAACCTTCATCATCTGAATTGGGGACAAAGTAGATACATTAATTGAACTTTCATCCAATTCAGGATCAAAATCTTCTTGTTGCTCCATCAAAGATCTCTTCACTACCTTGGTATTGTCTCTTGCCTCCACACTGATTTCCTAAACCTTTTCTTCTTCAGCCTTGGGTTCTTCAGAGACTATTTTCAGATTTACTTTGAGTGCTTCACCCTTTTCATTTTGCACCACCTTCTCCTTAGCTAACACCACCTTAGGAACTTTATTTTCCATAGGTGTCTCTGTATTTTCCATATTAGGAGAAATCAGAATATCCTCAACTTCTGGAGGATCAAATACATTCACATTCTCCTCACTCATATTCTCTTCTTCATTTACATTTACTTCCACATTTACTTCCGAAACATTTTCAGTATTCATTTCCTCAATGTTAATCTTATTCTTTGACATAAACTCTTCCAAAATCTCCTTAGTTTCACCAACAACAACATTAGTTTCACCAATCATGATTTTATTTACCCTTGTCTTTCTCTTAAATTCCTTTTTAGCCTTTTCAAGGAGTGCATCCATTTATTTGATTGGCATTACTGGGCATAAATCTGCAAGAACTCTCTTCCTCAGATTCTCTTCTTTTTTAGCACTTAACCTTCTCGATTCCAAAATATCATATAGATTCTTGGGTAAGCCAGGCATAATCTCAATAAGAACTTTATTAAAAATGTTTAGATGTTTTATTGTAGCTTCTTCTATAACTCTTTGACCTAATTCATCAAAGGTTTCATATAATTCATAGAGGGGGTTGAGATTACCATCCTTGAAAACTACATTCACAACTTCATCAACTGACATACCAGGTTTGTCAACTTTAGCCTTCTTCACCTTTTCTTCCTTGCCAGCAGATTTGCTCTTGTTTAACTTGACAGCCTGAGTTCTGGTAGCTTTTACTTCTCTCAATACTTCTTCTGATTCTATTTCCGCATCTTCTAAAATAGGCTTATAAGTTCTTGTACTTTTATTCTTCTTCCTTTTTCCAGAAGGCTTGTCTTGAGTTGGCTTGGCTACAAGGGATCTCCTTGTAGATCTAGTGTGGGCAGAGGATGCACTAGGACTAGTAGACTCTATTTTTGCTTTCACTTCTGCTACTTCTACCTCATCTCTTCTCCTTCTTTCTTCTCTTAAAGCTTCTACAGGTAAGCCCATCCTTTCTTCAAAAACTTTTATCTCTTTTCTTACTCTCCTGACTATCACCGATTTTCTCAATTCCTCATGAACCTGAATATTTTTCTTTGCATATGTTCCAAACCTTTCTTCTCCTTGATCCAGAGGTGAATTCAACAATTTTTCTACATACATCTTTAGAACATTCTCCTTTACTTCGTATCCCATAGGCATGATCCAAATTATTCTGGGATCAACAACTTCCATATGACATTGGTCAATATCCACCATGAAGCAGATGGTGTCTTTGTACTATTGCACAATTGAAGTGGGAATTATTTCCCTAGCATGCATCATAACTTGGAAATTTTTGAAGTACCCCCAAAGGGTAGTGTTCTTGACTTGATGATCACCCATTCCAAACAAATTGTTCCTTATCTAAACAACTATAGGCTCATCATTTTTCCAATGTACTTTTCCAATACTTGAAACCTCATTCATGAAATAGAAAAATAGGCACAATAGAAAATTACCATATTTAAAAGTATTCTTCTTGTCTTTCTTTATTTTACTCAGATTCTCCAACAATTGACTTCCGAGCAGCTCGCACAAGTCATATTCTTCATTTTTCTTTACCATTTCATAAGCTACATAGATGGCCATACCAGATACAAAATTATCCCAACTAGAATGGTATATTTTGTAACCAATGACCATTGATGCAAATTTCACATCTACTTCAATAATGTCTTCTATTGTCATTTCCTTTCTATCCCATTTTGCACTTGTTGCCTTAGTAACTTTGTCATTCTTCATGGATTTCAAGACTAGAAGTCTACTGGTGGAATTCAGACCTATTACTACACATAGCCTCTTTTGTGATTGTGAAAGGTATGTTTAGCCACATGAATTTGACATGAACATGACTCAAAATGTATATAACCCATTCATTTTCCTCAAATACAGGAAATCTCGCAAACTATGCAAACTTCTTCTCTTCTAGGGTTTGAAATTCTGATTTTACAATAAAATCTTCTCCAACTATATGATAGGAGTACATATTCATTATTTGAGAGGTTCCTAGTTTTTCAATGTTCACATGAATATATGCCCTAATATTCTCAGTGTGCAAAACTCTGTACGACACAGATGAAAACACTCTTAAGGGCTCGGTCTCAAAAAACTTATAGGGATGCCATTTAAATTTAGGAAGATGTTTGTCCTTGACTTCGACTACCAGAGGAGTGGCCATGATTGCAAATTCACAAATTCACAATTTTTTTTTGAAAAATACCTTTTCATCGGATCAAAGTTTGATTGCAGATTCTGCTCCACACTTTGAATCTCTCCACAATTCGAAAAGGTTTACTTTAGGGCTCTTCACACTGCTTTCCTTCAAAATGTAAAGTGACAAATGAAAGATAAAAATGAATTTTTATCACTCGCACAACTAACCGTTTTTATCTCAATAAATGCCTTAACCCTAGTTCATTCGGTTACTCTGATTTCAAGCATTGAGACAGATATTTTTTCTACGAATCTCCAAAATTATATAATACTGGCTCCAATTTGGTTAAACAACATCTGAAAAGCATTGATCCACTTACTGGACTAGTCCACATTACAGTATCACTTTCCTGCAAGGGGGTTTGAAGGATTTTTCTAACAGCTCCCCCCAGGCCAAGGGCCTATAACTAATTCCCGAAGGAATTACCAGAAGCAGATTCTAGTGCTGGTACATTTTCTTCGACAGAAGGATTCTTTTTCACCCATTTCTTCTGCATTTTCCTCCTGATAACATCTGTAGTGACTTTCCCTTTTCCGTTGACATCCTGCTGTGTATTATGTTTTATTGGACCTCTTCTGTTCCAAAAAAATCTAGCAATATGTCCAAATTTGTTGTAGTTGTAACACAAGATTTCTCTGATAAGACCAATTGTTCCACTGATTTTTCCTTGAATTTCATTGATTAGCAATATACCCAAATCTATTGCATGCATAACATCTGATATCTCTATGAAAGTTATTCATCACAATTCTGCATTCACTTGACTTATGACCATACTTATAGCAATTAAAGCACTGACTTGAGAATGATGGTTCATTTGGATTCATCTAGCTTCTACACTAAGAAGCCATATGATCGAATTTGTTGCAAGTAAAACAATAACCTTTGAATCTATGAGTATTTTGTTGTCTCATCGGATTTCTTTTGGCTCCATTCATCTGATTTCCTTGTCAAAATCTTCCTTTTCTGGAATTCCTTTGTCCAGAACTGAAACTCTCTCCTTCTTCATCACCATTAGTCCTCTGACCTTTAATCAGTTCATCAAGTTTAACTGAGTTGGCTTTGAATTTCTCCTTGTACTCATTCGCAATAGTATGTTCATCTCTGAGATCATCAAGCTATTTTTCAAGCATTTCCTCATGGTTTTTAGATTGTTCCAATTTATTGTCCAATCAACTACATTATTCAGATTTTTCTTTCAAGGATTGAGCAATCTTTTCTTCATTCTTCTTTCTATCTTCAATTTACTTGGTCATTTTCATCATGATAGACTCCATCTCAGGCTTTAGAGTAGCATTTTCTCTGGAAAATTTTTCATTCTTCTATTTTATCCTTCAAGGCATGACTAAGTTGTTCATATTCCATGCTTCTATTCTTCTTCTTGAGCTGATCACATAATTCCTTTCTTTTCTCCCTTGATTCATTGATTTTGTCTTTCAATGACTAGATAAATTTTTCTGCATTCTCCAGACTTTCTTGTAGTTCCCGGTTCTTAGATTTTGATTGGTCAAGATCATCCAAGGCCACCATAAGTTGTTGTTGAAGACTTATTGTATCCATTGAAAAAACTTTCCAAGATCTCCCCAAGCTGTTAGACTTCTTCCGAGGAACTTGATCTGATACCAATTGTTGGAAACAAGCAACACTGAGAGGGGGGGTGAATTAGTGTTCTGCAAAAAATTACTTTATTATTTTGATTACTAACCCACTTAAGATATTCAACTAGGAGAGATATGTAGAAACATAAAAAAAATAACAACAACACCATAACACAAGGATTTTTACGTGGAAACTTTGTTAGGGGAAAAACCATGGTGGATGGCCAATCCACAATATAATCTGAGTATACTCAAAAAGAAGTTTACAATATGGGAATGCACTTGCATTCAAGCACACTGCCTAGAGCTCACTAATCAAAATGGAAAGAACACTGCCTTATAGAGATTTAGATTAGATCCAAGAGAATGAACTGAAGATATCTCATCTACAAATGCTTGATTATAGTTTTGGTTAAGCTCAGTTGACAATCTTCTGTCCTTCTAACTGATATCAAACTTTTTCTCTGCTATGCTCTGACTTGCTCTACAAAATATTTATGCACAAGTGAAACTATGCATAAAATTTCTCTAACATTCTTCTGATAATCGTAATGCACATCGACACACCACACACACACACACACTAAAAAGATATAAGAGATCATACATATATATCAGTGACTAGAAATTTAATTGCAACATGTTAGATCAAATAGAACTTGAAAACATTAGCAACTTGTCAGATCAAATCTTAAGATTTATCCAATGCGCATCCACAACAATCATCCACAACTTAGCTTGGACCCAAAACATAATGACTGAACACAAAAATATTCAATAAAACATTCCTTGAATAGCCGCCACATATTACATCAACTAAGTCGACCCCAAAATACTGATAAACAAAAAAGTAACCAACCTAATCTCCAAAATCACAAAGGACTTAATACGAGGTGCTAAGATTTCTAGAAAACACATTAGATGTACTAATAGACCTTGCATGAGATCCACAACTCAAAATAACAACTGGAAATCTATAGGTGAATCGATGATCACCAAATTGCCAGATGTTCTATTCTTCCTGACCGTCCTCGATATGACTGTCGGTATAAGAAAATGATGTTATTCGGATCTATCACCAACTAGGGTTGCCATCAATGACAACACGAAAAATTATTTGCAGTGTCTCTTACCAACAATCCCAACTTGTAGCTATGCATTCATGCTATAAAATGATGAAAAATCACTAGGGAAGAAACAAACTCGTGTAACTTGACTTCCCCTGCACTTGCAAAAACAAGCAACATTGAAAAAAAACCTAAAGTAACCCATTCCACCGATTTACAAAGGTTTACATTGGTGGAATGGTTGTTTATTTCTTTTTAGACTCTCAACACCCTTAAAATAAGGGTTTCTGGACTGCCCTAAGAAAAATGACTCTAAAAGGTTTGAAACTCAATGAAATTTGCTCAAACTAGGTTTGTTTGAAATTTAATTCAAAGCTTTATCAAACCCAATAAAAAAGAAAGTTTAAAAGTACTGTACGGACCAGTACCACACCTGAGAACAACAAGAAAAATGTTAAATCTGAAAAAATAGGGTACTTTTATTCAAGATCTCAAGATACAATGTTCCCTTCTCTTCCATGCCTTCAAAAGGATTTTTAAAGATGTTTAAAAAAGTTATCTTTGCTTCCCCTTCAATTAAAACTAACCAACAACCTTCCCTTTACAAAATGACTCTTCAACTTCTTACATTTTTTGCATTTTGCATTTTTTTTACAACAATTTCAAAATTTGCATTATTTGAAAACTTAACTATAAGATCTCCTAGAAACCTAATCAAATGGTTCAAATACATTAGAATAGTCCCAAATATGACCTTATTACAATTAAAACATAATGAAGACTCAAATTTTACAAGATGGCCTCATGGAGGCATAAAGTTCACATGGTGCCCTACACCAAGTGAGGCATCCCATAAGTGGTAATCTAATATTCTTGACTTGTACTCTCTCGGAGACATTAGGCACAATGTTCCCTAAGAAGAAGACCCTACACGAAGTGAGATACCCTTGAGAAAAAACCTATAGACATAATATTCATAAGTGTTTAGCATTGTGGTGCCTTATTGAAGTTATCATGATGATAGCTTTGATATGGTATGGGAGCCTAATATGATTCTATCATTTGCCACCTTTTCTGGATACTCACCTAGTGGACAACCTAAGGTTCCACTACCCCAAAGTGAGCGCACATGTGTCGTTTGCATAGTTGACATTGAGTTCTGCTTGTAAATGTTTTTGGACAAACAACCTAGACCTAGTCCACTTTGTGTTGAATAGACTGTCAAAGCTTGATCCTTTCTCAGACAAATAGCTACGTTCCACATTGCATTGGAATGGTTGAAGCTTGATCCTTTATTTTCCCTTTTCCTCTTGGTATTTGATAGTGTATGATTGAGTATCTTTTTCATTGCTACATACATAAGTGTCTTGAATGTCTACTTTAGTGTGAGTTTTTCATGGGGGAAAACTCTCACTAAAGTGGGGGAAAAATTTAGTAATAGAAAAAGTATCCCTTTTCCTTACTTAATTTAGAAATAATTAACAATAAATGAGCCTAATTTTACCTTGATTTAGTGTTGTAATGTGTTTTGCACATTCACATTAAGTCTAGGACCCTTTTTAATAAAATGGACTTAATTATGCCTTATTTAGGGTGTTGTAAAGTGTTCCTTTACACTTTCACACTAATCTAGGGATTTAATTAATTAATTAAGTTTAATTGAGGTTAATTGGCCCCTTAAATTCAAATTCAAGCCTAATTAATTGCATTTTCTAAGGGATAAAGCCCGAAACTCATTAATAATATTTCACAACACTTAATTTGGCAAGGTTTGTGTCCTAGGATAGTGACTTGGGACCCATTCACCACATGGCGAATGTGTCCTCAGTAGGTCCTAGGACCCCCTTTTGACACAAAATTTCACATTCCCTGAAATAGGTCCTAGTTAAGTATGCTAGGACCCATTCTCCCTATGGTGAATGGGTCCTCCTTAACTTAGGACACCCCATTTTGGGTGTGTTTCTAGCAAAATTTTAATAATTTCAAATCCTAGGTCTGATGTCAGCTTATGTTATTTGAATTTTAGGATTAAATCTTAAGTTATGTATAAATATAAGGTTATTTCACATAATCTGATATTTTCAAGAGAGCATCCTAATATTTCACAAGAGCATTATAGAGAATTCAAGAGGGAATTCAAGGGCATATTATTGAAGTTTTATTGTAGCAATTAAGGGTCACATCATCATGTCAAAGGAATAGTGCATCATGCATGTTGTTGAGCTAATGTGTTGATGTAGTATTGAAGATCCAATTCAAGCATTATTTCACATCCAAATTCAAGATCAAGATCTACATTCCTTAAAGCCACTTCATGTTAGATTGCTGATTTATCCAAGACTTTATCCAAGGTATCATTGTTTCATGTTTCATGTTTCATTATTTCATCATAAGGTTTAATTACCAAAATAGGGTTTGACCAAGGAAAACCGCTATTCCCTAACAATCAACAATTTATCCTCTCTTGATGTTTGATTGTAGGTTTTAGATTTAAGATCAAGTGGTGAACAAAAGTTGCAAGAATTGTCAAAGTTGAAAGAGTGTAAAAGTTGTCATATTTATTGCAAGATAATATAAAGTACTCTATGGAATTTATTTCTAACTTTCAGTAGCTAAACACTTGGGATCTGGGAGTGCAAACATTAAAGAACAGGATCCCAAAACTGATTTTCCAGAACCCTAACAGGGACCTATTCGCCACTAGGTGAATGAGTCCTCATTGAGGCTCGAACAACACTTCTCCAAAAAGGTACACATCATTTCAGTATCTGAAAACCTTCCTTTTTACTATTATAATAGTTAGGTTTGTTTTCTGATTGTTATTTATGCATTATACCCCTCATAATTGAGGGAAACATCTAGTCAAAAATTGGGTGCACCCATTTGTTCATCTCATTTGGTGATTGCACCCTCTTTTTCTATGTTTCACGCATAAATAACAAACACCATCATATACAATATAATATAAACTTTACAATCCTCGCCAAAGACTCGACACAAAGCACAATATGTATTAATAAAATATTCTTCAGACATGTCATAGTTGAAAGGTTCAACTTCATCCTTTGTAAAATTGACTATTTTGTGTTTTGAATCTATTCTCCTATGTTGTTGTAACCACATAACCTTATAGCTATTCTCGTCTTGATAAAATTATCTATCAAGTGCACCAAATTCAATTGGAAATTTTTATATGACATTAAGGTTGAAAACCTCAATGATATAATGCTTGTTTAGGTGTAGAAGAACACCTCCATGCGTATTCTTGATGATTCTTTTTTTTTCATCACATCTTTTAGAAGTAGCACAAATAAGATCAACACTTACAAAAACATTAGGAAAAAATAACTTCCCCAAGTCTATTCACCTCAAATTTGAAATAGGTTTGTCTAATAGGATCCTCTTATACCCATGCATAAATAATTCCACCCTTGTTGAGGGATAGTAGCATCCTTAAAAACACTAGCCATATCAACTATAACATAGAAAAAGGATGTCCTAAAGTTAAATATGAAAACTCTAGGATCAATTTGTCCTTTTTCAAAGGTACATTAGAATGTAAATCAACAAGGTGAATAGATTGAATTTCAACCATGAAGGTGATCCAATCAGACCTAGATCTACATTCTTGGGGCCTTGAAAATGGATTGGAAATTATTTGAAATGATTAACCCAATTGAACTATATGACCTAATACATAAAATGCAAGATCTTGATAACTAACAGACTAAAACAATAGTTTGTAGGTGGATTTGGAAAGTGTAGAGTGATATGTACCTACCTAGAAAAGATTTTTTTAGCCAATATAGAAGGGCATAGTTACCCAAGGGTGTCTAAGTCCTTGTAGGGGTGTCCTAGTCAACTTTTGGGGTCCTATAATACTAATGCCAAGCCTACTTTAAGGAAATTTTATCTTATATGCTCTTTGTAGGGAATGCATTTCTTTTTTCACTTCCTCATTGGTTACCTCGATGTCATCATCCTCATCTGGACCAATGGGATAGTCAATCAAATTTGGTAGCTCAATCCTTCTTTTTTATGGATATTTCTTTGGAGGGGACTCAAGAATGATTACACCAGGAGGGGAAGGGGGTGCTTGTGGAGGTGATGGAGGTAGTTACACATGAGGAGGGGATTTCTGAGCTAGCTCCCTTATTACAGGTTCTTTTTTCCTTCTCTTATGAGAATAAATGAATGGTTGAATGGGAGGGGGATGATATGTGGGCCTTTCTTTTAGAGCCAAGGCTTTTCCAATTATTTTATCAATATTTTACAAGATCATTATGATTCTTGCAATTGGATCTCTTATTTCTACATATACACCCTAATAGCTAGCATCTTTTTATTTCTTAGCATCCTCAGTCGTTTTGAATGCTTTCCACTTGAATTTTATTTAATTTACCTCCTTATCATCCTTGTATTACTTGATGACATCATTATTGAACTACACTTGATGCACATATACTGACCTTTTTATCCTTTAAGCTGATTAAGCTGACCTTTTTCAATTTCCTGATCTATCCTATATCTCTTTAATATAGGATACAATTTATCTAGCCATTTTTTATTTAGGTTGAAGTCAACAAAAGTTGTAATATATGGAAAGATGAAGCCTTTCTTCTACCCACCAAGATGAAACTTTTTAGTTTGAATCAATTTCCAAATGATGTCCAAAAATGCTAACATGAGAGGCACATATCTTGGAAAAAGATGTGGTCCAATAGGGCATCCATAGACCCTCAAAACCATGCAATCTGAATAGAGATAATAATCTCCCCAATTGTGTTGGATTCCTAACATAGGTCTCTTCTCCATTGGTCTTAAGAATTCCAAAATATCCTTTTGTAGTATGACCTCTATAACTCCCAAAATTGTAAGCACCTTTCTAACAAAATGATTTTCAAAAATGGCAAAGTTTGCTTCTTCACAATTTCTGTCCCAAACATGTGTCGAACATTGGAATAGGATCAAGTTTCCTTTACCATCATCTCCATGAATTTTTAATGCAGAGCCCCATTCTTTCTCTCTTGCATACAAGAAAATGTATGGCATAACAATGAATACCATTTGAAGGTGATCATATTGATACTCTTTTTGATTTCAATCAATTGTTTATGAATAGCATTTGCAACATAAGTTGCAAAATCAAATTCATCATTGACAAGGGGGTTATGAATGTCCACTATCATCATTGAAAACGGGGTTATGAATGTCCACTACCATATACATCAAATAGACTGGAATCTTATCTCCCCTCCAAGGACCTAGAACATGGCATAGTAAGTTCTAATGAAGTAATATTCAAAATAATCCAATTTGAAAGGGTCTATCTCATTAGGAGGGATTTTGATAGAATTTATATCAAAAAACCTTCACTCTATACTTTGGGACCTAGTAAGCCTTGAAACTACTCCTATCTTTTTGATATTTCTATTTAAAGGACTCAAAATTAATGGCTTTGCAGGTATCCAAGTTTAACTTGAACACCTCAGAGATAGAAGCCTTGTTGATTCTAACTAGTATACCACCACTTGCATCCCTAATTACTCTTACATTCTCATCATAGTTGGTTGAAATATCCCAAATGAAATCAACATCCACAAACACATTGGGTACTATTAGCTTCCCTAAGGCATGTGTCTAAATGTTAGAAATTGGGACCTTTGAATTTCTCTTTACATACAAATGAAAAAACAACTGCCATCTAGATAGGGGAATTTCTACATCTCTACATTCATAGACATCATAAACTAGGCCATCCACAACACCAGGACCACAAACCTTAATTTTCCATGAGTATGAGCCTAAAAATTGGGTAATTAAATCCCCGTCTAGTGTTCTCTTTGGTGCTGTAATGTCATAAAATTGCACCCCTTGCAATTTCACATACATTTTTGTATCTGCTTTAGTTTCCACTCCATTAGCATCTTGTGTAGGCTCATTTTAGCCCCTACATCAACCTTTTTCCCTTCTCAAGATGCTCTGAACCCCTTTTTAGCAACTACCTTTGTGTGCCAACTTTGCATCGAACCTCATGCTTTTCCTGTTTGTGTTGTTTTGTAATGTTAAGTGTTCAGACACTAGTGCGTTGCCTAGACATCAGTGCACCGTGCTAGTGTCCTATGATGTTTCAACACTCAAATGACCATTTCCATGCATGTTTGCCACTTTTCACCCCCTTTTGTTGGTAGTAATGATCCAAGATGCCTTGTAATGGATCGAGAAGCTTCTTTTCTTTCCTTAAATGCTATCTTTTCAATCCTATGGATCCTTCTAAGTTCTTCTAAGTTCTTCTAAGTTCTTCTGCTTCTTGGCTTCTATCTTGTACTTTCTCTCCACTCTCTTGCTCTCTCAAGCTTGCTACAATAACATTCTCTAAAGCTCTCACATCCTTGTAACACCCTTTGTAACACTCTCGACTCTTGCAACTATCTTGCTCTCCCTCTTTGAAGCTTCTTTGGCTCCTGTAGCTCTACCTCCCTTGTCTTGTGCTTGTGAGCATCCTGGGATTCCATATCCCCTGTCTATTGCATCCTTACTTCGTGATACAGGTTTTTGTCCTCGAGCAGGGATTTCTTTTATGACTCATGTTTTGTGATATGAGTTCTTCTCCTCGAGCGGGGATTGCTTCTATCACTTACATTTTGTGATACAAGTTCTCCTCCTCGAGCAGGGTTTTCTTTTATCACTTATACTTGGTGGTGCAGGTTCTACTCTTGAGTGGGTTTTGCTTTCACCATGCATTTTCTCCATTTCAATTCATTTCTCTCTATCTGTCTGGCTTTTCATGGAGGTGGGAACACCAAAATGGGGGTTTGACTGAGGCAAAACCCTATACAACCCCAAGACTTTCTCTAGATCTCACGCATGTAGGTTTTGAAGACATTCATTTGCTAGAGGCTTCATCACTTGTGTGGTTGTAAGCATTTCCTTTCTTCTTCTTATCTTTATCAGTTCTATTTCACTTTATTTTAATTATGTTATATTATGTTGCTTTCTCACATTCCAAGATTTCTTAGCAATTAGAGTAGAAGAAGCCACTTCATTAATTTTTCTATGATAAACTCACTTTCTGGTTCGTACGAGATGCTTCCGCACTATTGTCCTTATTCTGTGTTGCCATCCTTTGGCAGAGAGCTTGTTAGTTTGTCTAGAAAATCTCTGTGACCTGCTCTTTCCAATTCTAGAACTTTTGTGTTGTTCCTTGAGGTAGTTTAGGGCAATTCACCCCGTGAGGCTCTCTGAGTGAAGAGAACTCATGAGTAGAAAATCCCCCTTCTCTACATTTTGGTGACTCAACATGAAGAAGGGTAGTATGTTTCAAAAACTAGGAATTTATTTACCCCTACTTGGTGGGGTCATAACTTTTGACTCAGTGTTCAAAATTTAGAACCGTTTGCATCATTGGAAAGGTCTCCTAGATAACTAGTTTAGTCCCTAAAATACTATGCCTCTGGCTATCAAATTTTTGGGACCAATGCAAGTTTCAACCTCAAATTCCACTCTAAAGACCTCTGAAAATGCAAATTGCTAGAACCTAGAAAATATCAAAAAAAATTCAAAAATATGGATTTCAAGTTTTTCTCAGTTTTGTCACCTCAAAATGAATTTAATATCTTCTTTTATTAGTTTAGTATCTAGTTTTGTTCAAAATGTTAATGATATTCCATTTCATGCATGTGATAGTGACTTGGCTTTGCCAATGTCACTTTGTATCTTTGATCCTTCTCATGAGATTCCTCTTGCTTCAGAGGATATTTTGTTGCAAGAAGACGAAATCATTCATACCTTTCTTAATGTTACTCTACCCTCTCTTCATTCCAATGCACTCTCTTCCAGAGACGTTGTATTCATGAATGATGAATCTATTATTCCTTCTAATGCAATCTCTTCTAGAGACATTGCATTCATGAATGATGAATCTCCCTTTCATTCCAATGCACTCTCTTCTAGAGATGATGCATTTGTGAATGATGAATCTCATATTTGTTCTGATGTTCTCTCTTCTAGAGATGATTCATTAGCGAATGATGAACCTCCTTCCACATTAGATCCTCCTTGGATTGATGCTGAGAATATGTATTCAAATAATTATTCTAGTAGTTGTGACGAGTCTGTAAATATAATCTATCTCTGCTACCTGTCAAAAGTCTAAGAGACCTGTCATTTACATGACTCCAACTAGTCCTTCTTCTAAAAGGGTTTGTTCTATTGATAGTGATCCATTTGATAGTGACTCTCCTATTCTTTCTAAGGCTCCATCTTATAGAGAAGTAGCCCATACTTACAAGAATAGTATGAATAAAAAACCAAGCCTTCCTCAATTAACACCTAAACCTATGACTAAAGCACCTAGTGATTATGATCTTATCGAGCAACTTTGGGTTACTCTGGCTAAGATCTCACTATGGGACTTGCTTCAGTCTAGTCTGGTTTATCAAGGAATGCTTTAGGAATCTCTGTAAAATATCCTCTTTCCTTTCTCTACTAGGTGGATGGATGTTGATGCGTTGATAGCTCATATTCGTGCAGATTCACCGAATATCACATTCTATCTACAGGAGCTCCTGCCTTGGGATGTACAGAAGAAAGTGGATGCTTTAATGATTATAGTTAACATTAATAATATCAACATTAGATGTACTTTCGTTGATGCTAGTTTGATGCTCAATGTATGTAGTATTGATCTATTACCTAAGATTAATATTGATCCATCTTCCCTTAATGCTTCTCCTATTGTTATTCATGGGTTTGATAATGTCGGTTAGCAACCTTTAAGCACGATATGCTTTCCTTTAAGGTTGGGACCAATTACTATACACACACTTGTATATGTTACGTCAGAAAAGTTACCGTATAACCTTATTCTTGGTAGACCGTTGATTCATGCTATGGGTGTACTCTCATCTACCTTGCATAAATCTATTAAGTTCATCTACAATAATCAAGTAGCCATAGTCAAGGCTGATCCTGATGCTATGCACTTATGTGAAATGGAAGTTGTCGATCAGGTTTTGGTTGTGCCTACTCTTATTCCTTTAATGTCTTCCAATGTGTCGATGTTTACTCCAGCAATACCTACTACAAAGGATACTCTTGAGATAGATGTCCCTAGAGAAGATCCTTTTGAAGCAAGAAATCCTAAGTTTGCTCCTCCTACTTCTCAAAGGAATGCATGTCTTGGTGATGATTGGGGTTCTTTAGAATTTATTGAATCCTTCACTAGAGAATATAAAGTTTACCTGATCCACTTAGACCTTCTGACAACATCATCCAAACTCACTATCAAAGATGATTATTCTTTTGTATCACAAGATAGTGTGAACATAAATTGTAATGTCCTTGATGCTAATCCTCCTCCTTCTGAGGAAGATGATCACACCTTTGTTAAAATGGTTAATGCTGGTAGTCCTATCAAGAAGGCTGATAGTGATCCCATAAAAGAGTGTGATCCCATTGCTGGAATAACGCTCTCTATGGAGATCCTCTCTCGTTGTCCTCTATCTTTGTGCCTTCTTCTTGTGATCAATCTAGCTTTTGTCCACAAGAGAAAGGGTTGCTTCTTGCTCCTCATTCTTTTTCTGAGAAAGAGGATATTTTGTTGAGGCTTCTAAAAGCTTGCTTGATTACTCTTTCTCCTACACGCAAGAAATCTCATAAGCATGATAAAGCAAAGAATTATTTTTGTGCATACCATCGAGTGCGTGGCCATTCCACTAGTGAATGTAAGGCCTTGAAGGATAAATTACAATAACTTCATGATCCAAGTTCCATTACTCATTTATTTGATAATGCACTTGCCTCTTTTTCAAATAACAAGTGATACTGAGGTTTACCTCTATCCTGCATGTTCTTAGTACCTTGCATGGTTCTCCTCCCTTGTATGTTGGGGGTAGTGATAACTAGTTTTGGAGATGTGCGTCCTTCTAAGGAACCCCTCTATTCTCTCTATCTTTCAAATGAAGTGTCCCTTGAGTGGACCCATTTCTCTTTTGAAGGGTTCCTAAGGGACCCCTTTGAAACCTTCTCCTTTGAATGAAATCATTTGCGCCTATCTTGGGGGTAGCCTGACTAGACCTCACCTTTCAAACAATGCATCCCTTGAGTGGACCCCTCTTCTTTTGAAGGGTTCCTGAGGGAGCCCCTTTGAAATTTTTCCAACTTGTTAACAGTCTACGTAGCTATCCACTTATTTTCCTATGTGGTCGCTTTCAGACATGCTTTATCTACGAGTAAACATGTTGCTTTGTAGGTGTTCCTATAAAGCTACTTTCTAATGCAACTCTACAGAGTCTCCTTCTTTGGGTTTCCTCCATGTGAGAGATCTTGGGGGATGCCTCCTTGCAGGTCTATGGGCCTATAAGGCGCATACACCTCTAAGCTTCCTCCATGTGAGAGATCTTGGGGGTTGCTCCCTTGCAGGTCTGCGGGTTTGTAAGGCACTTTTTTTGGGTTTCCTTCATGTGAGAGATCTTGGAGGATACCTCCCTTGTAGGTTTGTGGGTTTGTAAGGTGCTTTTTCTAGTTTTCCTTCATGCGAGAGATCTTGGAGGATACCTCCCTTATAGATCTATGGGCCTGTAAGGGACTTTCATCTGGGTTTCCTCCATGTGAGAGATCTTGGGGGATACCTTCTTACAGGTCTGTGGGCCTATAAGGTACATACTTCATGTGGCTTCTTTCATGTGAGAGATCTTGGGGGCTACCTCCTTGCAGGTCTATGGGCCTGTGAGATGCTTTCATCCTACGTGATTTTCCATCATTGGTTCAAGGGCCTTCGGTGTACTTTGTGCAACTTCGTAGTTATGCGGAGCTACAAAGTCCTCTTGTTTGAACCTCTTCAGGAGAGAATACCTATGGAGCCATCTCTCTTGGAATTCTCATTCCTTTCTAGCTTCTCCATCTCTTTCTCTTAAATTATCTTTCTTCTCTTTTATATATACCAGATTGAAGATCTGCATATTCTTCATCCTGAGTATATGCTCATTCTTGTCTTCGTTTAAGAATTATTCTATGAACATTATCATTTTTAATTTGGGGACAACGCATAGTATTGAGACAACCTTCTACATCAAGGTATCTTTCACTTTGCTAACTCAAATCCTTTAGTTTTTTGTGCACTAACATTGTTTTCTGGTGCAGGTTTTTCTTGTCTAATGCATTTGTTTTGTAGGTCTTTAGACTGGCGGCATGCTTCCTTGGTTCAAATAGTTATCTACTTCCTCTCCAGTATCATTTTGACATAATGATATTATTTATGTTTAGTAGATTTCCTTTAGCATGCATATTAGTGTAGATTCATATGCTCACTAAAGTGGGGGAAAAATGTAATGTCATAAAATCGCACCCCTTCCAATTTCACATGCATTTTTGTATCTGCTTTAGTGTCCACTCACTTAGCATTTTGTGTAGGCTCATTTTATCCCTTGCATTAGCCTTTCTCCCTTCTCAAGATGCTCTGAATCCCTTTTCAACTACCTTCATGCGTCAGCTTTGCATTGAACCTCGTGCTTTTCCCGTTTGTGTTATTTTGTAGCGTGCCACACAAACGTTTGTGCGCCGCGCTAGGATCCTACAACATTTCAAAATTCAAATGACTATTTATGTGCATGTTTTCCATTTGTCACCCCCTTTTGTTGGTGGTAATGGCCCGAGATGCCTTGTAATAGTTGAGGAATCTTCTTTTCCTTCCTTAAATGCTATCTTTTCAATCCTATGGCTCCTTTTAAGTTCTTCTAAGTTCTTCTTCTACTTCTTGGCTTCTATCTTATACTTTCTCTCCACTCTCTTACTCTCTCAAGCTTGCATAACTCCATTGCTTGCTACAAAAAAATTCTCTAAAGCTCTCACATCCTTACAACACCCTTTGCAACACTCTCAACTCTTGTAGCTATCTTGCTCTCCCTCTTTGAAACTCCTTTGGCTCTACCTCCCTTTTCTTATGCTTGTGAGCATCCTGGGATTCCATATCCCCTATCTATTGCATCCTTACTTCGTGATACAAGTTTTCCTCCTCAAGTGGAGATTGCTTTTATCACTCATGCTTTATGATATGGGTTCTCCTCATTGAGCGGGGATTGCTTTTATCACCTACATTTTGTGATATGGGTTATCCTCCTCGAGCGGGGTTTTCTTTTATCACTCATAGTTGGTGGTGTGGGTTCTACTCTTGAGTGGGTTTTTTTTTCACCATGCATTTATCTATTTCAATTCATTTCTCTCTATCTATTTGGCTATTCGTGGAGATGGGAACACCAAAATGGGGATTTGACTGAGGAAAACCCCTATACAACCCCAAAACTTTCTCTAGATCTCACACATGTAGGTTTTGAAGACATTCATTTGCTGGAGGCTTCATCGCTTACATGGTTGTAATTATTTCCTTTCTTCTCCTTATCTTTATCAGTTCTATTTCACTTTATTTTAATTTTGTTATATTTTGTTGCTTTCTCACATTCTAAGATTTCTCAACAATTAGAGTAGAAGTAGCCACTTTGTTATTTTCTGTGATAAACTCACTTTTTGGTCCGTACGAGATGCCAGTGCACTGCGATGTCGTCCTTATTCTGCACTGTCGTCCTTTGGCCAAGAGCTTTTTAGTTTGTCTAGAAAATCTCTATGACCTGCTCTTTCCAATTCTAGAACTCTGTTGTTGTTCCTTGAGGTAGTTTATGGAAATTCACTCCGTGAGGCTCTCTAAGCGAAGAGAAATCATGAGTAGTGAATCCTCCTTGTCTATAGGTGCTACAGAGGAGGGTTGGCTCTTTGGTGGACTCATAATTATGACTTGAATTAGAAACTAGGGTTTTCTAGTAGTAGATTCTAACATTTTTGAAAGCTTTTAGATGAAAACTTAGGGAAATTCAAAATAATTCAAGACAACAAAAGACATGACCTAACCTAATTTTAACCCTAGAATCTATGCTTTTCATAATTTTAAACCCTAATTTCTTGGTCACAAATGTACTTTCTTGTTCTTGCACTTTTGAAAACCCTAAACTTCAACGAGTGCTCTTGATCTGTGCAAATTCTTCTCTTCGGATGGTTAAAATGCTAGGTGAATCATTTTTGTGATTTGATTGCAACATTTATAGGAGAAAAATCACTCAGGATATGACAAAAATCCATCTCTTTCACCATTACTCTCAACTTGTGTGAGATAGAGCATGAAGACACCCATTTTCTAAGTTTGAATGTGAGTCATTGATCATCGAGCAATAGTACAAGATCTGAAGATTGCTAGCAATTTGATCTGTTTGAAAATATTTTATGTGAGTTGAAAAGATCTTCAGCCAATAGGATTAATCCATATGGAAGCACTTTTACAAATCACTATAAGACACACCATCAAAGACATGAAAAGAGCAGCTGGCATCATGACTAGCCCTGTGGAAACTTTCTATAGCTCTACAACATGCATATCGAATTGCTACAAAGAGATTTGTGGATTTGTAGAATGCCCAAAGATATCACCATGTATTATCCAATCCACATACAATAATTTTGTTTTTCATGCAAAACCTAGCAAAGTAATATGATTCAGGCACTATCCACCTTGTTAGCTCTAATACATGAAATGTGTCCCCCTTCCATGATTCTACAACATGCATGTGGGCTCTCCTTGATAAGTCTTTTGGAATGGTAGAATCCATTAGAAACATGCCATGTGTCGTCCTTTTGATATATTTGAAAAAAAACCCTTTTATGAAACACCCTCAGATTGTGCCAAGTGTCCATTTTCTACAATTCTGCAAGATGCTTGTGGGCCCCCTTTGAGGGACTTTGTGGAATGGAAGAATGCTCAGAAATTGTGCCACATGGAACTAATATGGTCTGCATGTTGGCCATGTAGAAATGAGTAACCTTTAACATGCCACATGCCACCATTTTTGTAGTTTTGGGGCCTTCATTTTTGTAATATTTCGCTAAGGAGATAGCCACCCAAGATCTAAAGGCCTATGGAAAGCACAAAATACTCAAAAGATCAATATGACAAGAATAAACTATATTCCTATCAATGAATGCAAATGGAATCAATGGAGTTGGTTTACAATGTGTGAGAGACCTTGGTTATATAGCCAAGGTGAGACCTAACTGTCATAAGATTATTCCAAGTGTCTTAATCTTATGATATAAGACAACTTATCACAACTACATAGGTCACATATGTTACAAGTCAAGATAAGATAACAACTAATGACAACTAACACCTTCTAGAAAGAATCTTAGGACCTAAGTAAACTTAACATGTGAATATGTCCACTAAGTCCCTAGTAAGTGAACTAACTAGGTACAAGACATTTATTCACTCCAATACCCCCCTTAAGTGAAACTTAGGGAGAAGATTATTATGCAAATGACACCTAGATGCAAAGATGGGTCCCGAAGACTAGGCCATGTTAGGTAACCATGTACAAATGCAATGCAATCCCTCACAACTAAGAAAAAGGATAAAACCTAGTGGGACAAAAATCCTCCCAAAAAGAGAGAAACAAAACAAGAAACTGCTTTGAAAAAATATGAGAAGGACAAAACCTCAAGTGAGGAAAAACTCCCCCCCATAAGAGAATATAGAAGGTCAAGTAACTCCTCCTTCAATGGTGAGTCTCAGCTCAAATGTCACAATGTTAGGAGTCCCAATCCTAACTGAAGGAGACAATGTAAAACAATGCCAAGACTGATGTAGAGTGGACCAAGGATGATGATGAGTCCTCCAAATGCTGCTCCAAAAGAATACCAAACTATAAAAAGCATTGATAGAAAGAATCAGGTACCACTGCAGAAGATGTCAACATAACTGGTGACTGAGCTAGAACTGTCAACTCAAGAGTAACTGCATAATCTGTTGATGAAGAACTATAGATGAATCCACATTGCAATACGAATAAGGTCAGAACCAAGGAGACAACTGCACGAGTATCAATTGGACACTCTCTTGATAGATTTGTATATCCCTATCACAACTTGGAGACAGGTACCAAGTCTCTGGATGTAGAACTTAACTTATGAATATAGGTAGATTGCTTGCAAAATAGGAGTGCCTATATGTTATCTAGTCCATCACACCAAAATGCATGGGTAACTAGCCACTGAATTTGCTGAGTATATAGGAACTAACACTGGATACATAGATCAATCCAAAGAAGCATGAAATATGATAGAGTACACTAAAATAGCAAGAGTGTGGCACTTTATTTTAGTGCAATTACAACATTAGAAGAGGAGAACTATAACAATCATGATGCAAATCTAGAACTGCTGATGAAGAAGCCAACCAAAAAAGTACCTCAAGGAAGATGAATGCAAAAAAAATCCCTCCAATTGGATGTCAGTAGGAGCAACTGGCCCCTGTTGGCTACTGGTTGGAAGAGCACACGATGCAGGACAAGGATCGATTGGTAGGCATAATTTTTCAAGGTTTGCATAGTTATGTGGAGTTGAAAGAGGAAAATTAGGATGACGCATGGTAGAAATATGAAGAGCATAAGAGAGAACTCAAAGCACAATCACACAACACAACCCCCCAAGTTCACTAAATCAAAGAACCCCCCCCGCCCCAAGTAAATGATTTGGAACTTTTTACTTAGTGCGGTTACAATTGCCACTTGCAAGAATTAGCTAAGTGGTCTTATGATTTAAATGCTTATGATTTCCACAATAAGGCCAGATCAAACTATGATCAACATGCAAAAGATCAAACTCTGATATATGCAACATAATTGGAAAAATGAGCCAAATAAGACTATATGCTGAAAGTACAATTTTTGTTCACAATGAATACAAACTAACATCACCACTATGAAGTTCTAAAAAAAATGCACTTTAAAAAAAAATTGCACCTGAAAAGGAGTTCGTATGAGCCCAGATGGAGCCTTGGAAGTTCTAAAAATGGAGACTGCTCAACAACACCTATGACAAATTAAATCTTCTAAAAAAATCATGCATTAAAATAAACAATCGTCTGCACCAACGCAAAGAGCACAAAAAAATATCACAAATAAAAAAAAATGCTTAGAAAAAGGAGTCAAAATGAGCAAGATATGAGCATTTGAAAATTGACTTCAAAATAAAAAAATCTCAATGGAAGGGTGCTAGAAAATTTCCAAAGAGTGCTAGCGTATTGCTGACGTCATCAAAACACTAGGCTAAATTTGACGACCCAATGCCCTTCAAAAAAGAATATACTTTGGCTCTTGGAATATTCTCCATTTCGCAAGCTTAAAAATGACATCTATATGGACGTTACGGGGGTCAGCAAAATCTAGGGAAGAATCAAAATATTTTGAATATTGCTTCCCGGATTTAAAATGCGGTCAACAGTTTTCTTTTTTTCGCTGGTTTTTAATTGATTATCCATCGATAATGTTTTTTTGCCACCAAAAACTTTAATTGGTGTCGGGTTTTAAAACAATGACCATCAATATTGTGGGGATAGTGAATCTGCTTGGGCCACGTAGGTACGATGGATAGGGATAGGGTACAATCTGCGTACTGTACCCTGCAAAAATTTAAAATAGACTTTTGATTTTTCCTTTTAAAAAATATTTTACAAATAGGAACTTTACAAAAAAATACTCAATTGGTGGAAATGAATTTTTCTAAAAAAATTTCTCAAAAAAATCAACTGATAATTTTTTTTGAAAAATCATACCCAACTGCAATAATGGCTAGGTCGTACGACTCAACCAACAAATTGTTTTTTCCTCAGCAGACAACTTTGTCCAAATTCAACGATTTGGCAGTCAATCTTAGAGTTTTTAGCCCTTCTGGACATGATGGCAATGTTCTTTTTTTCTCAAAATGCTCTGAAGTGGTAGCTACCTCCTGGATCTGGCAACCACCTTCAATCTTCAAACCCTTGTAGATTTTGCCTCCAATGTCCAATTGGGATAGAACAAAAGACAGATATGACTTTCTATGACTTGGAATTGAAAGTGCATGATAGGAAATTAAACACTCTTGTAGGAAATGAAACACACTTGTAGGAATTAAATCACACAACTAAAAGGGAACACACTTGCTAAAAGGAAATCACACTTATTGAAAGGAAATCACACTTGCTAGAAATAAACACATTACTAAATTGAATTAAACTTGAAATAGTTGTTTAAAAGAGTGGGCCCTTCCTCCTTTGAGACAAGGTTCCTGGAGAGCTTGATTTAAATTCACACTATGCTTTAAGGAAATGATAGAATTAAAAATACAATAATGAAACACACCACGACAATCTTTAACATAAAATCTCAAAGAAATATGATTTATTCCATCATAAATTGGACTATTTCTCTAAGAGTCCCCCCTTAACAATGGAGAAGGCACTCTTATTTATACATGAGTTTCTTTGAAAAGAGGACAAGAAACTAATAAATTCAGATCCATTTTTCTCTCAAGTGAGTACAACCAATTTGTTAATAATAGATTATAGTTATTTTTTATAAATTCTCTCACAAATCTCTAATATCTTTGATACATATTATCAAGACTTCCATGATTCTTCTCCATCACATATATGTGAATGATTGATTATCTCAAGTCTTCATCCAATCTTCAAAAGTTGAAGATGAAATTTGATTTTGAGGCTAGGTGGTCAAATGTGAGATTGTTGGAGTCTTCAAATATGCCTGTAAATATCATAAGAATCATCCAACTTTTATATATTAGTGAAAACATGTTAATTTTATAATATTTAATCAAAAACTCACTCAAAATACTAAAATAAATGCATTGGAAAAAAATAAGTCTAAACCCATATAAAATCATTAAAATGGTCTTAAGGTATGGTTGTGAGAAAGTGAAAGATGGTTAAAAGTGAAGAAAAAGAGGGTAAAAATATGGCATTTTCATGACTCAACATCACCCCCAAACTGAATATGTTGCATGTCCTCATGTAACCCTTTATATTTGAATCAACCAATCTGCACAATAACCAAGACCACTGCCAATACCTTTCTATTGTCCAACATCAACTCTTGCCCAATAGCACCTTGAAACCTCTTCAAATAATATTTGCATCATTCTACATTTCTCATTAATGATCTAATCAAGAATAACAAAAAAATGATCTAAATTGTCATTTTACAGCCCATAGTCACATAGATCATCTTAGAAGTGTTATTTCTATTCTCGTAGCCATTATATTCTCAAAATAATACTTTCAATATATTTTGTAGAATTCTTAATGGATTTGCAGCCAGGATCTACAACTGGGATCTACAATAGATTAAAAAGATGATTTCTCAAAATCTGCAAGCTAGTTTTGACTGAAATTATGTGAGGTTTTTAACAATAAGCTTAGGCTCCCCATCACAAAAAGTGCACAATAGCCCTTTCTACATTTGCAATTGGCTGTTGATCACGATCTACAACTTTTGCAGCAAGAGTGTTGTAGGTAACAGTGTCATTTTTCTCAAAAACTACAAACTAGGTTTTTGAAAAATTTGGTGGGGTTGTTAACAGTGACATGAGGCTTCTTCCCACCAAAAATTAGAAATGCCCACATCACAGATTTTAAGATAAAGGAAAATTGGTTATAGGTGACAATTGCTAATTTCTCAAAAATTGTGCATCAGATGGGGCTAAAACTTACTAGATTTTTGTATTTTATCTTGATGCATCTCTCCTCAAAATTACATGAAAACCCAGTTCCCAGTTTGTGAGATATCCTTAGTTCAATTTTTGCACTTTTAAACAAAAACGTGAATGAGCGAAAGCAATAAAATTATTATGAATTCATTTTGCTTATCATAGGTAGGTTAATCCTATTCATCCATGTTGAGATATTTAATGTTCTTGAAGAATTCATCATTTGAGATTGTATATGTTCCATTAAAATGTTACTAAAAATAATGTTTGAAGAATGGAGAAGATCAGTCTGTATGTTGTCATTGATGTCACCATGGTGTTGGTTCGGTACCCTAAACCGGTGTGCAAAACAGGTTTACTTCCTCTAGTGGTAGATCCGATATTTTGGTTTGCATATTCTCTTTGGTAATCATTGGTGTTTAAGATTTTGAGAAGTGGCTTATGATCACTTGAAGCGCGTATGTATGTATTTTCGTATGATCATATGATTGGTTGGTCTATTGGCATTGGCTTTGGTGATTGCATTTCATTATTAGGTTAATCATGGCCAACCTAATAATTAGTTAATAGTTTAATGTGTACTATGGATATACGTGCGACCTATCTTTGGTCCATGCTGACATATTGTAGCATATTATACACTTTAATTACTTTCGGAGAAGCCTTGTATGAAGCTGACAATTATCTTTTTGAATTGCATCCAATTAGGCCGACCTAATTGATGCTTGCAGATAGATCGAGTATATATATATTGAACAGTTTTTGAAGATGGTGTGTAATTGATGAAGCAATAGTGAATGTGAAAGTGAAGAAGAGTGAAAATGATGAAGTGTGTTAAGTCAGTCTCTTGAGCATCATCGGAACTACATCAACACTTGTTAGGTGCACTCTTTTCAATTCATTTTGGTTGTGAAGCCCAATTTTGTTTTGTAAATCTTTTTGTAGGCAGTGAGCCTCCTTGTAAGTAGTGAGCTTTTGTATCTAGAAAGTGAGTCCTTTTAGGGTAGTGAGCCCTTGGCAAAGAGCCTTATACATTCAATTTTGGAACTACTTTATATTGTGATTTAATCTTCACCGTGGTTTTTCCCTTATTGGGTTTTCCACGTAAAACCTGGTGTTCAATGTGGTTTTTTTACTCTATGTTTTCTGCATTTCATGCTCATGCTTAATAACAGAATAGTGTAGTTGTGAAATTGATAAGTGTTGAAGTTTTGATTTTAAATTTGGTGACAATTGATTCACCCCCCTCTTAGTTATCCTGTACCTGTTAACAATTGGTATTAGAGCTTTGGTTCCTTGGTTTAGAGCTTAACCGCTTAAGGTAGATCTTGAAGGTTTATCAAATGGATGATAAAGAAGAACTCTAGACTGCACTTGATGATCTTGACAAAGTTGAAAATAAAAATAGAGATTTGAAAGAAAAACTTGATGATGCAAATGAATGTGTCCGAAAGTTGAAAGAACAATTAAAGAAATTCAAGGAAAGACACAAAGAAGTGAGTAGCTGAAACAAGAGATAATTAGACTGAAAATGCTCATAGAAGAAAAGAAGAGAATTGAAGAATGTTTAAATACAATGCTACATAATAAGTCTGATGAATGATCTAAACTTGAACCAGAGGTAGTAAACTTGAGAGTAGAACTGGAGAAGGAAAAACTCTGTGAGAATAATTTCAGATCTAGTTCCGATAAGCTTGGAGAACTACTTGCAAGACAAAAACCAAGTAAAGACAAAGGTGGCTTGGAAAATGATACAAGTAAAATTTCTAAGGAAAATCAAATGACTCTGGAAAAAAAAACCATTGAAAGAGGGACACCTTTGTGCATTAGGTTGTCTCACAGGAGGTCTCCTTACAAACTTTCTTTTTCCTGAGATCTATACATTTTTTTTCCTTGTGACCAACAAAATGTAGGAGTAGGATGAATTAGTTTTTTGGTCCCTTCACTGGAAAATGTTTTGGATGTAAGAAATTTGGACATAAAGCTACTGAATGCAGATCTCAGGTGAGAATGATCAGCCAGGTGATGATGAACAGGTTTAATGGAGGTAGAATGAATCAATCCTTTAATGGCTACTGCTATACTTGTAACAAATTTGGACACAAAGCAAATCAATGTAGATTGAGAAGTAATGGAGGTCAAACTAATTAGAAAAGTGTTGTCTGCTATAATTGTAACAAACATGGACATATCTCAAAGGTTTGCAAAAGTAAGAAGGGAAAGCAGTCTACTTCGGTAGAGAAAAATAAACCGATAAAGAAGATCGACAAAGAAGAGATGAAGCAAGAGATGAATAAGATATGGAAGAAGAAAGAAGAAGAACCTAAAACTGTTGATGCGTCTGTGCCCTCATCTAGTATAGACAATTCCTCTGGGAATTAGACCTAGTATGGTCTTAGGGGGAGCATTATCAAAAAAATATAAAACCCCCCTGGATGAATGGCATGTCGGAGGTTGGCACGAGGATGGAATGTGAAGAATGAATAATCAGAGGTTTTGGAAAAGGAACTAGAAGAAAACATGTTGACATACTGATTTGCTGACCAAATTAGGGTTTTCTGTGTTGAGAAGAATGTTTTTAGCAGATTTTTGATGTTTGCCACATTTAATATGAATTAGGATAAATCGATGGTGTATAAGGTAAAATTTGTAAGCCTCTTTGATTAGTTGAGCACTTGAAGAGTTTGAAAAAGGCGTCTTGGAGCAATCTCAAAGCAATCTGAAGTATTTCTAAAATAATTTGAAGTAATTGTTACAGATACTCATGAATTATTATTCAGTGTACAAAGGAAAAGAAGAAGTCTTGACTAAAAATTAACGAATTCAAGAAAGTTAAGCACGACAATGGACAGAGAAACTAAAGCTAAAAGGAGTTGAATGGAAGAATTTGATCATAGAAAGGTGAAGGAAATGGAACTAGGGTAGAAGGAAAATGAATTACAAAGCATAAAAAACTTAGGTATGGATTTATGGGGATAATTTATGTGGTTTTCTGATAAAGAGTTCATTTTGTTCTTGTTGAGTCAATTCAAGAATGACATCATTGTGTTGGACAAACCCTACCTACTTACAAAGGAAGCGATCAAAGCAATTACTGGCATTAATAAAGACCCTTGAGCTCTATTGATAAACACACTTGCGGATTCAGTTGTAAGGTATGTTGTGTACGGTGTTTCTTATAAAATCTATTTTAGAAATTGTGAAGGCTCGACTTTGGCTATTACCGTATATCTTGCACATATGATGATTAAGAAAAATAGGCAGTTTGATTTGTGTAGCCTATTACTTGAAAACCTATCTGAAAATTCTCGAATGTCAGTGGTTGAGGGTTATCCCTTTCAGTTTGGATCTTTTCTTGTCTACTTGGATTTTTACTTTTTGAACTCTCTACCGAGAAGAGAAAATGTTGTGTGGGAATCTGATATTCCTATTGGGAAACAAGTCTACAGATACCTGGAATCATTGGCGGATAATTTAAGTGTGTGCAAATCATATTTCACATCCTTAAGAACAAATCTATGCTCCGGTATGTCAGCACTGAGACAGTTTGTAGTGGGTTTATCCTCCGGTAAGAGAGAATTGGAAGTTGTCATTAGTTATTCCCCTCTGGAATCGAAGAAAGGAAAAAGATATAACTGAAAACATCATTGTCATTTCAGAAGAGAAGGAAAAATAACCTCTACTTAGATTTGAATCCTTTGATCCAGATGACATCCGATCTATGTTGGTTAAAGGAAAGATGAAGAAAATTGGTGAGTTATGAAATGCAACCTCTCCAGTTGACAAACTCAAGATTGATGACGCTCAAGTAGAGTATCTACTTCAAAAAGGTATTGATGTATCAATTGTCTTTGACTCCTTGCCAAAAAAATTAGTTGAGGTTGTTGAAGAAAGAATGTTGCTTGGAGGTCCAGAAGGATGTAAGTTGGAAGCCTGGGTTGAAAAGAGATGTACTAAAGCTAAGTAGAGATTATCCAAACTTATCAAGGAATTGAAGAAATGCATCAAAGAAATATCAGATATCTACAAATACTGTCTCTGGTGGCTTGCTGTAGTAGAAAATTTCAGAAGTAGGATTGAAGCAATTGAATCTGAGGTAAACAACATTAGAAAGAACTTTGATATCTTTGAAGACAAAAAAGGGAAACAAAGGTTGAGAGTTGGTGAATTGCAAGCTGGACTGATTATTGTACAAAGACAAAGAGATGATGTGGTGAAAACTTTCTGGCTCCTTAAGGAGATTGCTGAGGTCCGGTTAGACCATCTTTCTAGAATACTTACTGATGCAGAAGATTGTGAAAGACAATGCTCATCTACAAATTGGTCATCTTCTTTTACACTGTTGGCCCTATTAGAAAGCATGTGCACGAGAATGGATTCAACTATATTTAACCGGAAGAAGTTATATCCAATTATCAAAGAAAGATACAAGAAGGAATTTCAGGTGAAGAGTGTCATTTTTACTTGAATTTTGAATGTTCAATTTCTACTGTTTTGTTTGTTTTGGCAAAAAGAAAAGAAAGAGAAAAAGGGAAACTTAACAAGATGAAGAAAAATTGAATTGTTTTTGAAAGGTTGAATGTTTGAAAGTTTTTGGATGGCTAGAATTTTTTGGAAGAATTGGAATCCTTTTGCAATTTTGAATGTCACCATGTTTACATCTTTTTGGTCGCCCTTTGCCATTGATGTCAAAGGGGGAGAGATTTGGAAAGTTGGGAGAGATTGGGGGAGAGTTTTTGAATATTTTTGCACATGTTTCCACTAATGACAAAGGGGAAGATTGTTGGGAGAATGGAGAAGATCAGTCTATATGTTGTCATTGATGTCACCATGTTGTTGGTCCAGTACCCTGAACCGGTGTGCAAAACAGGTTTACTTCCTTTGGTGGTAGATCCAGTATTTTGGTTCACATATTCTCTCTGGTAATAATTTGTGTTTAAGATTTTGAGAAGTGGCTTATGATCACTTGAAGCGCCTATGTATGCATTTTCTTATGATCATATGATTGGTTGGTGTATTGGCATCGAATTTGGCGATTGCATTTCGTTATTAGGCTAATCATGGCTGCCCTAATAATTAGTTAATAGTTTAACATGTACTGTGAATATATGTGCGACCTATCTTTGGTCCATGTCGACATATTGTAGCGTATTATACACTTGGATTACTTTTGGAGAAGCGTTGTATGAAGCCAATAGTTATCTTTTTGCATTGCATCCAATTAGGCCGATCTAATTGATGCTTGCAGATAGAATATATATGTTGAACAATTTTTGAAGATGGTGTGTAATTGATGAAGCAGTAATGAATGTGAAAGTGAAGAAGAGATAAAATAATGAAGTGTGTTAAATTAGTCTATTAAGCATCACCAAAACTGCATCAACACTTGTTAGGTGCACTCTTTTTCAGTTCATTTTGGCTGTGAAGCCCAATTTAGTTTTATAAATCTTTTTTTAGGCAGTGAGCCTCCTTATAAGTAGTGAGATTTTGTATCCGGATAGTGAGTCCTTTAGGGAAGTGAGCCCTCGGTAGTGAGCCTTATACATTTAGTTTTGGAGCTACTTTATATTGTGAGTTAATCGTCACGGTGGTTTTTTCCTTATTGGGTTTTCCACGTAAAATCTAGTGTTCAGTGTCTTGTTTTTACTTTCTATTTTCTGCATTTCATGCTCATGCTTAATAACAGAATAGTGTAGTTGTGAAATTGATAAGTGTTGAAGTTTTGAGTGTTTGGTGACAACTGATTCACCCCCCTTCTCAGTTTTCCTCCACCTGTTAACAAATAATTGACAGTCAAATAAATGGGATCCATGGCCACAAATCTCAATGCTGATTTCAAGCTCTCATCTTATAATTTTTCAAAGGCACCAACAGTTGCATTTACAAACTAAATGCAAAGAGAAAGGTATTTCTTGAGTTCACTATCACATTCACTGTTTTATGAGCAAGATAATTAATGGATGATGTACTTGAGCTTAAACATCAAGTTCACCCTGTTGATGGCGTGAAATAAATCCACTTTATCGCACAATGTCTCTGCAATTGTTCTGACTACTGCTATTTTCTTTGAACACACAATATTATTTGATGTATCTACTTTATTATCTCATTGTTATCATATTCAAGTGGGTTGCAATATATTAGGAAATATTTGAATAATTTCTTGCATAATTAATGAGCCAATCAAGAATAATGAGCAAGTCAAGAATAACAAAAAAGTGATCTAAATTGTCATTTTACAGCCCATAGTCACATAGATCATCTTAGAAGTGTTATTTTCTATTCCTGTAGCCATTATATTCTCAAAATAATACTTTCAACAAATTTTGTAGCATTCTTAATGGATCTGCAGCTAGGATCTGCAACTAGGATCTACAACAAATTAAAATGATGATTTTCTAAAAATCTACAAGCTAGTTTTGGCTGAAATTATTTGAGGTTTTTAACAATAAGCTTAGGCTCCCCATCAAAAAAAGTGCTCAACAACCCTTTTTGCATCTACAGCTGGTTGTTGATCGCAATCTACAACTTCTGCAACAAGAGTGTTGTAGGTAATAGTGTCATTTTTCTCAAAAACTACAAACTAGGTTTTTGAAAGATTTGGTGGGGTTGTTAACAGTGACATGAGGCTTCTTCCCACCAAAATTAGAAATAATCACATCACAAATTTTAAGATAAAGGAAAATTGGTTATAGGTGACAATTGCTAATTTCTCAAAAATTATGCATCAGATGGGGCTGAAACTTACCGACTTTTTTTATTTTACGTTGATGCATCTCTCAAAATTCCATGAAAACCCAGTTCCCGGTTTGTGAGATATCCTTAGTTTAATTTATGCACTTTTGAACAAAAATGTGAATGAGGGAAAGAAATAAAATTATTACGAATTCATTTTGCTTATCGTAGGCAGCTTGATCCTATTCATCCATGTTGAGATATTTAATTTTGGTGAAGAATTCATCATTTGAAATTGTATATGTTCCATTGAAATGTTGCTAAAAATAATTGACAGTCAAATAAATGGGATCCATGGCCACAAATCTCAATGCTGATTTCAAGCTTTCATCTTATAATTTTTCAAAGGAACCAATAGTTGCATTTCCAACCTAAAAGCAAAGAGAAAGGTATTTCTTGAGTTCACTGTCAAATTCACTATTTTATGAGCAATATATTTAAGTGTATGATGTACCTAAGCATAAATATCAAGTTCACCTTGTTGATGGAATTGTTGGATGTTGTGCTTGTGTTGATGATATGTGGTTGTCATTGATGTCAACACTATTAGCATAAATGTATTTGAAGCTATATATGTCAAGAATATTGAGAAAATTTTAATAAATGGGTTCCAGGTTGTTAGTGGTGAAGTGAAGTTTAGTATGGTGGTTATTTTTGTACATTATTGATCAGAGGTTGTGGACTAAAGGGTTTTTTGTTGAGTGTATCTAGTTTATCCATGTCACGTTTCAAAGATCCACATGAAGATTTGATCAAGCTATGAAGATTTTCATTCAAACAATTTTTTTGTTTCTTCAGTTGGTGTTCCTGATTGAAGATGATGCTATTTCAGTTAGTTCAGTTGCTTCAGATTCTTGTCTTGTGATTCATGATGCTTTTGGATGTTTCTAGATCATTCTCTATCTTTGTTGCACACCCACATTGATCGTTGTGATCGTGGTTTGCGATTTTCTCTTGCGTGTTCATGTTTTTCTTGTTCTTGGTCGACATAGTGTTTGTAGCATGTTGAGGATCTTCGAGGATAAATTAATTGAAGTGTCTTCATGCTAAAGATGTTGATTTGGGTCCTCACTAATTTGTGGCTAACCTTGGTTGATTCACATTGATGATCTTAAATGTTTTGGGCCGACAATTTATATTCATTTTATTATTTCTTTGTGGTTGACTTGTAGCAATAAAATTTCATGTTTTCAGATATATAAGAGTGATTGTTTATTTGAATTTAAGTGTGGAAAAAAGGTGTGCTTCTATTTGTGTGCGTGAATAATGTTCTAAATCATTCGAAGGAAGAGCAGAGTGTGAAGAATTATGAATAAGTGTGAAGAAGAGTGAAGAAGAGTGAAGAAGTGTTCATGTGCTTAATTGGAACTGTAATCAGGCATTAGTAAATGCTATTTTCTTAGTTCAAAATCCAGATGGCTTTAATCTGAATTTATTTGTAAGATAGTGTGTCTTCCTTTATAATTGAGCAGTGAGCTCTAGGCAGTGTTCCTGAATGCATGTGCATTCCCCATATTTCATTTTCATTATACTTTTAACAAGGTATAATATTGTGGATTGACCTCCACCCTGGTTTTTCCCCTAATAGGGTTTCCACATAAAAAATCTTGGTTTTATGTGTGTTTCTGATGTGTTGATGATTTATGTTTTCATGGTTAATAATCAGATCAGAGATTAAGGTTAATAAGTTGAATAAGATTTGAATTTTTGTGACAATTGATTCACCCCCCCTCTTAGTTGTCTTCCCCTATATTGCCAACAATGAAATAAATCCACTTTATTGCACAATGTCTTTGTAATTGTTCTGACTACTGCTATTTTATTTGAACACACAAGATTCTTTGATGCATCTAGCTTTATTATCTCACTGTTATCATATTCAAGTGGCTTGCAATATACTAGGCGATCTTTGAATAATTTCTTGCATAATTGACGATTGCTCTTCTTCTATGACTACCAATAATATGTGACATGTAAAAGAGTAAACAATAGCCTCTTCCCCAAACTAAAAATTAGAGCATGTCCACAGGCGAGAAGTCTCCCTCATACAAAGGTATGCATGCAGCTAGTGCAAGGTTGATTTGCTGACCAAAAGAATGCTATGGAATGTTGATTCAAAGGAAGAGAAAACGAGCCCATTGTAACTTAGATAAATCAAGCACCATGGCGATCATTGTTGTGTTCTAAAAGTAGAAACAAAGGTTGAATAAAAGGGCAGAGCACTCTAGTTTTTAAAATATGTAGTGGTTTACATGTTGAAAAAGAACAATTGTTGAAACCATTCATTGATCTAATGTCAAACAAAAAATAATCATAATGATCTGGAAGTGTGAGAACCATGCATTGTAGTTGATTCTTCCTAAGAACTATGAGTTTCACCATCAAATGCCTTTACCATATGTACCAAATGATTGACAATCCACATACCATATGTATAATATAGCCTCTAATAATCTCAACTTGACCTATGCTTGATGGTAACCTTGTAACTCATACAACTTGTGAAAATGTGAACCAATGTGTGCATAATGAACCATGAAAATGAATCAAGGAACTCATACCATTGAATGTATACCTTGTTTGTATGGTAGCATAGGCTTCTACAACATAGGCTTTTGCATAGGCTTCTTTCTTGAAGTAGTGACTTTGGCTTATGCAGTAGTTGTTTCCTTTCTTTTTGTTGTTGGTTCCTCTTTTCCCACTGCTAGTTCTTGTGTGACAACAACAAGAATTCCCACTACTAGTTTTTATGTGACAACATCAAGACTTCCTATTGTTGTTTCTTGTGTGACAACAATAGGGTAATGTTGGAAATGTTGAGTTAGTCAATGGGAGATGTTGAGGGAAATGGAATGGTGAAAATGGTGAAGGTTGAAGAAAGATAGTGATAAAATGGACAAAAGAGATGATGGCATTCCCACCCCCCCCAAAAACTTAAAATTTTGTGTGCTCTTGGAAAAATAGTAAACAAGGGAGGGAAAAAGAGGGTAGCAAGGAAAATTTTCCAAATACATCTTCTTCTAGCATTCTAAGAGTTATTGATTAAAGATTATAAAATAACATACCTTTAGCTACCTGAGAAGTTCATGAGCTTATGTATTTGAGAGATTTTGTATTACTGGATTTGTTGGCTGCTACTGGTAGAGCATGGATCTAAAGATAAACAATATGATTTGCTTCTCCCTTCCTAGTGCTGAACTTTGAAGCTGAACCTTGATTGATTATAACACTACTGCAAGCTGTTGTTAGTATCATGAAATCATATAGTCTTTATCCATATCCATGTCACAATTCATATCTATGTGAATAGATTTGGCTAAAGTTGAACATAGAAATAATTGGAGATACACAATTGAATTTACTTAAATTTAAAGCTAGCTACAGATGTTGTTGTTCTTACTTATGATTGCCACGAAATTTGCAGTAGCATCACAAGATCTGTCATAGAGCAATTAGGAACTTGAAGCATGAAGAGTTGCAACTGAGATTTGGAGCTGGAAGTGACCTTTTGATGGTGTGGAAAATCTTGGAAACCTTATTCAAAAAGCAACTAAAATATGGATGGAATTGTTGATTTCTCATTTTATTTGCAAATCTTGTCTGCTAGCAAGCTAGTTTTCAAACAAGATTTGTCTAACTACACCTAGAGGGTTTTCACAATGACAAAAACATTATTCCTGAGGAATGCCCACCAGCAAGCTAGTTTTCAAGCATTCCAAGGTCTGATGGCACCTGAGATAGGTTTTCACCACCAAATTTATTAAGGAAGAGGATAACAAGGTAACTCGGCTTTGCAAGTGAGTTGAATGACATTATTGGATGGGTTAGAGTGGATGGGTGGAGCAAGAAGTAGGAGGTGATGGAGGATAAATTCATGATTTGATAGTAGTGGTTATGTAAAAAGATGCATGTTCAAAGGAAACCATATAAACAAGAAAACTTCATGATCTTCAACAAGCATGTGAGTTGAAAAGAAGGAAATGCATAGGCATACCATGATATTGGTGAATGGCATGAGTAGGTCTACTGAAAGGATCTTTAGCAACATTGGGATGGATAATGTGGTGATGGGACTTGACCTCCAGAACTTTGGCCTTCATTTATCTGAAATCAATTCTTCATTGATCTCATTCTCAATCCATTGGAAACTTTGATGAAAAATTCTTCTAGTTGGTGGTAGGAACTGGAACTCTTCTGTAACAAGCTCCCAGGAGCTTGAGTTTTGAATCATGGCACATGCAATGACTCATCATCACATGATATTTCATCTTCATGATGCATGTCTGGATTACATTCCCTCGTTCAAAAACATCTAGCTTCAAGAATCACTTATTTTTAAATTGACCTTCTTACTTCTCTCGGGACCTACAAAAAACTAGCACTTTCTTGCAATAAAACATGAGATCATGGAAGAAGAGAGGTGCGCAGTATCTTTTCACCCAAGATATATGAAAAAAATTTAAAAAATGACAAGTAGTGCATATAAAAAAAATCCATGGAAAAATAATTAAAGCAAATTCACTTTTACCTGTTGAGGAGTGGTGACCGCCTTAGACTACCCAATAGTATTTTGTCAATGAAATCTTCATTAAAGTCCATTTTAAGTGATTAAAAAGACATATGAAAGTGGATTCAAAGGGATATCTCCAATTGAAACAAGATTTTAAAATTTCATGGGATGATATGTCAAATCTGCTAAGGAACAACCTGCATACCATTGTTATTTTTGAATTCCTGCATAGACCAATAGTCACTAAATTTAGTATAACTTTTCATTTCATATCGGATTGATGTGATTCTAATTGGATACAAAATTGGATTCATGTAGGTATCTCCAATAGAAACAAGTTTTGAAGAAAAGAAGAATTGATGGGTCAAAAATGCCAAAGAACAACAGGGAAAATAGAGTTTCTAGAGTGCAAATTTAGGAGAGGCAGTTAGTATTGTTGGCATAAGTTTCTCATACAATATCAAAATTGAGTGATTCAAATTGTGTTGTAAACTAGATTCATAGGAGAGAACACCTTAGAAACAAGTTTGAAAAATTCATCCATTTGGTATTCCAAAATTTTATTGTCCCAACCTTGTTCTTGAGCTGCCTACTCTACACTTGGTCACTGATTTGGTCCCATATTTTCCATTTGAGATCCAAATTGAATAATTCAAATTGGGTTAGAAACTAGAATTCAAGTGCTATATTGGATAGGAATGGGTTTTAAAAAAATATTCCCATATGGCCCCCAAAATAGAATTGTCCCGACATGATGATTGGAAATGTCTTCAAGCTGAAGGCTTTTACATCCCCTTGGATCCTCCTCTAATGGAATCTTCATTCACCAATGCTTCTTCCCTCTTACCAAATTCCTGCAAAAGAGATATTAGTACGATGGGTGGATCTTACTCTACCACACATTCAAGAGTTTTCATTCAAAACATTTATTCTACCCATGCATCCTATTATGCTATAATACTAGTGAGACAAGATCTTACCACAAAATTTTTGTGGTGAATGTGCATGTTCTTACCTCTCATATTATGGCTCCTCTTTCACTAGAGTTAGAAATAAATTCTAAGCATTATTTTAAATTAAAATGCAACTAAAACCAATGCTACTTGTACTTTTGCACCCTTAATAACCTCCCCAACAACGTCGCCAAACTGTTCGGTAAAATAATTGCTAATTAAAACAATCGATTACTCACACATTAATTATCAACCCAGGGTACATCTATTTATTTCAAGGATATCATGCAAGGTATATGCAGGCTACAATTTCCCTACCTAGCATTGGTTATACTATATGCTGATGTAATCTATGACTTAGAATTGAAAGTGCATGACAGGAAATTAAACACTCTTGCAGGAAATGAAACATACTTGCAGAAATTAAATCACACAACTAAAAGGGAACACACTTTCTAAAAGGAAATTACACTTAATGAAAGGAAATCACACTTGCTGGAAATAAACACATTACTAAATTGAATAAACTTGAAACACCTGTTCAAAATAGTGGTCCCTTCCTCCTTTGAGACAGGGTTCTTGGAGAACTTGATTGAAACTCACACTATGCTTTAAGGAAATGACAAAATTGAAAATACAATAATGAAACACACCATGCAATATTTAACATAAAATCTCAAAGAAATATGATTTATTCTATCATAATTTGGGTTGTTGCTCTAAGAGTCCCCCCTTAACAATGGAGAAGCCACTCTTATTTATACATGAGTTGCTTTGAAAAGAGGACAAACAACTAATAAATTCAAATCCATTTTTCTCTCAAGTGGGTACAACTAGTTTGTTAATAATAAATCATAATTATCTTTTACAAATCCTCTCACAAATCTCTATTATCTTTGATATATATTATCAAAACTTCCATGATTCTTCTCCATCACATATGTGTGAATGATTGATTATCTCAAATATTCATCCAATCTTTAAAAGTTGAAGATGAAATTTGAATTTGAGGCTAGGTGGTCAAATATGACATTGTTGGTCTTCAAATATGCTTGTAAATATCATAAAACCCATCCAACTTTTATATATAAGTGAAAACATGTTAATTTTCTAATATTTAATGAAAAAATCACTCAAAATATGAAAATAAATGCATTGGAAAACAATAAGCGTAAACCCATATAAAATCATTAAAATGGTCTTAAGGTACAATTGTGAGAAAGTGAAAGATGGTTAAAAGTGAAGAAAAAGAGGGTAAAAATATGGCATTTTCATGACTCAACAAAAGGCACTCAACATGCTCTGATAACATGTAATATTTGGCTATGGAGATAGCCACCCAAGATCTAAAGGCCTATGGAAAGCATAAATTACTCAAAAGATCAATATGATAAGAATAAATTATATTCCTATCAATGAATGCAAAAATAATCAATGGAGTTGGTTTACAATATGTGAGAGAACCTTGGTTATGTTAGAAACCAAGATCACTTGCATGCAAAGGGATACCTGTCACATGCAAAAGACATGCAAAACCAAAGAAGATGTTCTGTAAACCTCAATGTAAAAATGCATTAAAGAGAATCAATGATTACATAGAGATCAATCCTTATGAAGGAGATCAAGAAACCCTAAAAGGGAAACCCTAAATGAAACCCTAGTGTGCACAATTAATAATTAATCAATTATTAATGTGCCTAAGTTTAGCTTAAGTAACTAAAGGAATAAGTGACTTAATTAATTAACCAATATGATATAATTAATTAAGTGAAATAACTTATTACTCTAACACCCCCCCTTAAGATGAACTTAGGAAGAAGCTAAAACACTAGAAGAAGATGCATGCAAGCAAGGATGGGTCTCGACAACTAGGTCTCATCAGGTACCCATTTACAAATGCAAGATGAGGTAGAGAAGGAAAATCCAATGGGACAAAACCCCCCTACAATGAGATGACATGCTGCAAAGAAGCACTGGAAGAACTCTGTAGAGTAACACTGGAACCCAAATCTGGCAAGCAAGGAAAGATATTTCTGTTTACTATTGAAACCAGATGAGAGTCACTGATTGACTCAAGGAATCATGAAAAAAGCGACAACAGACCCGATGCCTCAGAACACTCCAAAACTCCAAACGGGAACAACCCTGGAATCTATGAAGCAACAAGCAATTATTGAATGATGTATTACTGAAAACGAAGTGCAAAGATGTAAGATGCACTCTCCCAACTGCCAAAACATCTAAGTAATCGCCAAACAACCCATCGGGCCAAATATGGAATAAGTTATCAACCTGGGACAGATATAGAAAAAGTGCATGGACAACAACATAGAGCTCCTTAATACCTTTCCAACGCCACAAAGATAGCGAAAATCGGATATCGTGGAAAAAAGTTATGAGCTCGGAAGCATAAAAAGTACATCTGACTTCAAACAGAAATAAATGTAGTAAAACAAAAAAATATTGTAAAATAAACTACACCAAATGAAATTTCTCGAAACTAGCTTTCCGGCGATATCTCGTTTGCTTGATTTCAATACCGTATGCCCAAGTTATGCCAAAAACAAAAAAAATTGCGCCTTTAGGGCCAATTGGACTAGGAGGGGGCAAAGAGTGGCTGTACGGTCGCTGACATCATGCTAACGTCAACGGTTCAGGAGCATAAAATTGGCGGCCATCTGGCCGTCACTGCAAAAAATTGGCCTCCCTGCAAAAAAAATTATGACAGAGCCCCTAATCGCTGATATGACCAGGGGCTGGGCTAAAAATCGAAGGAGCCCTTGGTCGTCAATATGACCAGGGGTAGGAGTCAATAAGCTAGCAGGGGCTAGCGGAGGGCCCCTGGTCCTCCATGTGACCGAGCGAACCCTGTCGAGCCCACGGGGGCTGGAAGCACCGGTGCCGGTTGGCGGAGGGGCGGCAGTGGTGGGCAGGCGTCGGGCAGCGCTTTCTGCTGGAGGCGCATAAACCAAGGCAATTTTTGATAGTTTTGCATGATTTTTGAGATTTTCTGCCTCGTGAAGCGTGTTGGGGAGGCCGTATGGCCTCCTTGGCAAATTTTTTTGCCTGAGATCAACTTCACCAAAATGGACGATTTGACAGGCGTTTCTAGGGTTTTGGGATGCTGTGAACACGATGGCGACGTCGTTTGAGCCCATAGTGTCCCAAAAAAATGGCTACCCCCAGATCTTGCAAAAAAGATGCCTATGGAAACCCTTGCACTTGAAACTCACAGAGAGGCCATATCTTCAGATCAGAACAAGCAGTTGTTTGGAGCTTTGATACCATGTTAGTAACCAAGATCACCTGCATGCAAAGGATACCTGTCACATGCAAAAGACATGCAGAACCAAAGAAGATGTTCTATAAACCTCAAAGTAAAAATGCATTAAAGAGAATCAATGATTACATAGAGATCAATCCTTATGAAGGAGATCAAGAAACCCTAAAAGGGAAACCCTAAATGAAACCCTAGTGTGCACAATTAATAATTAATCAATTATTAATGTGCCTAAGTTTAGCTTAAGTAACTAAAGGAATAAGTGACTTAATTAATTAACCAGTATGATATAATTAATTAAGTGAAATAACTTATTACTCTAACAGGTTATATAGCCAAGGTGAGACCTAAATGTCTTGATATGAGACAACTTATCACAACTACCTAGGTCACATGTGTTACAAGTCAAAAGATAAGATAACAACTAATGACAACTAACAACTTCTAGAAAGAATCTTAGGACCTAAGTAAACTTAACATGTGAATATGTCCCCTAAGTCCCTAGTAAGTGAAATAACTAGGTAAAAGACATTTATTCACACCAAATTTTTTATTTTAAGATAAAACCCTCTGCAAAACTACAAAACCACTAGAATTGTGCCATTTGTCAACTCTTCATTGGTTCCACTAAGCATTTCTTTAATTAAATATTGAAACAAAGAAAATAAAAGAACCGTAGGCTTGGCAGGTAAACCTGGGGTTTTTGTTTATGGATGTGGAGTATTTTCTTATGTTTCATTAATATGGAGACTAACAAGGTGAATAGATTAGCTTTCAACCATGAAGGTGAGCCAATAAGACTTGAATCTCTATCTTATTGAGCCTTAGAATGATTTGGAAATGATTTACTATGTTTGACTGAATTAAACTATATGATCTAATATGAAAGATGCAAGATCCTGACAATATACAGACTAAAATAGTAAACTTCAAGAAGATCTAAGAAGTTTAGATAGGTCTCTCTTTGAGGATAAAAACACATGAATTGGACTTCAGTATGCCATGGTGGAGTCTCAGGGATGTGATGGAATCTTGTATGGATAGATGGTCGAGTAATAGTAAAAAAACTCAAGGTCTACTTACGATCCAAATGTCAGAGTTTTGTAGTTTAAAAAATTGTATAGAAAATGTAGAAATAAGAAGTACAACAATAAGAATACTTCAAGGCTATTCTAGTGATAAAATGATTATAATGATCCAGTTCTCTAGCTATAACTCCAATTAGACGAACTTGCACGTACACACAATAACAAGAAAAAGTATTGGGTTGTGTTTTGAGGTCTACCTCAATCAGACCCACATTTTGGTGTTCCCACCTCCACAAACAACCGGTATGCAATGATATAGAGAAAAATGATAAAGGAGAGTATATAAGTGACACAAAGAGTAGAGAGAAATGACAACCTAAATGTTTTTCTACAAAACTAATGATGCAAGTAAAATGAAAAGAAATAATATCAACTTCTCTTCTATAAGTGCTCAAGGTCGATAGAGGAAGGAGAAATATGACACCACCATGCCAAGGAGGTAGAGCTTCGTAAACTTGCAACGACGAGGGTGTTGAAGCAAAGAGAAGTTGTAGAGATTAAGTAGAAATTTGGTAGCAACAAGATAGAACAATGGAGAAGCAAGAATTATCAAGAAGAGTTGCAAGAATGAGAGAATGAGCTTGAGAGAGGAAAAATCAACATGTAGGAGTGATAGAATGAATTTTTAATGGATAAATGGAGGCAAAGAGTCATTTTTCATTTATCAAGAGTCAAAAGAAGATGTTTTTTCCATAGGAAATCAAGAAGCATAATATTTATGTAGATTCTAGAGGTAGGAATCTATCAAGATGGTAGCGTGGTGCACAAACATCCGTGTGACGCACCCTCATCCCCTACAAAAATTCCTCCATTGACACAAAATGATAGGGAAACATGGGAAAATCAAGGTGAAGCTGGTGGGTTTCCACATTATTGGCTTTGTAAAGCTAAGGTGAGGATAAATAAATGGGAAATTTGCCTAGGGTGCAAATTTATGCCATTACATTTTCCCCCCACTTTAGTGAGCATACGTGTCAATGCGTATGTGAGATAAACTAGAAAAAGATTGAAGAGAATATACCAATAACTCCAAGTAAGAAGACCTTCGATACAATGTACCTAGATGTGAAAGAGAGCTCCACCAAGATGTGAAGATGACATGGGTCTTCAATCCTAGAAAGTTAGTTGCAATCTCACTGCAAACATGTTAGGCTATAGACAAAACATGTTAGGGTGAAAAATCTAATCATAATAGACACACATCCATAAGACACAAGAAGAAACATGCTAGTATGATAAGACATAGCCTAATCAGATAGAAACAAGACACATACTAATCAAATATCTAGGCATGTGGCTACTACAAACTATTTTGTAGGGCAGCCATAGAAAAAGACGGGTCTAGTCGGGCTAACCCCAAGCTAGATGTGAAGATATACCATGTTTGACACCAAGAAACAAAAAAATCGAATATTGAATAGAAGACACCATATAATTCATTTTAGAGAAAATCTTTCAAAGGGGGTTCCTTCGGCAAGGAACCGTTTAAGACACCAAGGGGCCCATTCAAAGGAATGCTCCAATTGAAAGACATCACATTTTCTGTAAGTTATTTTGTCATCAAGGAATCGTTTTGAAAGATATTTTGTCAAAGAATCTAGTGGAAATAATTCCCCTTTATCAAAGGACAATTTTTAGACTCATTAATTTTAGAAAAGTACTTTTTCAAAGGAAAAATTTCATACCCTTTTGCTATAGAATCATTTTTGAAAGAAAGTTTCATCAAGGGGTCCTTGTTGATAGAATGCATCATTTTGGAAAATAAAAAAAATTCAATGAGGAATTCTTTGGCCAAGGAATCTTCCTTATTGAAAATTAGACAAGCATGATAAACTCCCCTTAGAATGATGTGTCATACGTAGAGGATTACATGACATCCTAAGGAGAGAATGGAGAGGTAGAGATGTTGTGGAATGCAACAAATAATAAGATTATCTATGGTATATTGTCACACATGCAAGGGACAAAACATAGAAGCCACAACATCACGAAGTAGAAAAGTAAATAAAGACAAGAGAAGATGAAGAAATCAAGAGATAAGGGGGATTTGAGACTTCAAGGTCACAATTGCTCATAAATACAAATAGATAAATATAATATAATATATGTATGAACTGTCATCAATCCCTAAAGTTATCAAAACATGAAGAAGAGAACATGAAGACAAAATAAAAATAAATAAATTGGGTCAACATGGAAGAAGGCCTAGATTCCCCCAACCTTTGCATCATCCCCAATATCAAAATGAAATATCACAACACATAGAAGAATGATGACACAAATAGAAGAAGTGCATGAAAAATTTTCTACACTTGTATCTATTGTTGTATGAATTGTGAGAGTTAGTAAATGAATAATAAAAACACACACAACCAATGAGACACATTATATTAAAGATTTGAATCAAAGAATTAACCAAATTAAAACAAAACAAATCTCTAAAATCATTCCATTGTTCTCTATTCTCAAGGATCCTTGAAATCATTAGTGCTTTCAGATTTGTATATGCACTATGACTGGTTTGGATGACAACCTAAGAAACGAGATGCTGTAAAATGCAAGAAACTAATTCCTACATGATTTAATAAGTTATGTGATAATGCTATGATACCATGATATTGGATGCTGCAAATGATAATGGGGCTATGACAATGGATAATGATGCTAAAGGATATGGTGGAAATTTTGTATGAAGCTAATATGATAAACTAAAATGAAAATATAAGATTAAGCCATCTTTATAAACTAAATGATTCTACAATGCAAATTGCTAAAATCCTCCAATACTGTATGCTTAAACTCTAAATGCTCTAATGTGATTTCTGCATAATAAGTTTGCTCAAAGATGGATGTGAAATGTTGTAGAATTGGCTTGTATTTATAGGATTTCCAAAGCATCTTGTGATATGGCAGCAATCAATGGTCAAGATTTCAGCATGAGAGATGAATGGCAGAGATGGAAGAAGTTAGAGAGAATCATGGAGGATGTTCCCTTGACTGTGAACACTATGCCAAATGTATGAGGGAATAAAATGTGTGAAAGAGCCAAGTGCCAAAAGTTTGTTTTGGAATTGTTTGAGGATAATTCCCATTTAAATATTAAACATATTTAAATTCAGGTGACACTTGATGATGTGGCAAGAGGAAAAGTTGTAGACATGTGCCTAAATTCAAATTGGGAATTTGAATTTAGTGAGAAGATTATTAATTAAATAAAACAAACTATTGACATTTGTTTATTTAATTAAATTAGAGGAATATGAATTAAGATAGTAGAATTAGAAAAGTGTGAACTATATAAATAAATTTAGCATTTATTTATAAGTAGACAAATTAAAGGGGTCATTAATTAAATAACTTGTATTTAATTAATTGATTGTCTTGATCGATTTTAGGTGTATACATTTTTCCCCTCTTTGAAGTAATGTGTTTAAACATTGATTCAAAGAATAATTTGTTGTTGATGCCAACAAAAAAAAATCGATGCCCCAGATGCTGATTTTTAGGTGATGACGAATATATGCCCCCCCGGGAGATAAATCAATTAATTTTTGAAATTTTTTGAATTTTTTGAATTTTTGAATTTTTTGATGATTTTTCAATGATTTGATGATTATTTCAAAATTTTATGATCCAGAAGCGATTTCTCTCTCAAAAAATGATGTTTAAGCCACTAGGTGATGAAATGATTAATTAAGTCCCTGTTTGACTCCTTGTGTTTGATGATTGATAATCGCTTCAACCGATTGTTTGATTTGATGATGTTTGAGTATGTTGATAGATTGACCTCATGATAGGTGAGGATCAATGATAGGATGATGATGATTGACCTCATGATAAGTGAGGATCAATGATATGATGATTACCCTCATGATAGGTGAGGATCAACGATATGATGATGATGATTGACCTCATGATAGGTGAAGGTCAATGATAGACACTCAACAAGATTTGATCGAAATCTCATTGGATCTGATTAGATTTGATAGGTTGATTGATTGATTTTCTGATTTGTGATATGTTATGATCATAGGAGGATTTTAGAATTCTTCAGTCTAGGGAACGCCTCCTAAAGACATGGGACATGATTTTGCATCTAGTGCAGACCAATTTAGATATTATTAGTTGATGTGGTTTATCATCTTTGATTGATATGCCCCAAATTAGGATTAATAGAGGTCTATTGAAAACTTTAGTAGAGAGGTGGCATAGTGAGCATAACACCTTTCATTTTCCCACTGATGAGATGACAATGACCCCGAGGATGTGTATCGAATTCTTCAGATACATGTTGTGGGAGAGCTGGTATTATATGATTCTACTGAGCAGGGTGGGACTGATGCACTTCATAGAGTATTTGAGGATGATCAGATATGCAGCTACAAGATTCCTTGGAGAGAGATGGTTGACGCTTATGCCACATTGCCATGTGTACTTGTTAGTTTCATTGGAGGGTTCCTTTGTCCTAACCGCAGGTCAAAGGGACTCTCAGTTGGATGGGGCCGGATACTTGAGAGCATGATTGCTCAGTATACCAGATATGCCTAGGGATGCTACATGCTTGCCCCATTTATACCATGATTTGCACCAGGTTGTCTATCTCTGAGGGGCTAGTTTGTTAGCAAGAGTCACATTACTTTAGATATGGGCGTGGGAGCATATAGCGGTCACTCATCCAGTTGCAGACAAACAACGACCCACCATGAGACCATATGTTCATGCTTATACATGTCCAGTTGCTCAACCTAGGCTGGGAAAACTGGATGAATTAGAGACAGTGACATAGCGACCCTATGTTGATTGTGAGAAGTGGCCGAAGGATGACACTAAGATGCCATTTTTGTGCTAATCTATGTACTTTATTGGTAGGACATAGTTCATCATTGAAAGATTTCTATTGAGGAGGGTACTACATCAATATGGCAGGATACAAGGCATGCCGCAGGGAGTGGCCCATTATGCTTGATGACGGATTGATGCGACGGGGTGGGGAACCACTTTGTCCTATGATGCTGCAGTGTAGGAGTACCAGGGTGTACAGACCATTGATTGGGAGATTCATCTAGAGATTGTTGAGGCTCTGATATAAGAGGATTATTCCCAATACTTCTTTACACACACCTTCCCACAAATTTCAAGCCCAGATGAGCCAGTGCTACTATTGGATGACGAGAAGAGGTAAGTTGTACATGGATGCAGATAGAGGAGAGATGAGGAGGAGGTAGAGAGCAATGATGAGGGAGATGGGGGCAAATATGGAGGAGATGGTGATGGGGGTGACAGAGATGGTGGAGATGGTGGTGGAGGGCCCATGATAGACATTGCAGGGTTAGTTAGAGCAGGTACAAGCTCTATTACAAGCACAGACCTAGGCCCAGGCTCAGACGCAGGAACAGGTTGCCACACTCACGATAGAGAGGGACACTTTGAGACAATGGGTTGAGCAGGCAGAGGCCGTAGCATAGAGATTACAGAGGGCTACAGAGGCTACAGGTTCAACAAATTACTTTCAAGAGGTATGTTACTCTATGAGGGAGGCAAAGTTTTATAGGCTAAAGTATCATGAGGTCATTCCTCCAGAGTGCTGGGAGAGCTATGCACAATCTGGAAGTCACACTCACACCAAGACTACTAGCAGGGGTGTGACACAACTGCTTTCAAGAGATTTGAGAGATCCTAGTGCAAGTCCATCTAGTGGGGGTGGTATAGGTCCAATGATGTCGATACCGTCTAGGGGGAGCACGACATAGCTCCGATATATGATTCTTGATGTATTTTGGACATGTATACACTGATTTATCTAAGATATTGATGATTCACTTCCATTTTTATTGATGTACCTCTCGATATTTGGATATCCTTATACACTTGAAATTATTTTTAGACATATATGATATGCAGTGATGATGATTATCGATCTATGTGTCTATATGTTTTGACTATGATGGATTTCTATGATGGATACCTTTAATTTCTATTATATATACTATATGATGTTCTATATGATGATGGTATGATATGATATGGATGCAATTGATAAAACATGCTTTATGATTCTATGATGCTTTATGAATGATGCCTATATGATACATGTGATGGATCTTATTATGCCAATGAAATGTGATGTATTTTATGTTTTTGTACATTTCTAATGCAAATAGATGATGCAATGAATGGATGAATGTATGATAATGTTAATGTATGTAATGATGATATGATAATGCATGATTGATGATTCTATATGCTCAATGGATGATGTTTTATGCTATGTGGGATGGATTTGATTATGCAAATGATGTGTGATGTTTATGTGCATTCATGTGATGATTATGTTGATCCAGTTAGTCCTTTGTCAGTCTTGGATTTGAGTAATAACAAATTCACAAGTTGTATTCTATACATCCTAGAAAATCTATCTTCACTATTGGTTTTAGATTTTCATAACAATGGAATTATATCTTTACTAGTCATGTTCTTCAAAAAAAAAATTCTTCGTGGAAATCTTACTCTGCTAGATATTTCTTTCAATCTACTTAATGGACCATTTTCTTAATCCATTAATAATAGATGAAATGATTTTGATTATGCAAGTGAGATGCAATGCACTTCTTTTTGTGTTTTCTGATGTGGATATTTTTGATGGATGAAAGATGTGATAATGTATATATGATATGAGAATGCTTTCTAATATATGCAAATGATGATGCAACTCATGTGTTTTTGGTTAATTTCAAATGTACTCAATCCATTAATGATAGAGATAACATCATTGTGAAATTTATTTCAGCCTTGGAAAACCCATAAATAAAGATGCAACACTGATATGAATGCAATCTACCTTAACCATGCCAATCTAACATGCAAAGGTTGTCATCGTAGTAGCTGATTTTTCATGATTTTTATCATCATTGAGCCTTTAAATTGTTGAAAGTGAGTACAAACATCAATGGTATAATTAGACCATGATGACTTGAGTACTACTTCCATGATTTTGATATTGCAAGTTAACACAAGCATCTAGGTATAAATTAACCGAGATGACCTAAGCATTCCCCACGTAAAAAAACAAGAGTTAATCATTTTCCTATGAAAATTCAAAATGTCATTAGTGATACCTCATAGAGCACATCTTGTGACAATTTGCACAGTGGTAATGATCAACTCACCGACAACAGACAAAGAAAAATCATCCTCCTTCCTAGCTACTCTAGTTCAATACATCATCGAGTTGCTCTAGAGATATGACAACAAAAATCATAGTAAAACAGTTGAACAAACATGCCAAAGTGATAAAACCATGATTTAGAAGGAACATCATCCATTTAAAGTTTGCTTTGATTGATTGATTTGGCTGTTTGATATCTGATGGGTGATGTGTTCATGGTTGTGATTCTTGTTCACTAGTGGGTTTCACTATGATCATTGTGTTTGTTGTGTTTTCCTACTGCTGATTGCCTGTTGGTTTAAGCTCAAAGTTTATTTCCCCCAATGAGTTCAATATTTTTCCCTCGGTCTAGGGTGAGACACGACCGTGATGCTAGGATATGTACATGAAGCTTTCTGATGATAGGAAAAATGATGGCAAAAGTGAATGGTGAAAGTGAATGGTCGACATGCTGAAATAGATGGAAAAGCTAACCTATCACAAATAGAGCCTGTTACCAGGTTTTCACTACTTGTTTTTATTGCACTTTTTCAAAATTTCAAATTTTTTTTTGGTTGTCACCAAGATGCCTATTTGCCAGGTTTTCATCAAGGCAACCATTTTTTCAGGACATTTTCTAATGTTTCTGTATTTTTTTAGGACTTTTATCGATGCAATGGATGGGTTAGGTGTATAATTTCTTGAGATGCAAGCTATTGAGGGGTTCATCAAACAAATCCCCTTTAGGTGTAGACAACTAATACACTCCTAATCTGAAGATTGTTACAACAACAGAGGGACCTAGCCAGTTTGGTTCAAATTTCCCCTTCTTCTCTTGGTCCTATTGATTACAGGGATTTTCTTTTAAGACTAAGTCACCCACCTAAAATTTTCTTGGTTTGACTCTATGATTATAACTTCTGGATATCCTCTACTGATAGGATTTTTGGTGATCAATTACATGCTAATAATGCTCATCCAATAGTTCCAACTGTTGTAACCTAGAGATGTGATAATATTCATTTGAAATGATCCCCTTTAGTGACACACATAGTGATGGTAGCTCAACCTCAATAGGTAGAATGGCCTCTGATCCATAGACTAGAGCATAGGGTGTGGCTCTTCTCGAGGTGCAGATACTGGTTTGATAAGCCCACAAATCAGGGTTTAGTTGAACGTGCCAATCATGTCTAGCAATGTTGACAGTTTTCTTCTAGATTTTTCAGGATGGTTTTATTTGAGGCCTCTGCTTGGCCATTTCCTTGAGGATAGTATGGTTTAGAAAACTGATGCTAGATATGAAACCTCTCATAGAGTTCTTGGACATCCTGATTCTTGAAAGGTCGACCGTTATCCGTGATAATGGATTGAGGAATGCCATATCGACAGATGATATAATTTAGAATGAAGGATGCAATTTGTTTTCTGGTGATGGTGGTTAGGGGAACAAATTCAATACACTTCATAAAGTACTATGTGGCTATGATGATAAACTTGTGTCCATTTGATGAAGATGGATGAATTTTTCCTACAAGATCCAGTCCCCACTGACAAAAAGGCCATGTTGATTTGAATGGTTACATCTCTTGTACTGGTGCATGTATCAGGTTTCCATGAATTTGACATTTTTTACACTTCTTGAAAAATTAAAAAGACTCCTCCAAATTCGGTCAGTAATACCCCAAACATAGGAGTTTCCTAGGTAAAGTTACGCCACTTGAATGTGTGCCACAGATACCTTCATGAACCTCACGTAAAGTGGTTTCAACTTCATTACATTCAAGACACTGAAGGAGAGTACCATCAAGACCTCATCGATAAAGTACATCAACTATCAGGGTATGTCAAGCTACTTGTCAAATAAAGTTTCATTTTTGGTTTCGAGATAAATCGGGTGGGAGGGTATTTCCTTTTAGATAGTTGTAGATTTTCCCATAGGTAGAAGCATCAACCTCGACTAGATGGTATATGACTTGGGATTCAGGGTTATCATATGTGGGGTTAAACAGTTGTTCCACCATGAACTCATAATGGGCTTGTTTTTCAGTTATCTGTAAGAGAGAAGCAATGGTTTCCATAGCATCAATAGCTTCGTTATTGCCTCTGGGAATCTGGCCAAATTTGATCTCCACAAAGTAATTTTTGAAGTCATCAACCATTCTTTTATATGGCATCAATTTATCATCTTTTGTTTGGTAATCGTCATTCACCTGATTAATGACTAGTTGGGAATCACCATAGACATGCAACTCTGTGATCTTCCACTCGGCTACTACTTTGATTCCAATGATCAATGCTTCATACTCGGCTATCTTGTTAGTACAAGGAAACATTAACCTATAGGAATTTGGAATGGTGTGTCCTTGAGGTGTGAGAAATTAGATTCCTATGCCTGATCTATGTTGTGTGTAAGATCCATCAAAGTATAACATCCAATGTTGTGTTGACACTGTTAGGACATCAACATCTAGAAATTCAATGCTCATTGGATGATCATCTTGCAATGGTTCTTCCGCTAGTTGATCTGCTATGGATTTACCTTTGATTGCTTTTTTTTCCACATACTGGATATCAAACTCACTCAATATCATTACCCACTTGGCTAGTCTTCCTGTCAAGGCAACTTTGTTGAGTAAGTACTTCAATGGATCAATTTTTGCTACGAGTTTGATGGTGTGAGTCAACATGTAATGTCTTAGTTGTTGAGTAGAAAATAATACCATAAGACAAGGTTTTTCATTAAATGTGTAGTTGATCTCATATCCATTCAAAGTTTTGCTATTGTAATAAATTGCCCTTTCCTTTCCCACAAAATCTTCTTGTGCCAGTAAAGCACCCAAAGATACTTTTGTTGTTGCTATGTAAAGTAATAATGGTTTTCCTTCAGTTGGAAGTACCAGTATAGGTGGTGACATCAAATACTATTTCAGTTGATTAAAAGTTTCTTCACACTTGTCATCCCATTTGAAAGAAACATTCTTGTGTAGCAAGTGATTGAAAGGATGAGTTTTATTTGCCAGTTGTGTGATGAACCTCCTAATAGATTGGAACCATCCCTATAAAGATCTAAGTTGGCTGATATTATTAGGAGGAGGCATCTCCATGATGGCTTTGACTTTCACAAGGTCCACCTCAATGCCTTTAGCTGATACTATATATCCCAAAAGTTTGGCTGATGTCACGCAAAATACACATTTCTTGGGGTTCAATCTCACATTGAATTTCTCTAGTATGGTGAAGATTTTTTCTAGGATTTATAGATGTCAAGTGAATGATTTTTCCAACAAGTCATCTACATAGTCTTCCATAAAGGTGTGCATCATGTTGTGGAAGATGGTGGTCATCACACGTTGATAAGTATCCCCATCATTCTTCAACCCAAAAGGCATTATGTTCCAGCAAAATGTGCCCCAAGGACATGTAAAAGTAGTTTTCTCTTGGTCTTCTGGTGCTATCTTTATTTGGTTGTAACCTAAAAATATGTCCATAAGTGTTAGCATTGCATGACCTACTGTCAAATCTATGATGATGTCAATGTTAGGTAAAGGAAAGTCATCTTTCGGGTAATCCCTATTAAGATCCCTGAAGTCTGTACATATCCTAATGCTTTTATTTGGTTTTGAAACTGGCACAATATTTGATATCCACTCAACATAGTCAATAGGTCTGATAAATACCATATCTAATAGCTTCTTCAATTCAATTTTCACCAAGAGGGCAATATAGGGATGCATTTTTATCAACTTTTGCTTCATTGGTTTCACTCCAGGTGGTAGTGATAAATGATGAATGATAAGATCTGGATCTATTCCTGGCATGTTAGCATAGGACCAAGAAAAGTTGACTTGCCTCTCTTCAAAGAATTTAGTGAAGCCCAGTTTTTCTTCCTCTATCATGGATGCTGCTAGATGTAGAGTCTTGACTGTTTTAGCTATGCCAATGTTGATGGATTGTGTGGGTTCAATCAGCACTACAGATCTCTCATGGTAGTGCTTAGGAAGATTATCAAATCTCCCATCATTCGGTGCCTCATAGAGGTTTTCACTGTCAAATGTGCTCTTTATTTTTACTTTTTCTTCATCTAATACTGCCATTAAATGGTTTTCACCATTAGATCAATTTTTGATATTCATTGTTTTACAATTGAGAGATTTGGCACTCCCCTTGTCTGAAGCTTCGTTATGAAATTTGCTGGAGGAACATGTTTCAGGATTGTTAGAGAAAAGGAAGTTCACAATGGTGTCATCGTTTGGAAAGACAGGTATGTCAAGCAACTCATTTTGGTCCCAGTCAATTAGTTTAGGGTGTATGAATGACAAGGAATCGTTAGATTGGCTAAGTCAAAAGGGGTAAGTTTCATGATGGAAACATCGTCAAATTTTTTGATAGCAATATCAAGGTCTATGATGTTACTCTCTTCCGAAGTATCTATCTCGCTCAAAGTATGATCATCTTCACTTGAGTCATCGATATGTTGTGATCCAATTTCAAGTGGTCTAGAAGTCAAGCTTTGTCCCTCCATACGTGTTGGTGTATACTTTTGTATCACATCAATTTCCTTATCACGACAAGACTCTTTAGAGAGGGAATCCCATTCATATTCATTGGAATATGTTTCAGAACTATCTCTCAACAACCTACTACCTAGTTTCTTCTTTTGATTCTTCTTTGTATCCTAGTCTTGTTTTGTCCTTTGAATTCATTGTGATGGGCTGTATTGGTTCTATGATGCCTTCTTTTCTTTTACCAATAGGACCTTTTCCCTCATATCCCATCTTTTCCAGGATTGTCTTCCCTTTTCCATATTGCTCTGTTTGTACATTGGAGGTTGATGCTTGTGATTGTTCTTCATCCTTGTACAACCAATTCAAAACCTCCTTGTCTTTTGATTCATCCACTAAGGTGCCCGCTTTTAGAAACTTTCCATCAAAGAGCATGGTTGGTTGTGAGGATTGTTGTCTTGATGTGGATGGCCACCCATATGACTTGGGAGAAGATAAGAGTTGTGATAGACACAATGATTGCTCAAATGAGTATTCCCCCATGCCTTTGTCTTTCAATTGAACCTTTTCAACCTGTTTTGATAAGGAGTTTTATTGTCTTTTGTGATCTGATGGAGTAGAATCACTAACGCCTTTTTCTTTTGATTGAAATTTCTGCTCAAGTTGATTTGATAAAGAACTTGATTGACATTTGTGGCTTGATGGAGTGGAATCATGATACCCTTATCCTTTGATTGGTCCTTTTTCTCAACCCATTTTGACAAGGAATTCAGTTGTCTTTCCTTGTTGGATGAACTAGGAGGTGTAGCTTCCTTGTTGTGTGGCAAAAAAGTATCTTGGGTTGTTTTGAGTGTGTTGTAATATTGGGGGTTGTTGGAATCGGCTGAAATAGTGATTCCTTGCCCATTAAAAGGAAATTTCAAACACTGATAATACACTGATGGTACTACTTACATCTCATGAATCCAAGGACCTCCCAAGAGTATGTTGTATGTTAACTCCTTGTTTAACACTTGGAAAATTATATCTTTGACAATTGGTGCAACTTGAATTGGTAAGATAGTCAATCCTTGGGAGGATCTCTCTTCATCATCATAGGCTTTTATGGTGATTTTCCTTCTAGCATCAATAGAATTTTTTGAATATCCAAGTGCATGGACAAGTTTTAAAGTACAAATATTTAGGCTAGCTCCACCATCTATTAGAACACGTTTAACCCAGTGTTTGTGAATTAGAACCACAATGTGGAGGGTAGCGTTATGTGGATGGTTGATTGATACATCATCATGTTCAGAAAATGAGAGGAAATGAGGTGTGGTCAAGTGTCCCACCATAGCTTGAAATTGGAAAACTTCCAGGTTGTTTGGTACTGTGGTGGCCAGTAGAGCTTGTTCTAAAATTTCCTTGTGAGCTGGTGAAATCTTGAGGAGTTATAGTATGGATATTTGAGCTGGTATTTTCTACAATTGGTCAACTATGTTATATCGAGTTGCAAGGGCAATAGCTGTTGCTTTGGATGTAGAGCAGGTAGCCCCTTTCAATGTTACTTTAGCTTGCCCTCTTGTGATTGCGTTGACTGGTTGGTTGTCTTGATTTTCTCTAATTTTAATGACATTAATTTGATGGTCAGTTGCAACAATGTTTGTAATTAGATTTATTGGTACAATGTCATTAATTTGGTGTGGTTTGGTGTTGATATCGTGGTGATGAGTTTCAGTTGTAACAATGTTTCTTTGGCCCTTATTTTTGGTGTCCTTGGTTTGATCTTCAACTACCTCAACACAACGAATGGTAGAATCATAAACATAGTTCACATTTTTTCCCTTGGTATTTGATGAAGAAGACTCCCCTTTTCGTAATTTGGTAAAGGATTCTTGAATACTCCATGATCATTATTTGTTTGGGGTCCTTCTACAAATAGGTCTTGTAATCAAGTCTTGTATCAAATGTTTCAATTGCATGCAATCATTGGTTTTATGACCTTTGTTTCTATGAAAGTCACAATAATGTGCATCATTCCACCATGAAGGTTTAACTTGTGGTTTCCAATTTATTTCCTCTATTAATGTTATAACCTTGGCTACAAGAAGCTCCTTTAATGCTGATTTTAATGATTTTCCTAAAGGTGTGAATCTTCTTCGATTTGAGGATGTTCGATACGGTGGTGTTCTAGATTCAACATTACCTTGATTGCTATTTTGATTGATATTTTGGTTGTTGTTTTGATTGCTGGTTGGATTGTTATTTTGATTGGTTTTGGTGGAAACTCCTGTCAAATTAAATACTGGTTTTATATTTTGTGTTTCAGTTGCACCATCATTGTTACCAACATTTTTGTTTCGTTGCCAAAACTTTGGTTTATAACTAATATTATAATTGTTAGAGGAGCTTGTTGAGTTTTTTTCATTGTAAAGTTTTATGACTCCTCTTTTGACCAAAGCTTCTTCAATTTTGATTCTATTTTCAATCAATTTTTCAAAGGTAGGTGGGCATTGTAATTCCAATCTATAGCTCATCTCGTCATTTAGGTTATCAATAAATATTTCCATCTTTTCCTTTTTAGGTATGGGACGAGAATATATTGCAAACAATCATCTCCATTTTTGCAAAAATATGAGGAATGACTCATCCTTTTTCTATTTCAAGTTGCAAAGGTCTTTCATTGTTATATCATGTTGGATGTTGTAGGAGTACTGAGTGATGAATTTTTTAACCAACTCTTCAAAGGTTTTAATTGGGGGTTCAAGTTTGGAAAAAAAATAATGACATTTTCCACCTAGGCTACGTGGAAACAATCTCATCAAGTAAGTTTTTTCGTGTGCAAATTCAATACTCATTGTTCTAAATTCCCTCACATGATCTATTGGATCTATTTTACCATTTTATTTATCATACTTTGGGAATTCACAATGTTTGGGAAAAGGATATGGGAAAATGTCTTGTATCAAGTATGTTTTTGAGGTTCCTCTTTGCATGTCAAGAATTTGTTGTTGGAGGTTTTTCATTTGATGAGTTAATTCAGCCACTTGTTTTGTATTTTGTGAATCATTTTTAGGCTTTTTAGGAGGTTCTTTCAATTTATTAACATCAAAGTCAAGTGGAAGTTTGATACCTTGATTAGCCCGCATTAGGAAGTATTTTTCTCCATCCCTTTCAAAAATATTTTCTAGGAACTTGTTGAAATTTGGATCTTGTTGAGCATCTTGGATGTCTTCCTCAGTTATTTCATCACCTTTAGTGTTGTGGAGATTATGAAATAGATTTTCTTCAGGTTCAACCATGGTGTTTTGAGTTTCAAGTTCTTTTTCCTTGAGTTTCTGCTTTTGTAATCTTATTTGAACGGGAATACAAGTGTTATAATTTAACTAAACTTTTGATCTTTGTTTGGAGGAGTTCCGAGGATGAAAACTAAGTCAAATAGAATGAAAAATTCTATCGATAAGACTAAGGTTAATTTTATTATATAGCTTTGTTTCATGATGAAAGGATGACAAATCCTGATGACGAAACTTGGCTTATCAATCATGGATGTGATAAGTTTGATGATTTAGGCACTTTGAGATGTTAAATCTTGGTTTAAGTTGAAAAATTCCACTTGAAAATGTCAATTTTAACAAGTTTAAGACTCTGTTGTACCTGAGGAATAATTTTGTGCTGGAAAAGATTTTGAATTCTGGTTCAAACTATCAAACAGGGGATAAATTTAGCTCTCAGGTTTTGCATTTATTGGATGTGCTAAAACAGAGCTTGGATGTGCTAAAAGACTACACAAATGTGCTAAAATAGAGAATGGATGTGCTAGAAGACTGCACAAATGTGCTAAAACAAAGAATGGATGTGCTAGAAGACCGCACAAATGTGCTAGAAAATGACCTAAATGTGCCACAAGATAGACCAGATGCGCTACAAAATAACCCATATGCACTAAACTATCCCCTATATGCGCTAGAAAACAAATACAATGCGCTAAAATAGGGTATGGATGTGCTGCAAGATTACACCGATGCACTAGAAAATGAAGTGAATGCACTGGAACAGAGGATGAATGCGCTAATCTAAAAAAATTGAATGTTTTTTGACAGTCTGTCTGGTTATTTGGCTTTTTAATCCGTGAATCTGAACGTTTCCAAGGTATGATCGGATGTACAGTGAGTTTTTCTTGGTTTCCAGTTTGTGAATTATGGGAATTGAATGCTTTAAATGGACGATTTCTTGAATTATGACTTCAAACATAGCAGCAAGTTGTCAAACAATTGTTTCCACCTAGGAACTAAACATTGAGTATGTATTCAAGAATCTAGTCCGATTCTTTTGATTTCCACAGGTATAACATAAGAGAAGAAAATTCAAGCACTTTTCTATTCTCAAGGGTCACTTAAAATACCACAACCCACATCTTAAAACCATGTTAGCTCACACAAGCCTATCACCCCCTAGAGGGTGCCCGTGTTTTTACCTTTCCCGATTCTTAACCAAAGTTGAATCCTCTACTTTTGGCTAGTAATCCTTGATGGTTATATGGTGAGTATCTTGGGGACAAATTCTTCCCTCCCCTTGCACTATGATATTAGAAGTTTTCAAAAACTGACTCAATTGGCTTCTACACTAAGGTTTGTAATAAGGGTTTCTTTTTGGTGTGACAATAGATAAACTCCCCTATGAGACCTCCCAACCTTTAGAACAAAGGCTTTGGGGATGGTTATCTTACACACTACTGTCGAATTGCAGACTTTCCCTGAATTCACTTTTGATTATAGTGGGTTGGAAAACTTGGCTTTAGTTTTTCCCACTTAGGTCATTCCCATAGGGTGAGTACTTTTTCCCACTATGAAAAGCCTTCTAAAGGTGTTAATAAAGCATAAAATAGTGATTCTGGCATTCTGGTCACCCAGTTAAGGGGAGAGCATAGGTCTATCACTTCAAACATGAAATACAAGGGGTTCTTTAACCTTCTAATTAAACTAGTTTGCTAATTTAATTAAAAGAAGACAATAAAACAAATCCAGCCCTTGTATACATCATTAGTAGTTGCATAAGATTGTCTTTGACCAACACATTAAGTACCTGCAACACATAAAACATCAATTAGTTCTCGAAATTTTAAAATTCTACAAAATTAGCTAGATGTGCTAAAATAGTCATCAAATGGGCTAAAAGAACATTCATATGTGCTAAAAGAACTATTCTATGCACTAAAATAACAACCAGGTGTGCTAAAAGAACAACTCAATGCACTATAATAGATACTGAATGCGTTTAAAAAAATACCAAATCCACTAAAAGACCCCCTGTATGTGCTAAAACAGGAGTTGGATGCGCTAGAATATGATATAGATGTGCTGTAATAGTGACTGGATGCACTAAAATATGCTTTGTATGTGCTGAAAGAACTCATGTTCGCGCTAAAAGAAATTGACGTCCAACCTGTAAAACAACTTTTCCAGAAATTATTAAAAATGAGGTCAGGCCCCTGGTGGGTGCCAAAATGTTGTCGTGTGAATTGTGAGAGTTAGTAAATGAATAATAAAAACACACACAACCAATGAGACATATTATATTAAAGATTTGAATCATAGAATTAACCAAATTAAAACAAAACAAATCTCTAAAATCATTCCATTGTTCTTTATTCTCAAGGATCCTGGATGTTGCCAAATGACAATGGTGATATGACAATGGATAATGATGCTAAAAGCTATGGTGGAAATGATGTATGAAGCTAATATGATAAACTGAAATGAAAATATAAGACTAAGTCATGATTATAAACTAAATGATTCTACAATGCAAATTGCTAAAATCCTCCAATACTCTATGCTTAAACTCTAAATTCTCTAATGTGATTTCTGCATAATAAGTTTGCTCAAATATGGATGTGAAATGTTATAGAATGGGCTTGTATTTATAGGATTTCCAAAGCATCTTGTGATGTGGCAGCAATCAACGGTCAAGATTTCAACATGAAAGATGAACGGTGGAGATGGAAGAAGTTAGAGAGAATCATGGGGGATGTTCCCTTGACTGTGAAAACCATGCCAAATGTATGAGGGAATGAAATGTGTGAAAGATCCAAGTGTCCAAAGTTTGTTTTGGAATTGGTTGAGGATAATTCCCATTTAAATATTAAACATATTGAAATTCATGTGACACTTGATGATGTGACAAGAGGAAAAGTTGTAGACATGTGCCTAAATTCAAATTGGGAATTTGAATTTAGTGAGAAGATTATTAATTAAATAAAACAAACTATTGACATTTGTTTATTTACTTAAATTAGAGGAATATGAATTAAGATGGTAGAATTAGAAAAGTTTGAACTATATAAATAAATTTAGCATTTATTTATAAGTAGACGAATTAAAGGGGTCATTAATTAAATAACTTGTATTTAATTAATTAATTGTCTTGACTGATTTTAGGTGTATATAGTATCCAATCACCTAGAAGGGTAGCGAGGGTCCTCCAAGCATGATCAAAAACATAAAAATACAAGCATGGGGGAACATAAAAAACAAATAAAACTACACTACAAATGAAGAAGAGGTACTACCCTAGTCCTCATCGACTAGCAAGTCATCCTACTCCCAATCTAGATCATTGTAAGGGGAGGGCAGATGGGGCTGCAAGGGTGGGATAGTGAGGGCGATACACTTCGACTCACCTGCAACAAGGGCCAAGGAAGAAGGACCCTTAAGGTCCTCTTTATTGATCTCTTATGAAGAAAAAGTCATCGCTCTTGCAAATATTGAGGATAGAGATGGGATGTCATCCACTGAATTGAACATGCACTTTTTTGGATTTCCATGCATCAACTGATTGGGACAAGTGTGAGGCACCCAAAAACCACTATCAAACTCAGGGAGAGGGGCGGTGACTAGCTATAGGGAAGAGGGGGCTCCCTCCATCCTAAGGACGGTGTAGGCAAAAAAAAAACTAGCTTCCGAAGAAGGCAAACCCTTTTTCTGTCCTCCACTCATATAAAGGTCATCCTCTAGCTTGCACTTCAATAAAGGATGTGGAATCCCCATAGAAGAAGCAAAGGTGGAGGAAGAAGAAAACAAAGTTGCAGTAGACACCACCATTCTATTCAACATGTATATGTGTCTAGAGAAAGGAGGGATGTTTTTGAGGGACACCAAGAGAGGGGGATCCATGAATAGAGTGATGAAAACTTGTACCTTTTTGTGGTGAGCATCATTGGGACCCATTGAGGGCGATAGAAGAAAGACAGAGGTGATGGGAACTCGGGTAGAAATAGTGGAAGAAAGTAGAGAAGTAACAAAGGATGTAGAGACAGACGCTATTGGCTCCCCCTCTTTCTTCTGCAAGGAAACATGCTCTGTAGCTAGAGCCTTTCACCATTCTTACGATCATGCACAAGCTGGTTACATTAGTTTTGGGCACTAGAGGACGTGACCTAAGAAGAGACTAGATGCCACTTAGTTGTAGGAGTATCCTCCACAATTTTTTTTGGTGGAAGGATGGTCTCCTGGGCAGGAGTAGGAGGAGGAAGCACAAGGGTAGAAACAACCACAAGAGTGGAAATTGGCACAAACACCTCATCAGTGGGACTCTTCCCATTCACTACACTAGGGATAGGTGGAAAAATAGTAGGAGGCCATGGAGGTTGATAATCTAGAACAACCCTAGGGGAGGACTTCCCCTTGCCATAGACACTAGGTCGAGGAATCATGGGTAGCACAGGAAGCTCAAAAAATTGAGGCTTCACTTTTTTCCATGTGGGAACCATCACACTTCCCATGTGAGGCACAAGAGTTGGAGTTAAAGATTGCACAAAATGATGAGAAGTAAAAGAAAATGGAACTATAGACACAAAAGAAGAAGGCTCTTGCGCGTGAGAAAGCTTCCCTTTTCCCTTTGGCAGGGTGAAAGAGGCAACTTGTTGTTGTGCTATCATAGAGGATTTTATGAAGATAACATAAGGATACACTAGATAATTGAATTTTTGTGCCATTCCCCCTATCTTATATCTAACATAAGCTTGGTATAAAAGATCTCCCCTAGGAGGGAGAGGTCTGACGAGAGCAGGCCAAAAGTGATCAAGGGAGAATCCCCCACGTGACACAAGTAGTTTATAGCAAGTATCATGCACTATGTACACAATGCCTTCATGGGGGAAATTTAAGCATTTGTGGATCATAGAGGCTAGCCACAGGATGCCTAGGCTTACTTTGAATAGGTCAAACTCTGGGATCATGAAAAAATGGCACATCAATAGATTTGGGACCAACCAAGACTGACAAAGAAATATACTACATAGGGGCAATAGAGAGTCCATCATGGGTATGGAGAGTGGTCTATGACTCTTCATATCTCTCATTGTGTAAAATATTTATGAACAAAGTTTCCTCCATTATAACATTTACCCGACTCATCAGATCAACTAAGACACCAGTTACCATTTTTCCAGTGATCTGGGTAGGAATGTATAACGGGGAAGGCTCCTTGTTAAGAGGCACATTAGGTAATGTAAAAGTTATTTTAGGTATTGCACTCACATTTTAAGGAGGGATACGTGTGAATGAGACCATGTTCACGTACTCAAATGGAACTAGCTCAGAAGATGTGGAAGGTTGTGTTACTAGATTTGTAGAATTAGAAGGAAACAGATTAGTATAAATTTGCAACTAACTATTAGCCTTGGCCATAGATTTGTTGGAATTCTATTTTCTCCCATCGAGAGAGATAGTCCCATTGTTGATGCGGTCTTGAATCTTGTGACATAGGCGTACACATCACTTAGTGTCATGCCCATGAACTTAGTGGAATTGATAGAATTTCTACACATCATACCACTATGATAAGGCTCAAACAAAGGTTGGACTTTTGGAAATGTTTGAACTTTATCTTTTAACAACTTCAAGAAAACAATGTAAGATTTATATAGTTTTTTGAAGTGTCTATTGTGCCCTAATCCTTTGTCCTTAGGCACAAAAAAAATATTCGCAACAACCTTATTATTTCTAGAAACTAACACTACAGACTGGTTATAGAGACATGAGCATGAGGATGAACCCTTGAACTGTGCAACCATCTATTGGTATTCACACAATGCAGAACATAGGTGTGCAAAAGAAGGGTACTTCGTCAAGGAAAATTTTTCTTGCCATTATTTCTATAAGTTGCCAATAAATATTTTTTAACTTCTGAATCTAGTAAAGGATAAGAGATCTAATAAAATTGTGATTGATAGCGAGCAATGAAATCAATTACTTTTTTGTGGTCCCCTTGCTTACATTGGATGAGATCTAGAAATGCCATCTTTGATCCGATGTTAGCTTGGAACTTCCTCAAGAGTTGGTTTACCAAATGATCAAATAAAAAGATAGAGTTATCTAGTAAGGAACAATACCAGTCGAGGGTAGTGCCCTGAAGGGATCTTGAAAATAGCTTATCCATTAAAGCATCATGATGGAAGAAATCAATGTACATAGCATTAAATGCCAAAACGTGCATCTGAGGATCTCCACATCACCATACTTTTCAAAATTTGGTATCTCCATCCCCTGGGGATTAAGAGTGTTTAGAATAGCAATAGATAGAGGAATGTGATGGAAGAAAGGTTGGAAAATAGGTTGAGAGGCAAAATTGGACAGGTTCACTAACTGGTTTTGCATTTGACGCATATTCTGCAATAAAACATTTAAGACAAGGAAGAGTGTTTAGAATAGCAATAGATAGAGGACTATGATGGAAGAAAGTTTGGAAACTAGGTTGAGAGGAAGAATTGGATAGGTTCACTAACTAGTTTTACATTTGACCTATATTCTATAATAAAGCATTTAAACCAAGGTTAGAGGATGAAAAACAACTAGTAGAATCGCCACTAGAACTTCTAGAACTGCTAGAGCCACCAACCCCCTTACCAATAGGGACCCCTCCACTGGGGAAACATGGGCTCCAAGATTATTTCCAAGAGCATTGGGATTGGTGGAGGTGAAGCCCAAGGGTACCTTATTTACTTTAATGATGGGGGTTGACCGAGGAGTAGAGGTGGCATAAAAAAAATAGCCAGTCTCGGTCATACACATTGATACCCTAGGAATCAAGACTTCTAGTTGTCCCTTAATAGCCTTAGAGCCAAGGTCTCAGGTGGCACTTGAGCTAGGATTGTACACTAGTACATGAGTGTCCATGATATCTATAAGACCCCAAAGAAATTTTAGACCTATCTGATCCTTATCTAATATAGCTCTCAATTTGCTAACAACCTTAGCGGCCTTAGCTAGAGTTCTTTATTTCTCCAAGTACTTCTCAAACTCCCCAAGTCTTCTGTATAGGGAAATAATTTTCTCTATGGGGACCTCAAGAGCATCATATTATTCCAAAAATGAAGTAGAAGGAGAATCAGGAGGGGCAGTGACATGTGTAGCAACCTTTCCAAAGGGGCTAGAGAAACAAGTAGACATTCTCAAAAATATTTCCTCAAAATTAGGACCAGTTTGACCCATAGTGACCTTCTTGGAATCCATCTCTATGTGTCGTAAACTCATTCTAATCATGTGCCTAGATGTTGTAACAAAACATAAATCTATAACACACCTAAGACACAAGAGAAAGATCTATGACATGAAACGAAAACAAGACTTTCACATTGGGCTCACCAAAAATGTAGAGTAGGGAGATTCATCACCCCCAAGGCTCCAAGTCATAGGACAATGTCAAGGAATGAATTGTCGTAAACTACCTTAGATTGATCAACAAGTAAAGAAAGAAGAAACAAACTGAAAAGGAATGGAAAACAAAGTCCTATTTTCCTTCTATTAGTGACAAGTGTTTTCAAAAATTAGGTGAGAAGACTGCAAGGGTTTCAGATTGCAAATCAGATAGCTCTTTGTCTAAGGATGACATCATGGGAACCAGACTTCAACGTTCCATGTTGGACTCTTAGGGATGTGTTGACGTCTTGTACGAAAAAAGGGTTGAATGACAATAAAAAACAATGAAGGTCTACTTATGACCTGACTATCAGAGTTTTATAGTTTAATAGAAATGCATAGAAAATTCAAAAATAAGTAGTGTAACAAGAAGAATACTTCAAGGATATTCTAGTGATAAAATTACAAAGAAAGAGGGATAGAAAGAACTCACACACGATCTAGTTATCTAGCTATAGCTCCAAGTGAATGAACCTTCACCTACACACACAATAACATGAAAAGTGTTGGGTTGTGTTTTGAAGTCTATCTCAATCAGACCCCCATTTTTGTGTTCCCACCTCCATGGATATCTAGTATACAAAAATGTAGAGAAAAAAGATAAAGGAGATAATATAAGTCACACAAAGAGTAGAGAGCAATGAAAACATGAATGCTACTCTATAAAACTGATGATGCAAGTAAAATAAAAAGAAACAATATCACCTTCAAATGGAAGTAATATGTTTCTTCAAATGCATAATCATGGAATGACAACCTGAATGTTACTCTATTAAACTTGCATATGAAGAAACATATACAAGTAAAATGAATGTTTCTTCTATTCTTGCACAATCATGTTCATCACATACATATCCATCAATGTCAATAGAATTCTTCATTGTCTCATCAGTCTTCACATTCAAGCTTTCTACAATATTTCTCATTCTTTTATTGAAACATTTGTATGCCTTGATTTTAGTAGAATGTCCAAGAAAAATTCCTTCATCACTTCTTGCATCAAACTTTCCCAAATTTTCTTCATCTCTTCTGATATAGCATTTTCTTCCGAATACCTTGAAATATTTAACAGTAGGAATTCTTCCATGCCATAGCTCATAGGGAGTCTTTGTATTGTTTGATATTGCTTAAACTTGATTGAATACACAAACAATAGTATGAATATATTCTTTTCAGTAAACTTCTGGTAAACCAGCCTAAGTAATCATTGACCTAGCAGCTTCTTGAACTATTCTATTTTTCCTTTCAACAACTCCATTCCACCGAGGAGTTCTTTGAGAAGATAACTATCTTTTTATTCCATGCACTTCACAAAAAATATTAAACTAATGGGAGGTGAAGTATCCACCTCTATCAGATCTTAAACATTTTATCTTCAAATTCACATCATTTTCAACCATTGCTTTGAATGCCTTGAATCTATCTAATGCTTCTGATTTCTCTCTAAGAAATGTAACCCATGTATATCTAGAATAATCATTAATTAAAATCATAAAGTACCTTTCACCAAGTAGACTTCTCACTCTTGTAGGACCACAAATATTTGTATGAACTAAATACTATAATCCAGTAGTAGACTGTTCCTTTGATCTGTAATGATTTCTTGCTTGCTTTCCAAACTGGCAGTTTCTGCAAATAGCATTAACAAGATTTGTAATTCTTGGTAAATCTCTCATGGCCTGAAAAACACTAATCCTTTCCAAGTTATAAAAATTCATGTGACACATTCTCCTCTTCCATAACCAACTGTCATTTATCTAATTCATAAAGCATCGACCATCAACACCCTTAAGTTGATAATATTCCCTTCATATTTCTTTCTTGTAGCAATCAATGTTATGGATCCTTTCCATATCTCATATTTATCATCCTTAAACACAAGATCATATCCTTTTTTGCACATCTGATCAATGCTCAACAGATTATGCCTTAAACGCTTAACATATTAAACATCGTTAGTATGATTCTTGCCATCAAAACTTACTGAACTTATCCCATAGATTTTAGCATCAGTATCATCTTGAAACATAACCAAGCCTCTATCATATTTCTGAAGCTTAACAATATTAATTTTATCACCAACCATGTGATGTGAACAACCACTATCAACTATCCAATAATTTTTCTCTTGTTTAGCATGTAGGGCAGAGATAACCGTACCTTCATTTTTCTCCTTCTCTGGAGGACTTTCCTTTACCTGTTTTTCAGAATTAGCAGAAGTAAGTTCATCCTTAATTGCCAAGAACAAGAATTCATTGTCATTAGGATCTTCATATTCCGAATCCTCATCAAATATACTAGAATTTTCATTCACATAGTAAGCTCTGTTAATCTTCTTTCCTTTCTTTTCCTTCTCATATCTTTGTTTATTTGGTGTAGGGGCACCCTTGGTTTCAGGTGCACCTTGAGTCATAGGTTGAAGTTTTGGTTTTTGAGACATGTTAATAAGGAATTTTTAGGCCATTGTAAGTCCTTTGAATTCATTTTTGGTTCTTTGGTTGCAAGGTTGGCACAAAATGTAAATGGTGTCAAATTTGCACAAAAGTTGTCAAGCAACTTTTGCAACTTTTTGCAAAAAAAGTGAAAACATTGTGATTTGTTAAGCCACTAACCAAAAGATGGTTAGAGACAATTGAAATATGGTTGAAAAACCTTAAATGTGTTTTTTATCCTTGATTTGAGAGGTTGGTTGGATATTTTGAAGAAGAATTCCTTTCTTGCATGTGAAAATTCTAAGTTTTCTTGCTTTTCTGTAACCTTCATCATGTTGTATGGCCCGAGGCTCCTCTATATGGGTTGAAGGTTGTTTGTATCATGTAAAGGATTTTACTACCTTTCATTTTCACTTGGTTTGATAAAAATCCATTGAGTTTGGAAGGAGATATTAACATTTTAGTGTAATATGCTCTAAACACTACCTAAGGTTCCAGGAAGCACAAAAAATGCTTTTGCTTGCATTTCCTCCATGATCTAGCTATGGAAATTGGTAGTTAGGTTGGTCTTGATGTCCTCTAATATCTTGAAAGAGTTTGAGTTTGGGTTTTGCACGCGGGAGGAGAAACTTATGGACAAATTTTGTAATTTTGGTCTATTGACAGACTTAAACCCTCTTTTGTGATTGTTTGTCCAATTTTTAAGTGTTGAATCAATGGATTAAGATTGATGGATGTTGGAAAAATTGGAAGAATGATGTGCTAGACCCTGGAGAACTAGTGGATTGCAATTTCCATTGTTTATTGTTGTGTGCACCTTATTTAAATGATATAGTGGACTGTCCCATGGTATGTTGCCATCTTTAAGTCTATTCCCATGTATTTTGAAGTTTCCAAAAACCTTTTGAAAGGTTTGTAAGATCATTAGTTTCATCATTACATGCTATCCACACTGTTGACATGCTGTTCCACATCATTAAATGGACTACCACTCTTGAAGATTAGATAGTCTATCATGATTGTAGAATTCTACCCCTGTCATAGTTACTCATTGAACCTTAAGAATATGAACCCATTGTTGTGAAATATGGTATCAATCATATAATCTCTACCTTGCTCTACGTCATTTTGGTATCAGAGCCAAACCAAACCAAATCAGAAGAAGGATTGAATTGAAGTCAAGTTAAAATGCATCCAAGCGTGAATATAGATAGGATAGTTAGAGAGGTGAGAGACTTTGTTGCACCAAAGTTGAGGGCCATAAGAGAAAGCCTTGATGCAAGACTTACAACCATTGAAACCAACCAAAGAAGAGGAGTCGTCATAGGGGACTTGAGTGACTGAGAAGATGAAGAAGAAGAAGTGGGTGAAGAGACACCACAAGGGAAGATGATGAGGAAAGAGATGTTGAGGAAAAGAGGTTGCAAAGGTTGATAAAGGTAGTAAGCAATGATGGTTCCAAGATCAAAATGGAAATCCCTGTTTATGTAGGAAGTATGAATGGAGAAGAACTCCTAGATTGGATAGGAGAACTTGACAAGTACTTTGAGTTTGAGGAGATACTCGAGGGGCAACAAGTGAAGTTGGAAAGGAAAAAAATAAAAGGTCATGCATCCCCATGGTGGGACTATGTACAAGAAGAGAGAAAGAAGAAGGGTAAGGAAAATATTTCATCTTGGGATAGAATGGTTGCAAAATTGAAGGGTAAGTTCTTACCTAGTGATTATGCGATTCAGTTGTATAGGAAGTTGTAAAATTTGAAGTAGGAGGATATGGACGTGAAAACATATACTGAAGAATTCTATAAAATAAGTATCAAATCAAGGCACATGGAAGAGGATGTGGACAAGGTTGCAAGGTACTTGAATGGGTTAAAGTATAGTATACAAAATGAGTTAAGTCTCACAGGCCCAAGAAATGTGGAAGAGTGTTATCAATTGTCCATAAAGGTTGAAGATAAGTTGAAGAGAAGACAAGAAAAGAAAAGCAGGGGTAGAGGAAGAGGTACATTTTCTGATTGAAGACAGTCACATGAGATTCAAGGAGAGATAAGTAGAGTTCAAGAACAAACTTCTAATTCAAGGGGCAGTTTTAGAGGAGGTCAATCAAATTTTAGAGGTATATTTGGCAATAGAGGAGGCTCCAATGGATTCATTGGGAAGTGATACAAATACAATAAATTTGTAGGCCACCAAGCATGGAAATTCCCTAAGGAGCAGTCATTTACTTCTTTTGGAAGTGAAAGAAGAAATCAGATTGCACAAGGTGAAGAGGATGCTGAAAGTGGAAATTCTTCCTCAAAATTTGTAGAAACAAAAATTGGAGAGTTTTTGTTGATAAGAAGAACCTTGATCAAAGGGCCCATGGAGAAGGAACCACTACAAAGAAAGTCACTCTTCAGGACTACATGCAAGTGCGAAGGTAAATGTTGTAAAATTGTTATTGATTCATGTAGTACTGATAATTTGGTTTCTGTTGAAATGGTAGAGAAGTTAAAGTTGCAAAGATTACCTCACGCCACTCCCTATAAGGTCTCTTGGCTTAAAAAAGGGCAACAAGTATTAGTGAATGAGTAAAGTTGGGTAGAATTTCACATAGGGGGTTATAAGGATAAGGTCTTGTGTGACATAATCAAAATGAATGTTTTCCATATGCTTCTTGGTAGGCCATGGCAGTATGATAGAAAGGAAATTCATGATGGTAGGAAAAACACCTATTCCATAGAGAAGCATGGGGTTTCTTACACCTTAACACCTTTGAAACAAGAAAGTCAAGAATCACAAGTATTTGCAGTTGGAATATGAGGATGCAACCCAAATTATATTTGCATTGCTCAGGCAGTTTGGTGAAGGTAACCCATTACAAGATGAGGTTAGGGGGCTCAATTCTAAGCGAGAGGTTTCATTTTCTAATTTTCAAACTAATATGAGTAGAGCAAAGTAAAAGGCCACTAATGGTGCAGATCCCAGGGAGAGAGCAACATTAAACATTGCAGGTTTGGATTATATAGGTTGTGTTGTTGATTCTCAATCCAAGCCCCTTCCACATTTGAGAATTGATGGTGTTGAAAAGGAAAGGAGAACTCAATATTTTTTTTTTCCATTGAGAGTGAAGAATATGCACATTCATTGAAAGAATTACACAAGGAAATATTGGAGGTTAGATATTATTTACTTATTTTAGAAGAGAGTAGTAACACTGATCAGGAAACCATGTTTGATGCCATGATGGTTAGCGACAAAAATAGAAGACAAAATGCTCTGGTTGAGATTGAAAACATGAGGGGTGAGAAGCCTAAGGTGAAAATGAAGCAAGCTATTGAAGGAGAGAAAGGTGCTATTGCAATGTATGCAATCCATCAAGCAGAATGGGAACATCTATAGGTTGGAGTTACTAGATGCAAGCAAAGGGTAGTTGTGAACAGAGGAGCACTTGATTTCCAAGTTGAAGATTTAGTTTTTGCTTTGCACCCTTTATAAGGGGATTTTTTTGTAGTTCATGATGCAGGTCTCTAAGAATTTGAAGATGATGAGTGGTTCCAAGACCTTCCACCAAGATTGGAGTGTATCTTAGACACCAAGGCACTCAAAAAGACAAGAAATAAAACCTGTTTTTAGTATTTAATTAAATGGAAGGGTTTTCCTAATGCATATGCTACTTTGATGTTTGAGGATGATATTATTAGGCATGGATTTACTGTTGCGGGTCTTAACTCAAGGGGGACTTGAATTCTTTTCTCCTCTAGGGAGTATGGTGCAGTGGCACCCTTGGTTTCTTGAGTCATAGGTTGAAGTTTTGGTTTTTGAGTCATGTTATTAATTCCTTTTTAGGCCATTGTAAGTCCTTTGCAGTCATTGTTGGGTCTCTGGTTGCAAGGTGGGCACAAAATGTAAATGGTGTCAAAGTTGCACAAAATTTGTCAAGCAACTTTTGCAACATTTTGTAAAAAAAGTTTAAACATGGTGATTTTTTAAGCCACTAACCAAAAGATGGTTAGAGACAGTTGAAATATGGTTTCAAAACCTTAAATATGTTTTTGTATACTCGATTTGAGAGGTTGGTTGGAGATTTTGAAGAAGAATTCCTTTCTTGCACATGAAATTTTTTAGTTTTCTTGCTTTTCTATAACTTTCATCATGTTGTGTGGTTTGAGGCTCATCTATACAAGTTGAAGGTTGTTTGCATCATGTAAAGGATTGTCCTACCTTTCATTTGCACTTGGTTTGATAAAAATCCATTGAGTTTGGAAGGAGATATTAACATTTTTGTTTAATATTCTCTAAACCATACCTAGGGTTCCAGGAAGCACAAAAAATGATTTTTCTCATGTTTCCTCCATGATCTGGCTATGTCACTTGGTATTTAGGTCTATCTTGATGTCCTCTAATATCTTGCAAGAGTAGGTGTTTTGGTTTTGCACATTGTAGGAGAAACTTATGGATGGATGCTGCAATTTTGCTTAGTTGACAGACTTGAACCCTCTTTTGTGACTGTTTGTCCAATTCTTAAGTGTTGAATCATTGGATTAAGATTGATGGACGTTGGAAAAATTGGAAGAATGATGTTCTACACCCTACAGAACTAGTGGACTGCAATTTCCATTGTTGATTGTTGTGTGCACCTTATTTAAATGAGATAGTGGATTGTCCCATGGTATGCTGCCATCTTTAAGTCTATTCCCATGCATTTTGAAGTTGCCAAAAACCTTTTGAAAGGTTTGTAGGATCATTAGTTTTATCATTACATGCTATCCAAACTGTTGACATGTTGTTCCACATCATTAAGAGGACTGTCACTCTTGAAGATTAAAAGGTCTATCATGATTATAGAAGTCTGCCCCTATCATAGTTACTCATTGAACCTTAAGAAGATGAACCCATTGTTGTGAAATATGGTATTAATCATATAACCTCTACCCTACTTTGCATCATTATTCCTTTTAGCTCTTTCCAAAAACTTTGAAGCATAATGACCTATATATCCCCAACTAAAGCATTTAAAGGGCAACTTACCTTCATACTTACTAGAGCCTTTCCTCATTATTCTTACAAAGTTAGCTTCTATTTCATCAAAGTTCTCTTCATTCAGATCTTCAAATTTTTTAGCTTTAAAGGTATTCTTTGATTTGCTTCCATTCCTTAGACTCAACTTCCTCATCTCATAAGATGTCAAAAATCCTAACAGTAGATCCTTAGTACAAGTCTTATAATCTATAGTTTGTTGAATAGCACTCACCTTCTCACTATAAGCATAAGGAAGAGTTTTGAGAATCTTCTTTAAAATCCTTGTTTCATCAATAGTAGCACCAAGTCCTCACATTCCAACCACTATCTCATCCAATCTCTATACATAAGCTTTAACATTTTCATCTTTGAACATATGTAGAAGATCAAACCGTGTCTCCAAATTGTGTAGTTTTGCCTCTTTAACTCTTTTACCACCATCATCTGCTCTTTCTAAAGAATCTCATATTTCCTTAACTATCTTCAAATTTTGAACCTTGATCAACTCTAAATGTACTAGACTATTCTTCAAAATGTATGTCTCCTTATTGTTCGCTTCATGTGCTTTGATTTCTTCAGGTGTACTTAGACCATTAGCATGAGGAGTGTAAGGATTTTTGTAAGCTTTCTCCACATCATATCCACAATACTCTAGATATTCTTCCATCAATACTTTCCAAATACCATAATTAGTTCCATAAAACTTTGGATAATCATAAACCATTTTTCCAACCATCTTGAACCTTCCTCAAGCGGTTAAGCTCTTCACTAAAGAACCAAGCTCTGATTCCAATTTTTGAATAGGACAACTAAGAAGGGAGTGAATCAGTTGTCATAGAATTAAACATTTAATTTAATCATCGAAACCAATTCTCAATATTTCTTAAATGATTAATCATCAAATGTCAATGCAAAAACTTAAATCCAACACATAAACACAATAACACCAGATTTACGTGGAAAACCCAATAAGGGAAAAACCATGGTGAGGATTAACTCACACTATAGGGAATATCAAAATCGATTACAAAAAGAATCACTGCTTGAAACAAGGACTCACTGTCCAACAGGGATACAACCTGGAGGGATCACTACCACAAAGATACAAAGAAGACAAAGAAGACTTGTTACAGAGAGACTAAAATCCCAATGCAATAAAGGATTCCACCACAATTATTTGCACACATGCATGAATGATATAGTTTTCTTCTACTCACTGCATCCAAAAACTCAACATTAAGCTTCACATTTATCTACCACACTCTCGACACACACTCACTGAATAGAATCAATGCCACATAGAACTACACTTCCTCTTTTCTCTTATTTCTATTCTTCTTTGCTCTTGCATCATGTTTCACCATTAAATCATCTTGGATTTATACCATCTTCAACTTTGAAACATATCCAAAGTTGGCCATCCAAATGTAAATTCAAATTAGGTTGGTGCCAAAAAATCCTAAGGTGGAATTAGAATGAGGGTGACCCAAACACACACTTCAAGGGACCCAAAAAGATCCAAAATGCTTCATCATCCTCAAAAGTAGTATTTCACACAAGGTTGGCCAAACCAATGCAAAACACATAGAACCATTAAGCATGAATCTTCCAAATGCTGAAACTATCTTCAATAGAACTAGGTAAAAACAACTCTAGAACCACAAGTCATAAGACTTCATCAAAGAGAAATCTAGACCAACAACATTTCTCTTGGACCTCAACCAGAAACACAAAAAATCATAGTTCACAATTGGTGAAGATAACTTGCACTGTACAACAAATCAACAACCAAAAATATGGATATAACATCTACTAAAAACCATGAACAAAATATCTAAACCGCACAATCACAGGAGTAAATCCAGACCAAAACATGAAGCAACCACTGAACACTTGCAATATATCTTTATTACAATTTTCTTAATATCCTCGACATATACAATCAATAGCAACTAGTAGATAACTAGTTGACCGGTTGACATCAATGACAACACCTGCAAACTTTACACAACACCTTTAGTTTTTTCATTCTTGCAACAAGTTGTTTACAAGGTATGTACAAAGGGTCTTCCAATTAATAAAATCCATAGAAAAGGCATATTTCCTAGTTATAAGATGACAAAAGTAGTAGGATAAATGCATGGATTCATAAATCAACTGGAAGAAAAGGCAAAGGCAAGGATTGAGCAGTTTGACAATAGTGACATTAAGATTATGCCTCATATTAAGGAGGATGGAGAGGTCAAGGATTTCTAGCAATGTGAATCACAATTTGAATCAATCACTCCTAATTTCTCCTTTTTCATTTGTGATGATAATAATATTAATGTGGATCTTTTGAAAAATTGTATGGATAAGATATTGGGAACTAATTAACTCATGGAAGAATTTCAGAAGGATGCTTATTTTGTTTTATCCAAATATCATAGATACACATCAAATATGGATTTTATCCTTACATATAAATGTCCTTCAAAAAGGTTATACTAGGCCTGGGATGAAAAGTACAATCGACTACCTAAGTTATGAGCCTTTTTCCACCTAAGTGTGATCCTTTTTTTAAATTGATATTTGAATATTATTTCTTTCTTTATGCATTTGGAGGATGGGGTATTCTTTTTTTATTTTATTTTCCACTCAACATCAAAAGGGTATCTTCTTTAGTTTTAGCAAGTATTTTTCCTCCTTGTGGGCCTATTTTTCCATTTTGTCTAAGTCAATAGTCTCACATGGATTTTGAGGATGTAAAGGATGATGAAGATGGTATAACAAGGTGCATGCCTTCCCACTCCTTTATTTCATCACCAAAGGATCAACAATGACCTTTAATAGAACATGCAACTGCTTTTGTCTCTAGTGAGGAATATTTGTTCCCTCTCGAAGAAGTTGTACTTGTATATTGTTTGATCCTAAGTGGGGAATTTTATCAAATGAAAATGTGACACCTATCCATAGGGTTGAAGATTTTGTTGCTCCCTTGTTACTATAAAAGGGAATTTAGGGCCTTTTTCATAGTATCTTGTAAAAAATTTGTATGTAGAGCATTTTGTAATTTAGTGTTTTTAGGTCTAGGTGGTGTGAGAAAAGTATTTGATTTAATTAGTAATTTTTGTATAACAATATTAGCTTCAATTCTAGATATACAATGCAAAGTTCAAAGATAAATTATCTCCTACATTGTACTATTTTCATTTATGAATAAAATTGGATCAAGGATCATTTGTTCATCTCTGCAATATTTCTTGTAGTTGAATGTTTTGTTGTATGGATTTCTCTCAAGTAGTGAATTAAATATGTTACATGAGAAATGTTGAATATTTTGAGTGTTTACAAGGATTTTTAAGTAGAATTGGTTATGAATTTTGTAGGGTAGTAGTGTATAACACTATTACAAAGCTTGATTGAAACTAGGTCAATTACTATTAGTCATTTTTTTTGTTATATTTATCTTGAATCCATTGCCTAGGTTTAAGGCACCAGTCTATTGAATTTATCTAAATGCAGCTCCATGGTCATGAATTTCAAAGAACAAATTCCCTTATTGAAATAATTTATTTGCATGTTCTCAAAGCATTGAATACATAGAAAGATCAAGTATCTATCCCATCATAGTGTTTTATCTATAATTCTTGACTAAATAGTGAGAACATATCTATTTAGCACAATATTTAAAGATAATGACAAGGAATCTCAAGTGATATTATATAGGATCACCCTCCTAGGTTTTACAGAGCCTGAAGTGCAAAGAAAAATGTTTCTCTATATTTTCCTACTCATTGGCCAATATCTCAAGGCAATTAAACATATGAATTGGCTATTCTTTAGGTTGTCCTGAGATACTGGTTGGGAAAATTAAAACACCAAAAAATTGGTGACTTTGCTATGGACTTAGCTCATCAATCTCTAGTTGAAGGTTATATAGGTGAAGAATTTTAAGAGTTTAAAATTTGATTTGCATATTTGTGTGAAGTGCCTTTTTGTTGTGTTAGATATTATTTGTTGCTTCTGCCCTTGAAAAATTCTTTAAGAAAATATCTATAGATCTCATTTACCTTAAGTAGGTGGTGATTATGAAAATCTCATTTCTAGTGGAAGTAAAAGAAAATTTGAAAAGAAGATATATCGAGAAGAAATGGATAGTAGAAGATCTTTGTATAAAGATCATCCTAGAAGAAGGATAGAATTCGAGTTTCCTTTTAAAATACAAACAAGGAAGAAGAAATATTTGAGTAAGTCAGTTCCTCCTCATGCTACTCATAATAATTCTAAAGATAATGTGACTAATGTAAAAAATCACCTGCTAATTTTGTGGCCCATGGTATCCATAAGTTGAGTATGTAAAATATCAAGAATAAAGAACTCTAGGAAAGTTTAGAAGTGTTGAATGCATAAGACAAATGAGAGGGGGGTGAACCAATTATACATTAAAACATCAAAACCCTTATTAACATTTAGATCCTTATTAGCCTTTAATCTATTAAATTTATTTAGCATGAAAGTAAATAATAGAAGCAACAACACCAACCCCATACATAGTAGAACACCAGATTTACATTGAAAACCTAATAAGTGAACATCCACTGTGTGGATTAGCTCACAATATAAAGTAATTGCAACACCGAATACAATAGGCTCATGGTCGGAGGGCTCACTGCCCAAAAGAAAGAAGGGCTCACTACCAAATTAGAAAGAAGAAGATAAAAGATTGTTACAATGAGAAATCCATCTCAAAGCAATAGAAAAGTTCCACCATTGCATTACAAGATCATTCACAACCTCACTGAATAATATAGGCTCCTTCTACTCACTGCTTTCAATAGTCTTAGTCATTAAATCTTGCACTGCACTTCACACTTTCACACTTCACATAATATTTCATATCACTCACAAACCATACTTCAATCCTCCATCAACTCAACACATACATATACCATCCACAACCTTGAAACCAATCTCTAGGGTTGGCTATGCACCTCGAATATGGAAATTCAAAATAGGTCAGCAACAAAACATTCCCACAATGGAAAGGAATGAAGTTAGACCACATCACACCTTAACTTAGACTAAAATCCACATAGAAACACAACACCACACTTACACAAACACCAAAGCACATCCATAATTAGTGTAAACACCCAAGGTCAGTTGAACCCATGTTAACACTATTAAACATTTAAGTACATGAATATTTTGATCTAAATATGAATCATAAACCACACACAATGCTCAAACATAATCTAGAATATTTTTTCAACACCCAACAAATCCTTCACAACAATATTGACTTGAAGAATATATTTATTTTTTACAACCAGTTAACCTTCCACATACTATAAGATGAGAATCCAACCTTGAAAAGAACCAAAAATCAAATAATTATGAATGAAAATAGATATAAACAATATAAGAACACTCCAAGATCTTCAAAACCAGAAACCATACTGTGGAGAAATACAGAGCAAAACCATTTCTCCTAGACAACACCTCTTCACTGTTCACACATTGGTGAACACAACTTTCTCTGCTAAATGATCTAGAACATGAAACTTTAGATATAACACCTCTAAACACCTCTGATCAACATATTTGAATTACACAAGAATAATTTCAATACAAAAGAAATGTGGAGCAAACTATAGAGCACTACTCTTCCATATAGAACACCTCTCTGACTCATTGTTTCTTCTTTTATTCAATTTTTCTCAAAATCACTTGGAAACCAAGCACTAAAAATATCATCTAATCATCTATACCACTTTCTCACCACAACCAAGATAATTTCAATGCAACAAATCAACCACACTTGAGGTTGAACATCCACAAATATATTCTTATCAAAGCAACACCATAGGTTAACATTAGTGATACTACTAATGAAAACATAATGCAACTAATCAAATAATCTCCATAGGTTGACATCAATGAAACAACATAGATCTGATGAAATCAATGATAACACAAACTTCAAATAATCTCCCTCTTTATCATTGATGGAAACACATGATGTGAAAAACCATCAATAACAATAGCAATAGCCCTGATCACCAACACATACTGCACAGTGGTATACACTGCTCCCCTAACACAAGTAGTTATTATTTCCAACACTTGCTCTTTTCTCTCCCTTACATCATAAGTTTTTTTAGTTATCTCTCCCCCTTTGAAATCAATGCAAAAAGGGAAACACATCCAACCTTTTACATCAATCACACATATATATGCTCTCCCCCAAAGGAAAATTCCCATAAGGGACAACCACTATTGTCACCTTCGACTGCTCTGCAAGTTCCCTTTCTTTCACTGCACTCTCTTTTCTTCACATCTTCTTTGCACACCTTTTCATTTTACTTCTGTAATGGTAACACTTCTTCTGATTACAATGACCAACGATGCCACTACCTACTCCCCTTGAGAGGTAGCCACCAACATAAGTCCAGAATAAGGAGCGAATCTTGAAATCCACTGGACTAATACATAACCTTATGTATCTAACTGAAAGGAGGGGAAATAACCCCTAAATTCTCTTGAAGATACTCAAAAGAATCCTTAGGAAGAGCCTTTATGAAAATATTTTCAAGTTGATCCTTTGTAAGCACATACTTTAGCATCACCTCATTCTATGCAACCTTCTCTCTCAAAAAGTGATCCCAGATTGAGATATTATTTGTCCTTGAATGGATTACTAGATTCTTTGAAATTTTGATAGCACTTGTATTATTACAAAAGATAGAAATAGGGTCATCATATATTACTCTGATATCATTGATTTTATCTTTCAATGATTGAATGAATTTCTTAGCATTCATGTGGCTTGCCTGCAATTCCCGGACTTCAGATTTGGACTGATCAAGATTACCTAGGGCCACCAAAAGTTGTTGTTGAAAACTGCTTGAATCCATTGAATCACTTTCCTGGATCTTCCCCAAGCTTTTAAACTTCTTCCGATGAACTAAGCTCTAATACCAATTGTTGGAATCAAGGAACACTAAGAGGGGGGGGTGAATCAGTGTTCTGCAATTTTTAACCTTGTTAATTTAATCTTTAAAGCACTTATAACATTCAACCAAAAGAAAGATGCATGAACATAAAACAAGCAACCACAACACCATAACACAAGGATTTTTACGTGGAAACCCTGTTAGGGGAAAAACTACGGTGGAGGTCAATCCACAATATTATCTAAGTACTCAAATAAGTGTTTACAAAAGGAATGCACATGCATTCAGGTGCATTGCCTAGAGTTCACTACTCAAATACGAAATGAAGACTCACTATCTTACAAAAATATTTGGAATACATCCAAAAGATTTGAACTAAGAGAATAGCATCTACTAATGCCTGATTATAGTTTTGGTTAAGCACATTAATTGTTTTCTTGACCTTATGTTTGATTCTACTCTTCCGCTCTATCTGCTTTAATTCACATCACAAATCCTTTTATGCACAAGTGAAACTATGCATAATCGCTCTACAATCCTTTTTACTTTCACAAGACACATCAACACACTTCACACATGCTTCAAAATAATATAAATGATCACTTATATATATCCACAACTAAATATTTAATCAACCACATGTTGGTTTCAATAAAACATAAAATATTTACAAACCGTCAGCTCAATCCACAAATAATTTCAATGCGCACCAACCAAAGTCAGCCAAAAAATAGTGAGGATCCAAATGAACATGCTCAAACACATAAACACTTAAACAATTACTCCTCGGAGATCCACAACACGCTATATGCACTTAGTCGGCCTTTTGGACTGATAAACAAGAAATTAATCAACCAGGTCTCCTAACTTGCACAATAATCAATATGAGGGTCTATGTTTCAAGGAAAACATAGATAATACATCTAACAACCTTCCCTGAGATCCATGACTAAAAATGATAAAAAAAATTTGCATATGAGTCATCAAACACAATTCTGTCAAATGCTCTAATCTAGCTTGACAGATAATTATTGATCTTCAATCTGACTTCTGGTATGATCAAATGTTGACATGTAGATCGAATCTCTGACTAGAGTTGCCATCAATGACAACACCAGATGACATGTGCAGTGTCTCTTTCCAACATACCTTCCTCCTTGTCTTTTTTAGCTCCTTCTTGTCCAAGATGCATTCCAAATCCAAAGGTTTGCTTGGTGGGAGATCTCTGACCCAATCCTCATCTAAGAGCATTGATGAACTGACATTATCACCTGCAACAACATCCCCTTTATAAGGGTAAATATCAGAAACATTAAAAATAGGATAAATGGCAACTCTAGGAGGTAGTTCTATTTCATATGAATTCTCTCCAAACTTGTGCACCACTTTACATGGCCCTATCTTCTTCATTTGTAGTTTAGATTACTTCCCCTTAGGAAACCTTTTCTTCCTTAAATGATCCAAAAACAAATTTCCAACCTTGTAGTGAACCTCTCTCCTTTTTAGATCAACATTATGCTTCTATTTTTCAACATTCTTTTGAAGATTGTCTTTGACCTATTGGTGGATTTATTGCATAGCCACTACAAATTTTTCACCTTTAGCACTCCTTTCCATGCTACTGACATCTCTTAATTAAAACACACCCTTAGCCTGCAAACGATAAACAATCTCAAAAGGGATTTTTCCAACACTTCTATTCACTGAATCATTGTTTGCAAACTTAGCTTGAGGCAAAAACAAATCATATTGTGTTGAATGATCCTTTGTTAGGAATCTTAGGAGGTTTCCAAGGCTCCTATTCACTACCTCATTCTTCCCATTAGTTTTAGGGTGATAGGAAGAACTGAAACTCAAATTAGTTCCAAGTTTCTTCCATAAGGTTCTCCAAAAATGAGCAACAAACTTGCTATCCCTATCTAATACAATGCTAAGAGGTAAAGCATGGATTCTTACCACCTCTTTGAAGAAGAGTCCTGTAATGTATGAAGCATCATTAGTCCTCTTACAAGGTATAAAGTGACCCATGTTAGAAAAATTGTCCACAACAACATAAACCTCTTTGAGTTCTAGGGAACCCCATCACAAAATCCATACTAATTGATTCCCAAGGCCTATTGGGAATGGGGAGAGGTTGATATAACTCTACATTGGTGCTAGATCCTTTATCCCTTTGACAAATACTACACTTATCCACAAAGTTCCTAACATCAGTTTTTATTTTTGGCCAATAGGAGTGCCTCTTCAACTGCTCCAAGTTCTTATCCAGCCCAAAGTGACCTGCAAGGCTACCACTATAATTTTATTTGATTAAGTTATCCCTCATTGAACATTTAGGAATACATAATTGTGCCCCCTTGAACAACAAATCATCTTGGATAGGAAAGTCAAGCCATTTTTCATTATTGTTGCTACAAGGCTACCTACAAATTGCATAAATTTCTTTAAAATTTGCATCTTCAAGATACATACCTTTTAGAGAGTCAACTCCTATGCTTTTCAATTGAATTTACTATACCATGAGAGCCCTTCTACTCAATGCATCTACCACCTTGTTAGATTTCCCCTTTTAATGCTTAATGGTGAAAGTAAAGCCTTGCAAAAATTCAACCCATTTCACTTGCCTATGACTAAGATTATCTTGAATATTCAAAAATTGGAGGGCATGATTATTAGTATACACTATGAAATCCTTAGGAAGTAAATAATGCCTCCATTTCTTTAACGCTTGCACCATTGCATACAATTCAAGATCACATGAAGAATACCTTTTCTTGGCTTCATTCACTTTTCACTAAAAAAGGAAATAGGTATGTTTTCTTGACTTAGGACAACACCTATAACATGGCCAGTTGCATCACATTCAATGGTAAAGACTTTATCAAAACTAGGAAAAGTCAATATGGGCTACTCAACAACCTTCTTTTTCAAATATTCAAAACTCCTATCAGCCTCACTAGACCAAACAAACTTCTTTCTTTTATCAACCTTTTATGAATTTTCTATAAAAACTAGCCAAACCATGTAAACTCCTTACCTCAGCCACTGATTTGGGTGTAGGCCAGCTTAGAATAGCCTCAAACTTACTTGGATCCATCTTCAAGGTGCCATTGGTGACCACAAAACCAAGGTAAACCAAATCTGTTTTCAAGAACTCACATTTCTTCAAGTTTATCATCAATTTCTCCTCATGCAATCTTCTTAAAACCAAATCTAAATGCTGCAAATGTTCTTCTTTATGCTGCAAATGTTCTTCTTTAGTTTTGCTAAAGAAGAAAATTTGTAGCATTTAGATTTGGTTTTGAGAAGATTGCATGAGGAGAAAATGATGATAAAATTGAAGAAAACTTCTGCAAACAATATTGGTGGGCTTTGTGATTTTAGGCAGAACTCGGATAACTTCTCTTGAGCTAATCCTAATCATATTGTCAAAGTTTACATGTCCCATCCTTCAGTTCCATAGCCAACTTTCATTAACTTGAGACACAAAACACTGAACATCAACACCCTTAAGCTAATAAATGTTCCCATATGTTCTTCCTGCAGCTACCACAGTTCTGGACCCTTTTTTGATCTCACAGGTGTTATCCTAAAACAAAAGATTGAATCCTTTGCTACAAATTTTTCCCACACTCAAGAGATTATTCCTTAAGCCCTTAACATAATAGACATCATCATTACTTTGTTTTCCATAAAAAATAATTGTTCCTTTTCCAACAATCTCTGTACCAGAATCATCTCCAAACATGACTAATCCACCATCGTACTTTTCAAGTTTAGTAAACTTACTTTTCTCTCCAATCATATGATTTGAACAACCACTGTTAATTACCTAATAATATTTGTCTTGTCTAGCATGAAAGGTAGTAACCAGAGTACCTTCCATCTCATCCTTCTTGTTTTTTGGACCACTTTCCCTTGCACATCTTCCATAGTTAGTAGACACAAATTTATTATCTAAGGCTAGAAACAAGCATTCATCATTATCACCCTCAAAATTAGATTCATCATCAGAAATTCTAGCATCTTCTCTAACATAGTACAATCTCTTGAACTTCTTATCCTTTTTTTCTTTATTATCTCTGCTCTTTTTGTTTATAGCTCTATTTGGACATCTTGAAGCATAGTGACCAATATTTCCACAACTGAAACATTTAAAAGGTAGCATACCTTTGTACTTTCCAATACCTTTCTTCAATTTCCTTGTAAAGTTTGCTTCCAAATCCTCTGAATCTTCACCATCCGGATCATCCTCTGTCTTAGTGGCTTTGAAGACTATTTGTATTTTCTCCTTTTCTTTTCCAAATTTCCTCATTTCAAATGTGGTCAGGCTACCAAATAGTTGTTCTTTAGTGAACCTCTTAGGATCATACGCTTCCTCAATGGTTGGGACTTTATCATTGTAACTGTCTGGTAGGGTCATCAAAATCTTCTCCATTACATCTTCATTTGTCAGAGTACCACCTTGATTTTTGACTTCATTTATTGCAATATCAACCCTCTGAAAATAGCTTGCAATATCTTCACCTTCTTCCATTTTCAAGTTCTCATATCTGCACTTAGCTGTTAGCTTCTTTGACAATTTAACTCTATCATTTCCTTCATATATATCTTCCAACTTTTTCCAAACTTCATAAGCAATGCCCAAAGAAATAACTTTTGTCTACTCAGTCTTAGATAAAGCACTATAGATTGCATACCTTTCTTTTTCATTTTCCTCATAGGTAGAAATCTCATTTGTAGAAGAAGGACCACTTGCCGACGCAACATATTTTTCCTGAAGAACTTTCCAAGTCTTGTAGCCAAGAGAGATCAAGTAACCTCTCATTTGCACTTTCCAGTCACTATAGTCAGATCCATCAAACACAGGGATTTTCAATTTGTGTGCCATCAGATCTACCTCAAGTGGTTAAGCTCTTCTCTAAGGAACCAAAGCTCTGATACCAATTGTTGAAAGGCACAAGATAGCTAAGAGGGGGGGTGAATCAGTTGTCACACAAATATTAAACAATCATTAACTCCAAATCCACTTTAATCTATTATTAAGTATGAGCATGAAGTGCAAATAACAAAAAGGAATATCAACACAAGAAACACTAGATTTACATGGAAAATCCAATAAGGGAAAAACCACAGCGAGGATTAACTCACAATATAAAGTAACTACAAAATAAATTACAAAGAGGCTCACTACCTACAGATAGGACTCATTGTCCAACAGGGAGGTGTTGTGCAGTTTTTGCACACACGCCCCACTTGGAGTGGGGACCCCCTTTTTTTTGGTGTCTTTGACCTTTGATTTTATTGGATTTATTATTTTGGGGTCTTGACATGTTGGTTTTGCTGGCTTTTCCCTTGCCTTGGGGTTGCAGTTGATTGAAATTGAGTTTTTGGCTAAGTCCGGGTTTTCACCTAAATCCGGGATTTTCCGCCTCTGGCGGATTTTTCCGGCCCTGGTTCCTTGTCCGTCTCTTGCCGGATTCTCCGATTCCGGGTTTTTGCCTAACTTCGGGATTTTCCGGTCCTGTCGGATTTTCCCGGATTCCGTCAAAGTCCCGATCTTCCTGATTTCCCCGGTTTCTACATTTCCGCGGAATCCGTGTCTCCGCGCATTCTGGGATTCTCCGAAATTCCACTTGGGGCTCGGGTTTCTATACTTGTCAGAAAAGTATTTTCGCGCATTAATGGCTGAGGTACCTTGGTTCAAGCAGGTATAAGGTCGATTTAGGGCATTTTCCGATTCATTCCAACTTCGATTGCTTCCTCGTTTTCTGCTCTGGCGATTCAGAACTTGCGTTTGAGCTTTGAGGATTGATCTTGGTTTGCTTGCGCGTGAATTGCTTGAGTGTTGCTGCCAGTATCTCGTGGCTTGGACGTGTTGTCACGTGGATTAATTTTCTGAGCTCGATTTCTGCCCGTCTTGGTCCATGGTATGTATTCGTCGCCCTTTCGTTTGCTTGCATGGTGATTTGAGGTTTTCTTGTACTGGGCATTGTTGAATTTTGGGGTCGGCTCGTGTTTGACTTTGGGTTTCGTATTTATTCAGTCAGGTTGATCTGTTTATTATTGAAGCCCATCTCTCGTGCCCTATAAGTTCTGTTTGTTCATTTAATTGCATATTTACATTTTCGACGGAATTCTGGGTCGTGTTGCATGTTTGTTTTGGGTGCGGAATGTGTTACCATGCGAATTTAGGGTTTCCTTGGTGTTTCGGTTAACGCGATGATTTGATCTTGTGTTTGAATGACTTTCGCCTCGTTTCGTGTCGGCTTCCCCGTCCTGTGAGGATTAGAGGGCTTTTAGGTAAATCCCGAACTGATATTTTAACCCTAAAAGCTTGCTCTGGTTTTAATGGCGGATATGTGGTTGTTCGATTTAGGGCATCGTCGTTTTAGTATGGGATCCTTCCTTTGAGTGCTTCTGAGAGTTGGAACCCTTTGCATATTCGAGTCTGGTGATTGTCGTCGGTTTTGGGTTCATTCGAGCTTAGGTATTGGAGATCTTGTGGTCGCTCCTGTTTTGGTGCACGATTTGCCATTTTTCGGGTTTCCGAGGCTGTCGCGGAATTTCCGGTCTCCCGGATTTTCCCGGTTTCCTTTTATTCCGCGGACAGGGTTAATTTCCGGTGCATTTGACGCTGTCCGCGAAAGTCCGTCCCATTCGGATTTTTCCGGATTTCCTGTTTGGTCGCGTTCTTTTGCATATTTCGGTGATAGGATTGATGGAATGTTTGTTAATGCCTATTTCTTGATTGCCAATGAGCAAAATTAATGATTTTCCTTTGATTTCCGAGCGTATTAATGATTTACATGGCTAATAGTGCTTTGGCAGCAGGAGTCCGTCTGGGTCGGATTTCTCCGGAATTCCGCCCCGAATGTATTTTCCCGGATTATACGATTTTCCTGGATTATTTGATTTCTCCGGATCTCGGAAGATTGGCAATTGGCATTTGGTTTTAATGGATTTATATGATGTATGCTAACCTTTTGGATTGATATGAGCTTAATAATTGAATTCTAACAATGATTCTTGGATGTGCAGGCCGAATCAAGCAAAGCTACTGCTGGGAAGTCCAAAGGTGGTGCGGGGGCATCTGTAGTTTTTGAGACAGAAAAATTGAGATTGGACATGAAGAGTCAGGTCCCAGAGAGTAAGATATCCTCCATGTGGGCGGATGTGTCCGATACAAATGTTGGTGCCTGGCGTTATGAGGAATTCAAACAAAGAACAGCTGAGAAGGACCAGTCGGCATTGAGGCAAGGGATGATGAACTCAGGGTTGGTACATGTGGCAGGGTTCCCTCCAGCAGTCCAGTGCTACGAGCTAATTTTGGAGTGTGCTAGGCAGTACGCTTTTGACACACAGATGGTAGTTAGCACTGAGGGACGAGTGTTGGCAAATTTCAGTCCAGCCTCCATTGCCCGGGCCTTCAGCATGCCGGATCTCCCCTCGGTCTGCGCCCTAAACATTGACACTGCTCGCACATATTATGAGAACGAGCCAGTTAAGGCTCAACAGCTTATCAACTCATGGCTTGAGAAGCCCAAATCTCACCACTCCAAATTGCCCAAACAGTTGCACAGGGTGAAGTTCAGGCCGGATATCTATGACGCCATCACACTGTTGAGCAGGGTGGCCGGACTTAAAACTGCCGGGGTATTGGAAAATTGGATGGTCCATGTGATCACCAAGATAGGCCAAGGAACGAATTACCACTGGGCAGGACTTATCAGTGCAGAAATAGATAGGCAACTGAGGAATGTTTTGGAAGGAAAGAAGTTTACCATGTCCTCCTATGTCATATATATACTGGCCATCTCCTACCCCTACAAGGGACTGACTCCGGCGGGAACCGTTGGACAAGACATTATCTATGAGGTCTATCCGGAATTGCACCTCGGACACGGAGATTATAGGAGGGCCAATGATGCCTTCACTATGCACATTACCCGGACCCTTCAGAATGCGGAGCACATTAGATTGTCCGATGGGGCTAAGGGGTTGATTAAGAATTACGGGGCCTGGTTCATCCAGTTCCCCACTTTCACTTATCTCCGGATTGATGGATGCCCCGTTGCTCCCTACAGACTGCCCAGGTATCCCACTGACCACATAGTGCTACTGGAGGTCGTAAGACAAATTTGTGAGTTCGATACGGTGGTGAAGAGGGAGAAACATAAAACTGGTTTTGGAGGTGACTTCCCTCTTGGGATTGGCGTGGATGTGATGTGCCCTTCCATTCAATCAGCTCACACTGCAGGTGAGGAATTGGCCGCCTATGGATTCTCTTTCCATTCAAAGAGAATGAATTTTGACATCACCGGAGGGGCACAGAAAAGGGCTACCCGGGAATACAGGCACAAAGAGGACTTGGAGGACTACTGGGTCAACATCAAGGATGACCTTGATGCACGAAGGAAAAGGTATTCCCGGCTGCCAGTAGAGGCAATTAGGCAATACAATGTGAAGCTGATTCCGGATCAGCTGGAAGATGATGGAAAACTGGTCCAGGACCACGTATATGAGCCCATTAAGGATAAGTCAGTAGCAGATATTGATTGGAATGAGCCTGAGGTGACAGAGTTGGAAGGCTTAATGGCTCCAGTGCTAAAATTTACCTTTGCTTGGATCAAACATGAGGTATGGGTGTTGGAAAATGCCAATGTACCCTTCACTTTCGACTTGATGGGGAATCTCAACCCCATGTCCACCTCTGAAGAATCCGGGGAAGAGGACCCCAAAGGGAAGACAGCCAAGGCCTCTCCCTTCAAAATCAAAGTTAGAAGTCCTAAGGGGACTCAACCTGCAGCAAAAAGGAAACCTATCGGCAAACGCAGGTGGAAGACCCTGACTATCAGCAAGTCCTCGGACGAGGAGGAGGCGGAGAAAGCTGAAGAGGAAGATGTTCCTCCACCGCCCAAGAAAGCCAGAACTGCAAGGGTGGCGAAGAAGAAAGGCCAGACGACTTCAGAGGATGAACCCCCAATTGTGGATGTGGAAAGCTCCGGAGGGGAGAAGACCAAAGTATACACTAGAAGATCCAGAACTCCTTCCCCAAAGGATGCTGCACAGCCAAAGGATTCTTCTCCAATATTGCCAGCCACTGAACAGGACAAGCCTGTCTCTCCTCCACAGAGTGTAACAGAACCGGAGAATCCGGATGAACAGGAAATCAGCGGAGAGGCAGAGCCGTTTAAAGAAGGGGCATTATTCAGTGAGGCTGCCGAGCTCGATGCAGAGACAGAGGAGAGGCACACTTCTCCCTTGGTACAGTACGAGGATTCTCCGGAGAGTGAGAAGGGCCGCGGATCGCCAGAACCGGAGGAAGGCCTGCCTGCTCGGACTCCATCACCAGTGTTTCCAGAATTGGGAATTGAGGAGGCTGTTCAGAGCAAGGAGACCCCTGAGAAGAAAGAAGATGACAAGGCAACAACTGAAGAAGAAGTCGAGGTGACAGTAGCAGAAGAGGAGAAAGCCACAGAGGACCCAGGGAAAACTGACACAGAAGGAATCCGGACAGACCCTGTAGCCCCGGACTGGTTAGAAAAGGAAATAGCAAGGAAGAAACAGGTGATAGTGGAGGACACTCCTCTTGACTGGGATGCAATGTTATCCCAGATTGGTAAGGGGAAGAAGAAGAAGGCTGCCAGGATAATTTCCCGGGTAGAAAGGGATGAAGTGCACAACCGTGTAGTCCACATCGCCACCCCTGTTGCAGATAAAACAAGAGATGAGGTAGCAGGCCAGGATTACAGTGTCCAAACCATTAACCTTGGGCCGGCCTCCCTAGAGCAAGACATTGAGGAATTCGAGGGGTCAAGTGCTGTAATTGTAGACAGATTGAAGAGGGAGACTCAGACAAAGCGAGAATTGAAAAGGGAAAATGAAAGGTTGAGGAAAAGCTTAGAAGAGGTCATGAAACCTCTACGGTCCCTCCATCCGTCCTCCTCTTCTACTCCCGGATTTCTGCCGAAGGAGACGATCTCTGGCATAGAGAAGATGAAGGCCTCCACACAAGCTACCACAGACTGGTTGATGAGTGTTCGGACACAAGGGGATGAAGCTATTAAGGAGATCCTGTCTGTTGGCAAGGATGTAGTCCGAGGAAAAGAGCTGATGGAAAGCATCCTTTCTCAGGATAAGAATGATGTCGATTCCCTGCTGCAGAAGACAAAGATTATTCTAGGGCATGGCAAGGAACAATTGGGCAAGGATGGAATTCTCCCCTCCACCAGATTGGATGAACCGTGGGAATGGTTCGAGGCATTACAGATCAGGCAGGGAGGCCTGAAAAAGATACAGAAACGAAGAAAAACCATTGATGCCGACCTTACTGCAATCTATGATGGTTGCATTGCATTTTTTGAAGTAATGACAGGGAGGAATAAGATGGCTCCTAAGTACCTAAGTTTAGATCAATTGAAGGAATGGTGGCATGAGGTTTATGCCCCGGATTCTGATGAGGTTGTCACTGGCCATATGCTTGACGATGCAGCTACATATTTGGCAGTGATAGATAGATACCTGACCAGCAGAAAGGATTGGAAGAAAACCATTGAGCGGTCCAATGAAGGGATTGATTCGATTAAATGCCGGCTCAAAGTTTTGCCATTGCCACCTGTTGCTGAGCTGGAGGGAGTTTTCTCGAAGGTCCAAGGGTCACCAGCGCGGAGGAAAGACAAAGGAAGCAGCGGTTAATGTTTACCTCGAGATTTGTGCTTCCCTATTATCATAGGGCATGCATTGGACCGGACTTCCTTGGAGACTGTGCCTTGGCCGACTTGGATGATGGCATTAAATGTGTGCCTTAGTTTGTTTCCTTGGCCGACCTGTTTTGGCGGGTTTGATTATTTTTAAAAATGTTTGGCTGGGCCGACATGTTTTGGGGGGAAAATTTGATAAATAGGCATTCTTGCCTCATTGTAAGAGTTCAGTTCAGAAGATTTTGATAGTAGAGATTAGCAAGAGCAATAGTTAGAGTTTTTTAGAATTTCTTGAAGCAAATATCATATTCAGAACAGTTGAATTGTTGCAGCATTTGATGATTAATACAATTGAAGGCATTGTGGTTTTCCTGGTGAAATCCTTTGTGTTATCTCATCTCGCATGTTTCTTTTGTTCTATCTTTTATATTGCTTGAAGATCTAGGGTTTAATGTTCAGAAATAAATTAGTTTAGTTGGATAAATGGTGTATGTGATTTCATATTTGGAATGTCGGTAGCTATCTTTGGTCTATACTCCCAGTAACTATCTGATTGTAGTAGGCTGGTGCAGTCAACCTGGACCATATATTCAAATGTGCTTAAGTTCGGTTGTAGATGCAAGTCTATGATTTGAAAATTTGTATTCCTCAGAAGATTGCACTGTTCCTGTAAGATTGCTTTGTGGGTCAAACAGGAATTGGTTATTTGAGATAGGTCCATTCCAGATATATGTCATTTGCAGTGCTTGTCCTTTCGGTAATTTAGATCTTATCACTTTCCTTGCATCCCTATCTTTTGCAATTTCTTTATTATTCGGTTAGACTTAGGATTCAAGATCATCATATTGTCAGATCTGATAAATTGAAAGGGTTCAGTCTGCTTGTAGTAAGGTCCGATTGTGATTACCAGCAATTTCACATTTCATCTGAGTTGTTTTATGCATTGTTATGACCTAACACCCGAGAGACCTTGGGGTGATTTTCAAGTAATTTATTGTTGGAGATTACCTTTCAAGAGAGATAGAATATCATTCTGTCTGAGTTGTTGCTGTGCAGAAAACACCATCAACAGATTGGCGCTAGAAGGAGGGCCTGAATGAGCACACTGGATCGTTTCTTGAATGCCATCTCTCCAGAGAGATTTAGGAGAAATACCAGATCCATCACCAGAGAGGAAGATTTAGAGGAGCTTCAATTTCCCAATAGGTCAAGAAGGACTAGAGGGAGAGGAGAATCATCATCGCCCGCTCCATCACCAACATCATCCACATCCTCATATAGGGGAGTATCATCATTACCTATCCCTTCACCAACATCGTCCATATCTTCTCACCCTGAGGTTGAAGCAATACCCGTTCCTGAAGAGGTTCCCCCTCAACAGCCCCAACCTGCCATTAACCAACCACAACCTCCACCCCCGCTCTTACCAATGGCTTTCCTTGCCAATAATCCGTCACCTTTGTCCTTCGGTGCTTATAATGTAATGCCCAAAAATCCTGAGCATTTCTGCTCGAAATTCCATGTGAATGACCCGAACAGAACTGCAGAAGAACACATAAGGATTTTCCAAACTTGCCTTAAAGATAGAGGAATTGTCCATGAAGATGTTGCTTGTAGGTTATTTCCTTATTCCCTGGGTGAAGAAGCCTTTTATTGGTACAACCATCTCCCTGCTGGCTCAATTCAGAATTGGAGTGACCTTGAAAAGACCTTTCTGCAAAAGTTCCGAATACCCATCAGTGCTAATGAGTTATACCTGCAATTTATCAAAGTCAAGAGAGAAGTCAACGAACCCATAGCCAGTTTCAATAATAGATTCCACCGTGCGTTCACCAGATTGCAAGACCCATATGTCCTAGATGATGGTACTGCCCTGGGAGTATATTATGAAGCTCTGGATAGTCTAACGGCAACCTTTCTGAAATGGAGACCTAACCCTCCAGCCACCTTGACAGATGCTTATACGGAGGCTGTCAAGCTTAGCACAGACTTGAGACAGCACTTGACGGGGCCATTGCCTTCTCTGGGACCAGTTGCACATCCCAACCAGATTCAGGCAGTAAATCAAGCTCTCACCAATCATACCCCAATTATGAACCCAGTTCCCCAATTACCCATAGTACCACACCCTGGTCATCCCATGAACCAAATCTCTCCTATGACAAACTTCCCTCAACAACAAGTGAACCAACCCATGTATCAGTCACAGCAGAATAGCTTCCCTGCTTACCTGCAGAATTCTGAGGTGCTGCACCAGTCTTTGGGATCCGCCACAATGCCTATTCCCCCTCAGAGTAACCCGAACCAGATCCCTTACCAAGATCCTAATAGGGAGAGAATTGATGAAATGGCTGAACAAATCAAGAAGTTAAATCTGGAAGTGACTTACCTGAGAAATCAGAATAGTCAGTTGCAAGCTGCTCAGAAGGGAATGCAATCTAATCAGAACAGGGAGTTCTCACAAGGACATAACTTTGACAAGGGACAGCGTAATGACAGAGGGTTCTACAATGATAGGGGATATAACCAGGATAGGGGTTACAACAATGACAGAGGTTTCAATAATGAAAGGAGGCAGAATTTTGATAGAGGCCAAGGAAGTGGATCAGGATTTGATAAAAGGCCACCACAAGGACAAAACAGAACTTGGAATACAGGGCCTAATAATGGAGGAGTTCCTACTCCATTGGATCAGCCAGCCAATCAGATTGTTAATCAATCTGTGAACAAACCAGTCAGCCAGGATAAACCTCCTAACGGTGTATATTTGGCAGAGGCAGCCCTATCAGGATGGTGCAGACTCCATAAGACAAGCCAGCATTCAGAACTGGAATGTCCAGAATTTCAAACTGCAGCCTCCATTTTTTAGTATGAGGTGGAAAATAACGCTAATGGACAGGAGATTGTCCCCTCTAACTCCTATGATTCTCCTGTGCTGGTATTGAATCATGCTCCTTTTCCAGCCAGCAAGGAAAATATGCCAGAAGAACCCGATTCCCGTGATGAAACAGATCAGATTTGTAATGGAGATGAGGTGGCCCGGTTGTTTGACGAAGGAAATATAAATGACAATGGTCCCTTGGATCAGGACGAAGCTTATGTTGAAGAAGTTCAGATGTTTCAGAGACAGGGATTGAGGGATATGCCTCACAGACGCCCACAGCCTGGAGGGCCCTTCACCACTTCCATTCCTCCCAATAACTTTAGTACCCCTCCAGATCCTAATGCGAGCAATAATCCGTCTTATCCACAGGTTTCCAAGCAGTACCTTTCGAAAGATAGACAACCTCAAGCAGAACCACAGAAGGAAAGGACTGTTCAAGCAAGCAGGGATAAGGCAGAGGAGCCACCTAAGGAGGTCTCCACTGACATGAGTGAAGAACAGATGGCTTCGTATGTCGCGGAGGAATTCAAGAAATTAAAGGTAAACCTTTCTGCTTTTGAATTGTTGAGGTTTCCTGCAATTAGAAAGGCTGTCTTGGGTACTTACGATGCAAATCCAAAGACATCGGACAAATCTTCTGGTGAGCATATCAGCCAGACCTCCGGTTTTCAGCCTGTGAACACCCAAAGTCAGACACAGAATAGGACTAATCTACCCCCTGGAGATAGAGGAAAAGAAAAGGATAGAACTCAAGTGGCTCAGGTAGATACCCAGCCTACCTTGTTTCAAGGGAAGATGGAGACTCCACCATTTCTGATATCAGTCCGAATCTTTGGTAAGAACCTTCACAATTGTTTGTTAGATTCTGGTGCGTCTACCAACGTGATGCCCCTTGGAGTTTGTAGGGCTCTAGGAATTACACCTGCTGATTCCCAGAAGAAGGTCACTCAGTTGGACAGAACCGAAGTGAGTGTAGTAGGGGAACTCAACATGATCCAGATGCAGATAGCCTCTGATCCAAGAATCCAGCAGGTTATTAACATTCAAGTGGCTGATATTCCTGATGCATACGGTTTAATTCTAGGACGAGAGTTCACCAAAGCCCTGAATGGGTATGTGTCCACTGACCACTCTCACATGTGGCTTCCCTGGAAGGGAGTGCCTAATCAGATAAGGATTGAGAGGGAGCCTAGAATGAAGTACATGATAACAGAGTACCAAAAGACTTCGACCGAGGTTCTCATATCAGAAGCTGGAATGGGAAACTACTTGCTATCCGCCCCATATGAAGAATCAGATGTAGAAGAGGTGCTGATGTTGCATACGATGCCAGTGGACGCTGAAACAGGGTCGAGTCTTGTTGAGGTCCTAACAGAATCAGTTGAGGAAGAAGAAGAACCTGAGGATAGATAGATTAGCTTACTGGACAATTTCCAAGATTTCATCAAGCAATGCGCGGAGAATCAAACTCACTTAGGAAAGAAGACAAGTTTTAAGGAGTTACTCTTGCCGAATTGGTGCAGAGTCCACAATGCTTCTCACTCAGAATTGGAGTGTTGCTTGTGTCAGACAGCAGTGAAAGAAGTGTACAAAAGCATGAATCCATCTCGGGTAGCTAGCACAGATGAGCAGAATCTGCAAGCAAAGTATGAAAATCAGAAACCTGCTGTGGCTGAGGAAACCTCTAATACTGACAAGCCAAAAGACAAAATGAAGAAAACCACCACTGCGGAATACTGGACTCTCAAGTTTGATGGATCTAAGTCCAAGCAAGGGGCTGGAGCTGGATTTGAATTGATAAGTCCCAAAGGTAAGAGTTTCTTCGCAGCTCATAGACTCCAATTTCATTGTACAAATAATGTGGCTGAATATGAAGCTTTAATTCACGGACTCCTTATGGCACTCAAGAAAAAGGTCAAGGTCCTACAAGTTTTTGGTGACTCAGAATTAGTGGTCAAACAAGTAAGAAAGCAGTATGCCTGTCACGACAGGAGGATGACCAACTATAGGCATAGAGTTTGGGACCTCATCGAGGGGTTCGACGCTTTTAATATCCAATTGATCCCAAGGAAGAAGAATCAAACTGCTGATTCTCTAGCTCAAGCGGCCAGTACCTTGCAACCACTGTCCCTATCAGGATTGAAGAAGTTTACTGTTGAATTAACTCCTGTCCCGTCAGTCCCTGACAATGTGACTAACTTTCAGGTGTTTGAGGATGATAAACATATCCTTGACTTTATCACGAACACGGATGTTTTTTCTTCACAGATCATCGATGAAACAGAACCTCAGGAAGCAGAATTGGACCTAGAAGGTGTGCTAAATTTGAAGTCCAATACTATTCCAAGAGGAATGGTACAGCTGGAGAGAATTTTCGATATGGACAAAATCAGAGATCAAGAACAGGAATCTAAGAAAGAGTCTATCAGTGGGCAGTGTGACACTCACAATGTGGGCACTGAAGATGCTGTGAAAAATGTTTTCATTGGTAAGGTTTGTACTCCTGAAGAAAGACAGGGAATAATTAGAGCCCTATACGACTTTCCAGACATAGTGGCCTGGGGTTATGAAGACTTGAAGACTTATGATACATCCATCATAACTCACACTATACCTCTCAAGCCAGGTGCTAAGCCTTTTAGACAGAGGCAGAGACCTATTAATGCGCTGTTGGAGCCACTTATACAGAAGGAAGTTCAGAAACTGCTGTCCGCTAGGATCATATTTCCTGTCAGGCATTCTACTTGGGTGGCTAATCTGGTTCCAGTAAGAAAGAAGAACGGTGAAATTAGGCTCTGTGTTGACTTCAGAAATCTGAACAGGTCATCTGAAAAGGATAATTATCCAGTTCCCTCGTTGGATGAAGTGTTACAAGTGGTTAATGGATCGCAGATGATGTCCTTTCTGGATGGCTATTCAGGATATAATCAGGTGATGGTCCAGTATGAGGACAGACACAAGACTGCCTTTACAACCAAGTGGGGAACTTTCGCCTACAGGAGGATGCCATTTGGGCTTATCAATGCAGGAGCCACGTTTCAACGAGCTATGGATATCGCTTTCAAGGACATCATAGGAAAGTGCATTATCATTTACATGGATGATCTGACTGTTTTCTCCAAAAACAGAGGGGATCATATCTCAGATCTGCGTAAAGTGTTCCAGAAGTGCAGGGAATTCGGCATCTCTTTGAATCCCAAGAAGTGTATCTTCGGAGTTACAGAAGGCAAACTGCTGGGCCATGTGATATCAGAGAAAGGCATTGCTATAGATCCAGAGAGAGTGGAAGCCATCCTAAAAATTCAGCCGCCTGCCAGTAAGAAAGAGATGAAATCTTTCTTTGGTAAGATTAATTTTGTTAGGAAATTCATTACTGGATTTGCTGAGATTGTCAAGCCACTAAATGCCATGTTAAAACAAGATGCCAAGATAGAGTGGACTGCAGAAGCGAAGGAGTCCTTTGCAGAGATTAAGAGAGCCATTGCTGATGCTCCAGTGTTGGTGAGTCCAGATTATAGTAAACCGTTCTATATCTATTCCTTTGCTTCAGACCACTCATGTGCTGGAATGCTGACGCAAAAGTCTGATGAGGGGAATGAGCATCCCATCGCTTTCATGAGCACGCCATTGAAGGATGCTGAGTTGAAATACCCATGTGTAGAGAAGCAAGCATATGCCCTTGTTCGAGCAGTAAAGAAATTTAGGCACTATATCCTCAGAAACAAGGTGTTTGCAATTGTTCCTGATTCTGCAGTTAAGTTATTGTTGATGCAGAATGAGTTAGGGGAGCGCAGAGCTAAATGGGTAACCATGCTTCAGGAGTTTGACATTGAGATCCGGCCCATGAAACTGGTAAGAGGACAGGGACTCACCCAGACCATGGCAGAGATAGGCCCTGAATTGTCTGTCTGTAACTATGATGTTGGAGCGGTTTCCCCAGATGGCTGGTATGATGATATAGTTTATTATTTGCTGAATCAGCGAGCTCCTGGTCATCTTAATGCAGTACAGAGGCGAGCCTTGAGACTGAAAAGTGATGGTTTCATGCTGAAAGGAGCTGTCCTATACAAGAAGAACCACGAAGGTATTTATTTGAGGTGCCTTGGGAGGTAGGAGTCTGAGAGAGTAATAAATGAGTTTCATGAGAAATATGGCACTGGTCATGGTTCTGCCATTGCCACTGCGAATCAGATTTTGAGGGCAGGGTACTACTGGCCTACTTTGTTCAAGGATGTTCATCAACATGTACGGACCTGTCACATTTGCCAGACTGCAGCAACAAGAGAAAGGTGTGCAACACTTCCGCTCCAGTCTGTTATTGAGGTAAAACCTTTTGCTCAATGGGGTATGGATTTCATCGGCCCCATCAATCCACCATCTTCTGCTGGACACAGGTATATCCTCACCATTACTGATTACTTTACAAGGTGGACTGAAGCATTTGCTTGTAGGCAGTGTACGTCAGAGGTAGTAATCGATTTCTTAGAATCTGCCATTCTCAATCGGTTTGGATGTCCTTTTGCTGTTGTGTGTGATAATGGTCCCGCCTTTGCATCCTTGAAATTCTCAAACTGGGCTTTTGATCATGGCATTGTTGTTAAGTTTGCATCTAATTATTATCCCCAGGGGAATGGTCTAGCTGAATCCTCTAATAAGAACCTGTTGACTGTTATCCGAAAACTGTTAGAGAGGAACCCAAAGGACTGGCATACCCAGCTTAGGTTTGCTCTTTGGGCAGATCGTACTCGGGTTAAGTCCTCCATTGGTACCTCTCCTTATCATTTAGTGTACGGTCTAGAACCAGTTTTCCCTATCCAGCTCAAAATCCCAACTCTGCAGTTTATCAACCAGTTTTATGATGAGGGTGATAGAAGGGAAGCGAGATTAGCTGAATTGTTGCATCTTGAGGAAAAACGGGATAATGCCCTTGAAAGATTCGCCAAACACCAGGGGGTAGTCAAGCGATGGTTTGATAGGAGAGCTAAAGTCAAAGCCTTTAGGATTTCTGACCTTGTCCTGTATTGGGATAAGCCGCATGATCAGAAAGGTAGCCATGGTAAGTTTGATAGATTATGGCTTGGTCCTTACCAGATTGCTGAAATTCTGGGAGATAATGCCTTCCGTTTGAGAACTCTCACGGGAGAAGACATACCACTGCCTGTTAATGGGCAGTATCTTAAACATTATTTCCAGTCTTGAGCTGTTCTCGGCTCTTTGCCCTGTAAATAGTTAGTTAGGTTGCTCTCTTTGCTTGCTTTGCTTGTTTTGGTTAGGGTAGGTTTCCCTTTCGCTTTGCTGGTTTCGTTTGGTTAGAGTAGGTTTGCTTTGGTTTGTTGGTTTTGCTTTGCGTTGCTCTTGCTTTTGGTCTTATCTCCTTGTGGGATTTTGGGTGCATCTGTATGATAATGGTGACAAAGCAGGTCCAATGTTCTTGATATTTCCCTTACAAACTTTAATCTTTTTTCCAGAATGTTATGGTATGAATTTCGTTGCCTATGTCACTTGTCCTTGTGGTAAGGCGAAGATTTTCTGGTCAGTCTGAACAGGAATGTATTGGGGTCTTATACCTTTAATCTTTAAATATACCTGAAGTTGTAAAAGGTCCTTATAAGGTCTGGACAGGCGAAAAATCTTCTTCTGCTCTAGTGCCACTGTGGTTCTCAGCCCTGAGTGTGAACTTCGCTGTTCACGGGTTGAATAAGTTGAGTAAAAAGAAATATTCGTAAAACAAAAAACAAAAAAAAAAAAAGAGCAAAGAAAAGAAAAGAAATGTATATTCAACTCATCAGGGGGATCTGAATATCTCTACCGAGGCTATAGACGCCTGGCCGGCAGTAGAGCTATGTTCAGGAGTATCACAGCGATAACCTCGTCGGGGCTATGGACGCCTGGCTGGCAGCGAGGCTCTATCCAGGTTACTTTTAGGGTCAGAATCTTTACGTAGCCTGTTCATACCAAGTCTGGTTCTTTGCAACTGAAGGTGGGTAATATATGCACCTGCACACACTTGGACCCTGGTATAGGAATGTCTGAATGTCTGGGAGTTTCTTTGCTTTAACTTAGGGTGATGGCTAGGTACTTGAGCTGAAACCAGAGTTCTGGGTTCTTGATTCCAGTTTGTCATCGAAATGCTCCGAAGCATTTCCCCAGCAGAGTCGCCATTTTTTGTGCACAGACACATCACTTCACTTGGCGGGGACCCCTTTTTGGTGTCTTGACCTTGATTTTATTGGATTTATTATTTTGGGGTTTCTATTATTGGTTTTGCTGGCTTTGCCCCTGCCTAGTTGCAGCTTTGATTGAAATTAGCTGGCTAAGTCCGGTTTTCACTCTAACCAGATTTTCCGCCTTCATGATTTTTCCGCCCTCGCTCCTCAAGTCCGTCTCTTTGCCGATTCTCCATTCTCAAGTTTTGCCTAATCTCGGGATTTTCCTATTCACTGATTTTCCCTGGGATTCCGCCTGAAGTCCCGGATTCCCTGATTTCTACGATTGCTTAACCGTGGTTCTCACATTCCTGGATTCTCCTCAAATTCCAATTTGGGGCTCAGCTTTGAATTTGTCTAAAAGTCTTTTTCGCCAAGATTAATGTATTTGAAAATTTTGGTCTGTGGGGCAGGTACGATGAGTATTTTCCTCGGGATTCATTCCAACTTCGATTGCTTCCTTGTTTTCTGCTCTGGCGATTCAGAACTTGCGTTTGAGCTTTGAGGATTGATCTTGGTTTGCTTGCGCGTGAATTGCTTGAGTGTTGCTGCCGGTATCTCGTGGCTTGGACGTGTTGTCACGTGGATTAATTTTCTGAGCTCGATTTCTGCCCGTCTTGGTCCATGGTATGTATTCGTCGCCCTTCCGTTTGCTTGCATGGTGATTTGAGGTTGGTAATCGGGCATTATTGAATTTTAAATGGCCTGTCAATTTTTGGGTTTCAGATTTATTCAGTCAGTTGATCTCATGACATTGAAGCCCATCTCGTCTCTGCATAAGTCTGGTTGTTCACTAATTGCATATTTACATTTTCAACTTAGTCAGGTTTGTAGTTTGTTTTAAAGTGCAATGCTGTGTTACCATGCAAATTTAGGGTTTTTCTTGGTGTGTCGGTTAAAGCGATGATTTGATCCTGTGTTTGAATGACTTTCGCCTCGTTTTATGTTGGCTTCCCCGTCCTGTGAGGATTAGAGGGTTTTTTAGGTAAATCCTGAACTGATACTTTAACCCTAAAAGCTTGCTCTGGTTTAATGTATCGGATATGTGGTTGTCTGATTAGTATCGTTGTTTTAGTATGATCCTTCCTTGAGTACTTCGAGTTGAACCTTGTATTCGAACTGCGGATTGTCGCTCTGTTATGGTTCATTCGAGTTTAGTATTGAGATCTTGTGGTCATTCTGCTTTTGGTGCACTCCATTTCATTTTCGTTTTCTCTGAATGCTTACTTACCTCCATTTCCTAATTTTCTGCCTTTATTCCTACGGACAGGTTAATTTGCATTTGATCATTGTCTGCGGAAAATCCGGCCCCATTCGATTTTTCCATTTCCGCTTGGCTCAGTTTTGTATATTTCAAAGATAGGATTGATGAATGTTGTTAATGCCTATTTCTTGATTGCCAATGAGCAAAATTAATGATTTTCCTTTGATTTCCGAGCGTATTAATGATTTACATGGCTAATAGTGCTTTGGCAGCAGGAGTCCGTCTGGGTCGGATTTCTCCGGAATTCCGCCCCGAGTGTATTTTTTCGGATTATACGATTTTCCCGAATTATTTGATTTCTCCGGATCTCGGAAGATTGGCAATTGGCATTTGGTTTTAATAGATTTATATGATGTATGCTAACCTTTTGGATTGATATGAGCTTAATAATTGAAATCTAACAATGATTCTTGGATGTGTAGGTCAATCAAGCAAAGCTCGTCAATAGCAAAGGTGGTGCGGGGGCATCTGCAGTTTCTGAGACAGAAAAATTGAGATTGGACATGAAGAGTCAGGTCCCAGAGAGTAAGATATCCTCCGTGTGGGCGGATGTGTCTGATACAAATGTTGGTGCCTGGCGTTATGAGGAATTCAAACAAAGAACAGCTGAGAAGGACCAGTCGGCATTGAGGCAAGGGATGATGAACTCAGGGTTGGTATATGTGGCAGGGTTCCCTCCAGCAGTCCAGTGCTACTAGCTGATTTTGGAGTGTGCTAGGCAGTACGCTTTTGACACACAGATGGTAGTTAGCACTGAGGGACGAGTGTTGGAAAATTTCAGTCCAGCCTCCATTGCCCAAGCCTTCAGCATGCCGGATCTCCCCTCGGTCTGCGCCCTAAACATTGACACTGCTCGCACATATTATGAGAACGAGCCAGTTAAGGCTCAACAACTTATCAACTCATGGCTTGAGAAGCCCAAATCTCACCACTCCAAATTGCCCAAACAGTTGCACAGGGTGAAGTTCAGGCCGGATATCTATGACACCATCACATTGTTGAGCAGGGTGGCCGGACTTAAAACTGCCGGGGTATTGGAAAATTGGATGGTCCATGTGATCACCAAGATAGGCCAAGGAACGAATTACCACTGGGCAGGACTTATCAGTGCAGAAATAGATAGGCAACTGAGGAATGTTTTGGAAGGAAAGAAGTTTACCATGTCCTCCTATGTCATATATATACTGGCCATCTCCTACCCCTACAAGGGACTGACTCCGGCGGGAACCGTTGGACAAGACATTATCTATGAGGTCTATCCGGAATTGCACCTCGGACACGAAGATTATAGGAGGGCCAATGATGCCTTCACTATGCACATTACCCGGACCCTTCAGAATGCGGAGCACATTAGATTGTCCGATGGGGCTAAGGGGTTGATTAAGAATTACGGGGCCTGGTTCATCCAGTTCCCCACTTTCACTTATCTCCGGATTGATGGATGCCCCGTTGCTCCCTACAGATTGTCCAGGTATCCCACTGACCACATAGTGCTACTGGAGGTCGTAAGACAAATTTGTGAGTTCGATACGGTGGTCAAGAGGGAGAAACATAAAACAGGTTTTGGTGGGGAATTCCCTCTTGGGATTGGTGTGGATGTGATGTGCCCTTCCATTCAATCAGCTCACACTGCAGGTGAGGAATTGGCCGCCTATGGATTCTCTTTCCATTCAAAGAGAATGAATTTTGACATCACCGGAGGGGCACATAAAAGGGCTACCCGGGAATACAGGCACAAAGAGGACTTGGAGGACTACTGGGTCAACATCAAAGATGACCTTGATGCACGAAGGAAAAGGTATTCCTGGCTGCCAGTAGAGGCAATTAGGCAATACAATGTGAAGCTGATTCCGGATCAGCTGGAAGATGATGGAAAACTGGTCCAGGACCACGTATATGAGCCCATTAAGGATAAGTCAGTAGCAGATATTGATTGGAATGAGCCTGAGGTGACAGAGTTGGAAGACTTAATGGCTCCAGTGCTAAAATTTACCTTTGCTTGGATCAAACATGAGGTATGGGTGTTGGAAAATGCCAATGTACCCTTCACTTTCGACTTGATGGGGAATCTCAACCCCATGTCCACCTCTGAAGAATCCGGGGAAGAGGACCCCAAAGGGAAGACAGCCAAGGCCTCTCCCTTCAAAATCAAAGTTAGAAGTCCTAAGGGGACTCAACCTGCAGCAAAAAGGAAACCTATCGGCAAACGCAGGTGGAAGACCCTGACTATCAGCAAGTCCTCGGACGAGGAGGAGGCTGAGAAAGCTGAAGAAGAAGATGTTCCTCCACCGCCCAAGAAAGCCAGAACTACAAGGGTGGCGAAGAAGAAAGGCCAAACGACTTTAGAGGATGAACCCCCAATTGTGGATGTGGAAAGCTCCGGAGGGGAGAAGACCAAAGTATACACTAGAAGATCCAGAACTCCTTCCCCAAAGGATGCTGCACAGCCAAAGGATTCTTCTCCAATATTACAACACTGAACAGACAAGCTCGTCGAGTGTAATGTGAACCTGAGAATCCTGTGATGAACAGAAATCAGCCGGAGAGGCGAGTCATGAAGATGCTGGGCATTATTCAAAGGAGGTCAAGCTCTATGAGACGTGAGGAGAGGCACACTTTCCCTGGTGTACGCATTTCAGGGATTCTCCGGAGAGTGAGAAGGGCCGCGGATCGCCAGAACCGGAGGAAGGCCTGCCTGCTCGGACTCCATCACCAGTGTTTCCAGAATTGGGAATTGAGGAGGCTGTTCAGAGCAAGGAGACCCCTGAGAAGAAAGAAGATGACAAGGCAACAACTGAAGAAGAAGTCGAGGTGACAGTAGCAGAAGAGGAGAAAGCCACAGAGGACCCGGGGAAAACTGACACATAAGGAATCCGGATAGACCCTGTAGCCCCGGACTGGTTAGAAAAGGAAATAGCAAGGAAGAAACAGGTGATAGTGGAGGACACTCCTCTTGACTGGGATGCAATGTTATCCCAGATTGGTAAGGGGAAGAAGAAGAAGGCTGCCAGGATAATTTCCCGGGTAGAAAGGGATGAAGTGCACAATCGTGTAGTCCACATCGCCACCCCTGTTGCAGATAAAACAAGAGATGAGGTAGCGGGCCAGGATTACAGTGTCCAAACCATTAACCTTGGGCCGGCCTCCCTAGAGTAAGACATTGAGGAATTCGAGGGGTCAAGTGCTGTAATTGTAGATAGATTGAAGAGGGAGACTCAGACAAAGCGAGAATTGAAAAGGGAAAATGAAAGGTTGAGGAAAAGCTTAGAAGAGGTCATGAAACCTCTACGGTCCCTCCATCCGTCCTCCTCTTCTACTCCCGGATTTCTGCCGAAGGAGACGATCTCTGGCATAGAGAAGATGAAGGCCTCCACACAAGCTACCACAGACTGGTTGATGAGTGTTCGGACACAAGGGGATGAAGCTATTAAGGAGATCCTGTCTGTTGGCAAGGATGCAGTCCGAGGAAAAGAGCTGATGGAAAGCATCCTTTCTCAGGATAAGAATGATGTCGATTCCCTGCTGCAGAAGACAAAGATTATTCTAGGGCATGGCAAGGAACAATTGGGAAAGGATGGAATTCTCCCCTCCACCAGATTGGATGAACCGTGGGAATGGTTCGAGGCATTACAGATCAGGCAGGGAGGCCTGAAAAAGATACAGAAACGAAGAAAAACCATTGATGCCGACCTTACTGCAATCTATGATGGTTGCATTGCATTTTTTGAAGTAATGACAGGGAGGAATAAGATGGCTCCTAAGTACCTAAGTTTAGATCAATTGAAGGAATGGTGGCATGAGGTTTATGCCCCGGATTCTGATGAGGTTGTCACTGGCCATATGCTTGACGATGCAGCTACATATTTGGCAGTGATAGATAGATACCTGACCAGCAGAAAGGATTGGAAGAAAACCATTGAGCGGTCCAATGAAGGGATTGATTCGATTAAATGCCGGCTCAAAGTTTTGCCATTGCCACCTGTTGCTGAGCTGGAGGGAGTTTTCTCGAAGGTCCAAGGGTCACCAGCGCGGAGGAAAGACAAAGGAAGCAGCGGTTAATGTTTACCTCGAGATTTGTGCTTCCCTATTATCATAGGGCATGCATTGGACCGGACTTCCTTGGAGACTGTGCCTTGGCCGACTTGGATGATGGCATTAAATGTGTGCCTTAGTTTGTTTCCTTGGCCGACCTGTTTTGGCGGGTTTGATTATTTTTAAAAATGTTTGGCTGGGCCGACATGTTTTGGGGGGAAAATTTGATAAATAGGCATTCTTGCCTCATTGTAAGGGTTCAGTTCAGAAGATTTTGATAGTAGAGATTAGCAAGAGCAATAGTTAGAGTTTTTTTAGAATTTCTTGAAGCAAATATCATATTCAGAACAGTTGAATTGTTGCAGCATTTGATGATTAATACAATTGAAGGCATTGTGGTTTTCCTGGTGAAATCCTTTGTGTTATCTCATCTCGCATGTTTCTTTTGTTCTATCTTTTATATTGCTTGAAGATCTAGGGTTTAATGTTCAGAAATAAATTAGTTTAGTTGGATAAATGGTGTATGTGATTTCATATTTGGAATGTCGGTAGCTATCTTTGGTCTATACTCCCAGTAACTATCTGATTGTAGTAGGCTGGTGCAGTCAACCTGGACCATATATTCAAATGTGCTTAAGTTCGGTTGTAGATGCAAGTCTATGATTTGAAAATTTGTAGTCCTCAGAAGATTGCACTGTTCCTGTAAGATTGCTTTGTGGGTCAAACAGGAATTGGTTATTTGAGATAGGTCCATTCTAGATATATGTCATTTGCAGTGCTTTTCCTTTCGGTAATTTAGATCTTATCACTTTCCTTGCATCCCTATCTTTTGCAATTTATTTATTATTCGGTTAGACTTAGGATTCAAGATCATCATATTGTCAGATCTGATAAATTGAAAGGGTTCAGTCTGCTTGTAGTAAGGTCTGATTGTGATTACCAGCAATTTCACATTTCATCTGAGTTGTTTTATGCATTGTTATGACCTAACACCCGAGAGACCTTGGGGTGATTTTCAACAATTTATTGTTGGAGATTATCTTTCAAGAGAGATAGAATATCATTTTCTGTCTGAGTTGTTGCTGTGCAGAAAACACCATCAACAGGAGGCTCATTTCCTATAGTCACAAAAATATAACAAAAAAATCCACCACAACAGCTTGCACACATCCTCAGCCTTGATCAGAGAATTGCAGATACCCTTAGCTCACTACTTTCAGGAGTTAGACACATTAAAGTATTGCTTCCTTAATTCACTTTTGCACACTCTTGCTTCTCACACTTTTGGAATGTCTTACATACATCCAATCCATAACATCTCAACTTGTATTTTGGTACAGGGAACCTAGGGCTTCATGATGTAAAGGGTGGTTAAATGTTATTTTTGTGTGTTTGGGTCCCTTTTTGGTTGTAACAAGGTTTATTTAGACCATGTTTAATGTCTTTGTGTGTCAGTTGGGTCAGTTAGGATAAGTTTGTCAAAAGTTGTCATTTTGCATAAATGTTGCAAAAAGTTGCATAGCAACTTTTGCATTTTTGTGGATAAGGAAGTTGAATGGTTAGATGTTGGTTTTTGGTGGGAAACCAATTAGTTATGCTTTTTAATGCTTAAAATGCATGTGTGAACATTGAGAAAAAGGTTGATGATGCAAGTTTGAAATTTGAATAACAAAGACTCCATTTTCTTGCATTTTTGAAGCAAATTTTCTAATGTAGGGACTTGTATGTACTGAAAATGGTCTAAGGATCATTTGGTTTGATGTTGAATTAAATCCCCTGTCTGTTGTATTTTGTTTCATTTGATTTCATTAAGATTTGAGGAAGTTAGAGTAGATTTACTAAAATGTGCTTGAAACCCTCATTTTGGAGTGTGTTTTGACAAAACTATGAAGTTCTTCCCATTCCACCAATGAACCAGCCATAAAATTAGTGAAATGGGTGTAGTTGTGTTATTTTTTGTGTTCATGATGTTTTCAAGAGCAGGGGAGGAAGAGTGGTGAAGATTTGTTGATGCCCTAATTTGAAATCTCATGTTTTTGGGGCATAGAATGTGCAAATGAGTTAGGGTTTGTATAAAAGCTCTTGGGAAATGGTTTGTGATGGTTGAAAATGTTTAGGAAGGATAGTTGTGACATGTATGAGCTATTCTCATGAAGGTTTGAGGTTGGAGTTGTGAAAACCTAGTTGTGAGCCATTCAAACAAGCATAATTAAGCCTCTTTTAGAGTGTAGCAGTAGAAATTTGAAGGTTATGTTCCAAAACACCCCCACCTAAAATTCATATATGTTTTTAAAGAGGATAATGGGTATCCAAAATAGTTTTTATTTCATGGTTTTGAGTTTTTCCCTTAAAATTATGCCAAAAATACCCCATTTGCTGCCCGACAAGGCATAGTGGAAGATTGTGAAGAAAATCACTTTGTTTGGTGTGTTAAGGTTCTTGAAGTGAAAATTATGCTTGATTGAGTGTGTGTTGATATTTTTTCATCCTACTCTACATCATATTTATACCATCTTCAACCTTAGAAACTTTCTCCAAGGTCGGCTACATACACTTCATATTACAAATTCAAATTAGGTCGACAACTCAACATTCCCACGGTGGAAGAGAATGAGAGTGGACCAAACCAACACTTAACCAGGACCCAAAATAACATCTCAGATCAATCACATGCTTCCTTAATTGATACTTATCATTTTCATGATGTGTAGGCACCAGGTCAGCCAAACCTAATGAAAACACAAATGAACTTTGAAGTACAGGTTTCCGCAACAAGAGGATAACATGCGGACCACATAACATGCTTCATCATACACTGGAACACATCTCAGATTCCTTTAGATTCATCCACAACAAATGCAACAACCTTCATACAAAGAATACTTTCCATCATTCCATCCAAATTGTACAGACACACAATAATTCTGAACCTAGTCTTCTTAAGCACCAAACCACAAACACCTTTGACATAACATAGATAACACCATTACAAGCCTTCTACCAGATCTGCAAGACCTAAAAAAAAATAGTGGAGGATGTTAGAAGAATGAAGAACATCTCTTTATACAGTTTTGTGTTGTCATTGATGTCACCATGTTATATGAGTTGCAACTACAAGTTTAAGTTCTAGCTTGATCTAGTATTTTGAACTGATATGCAGTTACTATCCTCTGGTATTTTGGTATGGAATCCTCTGTTGATGATTATGGTTGCTTGCAGTTTTGGGAAATGGTTTTTGGATGTTGGAAGCTTGTAAGTTTAGAATCTCATGTGTTTAGGTGCTTGTACGATGAGTTGGCATTACTCTGTTGTTACATTTTGCTATTAGGTCTATCTCTGGCCGACCTAATGTATAGTTGATGTTGTAATGGATTAATTCTATGGTGTAGATGTATGTGTGACCTATCTTTGGTCCATGTCGACATATTGTAATGTGCTATATGCCTGGATTATTTTTGGAAAGTTTTTGTACATTCTTGAAGCCAACAGTTATCTTTTTGGTGAATAAGGTTTGCATCTAATTAGGCCAATCTAATTGATTCATGCGGATGAATCAACTATATATATTGGATAGTGTGAATAAAGATTTTGGCTTCCAAGGGTTCTCTAACTCCTCTAGGGTTTTTCACCTAAAAAGAGAGAAATGGGTCAAAATGAAATGTACACATTCAAGATTCATGTATGAATGGATGCAATATGCCTAAATTCAATGTACAAATGCATTAAAATGATCAAAGAAATGAGTTATTAATGCAAACCTAAGAAATACAAGATGTTTGAAAACACATTGTGATATGCAGAATGATAGATTAAATGCAATAAAGAATAAGATAAAGATGCTAAATAGAAACTATGCACCTGGAAACTAATGATGGAAAAAATGAAGATTGCAGATGCCTCTAAAATTCTTGAAAATCTAATTTTTAGGCCAACTGGGACACTTACGCCAAGCTGGGTGACTTAGTCCCAGATATGGGAAACTGCTCTGTAGCTCGTTCCAGCCAAATGGGTATCCAAATCCATAATTTTTTTTGAAAAAAATGCACAGTGGGACTAAGTCACCGCTGTTGGTGACTTAGCCCACTTTGATTTTTCTGAAAAGTCAAAAGTGGAATATGTAGCTCTCAGTCTATTCTTTCTGTTCCTCCAGGCGTCTGGTTCTAAAACTCTGATTTTTGAGGCTATAAGTGACTTTTTGTGTAGATTTTGACCTTGCCAATAGGGAAATGACTTCAAAAAGTTTGAAACCTATTCTTCAATCATGTCCAAGCCATCCAAGCACCTAAATCTGTAATCACACAAAGGAGGAGAGATAAAATGTTGATTGTTAGGGATTGGGGGTTTTCCTTGGTCAAACCCTGTTTAGACAATTAAACCAAAATGATGAAATAAAATAATGAAACATGAAACATGAAACAATTCAATTAGAAACTTGTCATGATGAAGGATATTGAGTTGCTGCAACAATGGATGAAGAATCTTTCTCTTGAATGCCTTAGAAAGCTATCCTAATGACTTAGAATGCTAAAACCCTAGCTTGTTTGACTTGACAGAGATAATGAATGATGAATGAATGGTGAATAGTGATTGCATGAATAGTGAATGAATAACGAATTAGGGTTTAAAGGTCTCCTTTTATAGAGGGGAGTTAAGCGATTGGTTAGAATAAAGATCATGATCAAGGGCCAAGAATAAATTATAAAATAATTTAATCAAGGGTGGAGGTTAATTGAGAGAAGAAAGACATGAATAGATAAAGACTTGAGGTGGAAGATAAGAGTGGCACAGAAAAAGAGGTTGTTGGAGAAAATTAAAGAATAAAAATTATTTAATTTAGGTGGCCAACATAGGAGAAATAAATAAAATATTAATTTTATTTATTTATTTAGAAAGGTGGGAACAAATAATTAAATAATTAAAAATATTTTTTTAATTATAGAGGAAAGGTGGAGTGTTAAACATTAAATAATTAAAAACAATTATTTAATGGAGAGGGAAGGAATAATTAAATAATTAAAATAATTATTTAATTGGGGAGATATTTAATTATAGAGATAAAAGGCTAATGAATAATTAAATAGTTATCTAATTATAGAAGAAGAGGGAAAAGCTAACTTTTGAATTAAAATAATATTAATTCAAAAGTAGAGAGGAAAGGACCAATAAAAGTCTAGAAAAGTGAGTCATTTACAATTCTTTACAACACCTTTACAAGACATGCATTTTATTCAATTCACAAGGGCCCAAGACCTAGTGTGGATGTATAAAACACCTCACAACACTAAATCAAGGCCTCATTAATTCCAATTTATCATCAATTATGCCCAAATCAAGCAACCAAAAAGGGATACTTTTTTCGTGTCCACAGTTAGCCCCCACTTTAGTGAGAGGATGAACTTGCTTCAAACTCACACTAAAGTAAACATTCAGAAGGGGTCCAATTGTACCAATGCAGATGACAAGGGATGATAAAGATCAAAGGAGGTTGCACAAGCCCCTAGGATCCAAGATCCTAAGTCAAACTAAAATAAATGAAAAAAGACACACACAAGGTGAATGATTTGCAACAAAACAAGATACACGATCATGTAATGACAAGAACTAAAGGAAAGAAAAATGAGGTGGATGAAAGATGCACTCACTCTAGGGCCATAGAACATCCAGTCATCCATGGGGTGAGTTTTCCCAAAGAAGTGGTTTAGTGAGAAAGTCATGCCAGTGTGTTGGCTTCCCACCGTATAATGAGAAATTCATGCCAGTGTGTTGGCTTCCCATTATTCAAATCATACCAATGTTATCCTCCTGATAACTTTGATAAGGCACCATAATGAATTTTTTTTTGAATGTCATGTAAAAAAAAATTTTAAAAGGGATTTTTCTTTGTTCAAGTAAAGGTCTTCTTCTTAGGGAGCATTCTGCCTAATGTCTCCAAGAGAGGACAAGTTAGGGTGTCAGATCATTTCCCATGGGATGCCTCATTCACATCATACCATGCCATTTGATTGTACACTCTTGGAATGAATCAAACCCAATGACACCACCAAGAAGAGGACATGTCACAAGAAAAAAGAAAAATCATGCCATGAAATTTTGTCAAAAGATGTCATCTATGCATGCCCCCACTTTAAAGAAATTGCTACACCATCACTGTGAGCAATTTCTTTAAAGTAGCCAGTGATAAATGGTAACATGAAAGAAGACATGAGAGCCAACTTGGAAAGCCCTATGCCAAGTCATATGTTTCTGAATTGAGCTACATCATGAATGAGTTTGTCACATGTGAGTCAGCTTAAGACATGTTGTCCACATCCCAAGCTTGCTATTATATATTCATGAAAGGTTAATCACTAGCCAAGAGAGACAATGACAAGTGACATATGGGGATAAGGCTTCCTAACCACTTTCCCCCACTGAGTGCAACACAAGGGTGAGCCAATAATGGATGATTATATGTTGCTCCTTGCGAATAATGTAAAACATGCAAGTATGGAAAGGAATAACAACTAATGTTATTTATTGTGATAAGTAAACAAAGTTGTTGCTTGATACATATTTAATGAGATGTCTATCAGTTTAGGATGTACCAAGGTTAAAGTTTTCTTGGAAGAATTGTTTGTGATAGTGTGGACATTGGATGAAGGTTTTTTTTTTGAAGGACAATAACCAAGATCGTTAGTATTTATAGCATCACATCCTTTCTCAAGTTGTCTTCAAAAAATTTGTCACTTGTTTTGGATTTGGTGGTTGTTCTATTGCCTCAAAGTTTGTTGTGGATGTTGTCTTTTCTTTTAAGGTGGTTGAAGTGGATGTTTTTGAAATTACCTCCTTTTCTCTTCCCTGTTTAGATTCTTTTGTTATGATCATGTATTCCCATATGGATGTAGAAATAAAATCAAAGGTTTTTGAAGCCTCTTCCAATAACTTTATGGCTTCTTCAATTTTCTTTTTTCTTTCTATATCATTTTTCTTGGTACTAATCATATCACATGTAACCTTTTTGTTTTGAGGAGTAGAAAGTGACTTGTCGTAAACTCCTAACATTGACATCAAGGTTGGATCCATATCAAACAATTTAGGATACCTCAAAGTGAGGTTGATTTTTGGTTTGCATATGATATTGTTGGTGTTTTCTTGTACCATAATACCTTCCCTATTAGGAGAGTTTTTAGGAGAAAAGCAATAAAGATGTTGATCACATTCCATTAATAGGTTTTGTATAGTAATTTTATCATAGGAGAGGAGGCATCAAGAGAAGAAAAAGCATCACATTCATGTTTTTCGATGATTGGATCCTTTTGTTCAATTATGTATTCTTGGACGAGGGAAACATTAGGAAAGGGAGCTAGAAGATTCTCATGACATTCAATGAATAGTTCATCTAATCACAAAATATATTCTTCACTAGTAGAAGAGACATTAGGAGAAGAACAAGTATGATTATCATTATTATCTATGATTACATCCCTTTGTCCAATAATGTCTTCCAAAATAGGGGAAGAAAAATAAAGAGAATTGTCATGGGTCTTAAAGGTTTGATCATATAATGCCAACATATCCTCCTCACAAATAATGTGATTATCATGATTGCTCACAAAAACATTCTCACAAATAGGGGAGGATTTAGAAGATGAATGTAGACTAGGGAGAGGGATGTTAAGAGATGTGTTTATAATTTCATTCTCTTGTGCCATAATATGTTCCAACGTAGGAGAGATTATACAAGAGGAGATTTCAACATTGTCATGATTCTCAATGGGTGTATCTTCTAGCTCCAAAATACCTTCGTCACATGTAGGAGAGATATTGGGAGAAGTGGAACTATGATTATCATGATTATCTATGCTTTCACATTCTTCTATCACTTTATTCCCACAAATAGAAGAGATATTAGAGGGTGTGGAATTATGGAGTGTGTCAACATTGTTATTCTATGACACTAAGAAACTCTCATATCTAGGAAAGAGATTGGAAGGATGACTAGGAGTTTCATGGTTAGCAATGATTGAATTTTTTTGTTCAAATAAGTCATCCCAAATGGTAGGGGTATCAGGAAAGGGAGGAACAATATTCTCATGAGTCTCAATGAGGATATCTTCTAACACCAAACTATCTTCTTCATGTCTGAAGAAGATATTAGGAGAAAAAAAGGTTTGATTGTCATGATTATCTAGACTTACATCCTCATGTCCTAGAATTTCTTCTTGAGTGGGAGAGGTAGTACTTTCATAGCTCTCAATCATATCCTCCACAAAAATGTGTTTGTCATGATCATTCACGATTGTATCCTTATTCACTAAAGCATTTTTCATAATTAGGGGAGGTGTTGGGAATAGTGGCCATGATCTCAATTTTGTCTTTCCAAGGGGGAGGAGGAGGAAGACAAGCAAGACTTTCATGATATTCAATGATTGTGTCTTCTTTCATCAAGATACCTTCATCACCAATGGGAGAGATATCAAGGGAAGAACAAGTATGATTATCATGAGTATCGATGCTTGCATCCTCTTGTGTCAATGATCTCAGTTTTGTCTTTCCAAGGGGAGGTGTTGGGAATAGTGGCCATGATCTTAGTTTTGTCTTTCCAAGGGGGAGGAGGAGGAAGACAAGCAAGAATTTCATGATATTCAATGATTGTGTCTTCTTTCATCAAGATACCTTCATCACCAATTGAAGAGATATCAAGGGAAGAACAAGTATGATTATCATGAGTATCGATGCTTGCATCCTCTTGTGTCAAACCTTTAGTGGATGATCTAAGAGAGATGAAGTCTTTAAGGGCTTCATCTAACATGTCTAAGTCATCACTACTAAAGGGTTTGGATGTTATGCTTTTTTCTAAATTGAATCATCTTTTGAATCGGTTCGTTTGATGTTTTTAGTTTTTAGTTTTCATTTTCTAATGAATTTGATCTAAATGAACTAGGGACTAATGCTCAAAATGAAAATTGCAAAAATCTAATGCTATCCATGATTGTCATGTGTAGACACCTAAATTTGGACACTTAATTTATCCAAATTTATCCCTTTTCATCTAAGCTTCCCCTTATCCGCATTAATTAAGTAATATCACTATTATTTAATTAGTCACTCTAAAGTTCTTCGAATCCCTAAGGTATCTAGTTAAATAATTAAATACCTTCCCCTTTCATCAAATAAATTAAATAAATATTCCATTTATTTAATTCCCTTTATGACACATCCTCCATTATTTTTATCTAATCCTAATCCTTCTTCTAATGTCATCATTAGGATGTGCACATGCCTAATCCTTGATTATGAGGTGTCACATCCTCCAACTTTTGCAAGTTGGCCTCTAATCTTTCTTAGCCACCTAACCTTCCTCTAACCCCTCATCAACTTGTCTAATCACCCCCTTTAGTCAACTCTTCCCATCCCCAAAGGAATTTTAATTCATTTTGTCTTCCCAAAGTCCTTTGAGGAATTTTTAATTCCACTCTCATCTTTCAAGGAATATTAAATTCCTTTTCTCTTCCCCATGTCCTTTATGACATGTGTCCTTGGTCAACCTTATTAAAGGCTTTCTCCTTTTGGGCAAGGCACTCCACTTCCCCACGTGAATTTTTAATTCACCTTTTAATCCCCCAATGCACTCAAAAGGAATTTTTAATTCCTTCACTTCTTTCCACATGTCCCTCTTTATTCTTTATTCTTTGCCCTCTCCCCATAAGGATATTTGAGGAATTTTTAATCCCTCACATGTCCTTTCACCCACATGGGGACAAGTACCTCCTTTATGAGGAGATTTTGTCCAATCCCAAGGTACTTTGTACCCCCCTCCATGTCATGTACTACCCTTCCACCTCATGTCCACTTCACCTTTTAGGGCTATATCACATGCCACATGTCAAGATGTGAGGGCTTGTGAGTTCTCAACTCACCTTAGCCCTACATCTTGATCATTGGTGGCTCAATCTTGGCCATCCATCTCTTCTAAGAATTCTCAAAATTCCTATAAATACCCCCTCTTTTCTCTCATTTAAGGGGAGATCATTTTGCTAGCCAAACTCTTGCAATTTTATTTCTCAATCTACACTTAGCCATTTTCATGCTTTCATCCATTTCCATCCATCCTCACATCATCATATCTTGCCATCTAAGGAGCATACACATCAAAGATCGAAGGGCCAACCAAAAGATCGATTTGACACAAGGTAAAAGGTTTCATTTTGTTGTTCTTACTTTGTGTTGATTCCAACTTAGGCTAATCTTGAGGTGTAGGTTGTTTTGGTGTTTATTTGCACTCTTTAGTTTGTTGCTCATTTTCTAACGCATATATTTGACCTATCACATTTTTGGCACAACCAGTGGGACCCACAAACGGGTCTTTTTCTTTCACATTTGCTGTTTTTGGCATTTTTGCAAGGTTTAGGTTACAGAGTGGCAGACCTGACCCTCCAGTGGCGGACCTAACCTCTCTGTTGGCAGAATTGAGCTTCCGGTGGCGGACTTGACCTTTCGGTGGCGGACCTGACCCTCCGGTGGCGGACCTGACCTCTCGGTGGTGGACCTGACCCTCCGGTGGTGGACCTGACCTCCTGAAGGTGAAATTTCAAGTTTTTACCAATTACCCTTTGGTAAATTAGGCACATAGTTTAATTAGAGGGGTCAACAAACCTTGTTTGGCATGCTTGTGGAAAAATATTTGACGTATCCAATCCCCTTGCACCATTTGGCGATCCTGGGTTATGAGAAATCGTAGCTTTCCAAGTCCTTTGAGTCACCCTATTTTCATTTTCTTAGTGGGACCTGCTTGGGGATTTCATCACCCAAGGGACGATTCCAACCACGCGTACCGGCGGGGTATATAAAGGGTGGAGAGTGAAAGCTGTACCTCAATCCAACCACATTGTAATTGGTGAAGCATTGGGATGACATGAAGAGTTGGTCCGAGCCTTTAGTATCTCGCTAAGGTTCCCGACTCACGCTTGTAACGGGTTGGTGTTCACGGTTTGAGCCTCACGTACCGAGTGTATATCAAGGACTCCTTAGCAACCATGTTCATCCTAGAGTAGAAGACTTTGTTGGCCATACCCGTTTCTACTAATCTTAGGGTTGTACTATCTGAATTGTCTTTCTCATGCAAAACCAGTCATTTTCTATTTAACCAAATCTTTTTATCAATGTTTGTTATATTTTGGGTACTTTTCCTTACTCATCCATCAAAAAATCAAGCTTAAACTTATCCTTTGGCGGACCTGACCCCATCCTTTGGTGGACCTGACCTCATGCTGTGGCGGACCTGACCACATGCTGTGGCGGACTTGACCTCATGCTGTGGCAGATTTGCCCTGATAGGCAACCATATATTCCCTACCATTTGCACACCGTAAACCCGTTTTCCTCCATTCAAGCACCAATCTTCTTGATTTTCCGTGCTCTTCCCAACGACATATAACACTTCATCCTTTTGAGCAACTTTTTCTCTGGTGGCAGACCTAAACTCATGCTATGGCGGACCTGACCTCATGTTGTGGCGGATTTTCCCTGACAGGCAATTGTATATGCCCCGCCATTTCCACACTGTTTATCCAATTGACTCTGTTCAAAGACAGTTCTTCTCATTTTTTCGTGCTCTTTCTGATGACATATACCACTCCCTACTTTTGAGAAGTTTACCGGGGCACCTTTTCCTTCCTCATCCGCCTCCTTGAGGGGGGCTTACCCTACCATTCTCATCTGTTTACTCATTCCGAGTAAAAATTCATCCATTTCACACCTCCTTTCATCATTTTGAACTCCCGTTTAGTAGTTCTAATCATCCATTTACTAGTTCTGAGTAAACGTTCATCTATTTAACACATCCTTTCATCATTCCGAACTCTCGTTCTGTCATTTAACTCATTTGTTTACTCATTCCGAGTAAACTCTCATCCATTTAACACATCCTTTCATCATTCTGAACTCTCGTTCTATCATTCTGATCATCCGTTTACTCGTTCCAAGTAAACGTTCATCCATTTAACACATCCTTTCATCATTCTGAACTCTCATTCTATCATTCTGATCATTCTTTTACTCGTTCTGAGTAAACGTTCATCCATTCAACACATCCTTTCATCATTCTGAACTCTCGTTCTATCATTCCGATCATCCGTTTACTCATTCTGAGTAAACATCCATCCATTTCACACCTCATTTCCATCATTCTGAACTCCTATTCAGTCGTTCCGATCATTCGTTTACTCATTCTGAGTAAACGTTCATCCATTTCACACCTCCTTTCATCATTCTGAACTCTCATTCTATCATTTTGATCATCCGTTTACTCGTTTCGAGTAATCGTTCATCCATCCCGATCAACCGTTTGCTCATTTTGAGTATTTGTTCATCCATTTCTATCATCCATTTCTCCAATCAAATCATCATTTTCCCCATCTAGATCCCCTGAACTTCGTCTCGGGTTATTATCGAAATTGACCTAAGTGTCTGATCTGATTGTCATCATCAACATCCACTTAGGATTGTCATCTGTCCTAAGTTAATCCTCATCGTCGGCCCAATCAATCCATTTTCAATCTCAAAGTGGATTCGGTGACCCAATCATACATTTATCCTTCAATCCGATCAATCAACATCCTACGTTACCTAAGATAATCTTTGAATGGGGTTTACAGTCCCTCTCATCATCCTATATGATCCATCAGTCCATCATTTGATCATCGATCGATCTTATCCAATCCAATCACATCCTTATCCAACCACCTTTGACCCAATCAATCTACTTCCATCTCGAAGCAGATTCAGTGTTGTAATCATCCTTTGATAATCAAATCCAATCATCAGAATCAATCCCATCACATCATCCAATCATCCTAATCTGAGCTTTAATCTAATCCCAATCTGAGCTTGCCCTAAATCCTGATTTGAGCTTTAGTCCATTTCCATCCAAAATATTTATCCATCCTCCATCCCTTTCATCATTATGAATCCTTATTCTCCATCAATAGTAGTCAAGGGAAACCCTAATTACGTCAACGATGATAATAAAAGTCTTGTTGATCAAGAGGTATACGACATAGATCCCCTTGACACTATCATTGCTAGTAAGCTTTCTCCACCCACATTCCAAAATCCAATCACCCCATCGAGTTATCCCATCATGTCTTCATCTATGCCTAATCACACCTCCTTATGCTACTCTTGATAAGGGATGTCCATCATATCCATCATATCCTTCATCTACATCATCCCCTTATCCTGCTTTTCGCCACAATACCCTATCTTGATCCCCATCCACATCCTCTTATCTCAATCCTTCATCCACATGTACCCACTACCCTAATCTTCCATACCAATCCATCAGCCTAATCCTACATTCACCTTCTATCCTAGTCAAAACTACACCCATCCAACTTACCTAATCTAACATCACGCATCTCCACCTTGGATCAACACTGCATCTTCCCATCCTAATCCACCATCCCAATGCCTTTATTACAACCGCCCATATCTTCTACCATCGATCCACCATCCATGTCATCCTATCCTAATTCCCCATGCCCATATCCTTACCTTAATCCTCCATCCAGTCTTAATCTTCCATCTAATCCTAGTCCACTAATCCATAAACCTTCATCCACTCCCACCTCACCATCTCAGCCTAGCGTATTCAAGTTTCTCCAAGGACTTATAACAAAGGAAACATCCCCCACTCCACACATTACAGTCGTGGAACCATGCCATCCCAACCCATCATCCATGGTTGTTAGTGACGAGAACCTTCTCCATCCAACACCTATCATTGATGATACCATCACATCCTCTGAATTCACTGAGTCCCCATCTCCTACCATCACATACTCTGAATCCACTGAGTCCTCATCTCCTACCATCACATCTACCAAATCCATTGAACACCCACCCCCTACTCCGAGAGCCATCGAACCAATCGATGACACCCAAATCCAATCCACTTCTTCCACTCCTAGTATCCATTCCCAGGAATATTTTGAATCCTCCATCCTTCCATCTTCCCCACTTGAAGAGTCCCCCCATGACTCCATTATCATGCCTCCTGCACATGATGAGTCATGCCAAGAGCCTGATCCAAAGCAAGCCAACATATCCCCTCCTCTAGATCAAGATCCTACCATCCCATCTAGTCTACCGCAAGATCACAATCCCCCATCCATTCCATCCCATGATCCTCTTGACATTCAAGATTCTGGCTCCATGCTCCATCTCCATTTGCATGAACACGCTGCCACAAAATCAGAATCTATCCATATCCCCTACTCCCTCGGATAGCACCACATCCAAATCTTTGTGATCCATCATCTCCTTCGGGATCCCCATCATCACCTAAAATGCTATCCCCACACCGCTTGCATATCCCCTTGGTACTCTCACATTCTTCCATGGTGGCCTCCTTGTAGAAGAAAAACATAGTGTATATACCACCCATCATCCCCCACCTAATAATGGACTCGCATCATGTTTTTAGAATAACAAAAATCCTATCATGGATCGAATGCTCAAGAACATGAACTATCAAGGAAAAGGTCTAGGCCTTCATGAGCAAGGTATTTTAGAGCCCATCCAAGTCAAAGAACAAATCTGCATGCAAGGTCTTGGATCTATTCCCCAAGACTCACAATCTAAACACGTTGGTACAACCTCTAGATGTCCTCAACGAGCCTTTTCCAAAAGAAATGTTGGCTCTTCCCATCGCTCCACCAAATCATATGCTGCAATCCCTCCTCCTCTATCGTATCGCCTCAAAACAACCGTCCATATTCCTCCTTCATCTGCCCCATCCATTTTGGGTCCTTACATCCCTCCATCCACCATCTCCCATCCTTCATCTACTGCATCCATCTTGGGTCCTTACATCCCTCCATCCACCATCCGCTATCCTTCATCTACTCTATCCATCTTGGGTCCGTATATCCCAAGATCACCTCCTCCATCTCATTCGTTCATCCATCCAACACCTATCCATGTCATCCATCATAAAAATCCCTCTCGCATATCCCGTAATCAGGATCAACAAAGGCACATACCTAAACATCCTCCATCTACATGTAATCCCCATACCCCTACCTTCGTCGCTCCACATTGTCCATCCCCTCACACCCATCCCATTGCTAATAAATGCACTTTGGATGCTAACATAAAAATGCATAAATCCAAACATCCACATGAATCTAAAGCTCCCCATGTCCCCTCTATACGACATGTTGAAGAAAAGAAAAATCAAATCCACAATCCAAATCAAACCCATCGGCCACAAAGGCCCACTAAAGCAAAAATCAAAACCATGTGGATCCCCAAGAAAAAAGATGTAATGCCATTAAATGAAAAATCTGTAAGAACATCCAAAGTTGCTAATCCAAAAGCTAACCATACCCACCTTTCATCTCCTAAGTCTGTTTTGGGTCCCTATGTCCCAAAATTCACTATTCCATCTCCTCCATTATCCCCACATTCTCCATCCTTCAATCCTCTTATCTTTTCACATCCATCACCATATGTGCCAATGTTGGTCCTGAACTCACCACCCCATCACATATCCACCCCATCATTCTATCCATAGCATTTCCAACATCCCATCCATTATCCCCTATATCTTCCCCATCAAATCCCTCTCATTCATCCTCTAGCATAATCCATTTATCCTAATAAGGTTGTACCAATATCCAACAGTCGGTTCGAACATGAGCTCTTAATACCTCGTACGGAACTTGATGCTTGAGTCCTTCATCCATATCCTTATCGCATGTCTTCTAAATCCACTTATTCGCCTCCCTATCCTTTATCCATCTCCTTCTGCATGCTATCCAAAAAGCCAAAAAATCCAAAAAAAGTCAAAAAAATCCAAAATAAAATAAAAATAAAATAAAATAGTAAAGAGAAATAACCGTCCAATGGTGAAAACTTGGCAAACAAGTGCCTTGGATAAGTACCATGATGAAAACCTGGCAAACAGGCGTCATGTGTAAATCCCCATCTGCACTCGGGGGCAGCTTCCTAATATGTGCTCCCTCCATCCACTATGCTTCCTGCTATGCTTCTGGCTATACACTCGTCTTCCTCTTATACATCCTTTTCGTTCATCCCCTCCATCCTATCAATCTTACACATCCTTCTTAGCATATCTCATTTATCCCAATCCTTCCATCCTCCTTGTGATCTTGATAACAATGGGGCAAACATATAAGCATGCTTTGGGCACCTCTTAGCATACATCTCCCTCATTTTCACACTATCCCAACTGTCATTCACACTCATCTACCTTCCTGATCCACCTGTCATGCTACCCTCAATCTCCCTTCCTTATCCATGCATCCTATTTTCATCCATCCAAATCCTTTATTTTCCTATCCTTCTCTATTGCATCCCTCATGCCTCCTTGCACATGACATATCTAGAGTGGGGGCATCTATCTTCCTTTGTGATACAGTCCTTGGAGACATCATTCATTCCATCAAATCACTCCCTTCCATTTCCCTATCCTTATCTCCTTATCGATATATCCATCTCCCCATCCTTATCTTTTATCCCTCCACACAATCCTTATATCCATCTTCCCATCCCTATCTTCCTATCCTTCCATCATGGCATCCATTCTCATCTATCCATCTGGTCACCTTTCCCTCATCCAAATCCTTATCCCTCTATCCAATCCACCCAACCAATCCTTTTCCTTCCCCCATCCTCTACCCTCATCCCATCTCATAATCCCTTGTCATTGGTATCTAGCTATAGGCTTTTCCCCATGCAATCCAATGTCATCTACCTTATCGTCATCACTTCTGCTTCTTTTGCACATCTTTTCCATTTCCCTATCCTTTCTCATCATTCATCTCTCCATCATATCATCCTCCCAATTCATCTTTTGATGATTTGAATAACTATCCCATCCTTGAGCTTTGTGATCACCACCATCCTCCAATTCAATCCAACAGGTCTATCGTGTCCCATCGTGTCGATCCAATCATTTTATCCCCTTATCTGGGGTTATCTCATCATCCTTCATCCGTTGTCTATCGTTGATCTTTCGTCAAACTACGTTGCCCCTGCGCTTTCACGTAGGCAAGGTCGATCATTTGATCCACCCCCGGGGTTCCATCATCGGTCTTTCTGCTTTGTCCATCTGATCCTTTATCATCTATCATCATTCTTCAACTCTTGTTCCTATTGTTTGTCCCGTCTTTACCATCCATCGAAGTCGCTTACCTTGTGTCATGTCTCTTGTGTCATGTCATCAAGCTATGCCCTTATCTAGCTGGTTCTTAACCAACAAGGTCCACTTGTATCATCAGATCCAATTGGTTCCGAATACCCTGCGTCATATCGATATTTTAGTCTAGTAACCATCATTGGTCTCAATAGGATGCATCCTTCCTAATAGACCTCATCAATCCCATCCATCCTATGGTTAAGGACATTTGAAATTGATTGTGATCTTTTGATTCTTTTGGCTTTTGTTTATCATTTGAGCTCCCTATCATCACTTTTTATGGTCACCTTGATCCATCATATCATGGTGTACTTTGACTAGTCAACATAGGGGCGTATATTGATCTTTTCTTTGTTGTTGTCTTCTTTGTTGTCCCACGTAGTACCCACCAAGATCCCTGAGGTCTTGTGTTACGCTGGGGCATCCTTCTGTGCTTGTGGTTATCCCAACACCTGGTCCGACCAAGGTCATCGCGACTTTGGGGTGTTGGGATAGCCTTCTGTTTTGATCTGTTTGTTTTCTGCATTAGACACTAATCTACCTTGGTCCTTTATACCTTGGTGTATTGTGTCTTCTGCTATAGCAAAAATCAGTGCTCCGAAGATGGAAAATTGTATTAGGATTGCATTTCACTTTCCATTCCATCCTCCTGCATGTATCCCCCATCCTATCATCTATCAAAATCCCCCCCATCCATTCATCCTTCCTCACTCTCCCCTCCCAATCTCCTGTCGCCTTTGCATCACCTTTTTCATCTCCCTTTGCATCATTTCATCCATTTCATTTTGAGAGCACACTCGTGTTCTTTTGAACCCGCATGTCCTCTCGAGGGGGAATCCTTCATCCCCTTCACCTCAAACTTTCATCTTCACCCCCATCATCTTCCTTCCTAGTCACTTCTTTGAATGACTAGGGCATCTTTCCCAATCTAACCATCTTCTTCTAGGTTCCATGTTTTAATATTCTTTGAAATGATGCTACTTCATAACACCATCTCAAAGAAGGGAAAAATGTAGACACCTAAATTTGGACACTTAATTTATCCAAATTTATCCCTTTTCATCTAAGCTTCCCCTTATCCACATTAATTAAGTAATATCACTATTATTTAAGTAGTCACTCTAAAGTTCTTCTAATCCCTAAGGTATCTAGTTAAATAATTAAATACCTTCCCTTTCCATCAAATAAATTAAATAAATATTTCATTTATTTAATTCCCTTTATGTCACATCCTCCATTATTTTTATCTAATCCTAATCCTTATTCTAATGTCATCATTAGGATGTGCACATGCCTAATCCTTGATTAGGAGGTGTCACATCCTCCAACTTTTGCAAGTTGGCCTCTAATCTTTCTTAGCCACCTAACCTTCCTCTAACCCCTCATCAACTTGTCTAATCACCCCCTTTAGTCAACTCTTCCCATCCCCCAAGGAATTTTTAATTCATTTTGTCTTCCCAAAGTCCTTTGAGGAATTTTTAATTCCACTCTCATCTTTCAAGGAATATTAAATTCCTTTTCTCTTCCCCATGTCCTTTATGACATGTGTCCTTGGTCAACCTTATTAAAGGCTTTCTCCTTTTGGGCAAGGCACTCCACTTCCCCATGTGAATTTTTAATTCACCTTTTAATCCCCCAATGCACTCAAAAGGAATTTTTAATTCCTTCACTTCTTCCCACATGTCCTCTCTTTTATTCTTTATTCTTTCCCCTCTCCCCATAAGGATATTTGAGGAATTTTTAATTCCTCACATGTCCTCTCACCCACATGGGGAAAAGTACCTCCTTTATGAGGAGATCTTGTCCAATCCCAAGGTACTTTGTACCCCCCTCCATGTCATGTACTATCCTTCCACCTCATGTCCACTTCACCTTTTAGGGCTATATCACATGCCACATGTCAAGATGTGAGGGCTTGTGAGTTCTCAACTCACCATAGCCCTAAATTTTGATCATTGGTGGCTCAATCTTGACCATCCATCTATTCTAGGAATTCTCAAAATTCCTATAAATACCCCCTATTTTCTCTCATTTAAGGGGAGATCATTTTGCTAGCCAAACTCTTGCAATTTTATTTCTCAATCTACACTTAGCCATTTTCATGCTTTCATCCATTTCCATCCATCCTCACATCATCATATCTTGCCATCCAAGGAGCATACACATCAAAGATCGAAGGGCCAACCAAAGGATCAATTTGACACAAGGTATAAATTTTTATTTTGTTGTTCTTACTTTGTGTTGATTCCAACTTAGGCTAATCTTGAGGTGTAGGTTGTTTTGGTGTTTATTTGCACTCTGTAGTTTGTTGCTCGTTTTCTAACACATATAGTCAACCTATCACACCATGAATGTAAACAATGATTATTTCTAATGATTTTAATGTAATAGAAGCTATGCAAACTAAAAATGTAATGTAAATACATAAGATGAAATGCAACTTTTCAGATTTCAAACAAGGTAATTTACTGATTACACTATGTAATGATCTGAAAATGAAATGTTGTAAATGAAAATTTGAAATTAAGCAATGCATAAAATGAGCTATCTTAAGCTAGATCTAATGAAATTCATGTAACAAAAACTCAACTAACTAATACAAATAGGTAATGGCACCAAAAATAAGCTTAAAAATAGGGTTTTCAGTTCTGTAAAAGGGACTAAGTCGCCCAAGGTGGTGAACTAGTACTAGTAGGGATTTTTTTGAGAATTTTCATATTTTTTTGATTGATTTTGATGTTTTTCGTGCTGTATGATGTAGACCTAAGATGCCAATGTAGAATTTCAAAAAAAATCAATGATCTGAGATGCAAAAATGCAACCTATATGCACTTTCACTAATGCAAAATTTTAGAAACCCTAGAATGCAACTTTAACAAATGCAATGCAAGCTAATTCTAGGAGAATGATGGACTCCAAATCAGAAAAGAAAATATTCTAAAGGTAGGTTCACCAAAATATAAACAAAGATTTGGGCTTCCAAGGGTTCTCTAACTCTTCTAGGATTTTTCACCTAAAAGGAGAGAAATGGGCCAAAATGCAATGTACCATTCAAGATTAATGTATGAATGGATGGAATATGCCTAAATGAAATTTCTAAATGCATTAAACTGATAAAAGAAATGAGTTATTAATGAAAAACCTAATAAATGGAAGATGTTTGAAAACACATTGTGATATGCAGAATGATAGATTAAATGCAATAAAGAACAAGATAAAGATGCTAAATAGAAACTGTGCACTTGGAAACTGATGAAGGACATAATGAAGATTGTGTTGGATTTTTTAAATGTGTTGCTCATATGTGGTTGTCATTGATGTCAACACTATTAGCATTTGGTGTATTAGAGGTTGTATATGTCAAGGATATTGAGAAAATTGTAAAAGAAAGTGTTTCAGGTTCCCAGTGGAACTGTGCAGGTCATGAAGGCGTCTTTTATTTATGTTGAAGTTCAATTGTTATGGATTAAAGGGTTTATTCTTGAGAGTATCTAGATCATCTACCAGAAATTTTAGAGGTCCGCGTATAGATTTGGTCATGTTGTGGTCTGATAGTGTTTATGTGGTCTTTGTTAGTGTCCTTGAGTGAAGTTTGTGTGATTATGGAAATCTTAGTTGTTGCAGATGTTTCTCTATTGTTTCTTGGTGCTCTTGGATGTTTCTAGATCGTGCTCTATCTTTGTGGTACGTCCACATTGATTGGTGTGCTCGTGGTCAAAAAAATTTCTTGCGTATGTTCAGTTTTTCTTGTTCTTGGCTGACATGTTGTTGGTAGCGTGTTGTGGATCTTTGAGGAGGAGTTAATTGAAGTATTTTTGTGTTGGAGATATTAATTTGGGTCTCCATTATGTTGTGGCCAACCTTGGTGGATTCGCATTAAAAATTTATTTGGGAATTTGGGCCGACATTGAAAATATGTTTTATTTTCTTGGCCGACTAAGTTATTGTTGAAATCTCATGTAGTGGATATATAAGAGTGATTATTTCATCGGTGTAGTGTGTGGAAAAGGTGCTTCATGTGCTGGGTGTGCTCTTATGTGTTTATGTGTGAATATCATTTGATTGCAAAGCAAAGTGTGAGGAAGATCGAGCAAAGTGTGAAGTAGTTTGTGAAGGATTTTTTTTTGCTTAATTGGAACTGTAATTAGGTTTGTGTAGAAGCTAATTTTCTCAGTTCATACCCTCTGGATTTTACTCCTATTCTATATTGTTGGGTAGTGATCCCCTTCTGCAATTGAGCTGTGAGCTCTAGGTAGTGTGCCTGAATGCATGTGCATTCCCCTTTATTGATTTCATTATACTTTTAATAGGGTATAATCTTGTGGACTAACATCCACCATGGTTTTTCCCCTAACAGGGTTTCCACATAAAAATCTTGGTGTTCTCTGTCTCTCTGATGTGTTAATTGTTTATGGTTACATTGCTTATTCATCAGATTTGAGATTAAGTTATGTTTGGAAATTATATTATTATGTGACAACTGATTCACCCCCCCTCTCAGTTGTTTGTCCATGTTTTTCCAACAATTGGTATCAGAGCAAGTTCCTTTGAAGAAGTATAAAAGCTTGAGGTGATTCGAGATGGAACATTCAAGGACAGTCCAAGATTTGATGGAACTAACTACTCACTGTGGAAAGTCAAGATACAATGTCACCTAAGGTGTATTGGTGAAGCCTACTGGAAGATTACAAAAGATCCATATGTTATTCCTTAAAATGGTCCCTCCACTGTTGATGAGATCAAAGATGCTAAAAATAATATTAGGGCTATTGAAGCCTTAGTGAGTTCTCTGACAGATTTAGAGATGGCTAATGCGGTAAGACTGCAGATAGCTCATGAGATTTGGATGAAGCTGGAAACTTTGTATGAAGGAGATGCAAAAGTGAAGATGGCTAAGCTACAAATTTTAAAAGGAAAGTATGAGAATTTGAAGATGGGTGAAGATGAAAATATCACTTCTTTTATGCAAAGAGTAAATGATATAGTGATGGGTATTACATGTGTCGGTGGTTCTCTGGATGAGGATGAAATTGTGGCTAAGATACTCAAATCATTGCCTCCCTCCTAAAAAGTGAAGGCTCACGCTATTGAAGAGATTAGATCAATAACAAGATGTCAAGAGACACACTGGTTAGTAAGCTTGGTTCTTTTGAATTAAGTGAATGTGGTGAATCTGTTCTGAAAACTAAATCAACATTCAAGGTTACTATATTTGGAAGTAACAAGCAAAGATATGGTCTGGGAGAATACTCCAGAAAGATATCCAAGTATGATGAAGAACTAAAACAACTTGAAGACAAAGAAAGAGAGGTAGAAGAATAGAAAGCACTGATTGTAAAGAAAGAAGGAAGAGGAAAAGGTAAGTATGAAGAAGTGTTACCTATTAAATGTTTTTCATGCAGTAAAATAGGTATTTTGCATCAAGATGTCCTAAAAGAGTTCCTAGATCTAAGCCTAACAAGTCTAGATTCCAAAATAAATGTTACTTTGTTGAAGTAGTGACTGATGATGAGTCTGATAAGGATAACAAAAATGAAGATGAATGGGTTTTCATTACTATCGTTGAAAATAGTCATGTGGCTATTGAATCTACTAAAGATGAGAAAGCTCTTGCAGCCAGAGTTCAAGAAAAGGATGAGTGGTTTATTGATAGTGGATGCTCACATCATATGACTGGTGATAAAAACAAATTTGTAAGTGTAGAGAAGTATGATGGCGGTGTTTTAATATTTGGAGACAACAAGGCTGGTGTGATTCATGGCAGAGGTTCTATTTGTCTTGGTGGTAAGGATAACACTGATGATGTTCTTTATGTTGAAGGATTGAAGCACAATATTTTGAGTGTTGGACAGATGGTGGGAAAGGGCTATGATCTACAATTCAAAGATGGATAATGCAAGATACATGGAAGTTTTGGCAATATGATTGATACAAGAAAACAAACAAAAGGTAATATTTTTCACCTGAATATTGCTAGTGGGAGTTGTTTAATTTCTCAAATAGATGAAAGATGGTTGTGGCATAGGAGGTTGTGTCATGTAAATTTTGATAACATTGTCAAGGTAAGTTCCACTCAAGCAGTAAGAGATCTACCTAAGTTAGTGAAGCCTGCTAACACAATTTGTAAGGAGTGTCAGATGGGTAAATAGACTAGAGTCTCCTTACAAAGCAAACAGTTTCATTAAAATGACTTGTTGGAGCTACTACATACTAACCTCTATGGTTCCTCCAGAGCCAAAAGTATTCATGGAGAAAGGTACTTTATGTTGATTATCGATGATTACTATAGAATGATATGGGTTTCCTTCTTAAGAGAAAAATGTGAAGCACTGGAAAAGTTCAAAAGTTTCAAGGCTATGGCAGAAAATGAGAAAGGTTTGAAAATCAAGTGTCTAAGATTTGACATAGGTGGTGAGTTCACCTCCAGGGAATTCAACTCTTTTTGCGAAGAATATGGAATCAGAAGACAATTATCTACTTCTCGAACCCCTCAACATAATGGAGTTGTAGAAAGAAAGAATAAAACAATTTTGGATGCTGCTAGAACAATGATGATAGAAGGAAATGTGCCCCATATCTATTGGAGTGATGTTGTAAGCACTATTGTGTACACTTTAAAATGGGTAAATGTAAATGGTAATTCTAGTAAGACCCCTTTTGAGCTATGGTTTGGTTACAAGCCTACTGTTAAATATTTCAAGATCTTTGGAAGAAAATTTTATATTAAGAGAGATGGTGACATAGGCAAGTTTGATGCAATAAGTAATGAAGGAATATTTTTAGGTTACTCTACTAAAAGAAAGGCCTACTGATGCTATAACAGAAGACTGAGAAAGATGGTTGAGAGTGCAAATGTTAGAGTTGATGAGGATTTTGTCAAATCATCTAGATATTGTGGATATGATTCAGATGAGGACAATAAAAAAAAAGGGAAGAATGTTCAGACACAATCAACTTCAAATTATGCCATATGTTCCATATGTTCCAGTTGTTTCAGTGAATCAAGGTGGTCAGGAAGAAGAGACAAGTACAAGTACAGAAGGAAGAACACAAGAACTAGAAGTTTGTGACAGTCCCAAAACTCCAAGGTAGGTAAAGCTAAATCATTCTAAAAGTTAAATTATAGGAGATAAGAATAAAGGAGTGCAAACTAGAAGAAATATTGTAGAAGAGTACTGCCTGATTTCCAAGATTGAACCTAAAAATGTCACTGAAGCATGCCAAGATGAACACTAGATGGAAGCTATGAAGGAAGAGCTAACAAAAATTGAAAAGAATGACACATGGATACTGGTTCACAGACCTAAAGACAAAAATGTGATTGGTACTAAATGGGTGTTTCAGAACAAGTTGAATGAACAAGGTAAAGTGGTATGGAATAAAGCAAGACTGGTATGTAAAGGGTATTCTCAGATGGAAGGTGTTGATTTTGAAGAAAAATTTTCCCCTATTGCTAGAGTCAAAGCTGTTAGATTATTTCCTGCTTATGCTGCATAAAACAACTATGAAGTCTATTAGATGGATGTGAAGTTGGCATTTCTGAATGGAGAACTAGAAGAAGTATACATTGAACACTAGATGGATTTCAACTAACTGACAAGGAAGATATGGTTTTCCGCCTGAAGAAAGCTCTATATGGACTCAAGCAATCCCCTAGAGCCTAGTATGCTAGATTGGACAAATAATTACTGAAGCTTGGATTCACTAAAGTTACTTTTGATAGCAACTTATATTTCAAATTGGATCATGATAAAGAGTTAATTATGGAGGAGATGACAATCTATGTATGAAGTTTGCTGATGACATGAAGGATTAATTTGAGATGAGTATGATTGGAGAGATGAAGTTCTTTCTAGGATTGCAAGTGACCCAATTAGACAAGGGGATATTCATATCTCAGTCTAAATATGTGAGAGAGCTACTAAAGAAATTTGGGATGGAAGAATCAAATCCTGTTGGTACTCCCATGGTAACTGGATGCAAGCTAACATAGAATGATGATTCTCCTAAGGTGAATCAAACTAGATACAAGTCAATGATCGGTAGATAGCTCTATTTAACCCAAACTAGACCGGATATTATGAATGTTGTATGTATGGTTGCCAGATTTTTGGCTGATCCAAAAGAATCACATGTGGCTGTTGTTAACAGAATCTTCAGATATCTGAAAGGAACAGTTGACTTTGGAATTTGGTATCCAAAGGATGATGATCTCACTTTGAGTGCATATACTGATGTGGATTGGGCTGGTGATATAGATGATAGGAAAATTACTAGTGGTGGTGCTTTCTTCCTAGGGAAGAAGCTGGTGTCCTGGTTGAGAAAAAATAAAAATTCCATTTCTCTATCTACTACTGAAGCAGAATAATTGTTGCTACAAACAAATGTTCAAAGACATCAAGGTGGTATATGAAGAACCTATTGCTATATACTGTGACAATTCAAGTGTAATAAATATTTCAAAGAATCTAATGTTGCACTCTAAGACTAAACATATATCAATCAAGTTTCACTTCTTTAGGGAGAAAGTGAATGAGAACGAAGTCATATTGGAGTATGTTCCTACCAAAGAACAGATTGCAGACATCTTTACTAAACTGTTGCCAAAGGATACTTTTGAGTATCTCAGAGGAATGCTAGGCTAATTACCCCTCCTGATAAGAACTAAGAGATGCATTTACTTGCATCAATCAGTGAGCTACATTGCTATATTCTGATCCATATTGATTTTTTTGTGGCTGCTACTCAGGGGGAGTAGTCAGATGTGCAGATATGTGGTTCAAAGCATGTATATGGAATGTTCATGGTTACCTTTGCTATTGATGTCAAAGGGGGAGAAGTGCAATGTGAAAAATCCTTTTAAGGGTCGAAGAGAAATTAAGGAGAAGAGTTAGAACCAAAGGGAAAGCAAGTGTGTTGGGTTGTTGGTATTTTTCACATCATGTGTTGCCATCAATGCCAAAGGGGGAGATTGTTGGATGTTGTGGATGTGTTTCTGATATGTGGTTGTCATTGATTTCAACACTATTAGCATTTGGTGTATTAGAGGTTGTATATATCGAGGATATTGAGAAAATTGTAAAAGAAAGTGTTCTAGGTTCCTAGTGGAAATATGTAGGTCATGAAGGTGTCTTATTGTTTACATTGAAGTTTAGTTGTTGTGGATTAAAGGGTTTATTCTTGAGAGTTTCTAGATCATCTACTAGAAGTTTTAGAGGTCAGCGTATAGATTTGGTCATGTTGTGGTCTGACAGTGTTTCTATGGTCTCTGTTAGTGTTCTTGAGTGAAGTTTGTGTGATTATGAAAATCTTAGTTGTTGTGGATGTTTCTTTGTTGTTTCTTGGTGCTCTTGGATGTCTCTAGATCGTGCTCTATCTTTTTGGTACATCCACATTGATTGGTGTGCTCGTTGTCAGAATTTTTTCTTGCATATGTTCTATTTTTCTTGTTCTTGGCCGACATGGTTGTGGTAGCGTGTTTTGGATCTTCGAGGAGGAATTAATTGAAGTATTTTTGTGTTGGAGATATTAATTTGGGTCTCTACTATGTTGTGGCTGACCTTGGTGGATTCACATTAAAATTTTATTTGTAAATTTGGGTTGACATTGAAAATATGTTTTATTTTCCTGGCCGACTAAGTTATTGATGAAATCTCATGTAGCAGATATATAAGAGTGATTGTTTCATCTATGTAGTGTGTGGAAAAGGTACTTCATGTGCTGGATGTGCTCTTCTGTGTGTATGTGAAAATATCATTCAATTGCAGAGTAGAGTGTGAAGAAGATCGAGTGAAGTGTGAAGTAGTTTGTGAAGGATTTTTTTGTGCTTAATTGGAACTGTAATCAGGCTTGTGCAGAAGCTATTTTTCTCAGTTCATACCCTCTGGATTTTAATCCTATTATGTATTTTTGGGTAGTGAGCTCCTTCTGTAATTGAGTAGTGAACTCTCGGCAGTGTGCCTAAATACATGTGTATTCCCCTTTATTGATTTCATTATACTTTTAACAGGGTATAATCTTGTGGACTAACATCCACCGTGGTTTTTCCCCTAACAGGGTTTCTATGTAAAAATCTTGGTGTTCTTTGTCTCTCTAATGTGTTAATTGTTTATGGTTACATTGCTTATTCATCAGATCCAAGATTAAGTTAAGTAAAGTTTGGAAAGTCTATTATTTTGTGACAACTGATTCACCCCCCCTCTCAGTTGTCTGTCCTTGTTTTTCCAACAGATTCTAGATGCCTCTAAAATTCTAGAAAATTTAATTTTTAGGCCAACTGGGACACTTACGCCAAGCTAGGTGACTTAGTCCCATATCTGGGAAATTTCTCTATAGCCCATTTCAGCCAAATGGGTATCTAGAAATTGAAAGAGTAATTGAGGAAATTCAAAGAAAGACATAGAGAAGTGAGTGAGAAATTAAAATAAGTAAATGAAGAGGTTATCTCCAGATTGAAGGTGCAAGTGGAGGAAAAGAAGATAATTGAAGATTTCCTAAATACAGTGGTGCAAAGAAAGTCTGATGAATGCACAAGACTTGAACAAGAGGTGGTGAGCCTGAAAGCAGATTTGGAAAAAGCAAAACTTTGTGAAGATAATTTCAAGACAAGCTCCACCAAGCTTGATTAGTTGATTACAAGACATAAACCTTCTAAAGACAAAGGTGGTTTGGGAATAGAAGTAGGTAAAAGCTCAAAGGCTGTGTAGACCTAAAACACAATGGATAATAAAAAGACTCAAAATAAAGGAAAACATACTAGAAATCCAAGGAACTTTGCTAGAAGACCGCCTATCAGACATCCAAATGCTCAAAGGTACCCATCTTTCAATGGTGTTTTATTTTTATGCAATAAATTTTGTCATAGGGCAACAAAGTGCAAAATTAGAATGAGCCAGTATGTTAGTCCCTTCTCTAGACAATGTTTTTCATACAAGAAAGTTGGACATAGAGCTAGTGAATGTAGAACTCAGATGATGAATTGGTTTAATGAAGGTAGAATGAATCAATGTTTTGTTGGCTACTGCTATACATGTAATAAGTTAGGACACAAAGAAAATTAGTGCAAATAAAGGGTTAATGGAGGTCAAACAAATCATAAAAATGTTGCTTGCTACAACTGCAACAAACCCAAACACATTTCAAGAGTATGCAGAAGAAAAGGGGGAAAGGAAAATTGATCTGGTAAAGAAGAATGAACCAGTGAAGACAATTGACAAGAATTAGGTTAAGAAAGAAATGAACAAGATATGGAAGAAGGAAGAAGAGCCAGAAACATCAAATGTGTTTGTGCCCCCATCTGGTGCAGACAATTCCTCCAACAATTAGACCCAACATGGTCTTAGGGCGAGCTTTAACAAAAAATTATTTGACCCCCTACATATTTGGCGTGTCAGTCTTTGGCATGAAGATATGTTATAAGGAATGGATAAAAAAAGTCACGAAAAAGGAATCGGAAGAAAAGTTGTAGGCATGATCATTTGTGGAGAAAATTAGGGTCTTTCTGTGCAGTGAAGAAGGGTTTTTATCAACTTTTTGATATCTGTCACATTTAATGCAAATTAGGGCAGATTGTTGGTTTATAAAGGGAATGTGTAAGGCATTTTCATCACTTGTGCATTTGAAGAAAGAGGAGAGTGAATTGGAGCATTCTTGAGGCGATTTGGAGAGTGAGCTATGCAAACCCTAGTTCTGGATTTTCGTGAAGGAAAAAGGTATTTTACTCTTCTGTGTCATTGTGGGTTTGTGTAAGTCATCTTTTTGAAATCATTTGAGTTTGATTTGTGAAAAATGGAAACTCCGTTAGTTGTAAATGTGACAGAAAGACCTAGACCATCCTATAAGAAATATTCTATGAAGGTTTTCGAAGATGACCCTCTCGGTGCCTTCTCATCGATTCCTCATAGTGTTATGCCCATTGAAGACACTAGAATGTACATTCAATTTGAGACTCAGGAATGCAATCATGGAAAATTGATAGAAATATGGTAGAATGAGCTCACCGAGGATGATTTCTTGGTAAAACCTGAGTATTCAAATATTGTTGTGAAGAAGTTGGATCGATGGATTTACTTTTGTAACTTCAGCTCCACTATTGATGATAAATATGTTAAACTAGATCTTAGAAGAATGCATGATAAGTTCTTGTGGACTGAGAGACCTCATCTTATAGGCAAGGAAGTGATTAAGGATATCATCGGACTCTATGATACCAGACCGGTACCATTATTGAAGTCTATGAAGAATGAAGTGGTGATGGAACTCACCAGTGTTACATATGACAAAAGGGATCTTGCTACAAAGCCTATTACTAATCCTGCTATGAAGTATGCTGCAATTATGGTCGAACACAAGATTTACTTCACGAATAGAGATAATTTTGTATCTGCTACAACAATCTACACCATTTATGACATGGAAACTAATGATGCAAATTATGATTTGTGTGAACTTCTTCGGTAGTAGTTGTTTGAGAACTTGAAGATGACAAGGGAGAAGAAATATCCATTTAAATTTGGATCCTTGATTGTTTGTTTATGTATAGTCATAAAATTTTACCCCTTGCAATTTCACATACATTCTTGTATCCACTCGAGTGTCCACTCCCCTAAAATTTGTGTAGGCTCATTTTAGCCCCTACATCAGCCTTTTCCCTTCTCAGGATGCTCAACACCCCTTTTCAACAGCTACTCTTGCGTGTTAGATTTGCATCGAAATTTGTGCCTTTCTTGTTCACATAATTTTGTTGCGTGGACATCTGCATGCCGCGCTAGCATCCTGCGATGTTTTAACACTCAAATAGTTGTTTCTGAGCATGTTTTCCACTTGTCACCTCCTTTGGTCGGTGGTAACAGATCGAGATTCGTTGTAACCACCCAAGAAGCTTCTTTTTTCCTCTCTTTCTTCCTTAAATGCTATCTTTTCACTTCATTTGCAACTCTCTTCTACTTCTATCTTCTCTCTTGCTTTGGCTTTATCCTTCTACACTCTAGCTCTTGATTGCACAACTCCATATAGCTTGCTATAGTAGCTTCAAGCACTTCCAAGCTCTCTTAGCTTCACTCTTGCAACTTCATCTCCCTCATCTCATCTTTGTGAGCATCTTGGGATTCCATATCCCCCAGCTATTGCATCTCATACTTTGTGATACGGGTTCTCCTCCTTGAGCGGGGATTTCTTTTATCACCTCTTTTGTGATACGGGTTCTCCTCCTCAAGTAGGGATTGTTTTTATCACTTATACTTGGTGGTGTAGGTTCTACTCCTGAAGCGGATTTTGCTTTCACCATGCGTTTTTTCCATTTCAATTCATTTCTCTCTATCTATCTAGCTATCTGTGGAGGTGGAAACACCAAAATGGGGATTTGACTAGGGAAAACCCCTATACAGCCCCAACAATTTATCTAGATATTATGCATGCAAGTTTTTAAGACATTCATGTGCTAGAGGCTTCATCACTTGCACGGTTGTGAGTATTTCCTTTCTTCTCCTTATCTTCATCATTTCTACTTCACTTTATTTCAGTTCTGTTATACTCTATTATTTTCTCATGTTCCAAGAATTCTTAGCAATTAGAATAGAAGTAGTCACTTTGTCATTTTTTGGGAATTCTCACTTTTTGGTCCGTACAAGATTCCAACGCACCTCTGGGATGCTAGCGTGTCGCGCTGTCGTTTGCATCCTACGATGATGTCTTTTGGTCGAGAGCTTGTCAATTTGTCCAGAGAATCATCATGACTTTCTCTTTCTGATTCTAGAACTTTCGCTTTGTTCCTTAAGGTAGTTTAGGGAAGTTCGCCTCGTGAGGCTCTCTAAATGAAGAGAACTCGTGAGTAGTGAATCCCCCTTCTTTACATTTTGGTGAACCCTACGTGAAGAAGGGAATATTCTGAAAAACTAGGAATTTATTTACCCCTACTTGGTAGGGTCATAATTTTTTACTCGGTGCTCAGAATTTAGAATCGTTTGCACCATTGGAAAGGTCTCCAAGAGGACTAGTTCAATTGCTAAAATATTGTGCCTTTGGTAGCTAAATTATAGGGACTAAAGCAAGTTTCAACCCCAAATTCTGCTCCAAAGACCTCCAAAAATGCAAATTACTTGAACATAGAAAATACCAAAAAAATCGTAATGAATTTAATATCTTCTTTTAAAAGTTCAGTATCTAATTTTGATAAAAATGTTAATGATATTCCATTTCATGCATGTGATGGTGACTTGGATTTACCCATTTCACTTGGTATCTTTGATCCTTCTCACGAAGCTTCAGAGGATATTTTGTCGCAAGAAGACAAAATCATTGGTACCTTCCTTAATGTTAGTCTACCCTCTCTTCATTCTAATGCACTCTCTCTTACAGACGTTGCATTGGTGAATGATGAATCACATATGTATTCTGATGTGCTCTCCTGTAGAGATGATGCATTAGCACATGATGAATCTACTTCCACATTTGATCCTGTTTGGATCGATGTTGAGAATATGTCTTCAAATAATTATTCCACTAGTTGTGATGATTATGTAAATGTAATATATGTCTCTATTTCCCCTCAAAGGCCTAAGAAACTAGTAATTTACATGACTCCAGCTAGTCCTTCTCCTAAAAGGATGTGTTCTATTGATAGTGTTCCATTTGATAGTGATTCTCTTGATCTTTCTATGGCTCCCTCTTACAGAACTGTAGTGCATACTTATGAGAATAGAATGAATAAACAACCATGTCTTCCTTAAGCACCTAAACCTTCAACTAAAGCACCTAGTGATTATGATCTTGTTGAGAAACTTCAAGTTACTCCGACTAAGATATCACTATGGGACTTTCTCTAGTTTGCTCTAGTTTATCAAGGTATGCTTCAGGAAGCCTTGAAAAAGGTCCTCTTTCCTTCTTCCGCTAGGCTGGCAGATGCTGAAGCATTGATAACTCATATTCATGTGGATTCACCAAATATTATGTTCTATCCGCAGGAACTCCTGCCTCTGGAAGTACAAAGGCAAGCAAACCCTCTAATGATTATGGTTAATATTAATAATATCAGCATTAGATGTACTCTCATTGATGCTAGTTCAGCGCTCAATGTATGTAGAATTGATCTATTTCCTAAGATTAATATTGATTCATCTTCTCTTAATGCTTGTTTTGTTGTTGTTCGTGGGTTTGATAATGTTGGTCGATAGGCCCTAGGCACAATAGTCTTGTCTTTGAGGTTGGGGCTTGTTACCGTACCCACCCTTGTATATGTCATGTCATAAAAATTACCTTATAACCTTTTTGGTAGACTATAAATTCATGCTATGGGTGTAGTCCCGTCTACCTTGCATAAGTCTATTAAGTTCATTTACAATAATAAAGTGGTCACAGTTAGAGCTGACCTTGAGGCTATGCACTTATGTGAGATGGCAACTGTTGGACAGGTTTCGGTTGTGCCTACTCTTATTCCTTAAGTTTCTTCCAATGTGTCAGTGTTTACTCCAACAATACCTACTACAAAGGATACTCTTGAGATAAATGTCCTTGAAGAATATCCTTCTTAAGAAAGAAATCTTAAGTCTACTCTTTCTACTTCTCAAAAGAATGCATGTCTCAGTGATGATTGGGGTTCTTTATACTTTATAGATTCCTTCACTAGAGAATATAAAGTTGACCCCATCCACTTAAACCTTCCAATAACATCTTCCAAACCTGCTATCAAAGATGGTCACTCTTTTGTATCATAGGGTAAGTTGAATGCAAATTGTAATGTTCTTGGTGTTGATCCTCTTTCTGAGGAAGACTTTCACACTTATGTTAAGGAGGTTAATGTTGGTAGTCCTCTCAAAGAGGATGATGGGGATCTTGTAGAGGAGTATGATCCCCCTTTCCGGAATAATACTCTCCATGTAGATCCTCCATTGTCTGCTACCTTCGTATCTTCTTCTCGTGAGCAGTCAAAATTTTCTCCACAAGAGAAAGGGTTGATTCGTGATCCTCATTCTTTATCTAAGAAATAGTGTATCTTTTTGAGGCTTCTCAAAGCCCGCTTAATTAATCTTCCTCCTCCTATGCGTAAGAAATTTCATTAACATGATAAAGAAAAACATTATTTTTGTGCATACCATTGAGTGCTTGGCCATTCCACTAGTGAATGTAAGGCCTTGAAGGATAAAATACAACAAATTCATGATTCAGGTGCCATCACTCATGTGTTTTTTGATGCACCTGCCTCTTCTTCAAATGACAAGTGATATCGAGGTTTACCTCTATCATGTATGTTCTAAGTATCTTGCATGGTTCTCTTCCCCTGTATGTTGGGGGTAGTGATAACTTATTCTGGAGATGTGTGTCCTTCATAAGGACCCCCTCTCTTCTCTATGAAACGTCCCTTGAGTGGACCCCTTTTTCTTTTGAAGGGTTCCCGAGGGACCTCTTTGAAAGCTTTTCTCCTTCAAATTAATTCATTTGCATCTAGCTTGGGGGCAGCTTGACTAGACCTCACTTTTCAAATAGTGTGTCCCTTAAGTGGACCCCTCTTCTTTTGAAGGGTTCCAATTTGATTGATTTCCTATATGGCCACTTTCAGACATGTTTTATCTATAGGTAAACATGGCACTTTGCAGGTGCGCCTATGAAGCCACTTTCTAACTCTGTGGAGTCCCCTTCCTTCGGTTTCCTCCATGCAAGAGATCATGGGGGATACCTCCCTGTAGGACTGAGGGCCTACAGGACACTTCTTCTAAGCTTCCTCCATGTGAGAGATCTTGGGGGTGGCTCCCCTGTAGGTTTGCGGGTTCGCAGGGTGCTTTCTCAACTTCCTCCATGTGAGAGATCTTGGGGGACACCTCCTTGCAGGTATGTGGGTCTATAAGGCACTTTTCTAGGTTTCCTTCATGTGATATATCTTGGAGGACACCTTCCTTGTAGGTTTGTGGGCCTGTAAGGTTCTTTTCTAGGTTTCTTTCATGTGAGATATCTTGAAGGACATCTTCCTTGCAATTCTATGCATCTGTAAGGTGCTTTTATGGGTTTCCTTGATGTGAGAGATCTTGGAGGACACCTTCCTTGCAGGTTTGTGGGCCTATAAGACGCTTTTTCTAGGTATCCTTCATGTGAGAGATCTTGGAGGACACCTTGTAGGTCTGCAGGCCTATGAGGTGCTTACATTCTTAAATTCTCTTTCTTCTCTTCTCTTGTGTATATACCAGATCGAAGATCTACATCTTCTCCATCCTGTGTATATACCCTTCCTCTCTTAATTTTATAATTCTTCTATGTGTTACTATTATTAATTTGGGGATGACACATAGTACTAAGACAACCTCTTACATCGAGGTCTCTTTCACTTTGTTGACTCAAATCCTATAGTTTTTTATGTTCTAACATTGTTGTCTGGTGTAGGTTTTTCTTGTCTAATGCATTTTTTTGCAGATCTTCAGCCTCAGGGCATTCTTTCATGGTTCAAAGAGTTTTCTGCTTCCTCTACAGTATCCTTTTGGTATAATGATGTTATTTGTGTTTAGTAGATTTCCTTTAGCATGCATATTAGCATCGATTCATATGCCTGCTAAAGTGGGGGCAAAATGTATAATCGTAAAATTGCACCCCTTGCAATTTCACATACATTCTTGTATCCACTTTAGTTTCCACTCCCCTAACATTTGTGTAGGCTCATTTTATCCCTTCTCAGGATGCTCAACACCCCTTTTCAGCAGCTACCCTTGCTTGACAACTTTACATAAAATTGTGTGCCTTTCCTATTCGTGTCATTTTGTAGCATGATGTGTCTAGACACTAGGGCACCAAGCGGATTTCTGCGCACCACGCTAATGTGCTGCAATGTTTCAATGCTCAACAAACTATTTTCAAGTATATTTTCTGCTTGTCACCTGATCCTTGGGTCGGTGGTAACGACTCAAGATTCCTTGTGACCACCTAGGAAGATTTTTTTTGCCTCTCTTCCTTCCTTAAATGCTATATTTTCACTTCATTTGCAACTGTCTTCTGATTCTATCTTCTCTCTTGCTTTGGCTTTAGCCTTCTACACTCCAGCTCTTGCTTGCACAACTCCATATAGATTGCTATAGCAGCTTCAAGCACTTTCAAGGTCTCTTAGCTTCACTCTTGTAGCTTTATCTCCCTCATCTCATGCTTGTGAGCATATTGGGATTCCATATCCCCCAACTATTGCATCTCATACTTTGTGATACGATTTCTCCTCCTTGAGTGGGGATTGCTTTTATTACCTCTTTAATTTTGTGACACAAGTTCTCCTCCTTGAGCGGGGATTGCTTTTATCACTTGTACTTGGTGATGCGAGTTCTACTCCCGAAGCGGGTTTTTCTTTCACCACATGCTTTTTCCATTTTGGTTTATTTCTCTCTATCTATTTGGCTGTCTGTGGAGGTGGGAACACCAAAATGGGGGTTTGACTAAGGCAAACCCCTATACAGCCCAACAATTTCTCCAGATATTACGCATGCAGGTTTTGAAGATATTCACATGCTATATTTTTCATCACTTGTGTGGTTGTGAGTATTTCCTTTCTTATCCTTATCTTTATCATTTCTACTTCACTTTATTTCGGTTATGTTATACTCTATTGTTTTCTCACATTCCAATCATACTTAGCAATTAGAATATAAGTAGTCACTCTTTCATTTTCCAGGATATTCTCACTTTTTGGTCTGTACAAGACATCAGTACGTCGAGTTGTCATCTACATCCTACACTAATGTCCTTTGGTTGAGAACTTGTCAGTTTATCTAGAGAATCATCATGACCTTCTCTTTCTAATTCTAGAACTTTCTTGTTGTTCCTTGAGTTATTTTAGGGTAGTTCACCCCATGAGGCTCTCTAAATGGAGAGATTTTGTGAGTAGCAAATCCCTTTTCTCTATAGTTTGTTGTTCTAATTTCTCAGGAGACTTCCTGGAAGAGATGATGTGTTTTGGGACACATCTAGACTGGTTGCACATCAAATCTTTGACTATATGCACAATTTGGGTGATTTGAAGAGTCAATATAATGCTCTGACAACATTCTTTGTTGTATTCAAGAGCAACATGAATGAAAGAGAAAGGATCCCAAGGAAATTTGTTAAGAAATACAAGAATGATATAATTTTCCATGTCTCCTCTGATGAGTGCATGACTGAAGCAGTTGTACCCCAGACTCTATGGATTCAACCATTGGGCTAGGAGATTGTAGAGGATGAAGCCAAAGGTTATGTGCAAGTTTTGTTGAAAATTCCTAAAGGTACCAATGAACCTAGAGTGGGCACTTATGCAAAAAAATCTATGGAAGTTCGCATGGAGCATTGGAAGCCTATAATAAGAAAGAATGTTGATGAAATTCTTAGAAAGTATGGCTTCACTGATGAGAAAATTGCATAAGGTAGAGCTATGGGAGAGTAGAAGGCTAGAGAATCATCAAGACTAAGGAGATTACGTAGGACTACTCCTTCTAAACCATCTACAACTTCTATAGTGAAGGTAGAACCTAGTGTTCCTAGTAAAGGTAAAGGCTCGACTCCTTTCGAACCCAATACAAGATCTAGTAAAAGGAAAGAGACTCCTCCAACAATACCTGTCAAGTGAGGAAAGAAGGAAAATGCTACAAGGGAGAAAAACCTTAGCATCATTGAAGAACAAGAGGAAGAGGAGGAAGACCCTGCAGAAAAATTGGTAAGAAAGAAGAGAGGTAGCATGTGATCTAGTGAAGGTGGTTCTTAGGAAGCTAGTGTTGGTTCTAAGAGATTTCATTATGTATCATCCTTTGAAGAAGATGAAGAATAGGGTTTTGGTGTTCATGTGCACACCAAACCAGAATCAAAGAAGGAAAAAGTGTCAGAAGAAGCTTTTCTAGACCAGGAAGAACAAAGAGCCTCTCTGATGAGACCTGGTTCCCCTCTTAGATTAAAGGCTCTAGTAAATAACTTGATACACTTTGAAGATATGTTGCAACCTACTGCTAAAATTTATGATCAAGTAGGTAGAGAGGACAAGAAAACATTAATTTTGGCTATTATTCAATATGTGATCACTTTGGAAGTTAGTTGGGATTTTGTTAAAAACAATGTGCCTAAGAAACTATGGGAAGCCCTGATGAAAAGGAGATTAGAGGCCGTTGAACTAGAAGAGAAGATAAAAAATGATGCATTTGAGAAACTTGGGTCCTCTTTGATGCCAAGTGATTTGGAAACTCTGAAGAAGGTATGTTCAAAGATGTTCTAGATGAAGAAAATAGTAAATACTTTGATGACAAAGGATAAGAAGCAGATAAAGAAAATAAGGAAAGAAACTGTAGAAGCCATCAGGGGTATGGCTGAGAAATATGGTATGCTTGGTGCACTCCCATCCGATTCTGCACCCAAATCAAGAGAAGAAGTTTTTGCAGAGGTTAAGGAAGAAATTCCTTCTAGTATAGGTGATACAGACATTCCTCTGGAAACAAATGATGCAGATATCCCTCCAAATGCAAGTGTTACAAATGATCCTCTAGAGATAGAGAAGTAGAATGTTGAAGAAGCTGAGACAGAGAAGCATGATGTTGTCCCTTCAGAGCTAGATGAAGGTGAAAAGGATAAAGCTAAAGGAGAACATGATAAAAAAGAAGGTGAAGGGAATGAAGAAGGAGAAAGAGATAAAGGTGAAAAAGAAGATGGAAAAGTAGAAGAAGAAGAGAAGGTAGAGGAGAAAGAAAGAATAAAGGAAGAAGAGAGAAATGGGGAGTCTACTAGGAAGAATGAAGAAGATCAAAGGTAGGTTGTAGAATCTCAAAATTTCTCTAGAGAATCCTCCTCGGACGATGATGTTTTGAAAGGATTTTTATCCAAGCAAATCAGGTTCCAGTCGGTCATTCCTTCAGAACTTCTACAACTCCCCATGATTCAAGGTAGTGTGGACTTGGATAAGATTTCTCCTATTCATAAATTGGTGTTAGGGGATGCATTGCATGCATCTAAAAGAAGAGAAATTCTAGAAACACACCAGAAGGGGACGAAGCTTATTGATGATGCTCTTAAATCTTTGTAGGAGGCCACACCCAGTACATCAATGGATACATCTCTCACTCTGGTAGAGAATTTGAAACTCTTATTGGACTCCTTTAAGGAGTATGCCTCTAGACTTGGTGAGAAGACAAGGCAAGAGGTTGAAGAGAAATTGGCAAAGAAAAGGCTTTTGGCACTTCATCATAAGTGTGCTCTGGCACACACCAATGTTGAAAAGAGTCTGGAAGTTGTACAGGCTTGTGAATATGAAGCAAATACTATATTTTCTTACTACATATTGTGGCTAAATTCCACCCAGAATATTAAATATCTCATGGACTCCATTGAGTCCCAGTTGAATGATGTCTCTAGTACCTATAGTGCATCCAAAGATAGAGACATAATAACCTAGAATGCTATCTCTGCTCACAGAGAAAAAATATTTATTCTATAGAAGTAGAAGGAAGATATCATCAGAAGATTCAGTCAGCTAGGTAACCTTGTGAGAATGGAGTACACTCTAGTTGCCAATGCTTTGGAAAATGCAGTGAAATTAGAGAAGATCAATCTGGCTCTTGATACTCTAGATGATGTAGAAGAAAGTCTGATGGAATTGGAATCTCTAAACAAGATGCCGACATCTGCTAAAAAGAGTTAGGAGAATGGTAAGGCCGCATGGAAAGGTATTCTTAAGGAGCTTCAAGGCTCGCCATCCTCCAAGTAATGCATTTTCATTTTTCATATTTTTGGAACACCCTTTTTCCTTGATGTCAAAGGGGGATAGAATGTTGTGATGAGGAAAGGGGGAGTGAATATAAAGAAGATAAAAGGAGAAGTATTGTACATAGGAGGTTTGTGTATTCTTTTGGAACATGTTTCCATCAATGACAAAGGGGGAGATTGTTGGAAGAATGAAGAAGAAAATCTCTTTATGCAATTTTGTATTGTCATTGATGTCACCATGTTATAAGAGTTGCAACTACAAGTTTAAGTTCTAGCTTGATCCGATATGTTGAACCGGCATTGCAGTTACTATCCTCTAGTATTTTGGTCCACAATCCTTTGTTGATAGTTATGGTTGCTTGCAGTTTTGGGAAATGGTTTTTGGATGTTGGAAGCTTGTAATTTTAGAATCTCATTTGTTCAGGTTCTCGTATGGCGAGTTGGCATTACTCTGTTACATTTTGCTATCAAGTTTATCTCTGGCTGACCTAATGTATAGTTGATGTTGTAATGGATTAATTATGTGGTGCGGATGTATGTGTGACCTATCTTTGGTCCATGTTGACATATTGTAATGTTTTATATGCCTAGATTTTTTTTGGAAAGTTTTTGTACATTCCTTAAGCCAATAGTTATCTTTTTGGTACATAAGGGTTGCATCTAATTATGCTGACCTAATTGATGCTTGAGGATGAATCATCTATATATATTGGATATTTTTGATTTTGATGGTGTGAAGTTGAGATAGAGAAGAAGAAAAGTATGCAAAAATGATGAAGTGTGTAAATTCAGTTTATTGAGCATCAAAGGAACTAAATCAACAGTTGTTAGGTGTAACTTTATCTATTCATATTCTGGTTGTAAGCCATTTTGTTATTGTATCTTTTGTAGGTAGTGAGCCTCCCATTTTTGGACAGTGAGTCCTGGTAGTGAGCCACCCTTTATAATATCTTATAACTGGTTATACTATATTGTGAGCTAATCCTCACTATGGTTTTTCCCATTTTGGGTTTTCCACGTAAAAATCCTGGTGTTCATGTGTTGTGTGCTTATATGTTCTGTTAATACTCTTGCTCATTTTTACTATTATATGCATTGGATTAATTGGATGGTGTTTTTCCAATAAGTTTAAGAAGATCCTAATTCACCTCCCCCCTCTTAGTATCTTGGGTATTCAACAGAGGACTGTGCAACATAAACATTTCTCTCAGTCCACAAACCAACAACTATACCAGACCAGTTCATAAACCGGTGAACACAACTTTCTCTCTTCATCAAACCATAAGCTCTAATCCAGGATGTATCACCCAAGGATACCCATAAACAACACTTCAGATACGAACAAGCATACGATCAACACAAAAGAAATGCAGAGCACAACCCGGAGCACATTCTAAACACACACACAATTTTTTCTTCACTATTTCTCAAAAGCACTTGGTAACTCATCATATCAACACACCTACAACACCATAAAGATAGATCCATGTACTCACAACATCTCTACCGTATCTCAACTATACATGCACAACTTGCAATCACTTGTCTCCTTTCTCTGCAAGAACCTATACTTTGAAGACATCAATGAAAACATTAATGACAACACCACCATACTAATTCATACTTGCAATATATTTATCCTGGGGAGAGTTTCATCCAATAGATCTCATTTCTAGCCTGTGATTTATTCATTTATTTGCATGCCTCTCTACTGGAGATTCCCCAACTGCGTTCTCACGTCCTTTATCCATTTTTTTGATCATTTGTATTTGCATTCACAAGAAAGTTTCTAAAACCTCACCTCAGTGTTATGCACATACCCTACAATCATGGCCTTTCATGAGACCCTTGAATATTTACATGCCTCGACTATGCTTACACATTTTACATGCATGTCTACAATGCACATATTTATAGTGAAAGCCTATTTTTCAGATTATTTCATTTAGCATCACCAATGTTTGCCACAAGAATTAAGTCCCTATTTAAAAAATATGGAAAGGGATCAAATCTCTCATATCGACTTCCCTTGCATTTGACTTTGTACTTAGTCTTTCACTGATGTTTTGAACTCTTAACCGATTTAGTTTTTGGAAAGCTAAATTACTACCTTAAATGTGGGGCTTAGTCTAAATTTTGATCTTAATCCATAGATTCGTATGTATGTATTCATCTCTATTAAATGATTTATATAGATTTGTCTCCCTTGTTAGTGACTAGTAAAGGTGATGAAAATATGTGCTTTGAAAGGACGCACAAACCATGAAACAAAACTCTCATTTTGGTATAGGCAAAGAGGATGCTAAGGAAGGTTGAGAAATTTATCTCTATTCACACTAGCAACTCAAACTCGAATAAGGTTCCCTTCCATTCTTAACACCATTCTATCTTAGATTCGACATGCAAGTCAATATGAGTACATGCATTATATGATTCCTGAATTAGCAACCCTTATATGTCTTCAATTAACATTTGAGATTTCATTTGCTTACAAACCTTTCATTCGAGCCATGCTATCCTTCCTGCTACTAAATACACTAGTGCATAGATTGAAACCTCCTCTTTATTCATGCATATAAAACTTTGACATGATTTCATTCTCTGTTACTCTATTCTTCTACACTGATAACTGATAACTGCACATTTCATTTATATGAAAATGAATGTTCTCAGAAACATTGGACTAAATATTCCTACAATGACACAAAAATAAGTACAACACTCAATCTGATATATTAATGCATAAGCATTAAGTGCGAATATGAATCACACCGAGGCACCTTGGGAAACATAAGAAAATAAGTTGACTTTTAAAGTAAATTGATCATAGAATATTTCAATATTATAAATTAGATTGTGAGTATTAGAATTTTTTTTCAAGTAATACAATATCCATGTTATCATTAACCATAAAGCTTAACTCTCTATTGTTTGAACTCTACAATTTGTGTATCTAAAACCTCGGTTAATCTAAGCCACCATTTAGGCTAAGATTTGGTATTTGCATGATATCTTAATGATAATTGATAATTGATTTATTGGATTTGTTCATTAGACTTTAAATTATATTTTAATTGATAAATGAATCAGATAGTCAATACTTAAGTGGGACCGATAGTTAACACTAAATCATGATGAATATTAAGATCATGGAAAATGGTTTATTGTTGTCTCAATCATTGAAATTTGTTTAGATTATCAAGGCCTTTTCCCTATATAATTAGAAAGATGAATTTAACATCTTTCTTGCAAAGTAAATTGAGCTATTGATTTTATAAGAACGTATACTCATATATTCTCTAGCTTATATATGTATTTGAATACATACATGAGCTATACCTTCTTTATTTAATTCATTGATTGTTTGTTGTAACAACCTTCTTTAATGATGTCCTATGATTTGGCGGCATTACATCTATTATTTTATATTATATAAATAGTGACGCATTACTGTTTCGGGTTAGATAATTTACAGAGACATATCTTTTTGAATTTGTAAATCGGAATTCTGATATGAATAGCTTGTAAACTATATACAAAATAGTGGGGTTATTATCTGACATATTTGATATGATAAAGATTCTAGTTCTTATGAATCTTTGGGATATGAAATGTGTTAGTATTAAGGAGATAAATGTTATGTAGAGAAACAAAGTGATCCTTTGTAGTTGATTGCTTTATTATTCAGAAATGTGTAATGAAGTTGTAAATGGTCATGTCAGTAAGACAGTATGATCATTGCCAGTGAGGCACCTTGTAACCAGTGAGATTCTGTAGCCAGTGAGGCTATGCCAGTGAGGCGTTTTATTAAGCTAATGAGGCATTTTTATGAGTGGTTTTTCATCCCTATGAGGGTTTTCCACTCATGAAAATCATTATGTTATGGTTCTTTTGTGTTTGCATTTATGATCTTGCTATTTCCTTAATTTGCATTACCACATTTGAATTTTATATGTATTTCTATTGTGTTATCTTTGTGTAAGTCTACATGGCTAAATTTTGTAAGGAGCGTCCTTTCATTGATATACATATTGACTCATTAATGTATGTAATTCCATTTGAAAATAATGATTAAGTTATTTAATTATTTCCTTTTAGCACCGTTTAATAATCATCTTATACTATTTAATTATTTCAGGTATCGATTTGCTATTGAAGGTTATTTTTAGTATGTGAGATTTTCAATTCTTACATTTGGTATCAAAGCTCCCAGGTTCAACACTCGGTCCTCGAGTCTTCTATTCTTAGGTTGCATTATAGTATATGAACCTGTTATATTGAATAGAGAACCCTAGTTATGGGCCAAAGATTCTTTTGACAAGTTGGAATCTTGGTAATTCTTAGATGGTTAGTTGGAACTGAGTATAAGTTTAGACGTAGTTTGATCATTCAAGAACTGTAGAGGTGTGAGACTCCTTTGCCTTAACTTGCTACTAAGAGTATTAGTGACTATTTGAAGTAAGCCAAGATGGATAGTATATGGTGGCAACCCATGAATGATGATGAAAAATGCTAAACTAAGTTGATTTGATGAGCAATGCTCTACTAACAATGACTATAAGTAAATAAATGTTAGATGAAGGAATTTTTGCAGTTATGAACAAACAAGTGCGTGGAGCAGCAACACAATTGTCAGGTGGGCTGATTTTGACATTGAGGTAAAATATAATTAAAGAGGTATGAAATTTTTATCTTTAGTTAAGTTTATCATCGGAACGATGATTCTTTAAGAGGGGAGGATGTCACAACCCCTATTTTCAATAATTAATTTTCAATTTAATATTACTATTTTAATGATCGTTGACCAAACTTTGACTCATGTGTGTAACAGGACTGGTGGTGACTTGTGGTGAAAGGAAATTTGCACACACAGGCACCTAGTTGGCATTATAGTTGCATTTGTCTTTGCATAAATAAATTATGTCGATAAACTGCCTCTCATCTTTGGTAGAAAAATAAATCACCTTTATGTTTTATAGTTGTCATTTAATTAAATTGTTCGTTAAATATTAATATGCTCTTATTGAAGTAAAAGTAGATTTAATTTATTTTTATATATTGGTTTATATTAAAATTTATATGAAGGAAATAAATTATATTTATTTATTATTTAGATAATTGTGTGTGTGGTAAAATACATGTTAAAATTATGTTTAGTTATAAAAATCTATGCATGAAATGAAATTAGAATATTTATTCCTTTTGATAACAATAGAGATAAATAATATAAAAAGAAAGACAAAAAACAAATTGAGAAATAAAACAAAAAGAGGAGAAATAAAACAATAGAAAAAGGACTTAAATTTAGAAAATAAAACACAAAAACAAAGCAAAATAAAAATAGAAAAAAAAAAGAAAGAAAATAATAAAAAGGGAATGATCTCTCATCCTCTGGACACACAATATTGTTCACAAAGCATTCAATCGGAGAAAACAAGAGTAGAGGAGAAGTTTACAGATTTTTGGCAAGGAAAGCATTCGGGAAACGAGATGAAGAATGGTGATTCAATCATGGAGAGCTTATTATACAAGTTTTTACTATCAAATCCTTATTTTCTGAGACTATGTGGCTGAATGAGATTGTTATATTTGATTTACTAATTGAAGCCATTATTATCATTATCTTCTTGTTCATAATATCAATGGCATGTATATCGTAGTATTATTGTGTCTATGATGGTGTGGATGACATTATAATTGTTTTACTATATTAAATCTATATGCATTTTGAATTCCTAGAAGTTAATATTTCTATTGAGATATATAGATATATGGCATGATTCTTTATATACCCTTTTAGATGTGTTCATAACATATTCATGCATGATTGAATAGACTTTGTATTTTCTGATTTGAGACCTTCTTGTGTCACTTCGGCCACCTAGATCATTCCTCTTATCGCTTATTCCATTAATTAAGTTTTATTTATTTTGGGAAGAGTTTTGTCCACTAGATCTCATTTCTAGCCTATGATTTATTCATTTCTCTACATGCCTCTCTACTCGAGATTCCCCAACTGTGTTCTCACATCCTTTATCCATTTTGTTGATCATTTGCATTTGCATTCACAAGAAAGTTTCTAAAACCCCACCTTAGCATTACACACATACCTTGCAATCGTGGCCTTTCATGAGACCCTTGAATCTTTGAGGCATTTTATCTAATAGTTCACATGCCTTGACTATACTTACACATTTTACATGCATGTCTACAACACGCATATTTATAGTGAAAGCCTATTTTTCAGACTATTTCGTTTAGCATCACCAACGTTCGCCACAAGAATGAAGTCCCTATTTAAAAAATAAGGAAAGGGATCACATCTCTCAGATCAACTTCCCTTGCATTTGGCTTTGTGCTTAGTCTTTCATCGTTGTTTTGAACTCTTAACCGATTTAGTTTTGGGAAAGCTAAATTACTACCTTCAATGTGGGGCTTAGTCTGAATTTTGATCTTAATCCATAGATTAGTATGCATGTATTCCTCTCTATTCAATAATTTATATACGTTTTTCTCCTTTGTTAGTGACTAGTAAAGGTGATGAAAATATGTGCTTTGAAAGGAAGTGCAAACCATGAACCAACTCTCATTTTTGGTACAGGAAAAGAGGATGCTAAGGAAGGTTGAGAAATTTATCTCTATTCACGCCAGAAGCTCAAACTTGAATAAGGTTCCCTTCCATTCTTAACACCATTCTATCTTAGATTTAGCATGCAATTCAATCTGAGTACATGTATTATATGAGTCCTGAATCAACAACCCTTATATTTATTCAATTAACATTTGAGATCTCATTTTCTTACAAACCTTTCATCCGAGCCATCCTATCCTTCCTGCTACTGAATACACTAGTACATAGATTGAAACCTCCTCTTTATTTCATGTATGTAAAAATTTGACATGATTTCCTCCTCCGTTATTCTATTCTTCTACTTTTATTTTATTCATAACTGATAACTTCACATTTCATTAATATGAAAACGAATGTTCTTAGAAACCTTGGACTAAATATTCTTACTATGACACAAAAATAAGTACAACACTCAATCTGATATATTAATGCATGAGCATTAAGTGCGAATATGAATCATACTAAGATGCCTTGGGAAGCATAAGAAAAGTTGACTTTTAAAGTAAATTGATCATCAAATATTTCAATATTATAAATTAGACTGAGTATTAGATTTTGTTTTTCGAGTAATATAGTAGTCATGTTATCATTAACCATAAAGCTTAGCTCTCTATTGTTTGAACTCCACAATTTGTGTATCTCAAACCTTGGTTAATCTAAGCCACCATTTAGGCTAATATTTGGTATTTGCATGGCATCTTAATGATAATTGATAATTGATTTATTGGATTTGTTTAGTAGACTTTAAGTTGAATTTTTATTGATAAATGAATTAGATAGTCAATACTTAAGTGGGACTGATAGTTAACACTAAATCATGATGAATATTAAGATCATAGCAAATGATTTATTGTTGTCTCGATCATTGAAATTTGTTTAGATTACCAAGGCCTTTTCCCTATATAATTAGAAAGATGAATTTAACATCTTTCTTGCAAAGTAAATTGAGCTATTGATTTTATAAGAATGTATACTCATATATTCTCTAGCTTATATATATATATTCACATACATACATGAGCTATACCTTCTTTATTTAATTCATTGATCGTTTATTGTAACGGTCTTCTTAAATGATGTCCTATGATTTGGTGGCATTATGTATCTATTATTGTTTATTATATAAATAATGACTTGTCACTGTTTTGGGTTCAATGCTTTACAAAGACATATCTTTTTGAAGTTGTAAATTAGAATTATGAGATGAATGCCTTGTAAACTATATGAAAAATAGTGGGGTTATTATCTGACATGTTTTATATGATAAAGATTCTAGTTCTTATGAATTTTTAGGATATGAAATGTGTTAGTATTAAGGAAATAAATGTTATGTAGAGAAACAAATTGATCTTCTGTAGTTGATTGCTTTATTATTCAGAAATGTGTAAAGAAGTTGTAAATGGTCATGTCAGTGAGACAATATGATCATTGCCAGTGAGGCATCTTGTAACTAGTGAGATTCTGTAGCTAGTGAGGCTCTGCCAGTGAGGCATTTTTATGAGTGGTTTTTCATCCCTATGAGGGTTTTCCACTCATGAAAATCACTGTGTTATGGTTCTTTTGTGGATGCATTTACGATCTTGCTATTTCCTTAATTTTCTTTATCACATTTGAATTTTATATGTATTTCTATTGTGCTATCTTTGTGTAAGTCTACATAGCTAAATTTTGTAAGGCACGACCTTGTGTTGATATATATATTGACTCACTAATGTATGTAATTCCATTTGAAAATAATGATGAAGTTATTTAATTATTTCCTTTTAGCACCGTTTAATAATCATCTTATACTATTTAATTATTTCGGGTATTGATTTGCTATCGAAGGTTATTTTTAGTAAGTGAGATTTTTGGTCCTTACAAACATGGAAAGTTCGATGCTCTTTGGCTTGGACCCTATCTTATCAAAAACACCCATGGTGAGCACTCAAACATTCCACAAAACTTAATTGGTCAATTTCTTCTACTGCCCGTACATGGATAGTTCTTAAAACCATATTTCTCTTGAAGTATGCTCATTTCCATGCATAATGTAATTTATATAAATTCTATAAAGTTTTTTGCTTTGGTTTTTTCTATCTAGTTTTCTCTATGGTTTTCTTCTTTAGAGTTTCTAGGATCTTTCTTTGTTCTTGTTGAACAAGCATCCCCAACTGGAGCCACTGATAGTATTTTTACTGAAAATTTCCTTGGCTCTTAGTTTTTTCACTTGCTCTAAGCTTCAAAATGGATATTTCCTTGTTAGGGTATGGTATAAATATTGTTTCAATCTTTTTTTTAGGTCTAGATTCCTAAAACCATAGCTCTGAGAAATGATCTTGTTACTTTTATTATGTTCTTTCATTAACCCCCTATCGCATATTGTTGGTCCCTCTAGTTACAACTTTTGGGTATCTTGTTTGTCTGTTTACTGATCCTTTATCCTTAAGGTTACTATCTGAACCCATGACCTAAAATAATTTGTTAAGGCTTAAGTCCCATGTCCACACTTTTATTAGGTTGGCCCCTTTCATTTCTTAGTTGCTTTACATTTTCACAAAGCCCGTGCATGAAATTCCTTTAAGTTGCCCATGTTTGTTCCCTGCATGAATATTTTATTGAGTAAAAATACCTGGAGAACCAATCAAGTACCGACATATGACACTATTTTACCGGTTTCCACCATTCCACAAACCATTTTATATTTGAAACATAGAAAATGGTAAACCCTAAGAAATGACCCTAGGGTTTAAGCACTTTTTCTAAATGTGTTTCATTCATTTATTAGGGATTTAAATAGTAGGAGGGGTTTGATAGATTTGATAAGGTATGTGATTGACTTAAAGCATGATGGGTGAGTTAACAAACCCTTAACAAAATATGGAAATGTCCTAAGGATGAAATGCAATGATCTAACTAAGCTAGTAGTGTAATTTATTGTTCTGATGCAAATATAAAAACACAAAAAGTTGGGTAAATTTGGACAATTGAGCAGAGTAGAGCAAGACACTGTGCACCTGTGGTTCAAATCTGAGCTTACTTTTGGAGGAGGATGCTCACACCTAGGGCGTGGGTGTCCTTGCAGATATTTTTCAGATGTATTTTCATATTTCTTTGATGTCGGATCCGAGCTTTGGATTCCCACTTGGAAATCTATAGGATCACTATCAGATATTTCTATAACTAAGTTTTTGTGGGTTGACAATATGTAGGGCTTAAAATACAACAATGAATAATTTGTCTTCAAACTCCTTTCAATCCTCTTCAATCCAAGATTTGTACATTCACAGAGAGGAAATGTTGGGCCACTTAGGGGCTTGACTCAGTCAAACACCATGTAAGTGTTTCAACTTCCACAATTACAATGTCAATGATAAAATGATGATGGTTAGGAAGGAATGATGAAATCACAAAGTGCTGTAACTCACCACCCTTCAATGGATTTATAAAGGATTGAAGTCATGAACATCACTTTCAAGGTCTTGGATCTTGCTTTCTTGATTGCTTGAATTTCTTTGGAGACTTACAAAAGGGGTTAGCCTTCACAAAAAAATGATAATAAAGTGACATGAACTCACATACACTTTGACATGATTCTTGGATCTTCAATTGCTACAATAAATCACTGAAATGTTGCTCTTGACTTCCTCTTTACAATAATACTTTCTCATAAATTCTCCTTCTAGTTTCAAATGGTGAAAAGACTAGGTATTTATAGGTATTTATTCAATTTCTCAAAAATTAAATCCCAATGGCCAACATTAGACACTTGAATTGTAAATATTAAAGTGCCACAATTGACATATTTAAATTTGGATCCAAAATAGGGGGACACTCATACCCAAGGTGTGAATTTACTTGCCCTATTTTTAAGGATTTTAAGTGTCGAGGGCAAGGTCTTAGATAAGTGCAACTATTTCCCGCTTGTAATTCCTCAGAAATTTTTAAAAATAGGCCATAGAATGCATGATTTAGGAAATTGAATACTTAATTAGGTCCAATAATCTAAGGGGGAGTAAAACATAAGGTGAAATTGTCATGGGTGATAATTTATGAGGGTACATTTAGCCCCCACTTTAGTGAGAGCATGAACTTACACTCAAAATCACACTAAAGTAGAAAAATATGTCAAGAGGGGCCTAATTGTCCAAATGTTGAAGAGATAGGATGACTATGGATCAAGGGGTAGTGCACCAACCTCCAAGATCCAAGATCCCATGGCAGGACAACATAAGCACAAAGGAACACACACATGTGTATGATTATGCAACAAGACAACATACACAAAAAATGCATGTTTGAAAACACAAAGCATACACGATGAAAACACATAACATAACATAACATATAGATAGTAAGAAAATGGATGAAAATACAATGCAAACATAATGCAAAAATGAAGAAGACACATGAAAAGAACATAACAGAACACAAGATTAGTATTGAAGATTCAAGTTGATAAGGCAAAGAGACCTTAGTCTTAAGTTTTCTCAAATACCAAAAGTCATCCATCGAATAAATGTTAGCTCCCATGAGGACTAGCAAGTTGTGTTATGCTACATCACTCACGCAACACATGGATTCATTGGCAAGAAAGATGTGTTATGCTAGGTGGCCATATTAAAAGTCATTCATGACTCACACCATACCAAAGTCTGATATTTTCTAGGTGAATAAAAAACTAGAAGGTACACAGGCTAGTGAAGTCTGATATTCACTAAGTGAGCCCCCAAGACAAGGTAGCAAAATGAGAAACACACTAGGTCTAGTGAGGACCATTTTTCACTAGGTGTGTACCCATAACCATACAAGAGTTATACTCCCTGATAACCTTGATAAGGTGCCACAAAATGATCAAGATGCTATGTCAATTCCACTCTAAGTTCAACATCGGTGAACAAAGTGGGGAAAAAATGTAAAACTCACCTCAGGGGGTACATAAAACTAACCTCAGTGGGTGCATAAAACTCACCTCAGGGGGTTTACAAAACTCACCTCAAGGGGTACAGTAAACTCACCTTAGGGGGTGCACAAAACTCACCTCAAGGGGTTCATAGAACTCACCTCAGGGGGTGCACAAATGATAATAGGATAAGGCTAAAAACTTAAGGCAAGTTATATCAACACCACCACAAGAGATGATTTACTAAAATAACAAAGGGGCTTTGCTCAATACATGAAATTTCACACCTTAGGGAATATCACACATGAAATCACCACTAAGAGAGGGAAAGCTAAGGGATAGAAAGATCACAACATAGGGAATACTAGTCATAATATTACCACAAAGAACATCATATGCCAACAAAGGTCACACTCTTGAGGTAAATCAAGCCCAATATCATCACCAAAAAGACATTCACATAGATCAAGAAGGCCATAGTTTGGTTGACAAGGTCACACTTCCTATGAGATGTATGCTACCATCACTAAGAAGGGACTATTCATATGAAAACAATGAGTGAGGGACTATATGCTCCCCCTTAAAATGTTAGTGTACTTGCTACATTAATGTTTTAAGGAAAAATAATGGGATCCCAAGAAGGAATGCACCTAACACAAGGCTACCTAATCCCTTTCCCCCAAGTGTAGGGACAAATATGATCCCAAAATGGATGATAATATGCTACTCCTTGCAAAATTAGATATGATTCCATAAAGCTAATTTTATACCCCCATGCATGGTAGTGAGCATTGTGTGATACTACAACTACTGCATGGTAGGGAGCAACAACTAATGCTATTGATAAAGTGAAAGGATTTTTGATGTTTTTGTTATTTTTGAAGGACAATAGCCAAGACTTCTTGTTGTTTTTTGTGTGTTAGGCTCTATAGGAATACAAATTCCTTATTCTTTAACACCGCATCCTTTTCCATTATCACCAAATTATTTCAAATTTTGATAACCTCTTCCATAAATTGCTTCCATTGATTTTGAAGAAGGTGAATTTTCATGATAATCTTTATCATAAGTGGTGAAACATATAAAAATAGTTTAGGGTTCAAACACATAGAGTTTTATACAAAATTTGGAATTTTTTACCAAACTTACTATAAATAGAAAGGGAAAAATGGGGTGAATGAACCTACTTATTCTTCTATTTCATTCAGGAAATGAGATCCCTCATATCAAAATCCACTTTCAACCCTTAGGTGAGTGAATTCTTTGATGAATCTTGAAATTTCCCTTTTTTGCAAGGATGGGGGTCTAGGTCAAATAACACTTTTGGGAGAAATATTAAAAATAGAAAATCAACTCCAAATTGCAATCTATCACTTGGATCTAATAGATTAAACATAAAACTAATGGAACCTACAAAACTTTTGGAAAATCTGAAAGAGATAAATGTTGTGTACCTCTCGCAATGGTGTTTTCAAAAGTTGTCTAAGGACTCATTCGTACTATGGTGAATGGGTCCTGGGTAGGGCTCTCCAAAATATTTTTCTGGGTTCTTTGCCCTTGTGTTTGCAATTCTAGATTCCTGATTTTCACCATTGAACAGTTGGAAATAAATTTGAGATTTGAGTTTTCGTGAGATGGAAACAAAGGTGACAACTTTGAGATCTTCAACTTTTATTCAACCTGCAAATATCCAACACACAAAGAGAGGGAAAAAAATGTTTGTTTTTGGTGAATGGGGGTTTTCCTTGGTCAAACCCTGTTTTGGTAATTAAACCTTGAAATGAAATGAAATAGCATGAAAGGGATGATGAATGAACAACTCAATGTCACAACTCACCAAACTCTTGGATGAACCTTTGATAATGGAGGTTTGAAACATTCATGAAATGGCTTCAATGGATGTGAATCTTGATTTGAAGCAATGCCTTGAATGCTCGAATGGATCATAAAACCTATATCACAATGTTAGCTCCAAAAACATGCATGACTCCACATAACTTTGACATGATGAATGAATCTTGATTGCTGCAAAAAATGATGAAAAAATCCTCTCTTGAATTCTCTTGACAATAATCTTGGCTCTTGTAATTGATCTCTCAAAAATCTAATTGAAAACTTCTAGTTGATTTGATAAAATAGCCTTGTATTTATAGTAATTTATCCTTAATTCAAATTTCACAAGCCAACATTGAAATATAGATTTGAAATCATTGAAATACTTCCAAAAACATAATTTAAATTAGGGTCCTAGGTCTAAGTGAGGACCCATTCGCCCATGGGTGAATGGGTCCTCGGTCACTTACCTAGGACACACACTGCTCAATAAGAAGTGTTATGTATGGCATTAATGAATGCCAGGTTTTCCTCTTCAGAAATTGCAATTATTAGGCTTGGATTTGAATTAAAGGGGCCAAGTAAGGAAAATTAAACTCAATTAATTAATAAAGCCCTAGATAAGTGTGAAAGTGTAAAGGTACACTTTACAACACCAAAATAAGGCACAATTAAGTCCATTTTATTTAATAAGACCCTAAACTTAATGTGAATATGTAAAACATATATTACAACACTAAATTAAGGCATAATTTATTTCATTTTAATATTAATTCTCAAATTAATTGTGAAAAAGGGATATTTTTTCCTACACTACAAGTGGATGTGTAATTTATGTCTTCCTTTTTACTAGAAGTTGTGGAATCGGGTGTTTTTTATGACTCAGTGATAGATTGAGTTGATACCATTGCAGATTCTTTCTCTTTTTCTAATTTGTGTGTAATCTTGTACTCTCCCATAAATGTAGGTGTGAAATACAATGATCCCCAATCATCATCCAACAACTTTTTCATAGTTGAAATACACTTATCTTTATCCTCAACTTGTAAAGGTTCTACTTTTTTAGTTGGTGTCAATGTTCTAAGAGGATTTGTCATTCCAACTTCAGTTTGTAAACAATTTTCAGATTTTGGATTAGCTTTTATCGTGGAACCTTATTGTTGTATATGTACTTTATTGAATGATGAAGTGTTGAAGGAACTCCATTCATTTCATGAATCCATGGTCTACTCAAGAGAATATTGTGTGAAATATCATGAGGCAAGACATGGATAGGAGTTTGTAACATAACCTTAACAACTTTGATAGGTAAAGTTATCACACCAAGCGGCTTGGTTTCCACGTTATCAAAAATTTTGATTGAAAAATCAACGGGTTGCACTAAAGTTTTGTCTGCTTTAATTTTGTCCAAAATATGTACACTACAAACATTAATCCTTGAACTATTGTCTATAAGGGTACATCTAATCCCAATTCTATTAATAATAGTCATTATCATCAAGGAATCATTTTATTTTTACATTTCCAAAGGAGGTAATTAATTTTGATGAAATACAATGTCCAAGTTAGGTGATTTCATATTCTCAATCAAGGTTGCCACATCATTTGGTAGTGTGCTAGGAGGGATCATAACTTTTTGCAAATAAATTTGAAGCATGCTATGATAAGCAAGTGATGTTTGAATTAAATCGCATAAAAAATTGTAGTAGGAGTGTTACAAAGTTGCTCAATAAGATCAAATTCTTTACCACTATGTTGTGGGATGCTAGATGTGGGTGGGAGGTATGGTTGAGGAAATAAAATGGATGTTGGAATTTTTTTTGGTTGATTATTATTTCTAGTGTTATATGTGTGAGTTATAGTATGATAACTTGGTTGTTGTGATACATGGTTACTAGTAAGTTGTTTTACAAAGTTTAGGATACGACCATGAGGTTTAGGAGGTTCAATAATTAGAGGAATCTTAGGAGGTCCAAAAGGATTTTAATTAGGAGGTCCAATAACTAGAAGAATCTTAGGAGGTTCAAGAGTTTTAGGAGTTCCAATAATCATAGGAGATCTAATATCCAATTGTGTGTTCATAATCTGAATGGATTTAACTTCTTGTTGATGATCTTCTATCAAGGGGGGGTCTAAGGTGACCTTAGCATCTCCATATAAGCAAGTCCTCTTACTATATTTTGAAATAAATATATCAATGATGTCATCTTCTTGTGCCACAATATCTTCCCAAGTGGGAGAAGCATTGGGAGAGGTACAAACAATATCCTTATGACGCTCAAAGATTGTATCTTCTAATACCAAGATACCTTCATCACAAGTAGAAGAGGTATCGGGAGAAGGACAACTATGATTATCATAATTGTCTATGATTACATCCTCTTTCGCCAAAGCATTCTCACAAGTGGGAGAGATGTTAAGGGATGAATGAAGACTAGGAAAAGTGATATTAAGAAATATGTCAATGATTTCATCCTCTTATGCCATAATATCTTCCCAAGTAGGAGAGTTTTTGGGAGAGAAACAAATAAGATTCTCATGACGTTTATCGATTGGATCCTCTAACACCATGATACCTACTTCAAAGGTAGGAGAGGTATCGAGAGAAGAACAACTACGATTTTCTATGATTGCATCCTCTTGCACCAAAACATTCTCACAAGTGGGAGAGATATTGGGAGATGAGTGAAGAATAGGAAAAGTTATATTAAGAAATGTATCAATGATTATTCTCTTGTGTCGAGACACTCTCACAATTATGAGAGATATTGGGAGTATGACTAGCATGCTTGTTAATTACCTCATTTTGTTCCCTAGATTGTACTAATAATTAGGGATATTATCCTTATACAAGCCATACTTTTCCATGTCAAAACCACATCTTTACAAAGGGAACATGTTGCTACTTGCCTTATAGGTGAAATGACCAAAATCAAATAGTTCTATAAATAGAATTGAAAAATAGCTAGATTTGGATAGAGGAAATTTAAAGAGCTTTGTCATAGAAATTTAGGCTCAAAATGGTAGGATAGAGGTGCCCAGGGTGCCTATGTCCTAGATAGGGTTTCACAAAATTCAAAGTTTAATTGTTTAGGGTTCTTAGACTTGTATGCAAACAGGTCTGAAAATGAATTTTTTTTCTAGATTTTGCTAATTTCAGTATTGTTAACTTAAGAATGTGAACATTGAACAATGCTGAAAGTAAATGACAATTTTGAAATGCAGAAACAAAAGTTAGATAGAAAAATCCAACAGAGAACACCAAAATAGAGAGCTAATTCAAAATTTAGCCACAAAATATAGGATAAAGGCGCCTAGGGAACCTATGTCCTAGATAGGGTGACTAAAAGTTCAAAGTATGATTGTGTTTGTTACTATTTAAGGTTCCCAATTATGTGCATAGATAGTTTTGATAGTGAGATTTTGTTGATTGTATGACTATGGAAATGGAAAATACAAGTGTGCAAATGTGTGAACAATGAATGATAAATTTTGAATGCAATTTTTAGATGCCAGATAGAATGATTGACTAATTCCAAGATGCAAAGTTTTGAAAATGATGATTTGATGTAATTTAGCACAAAATTATGCAATTTTTTCACTTTTTTGACCTGTTACCCATAAAAGTTTACCTTAACTTGTATTTGGGTTGCTATCTTTCTTTTCGTCTAACTCCTAGACTCAATTTATGTTTGAGCGGCCTTTTGTTGTCTACCTTGAACCTGGGTGGGGTTTTTGTGTGTTCATCAAACTCCATATTTACTGCTTGAATTGTTTGTCCTTCACCGAGTGGTGTTTTCTCACCATTTTTGAACTTTCCTTTCCTCCAAAAGTGAGTGTACAAATATTGAAAAAATTGATTGATGAGTTGTGTGTCAGAATTTAGAAACTTCACCCACAAGTCATGCCACAAGCGGCATTCTTTAGGCTATCTCAAACCTAGGTAGGGTTTTATTAGGTTGTGTGAACTACCTTATTTTCCACCTATAGGAGTTTAGGTGATTAACTTAATAATAGTTAGCCTATTCATTTAACCAGTGCTTTGTAGAGAAAGGAAACCAACATTTTCAAGCATGATATGAACAAGAAACAAATGAAGTCATGCATGTAAAGCCATAGTAGTATCAAAAAGAGATATTTTATTTATATATATAAACGTTTTTACATCGTACTGGCATTGCCAAAAACTACCTATTCGACTACACAATTCAGGTCGTGGAAAAAAAGACAAAATATATTTTCTTCTTAGGTGCACAGAGCAAACATCAGGACATGAACGCCTTCAATGACAATTTGCAGATGTTCGATTGGAGCTGGTGACAACAAATTTTCATGCGACTGGAGGAATTGTACAAAAATTCCCATATCATTCCTAACCACTCCAACGCGCAGAAGAACCACGACCTCCTCTAGAGTCTCATCCTAAATAGCCAACGTGATGCAGATAACGTCAGCTATTAATCCACTTTGGGGATAGTAGTTGATCCTGTTAATCACCACCTTGACGGGATGATGAAATTCGGGTTTCACCAAGCGCTCCAGTGCTCTCACGTCCCAGTCATGACGGCCAAAAGCCCTAATGAATATAGATAAAGTGCTCCAGCATAGTTGTGTTATGCACATGTCCCTGACCCAGGAACACCTTGTTGGATGTTGTGGTTGTGTTGATGATATGTGGTTGTCATTGATGTCAACACTATTAGCATAAATGTATTTGAAGATGTATATGTCGAGGATATTAAGAAAATTGTAATAAATGAGTTCCAAGTTGTCAGTGGTGAAGTGAAGTTCAGTATGGTGGTTATTTCTATACGTTGTTGATAAGAGGTTGTGGACTAAAGGGTTTTTTGTTGAGTGTATCTAGTTTATCCATGTCGAGTTTCAGAGATCCGCATGAAGATTTGATCAAGTTATGAAGATTTCCATTTAGAAAATTTTTATGTTTCTTTAGTTGGTGTTCCTGATTGAAGATGATGTTATTTCAGTTAGTTCAATTGTTGTAGATGCTTCTCTTGTGATTCATGATGCTTGTGGATGTTTCTAGATCGTGCTCTATCTTTTTTGCACATCTGCATTGATCGTTGTGATCGTGGTTGGCGATTTTCTCTTGCGTGTTCATGTTTTTCTTGTTCCTGGCCGACATAGTGTTTGTAGTGTGTTGTGGATCTTCGAGGAGAAATTAATTGAAGTGTCTTTGTTCTAGAGATGTTGATTTGGGTCCTCACTAAGTTGTGGCAGACTTTGGTTGATTCGAATTAATAATATTTAATGTTTTGGGCCGATAGTTTATATTCATTTTATTATTATTTCTTTGTGGCCGACATGTAGTGATTAAATTTCATGTTGCAGATATATATAAGCGATTTTTCATTTCATTCAAAGAATGTTGAATGTGTGTGTGCACGAATAATGTTCTAAATCATTCAAAGGCAAAGCAAAGTGTGAATAATTGTGAAGAAGTGTGAAGAAGAGTGAAAGAGAGTGAAGAAGTGTTTTATGTGCTTTTAAAATTGGAACTGTAATAAGGCATTAGCAGATGCTATTTTCTCAATTCAAAATACAGATGGCTTTAATCCAAGTCTCTTTGTAAGACAGTGTGTCTTCCTTTGTAATTGAGCAGTGAGCTCTAGGCAGTGTGCCTAAATGCATGTGCATTCCCCATATTTCATTTTCATTATACTTTTAACCAAGTATAATCTTGTGGACTGACCTCCACCGTGGTTTTTCCCTTAACAGGGTTTCCACGTAAAAAATATTGGTGTTATGAGTGTTTCTAATGTGTTGATGATTTATGTTTTCATGGTTAATAATCAGATCAAAGAATAAAGTAAATAAGTTCAATAAGTTTTGAATTTTTGTGACAACTGATTCACCCCCCTCTCAGTTGTCTGCCTTTGTATTTCCAACAATTGGTATCAGAGCAGGTTCCTTGGAAGAATTTTAACAGCTTGAGGTGATCCAAGATGAAAAGTTACAAGAAGGATAGTCTGATATTTGATGGAACAAATTATTCTTTGTGGAAGACTCGAATGGAGTGCCATCTAAGATGCATTGGTGAACCCTACTAGAGCATTACAAGTAATATGTATATTATTCCACAAAATGGTCCTACTACTTTTGTTGAGATCAAAGATGTTGAGTATAATATCCAGGCTAAGGAAGCTTTGTTGAGTGCTTTGACTGATCCTAAGATGACAAATTTTATGGATCTGAAGACTGCTTATGAGATTTGGAAAAAGTTGGAAACCTTGTATGAAGGTGATGCTAATGTGAATATTGCTAAGTTGCAGAGTTTGAAAGGGAAATATGAAAGGTTGAGAATGGGTGATGATGAGAACATTAATACTTTTTTGCAAAGAGTGAATGAACTTGTATGTGGTATTAGATATGCTGGTGGAAAGATAGATGAATCTGATATTGTTGCTAAAGTGCTTAGATCCCTACCTGATTCTTACATAGTCAAAGCTAGTGCTATTGAAGAGCTTCAGACTGTAACAAACATAACCAGAGATACATTGGTTGGTAAGCTGACTACTTTTGAGTTGAGTGAATTTGGTGATGCCCTTCCTAAGGTTGAATCTGCATTTAGGGCTACTACTTCTGGAAGAGATAGATAGAGATATGATTCAGGTGAGAGTTCATCTAGAAAGACATTCAAGTATGAGGATGAAATCAGATAGATTGAAGAAGAAGAAAGAGAGCTAGAAGAGTTGGAAGCACTTATTGTCAAAAGAGTATCGAGAGGAAAAGGTAAGTATGAAGGAAAATTACCTCTTAAATTCTTTTCTTGCAATAAGATAGGTCATTTTGCATCAAGGTGTTCGGAAAGAGTTGCTAAACCAAAACATAACAAGCCTAGATTTTAGAAGAAGAATTACTATGCTGCTGATGAAGGCATGACAGATGATGAATCTGATAAAGGAAATAAAAGTGATGATGAATGGGTATTTATTGCTATCAAGGAAAATAAGCCTGTATCTACTAAATCTGTTGGTTGTACAAATGTGGAGAAAGCCCTGGCTACTCAAGTTGAAGAAAAATATGAATGGGTAATTGACAGTGGATGTTCACATCATATGACAGTAATTTTGTAAGCTTGGAAAAGTATGATGGTGGTGTTGTGAGATTTGGTGATAATACAGCTGGTGTGATCCATGAAAGAGGTTGCATTTCTCTTGATGGTAAGCATAATATTGATGATGTTATGTATGTGGAAGGCTTGAAGCATAATCTTTTGAGTGTTGTTCAAATGGTTGATAAGGGATACAATCTTCAGTTCAAGGATGGAAAGTGTAGAATATTGAGTTCCAGAAATGAAATTGCATCAGGTACAAATACAAAAGGTAATGTCTTTCACTTGAGTGTTTCTAGTAAAATTTGTTTGATTGTTCAAGTTGATGAAAGTTGGTTATTGCATAGGAGGTTCTGTCATGTTAACTTTGATAATATTTTCAAGATAAGTTCCACTAAGGTTGTGAGAGATCTACCTAAGTTGGTGAAATCTACCAATGCAATATGCAAGGAATTTCAATTGGGAAAGAAAACTAGGATTTCATTTCGGAGTAAAAAGTATTGTTCAAATGAATTGTTAGAGCTTGTGCACATTGATCTGTGTGGTCCCTCTAAGCTTAGAAGTTTACCAGGTTACAGGTATTTCATGTTACTCATTGATGATTATTCTAGAATGGTATGGGTTACTTTCTTAAGGGAGAAATCTGAAGCACTAGAAAAGTTCAAGATCTTTAAAGCTATGGTTGAGACAAAGACAAGTTTGAAGATTTAAGTGTTTGAGATCAGATAGAGGTGGTGAATTCACTTCTAGTGAATTTAATACTTTTTGTGAAGAACATGGAATAAAGAGACAATTATCTGCACCACGGACCCCTCAACAAAATGGAGTTGTGGAAAGGAAGAACAAAACAATTGAAGATGTTGCTAGAACTATGATGCTGGAAAGAAATGTTCCTCATATCTATTGGAGAGAAGTCGTGAGTACTACTGTGTACACACTCAACTAGGTACAAATCAAAGGTGATACTGGTAATACCTCTTTTGAGCTATGGAATGGTCAAAAGCCTACTGTTAAATACTTCAAGATATTTGGAAGCAAATGTTATATTAAGAGAGATGAAGGCATAGGAAAGTTTGATGCTAGGAGTGATGAAGGTATCTTTCTGGGTTATGCTACTAAAAGTAAGGCCTATTGGTGTTACAATAAAATATTGAAGAAAATGGTTGAAAGTGCAAATGTTAAGGTTGATGAAGACTTTGGTACACTATCCAAAACCTGTGGATATGAGTCTGATGATCAAGATGATAGTACAAACAAATGAAAGCAAGTTCAGACTACAAATCAAGTGCAAATCAATTCGGTAAATCAAGAAACTAAAGAAGGAGAAACTGGTGAAAGAGTAGAAGAAAGATTAGAAGAGCCTAAAGTTGAAGAAAATCCTAAGAAGACTCTGAGGTATGTAAGATTGAATCATTCAAAAGATTAGATTATAAGTGATAAGAACAAAGGTTTACAGACTAGGAGAAAGATTGTATACAGTATTACTTGATTTCAAAGACTGAGCCTACTACTATGAATGAAGCATGTAAAGATGAGCATTGGATTGAAGTAATGGAAGACGAGTTAAAACAGATTGAAAAGAATGATACATGGATTCTTGTTCCCAGAACTAAGGATAAGAATGTCATTGGAACCAAATGGGTCTTTAAAAACAAACTAAATGAGCAAGATGAAGTGGTTAGAAACAAAGCAAGACTGGTATGTAAAGGATATTCACAAATGGAAGGAATTGATTTTGAAGAGACCTTTGCCCCTATTGCTAGAATTGAAGCTGTAAGATTATTTATTGCCTATGTTGCTCACAAGAACTAAAAAGTTTATTAGATGGATGTCAAATAAGATTTTCTAAATGGTGAATTGGAAGAAGAAGTGTATGTTGAACAACTTGATGGATTCCAGTTGATTGATAAAGAAGATATGGTGTGTCGGTTGAAGAAAGCATTGTATGGACTTAAGCAAGCCCCTAGAGCATGGTATGCCCTAGAGCATGGTATGCAAGATTGGACAAGTATTTGTTGAAGCTTGGATTTAACAAAGGTATTGTTGATAGTAATCTGTATTTCAAGAATGATGATAAAGATTTGATTGTTGAAGTCTTTGTTGATGATATTATTTTTGGAGATGATGCTTTGTGCATGAAGTTTGCTAATGAGATGCAAAATGAATTTGAGATGTCTATGATTGGTGAGATGAATTTTTTTTTGGGATTGCAAATTACTTAGTTAGATAAAGGGATTTTTATATCTCAGTCCAAGTATGTGAAGGAATTGTTGAAGAAGTTCAATATGGAAGATTCAAAGCCAGTTGGTACATCCATGGTGACTGGATGCAAGTTGACAACAGAAGATGATTCTTTGAAAGAAAATCAGAGAAGATACAGATCAATGATTGGTGGATTGTTGTACTTAACTCAAACTAGGCCTGATATCATGAATGTTGTATGTATTATTGCAATATTTCAAGCTAATCTGAAAGAATCTCATGTGACTGTTGTGAAGAGAATTGTTAATCCTGGCCTATGGTATCCTAAAGATGATGATCTTACTTTGAGTGCCTTTACTTATGTTGACTGGGCAGGAGATGTGAATGACAGAAAAAGTACTAGTGGTGGAGCATTTTTCTTGGGTAAGAAGCTAATTTCATGGTTAAGCAAGAAGCAAAATTCCATTTCCTTATCTACTGCAGAGGTCGAATACATTGCTGCTGCTAATAATTGTACTCAAGTCCTGTGGATGAAACAAATGTTGAAGGATATCATAATTATACATGATGAGCCTATTGCTGTATTATTTGATAACTCAAGTGCTATTAACATTTCCAAGAATTTGATGTTGCATTAAAAAACAAAGCATATATCTATCAAGTTTCACTTTTTGAGGGAGAGGGTAAGTGAAAAGGAAGTCAGATTGGAGTATGTGCCCACTAAGGAGTAGATTGCAGACATCTTTACCAAGCCATTTCCTAAGGATAATTTTGAGTATCTCAAAGGGAAGTTAGGGGTGATTACCCCTCCTAATCAGAACTAGGATGCAATGCAATGTATGCATCAGTCTGTGCATTTCACAATCATATCTTGTCTCATATTGATGTTGTGGTGGCTGCTACTCGGGGGGAGTAGTCAGATGTTCAAAAATTCAGATATGTGGTTCAAAGCTTAGAGAACTTTTCCATTGATGTCAAAGGGGGAGAAGAATCATGTGAAAAAATGGTGATTATTTGAGGAGAAGAGCCTTATGGGGAGAAAGATTATGTGAAAGTGTTGAGGAGAAGATGAGTCAAAACCTAAGCAGGTGTTAGTTACGTTGATGGTGTTTTTCACATCATGTGTTGCTATCAATGCCAAAGGGGGAGATTGTTGGATGTTGTGGTTGTGTCAATGATATATGGTTTTCATTGATTTCAAAACTATTAGCATAAATGCATTTGAAGTTGTATATGTCGAGGATATTGAGAAAATTGTAATAAATGAGTTCCAGGTAGTCAGTGGTGAAGTGAAGTTCAGTATGGTGGTTATTTAGGTACATTGTTGATCAGAGGTTGTGGACTAAAGGGTTTGTTGTTGAGTGTATCTATTTTATCCACGTTGATTTTTAGAGATCCTCATGAAGATTTCCATTCAGACAGTTTTTATGTTTCTTCAGTTGGTGTTCCTGATTGAAGATGATGTCATTTGAGTTAGTTTAGTTGTTGTGGATGCTTCTCTTGTGATTTGTGATGCTTGTGGATGTTTTTAGATCGTGCTCTATCTTTGTTGCACATTCGCATTGATCGTTGTGATTGTGGTTGGTGATTTTCTCTTGTGTGTTCATGTTTTTCTTGTTCCTGGCCAACATAGTGTTTGTAGCGCATTATGGATCTTCGAAGAGAAATTAATTGAAGTGTCTTCATGCTGGAGATGTTGATTTGGGTCCTCACTAAGTTGTGGCCGACTTTGGTTGATTCAAATTGATAATCTTTAATGTTTTGAACCAACAGTTTATATTCATTTTATTATTATTTCTTTGTGGCCGACTTGTAGCGATGAAATTTCATGTTGTGGATATATATAAGCAATTGTTCATTTCATTCAAAGGATTTCGAATGTGTGTGTGCACGAATAATTTTCTAAATCATTCGAAGGAAGAACATAGTGTGAAGAATTGTGAAGAAGCGTGAAGAAGAGTGAAGGAGAGTGAATAAGTGTTTTATGTGCTTAATTGGAACTGTAATCAGGCATTAGCAGATGCTATTTTCTCAGTTCAAAATCCAGATGGCTTTAATCTGAATCTCTTTGTAAGACAACTTGTCTTCCTTTGTAATTGAGCAGTGAGCTCTAGGCAGTGTTCTTGAATGCATGTGCATTCCCCATATTTCATTTTCATTATACTTTTAATTGGGTATAATCTTGTGGACTGACCTCCACTATGGTTTTACCCCTAGCAGGGTTTCCACGTAAAAAATCTTGGTGTTATGTGTGTTTCTGATGTGTTGATGATTTATGTTTTCATGGTTAATAATCAAATTAGAGAATAAGGTTAATAAGTTGAATAAGTTTTGAATTTCTATGACAACTGATTCACCCCCCACTCTCAATTGTCTGCCCTTGTATTGCCAACAGGCCTCACCAAGGATGCTCTGGAGAACTTCTTCCTCCACCTCACTTTGCACTATGAAGACTTCTTTCAGTTGGTCTGAAGTGTGCCTAAATAGTGGAATGCACTCGATTTCCTCCAAGATGATGTAGTCATCAGAAAAATTACCATCACTCTGAGTGCTCGCCATATTGGATGCAACTGATTGTGGAAGAAAGGTGACACTAGTTGAATGTATAGAGTTTTGGCTATACATGGATGCATTCTCCTGAGCTTGATAAGATGTTAATTTAATTCACCTTTATGGTTGGCTTGCGTCACTTTGAATTACAATTTCCCATCAAGCAGCTTACACGTGCCACCGCTTGATATTCCTATGCGTTGTATTGATGGTTGATGAAATGATTGGTCGTTTGGCGGCTGTTGGTGGGATCATGATCAGTTTTCTTTGTTGATACCTATTCCTCTGCAAAATTCAATTATTTCGACCAACTTCTTGAGAAACGTTTGGAATACAAGAAGTTGTTTCTTTAGTAACGACTTCAATGCCTATCAAGTGGCTTTAGCTATGTTATAAATTTGAGATTGTAGAGGATGAAGGGGACCTTTTTGGGGGATACACTTGGGGTGTTATCGAGAAGGAACAAACATTTATTGTAGATTGTATTGATTTATAATCTGTGTTATGAATTAAATGAGGCTTTGTATGCTGATCTTGGTATCATACGTATCATATGGTTGTGTCTCCTTTGAAAGATAAGCTATATAACATTCATTCATTACAGTCTAGTTTATTTTCATTGATTTGATTTGATGGTCATGAGTTTTCAATCTTTGTATTGATTAGGAATGGCTATGACCTTTGCTTCGGCGTTAGTTTCATATTTATGAGCTAATGTTAGTCACCTTTTATGCTTTCTGGTTAAAAGCACACCCATTTTTTAAAAAATAGATTAATTCATTGGAAATCTAGTGAGGGAGTTGTACCTTGACAAAAATTCAGAGGAAAGCGACAAATGCAATTGTGGACTTTTCGAAGTTGTTAGCAAATTTCAATTGGTGTTGAATCCGGGTCTAGAGTCATTATTTAATAAGATCCATTCCATTCGCTAACATGACCTAAATGAAAGATACAACTTTGAATGCAATGAACAATTTCAGATTTAATGACCTAATGAATGCAATGTGAATGCAGATATGATCTAAGATGATTGAAACAAATCCTACTTTAACCTTTAATGTAATATGAATGCAATATTTTTTATTTTTATGTCTTTTTATGATGCAAAAATGAAACCCTAAATGAGAAATACAAAAAATTATATGCAAATCCTAGATGTAGGGTGAATTATGGAAAAATTCAGAAGGTATATAATGCTAACATGTCATGTTCATCAAAATGAAACGTAGAAAAAGGTAAATCCTAAGATTTGAGCCTAGGGTTTATGCACTTTTTCTAAATGTGTTTCATTCATTTATTAGGGATTTGAATTGTAGTGCAGGTTTGATGGATTTGATAAGGTATGTGATTGACTTACAACCTAATAGGTGAGCCAACCAACCCTTAACCAAATCTGTAAATTTCCTAGGAATGAAATGCAATGATCTAACTAGGCTAGTAGTGCAATTTATTGTTCTAATGCAAATACAAAAAACATAGAAATTCAGAGGAAAATTTGAATAATTGAGAAAGGAAGAGTAGGACATTATGCACTCGTGGTTCAAATCTAAGCCAGATTTTGGAGGATTCTCACACCCAGGGCGTGAGTGTCCTTGTAGAGATTTTTTGGATCTATTATTTTAGCCCTTTGATGTCGGATATGAGCTTCAGATTCCCTCCTACAAATCTATAAGATCATTGTTAGATATTTCTGTAATTGAGTTTCCATGGGTTGGCAAGATGTAGGGCTTCAAACGCAACACTGAAAAATTTATCTTCAAACTCCTTTCAATCCTCTTCAAACCTGAGATTTACATATTCACAAAGAGAAGAAATGTCAGGCCATTTAGGGGCTTACCTCAGTCAAACCCCATGTAAGTGTTCCCACTTCGAAAATGGCAATGTTAATGATAAAATGATAATGGATATGAAGGAATGATGAAATCACAAAGTGCTACAACTCACCACCCTTCAATGGCTTCCTTGAAGGACTGGAGTCATGCACATCACTTTCAAGGTCTTGGATCTTTCTTTCTTGATTGCTTGAATTGCTTTGGAGACCTACTAATGGGGTTAGCCTTCACAAAACAATCATAATAAAATAACATGAACTCATTGTAGGGTGATCCCACAATAGTGGTTTACAATTTTTGGCCAAACTAGACACTAAAATTATTATTTTTAACTAAATCTTCACATTCGGGCACCTATAGCGGTTAAACCGTGAGGAATTTGAAGATGATGCAAACTAGAGTCTCGTCACATTTTGTCTGTAGATTCTAAAAAATATTTTTTTCAAAATTTTTGGAATTAGATTGCACTTCTTTTTCCATCTCCCACAAAAACTGAATTTTTTGAGAAAACAACATTTTTAAAAAGTGACGCACACCGTATAACGTATAACTTTTATTCCATGAAGGATAAAATTCTAATTATTTCAAATTTAGATTTGTAACTCCGATATATAGTGCTTCCACTTGGTTAGAGAGTTTTTTATTGAATATTTTTTCTTTAATCAAGTTTTGAAGTCAAACCAATGACAATTCAGACATAGCGCTATCGTATAACGCATAACTTTTTTTTGTGTATATCGAAATTCAATTTTTTTTTGTTGGATCAAGGACTTCAATATCTGGTGCACTCATGTTTTTCAAATTTTTTTTTTGATAATCTGCTATTTTTCCACATGTGCAGAACAGAGGCCTTCATTTTCAATGAAAAACCTATGTTTAATAAAACTAAAAACAAATACATAATAAAACCAAAACATATTAAAATTATATTCATTGGATAGCTCGTTCCAAGGACTACCTGATTCCAATTGGGTTTGTGAATATTCCTCCATTTTCATCCTCAACCCGAGCTTCAAAGCGTAAAAAATTAGGTTTTTTGTGTGAACAAGGTCAAAAATTAGGGAAAAGGGGGGTTCGCTAGAACCAGGGGGGTTTGAGCAAACCAGGGTTCATTCGAACCCCCCTCAATATGCATTTTTTCTTTTATTTTTTGGGCGGGAAATGTGGGCCCAATAATTAATGGGTTCACTCGAACCCCTTATTGGTTCGGTCGAACTTGTAGGTTCATTCGAACCCCTAAATCCAATTTTTTTTGCCATGGGGTCATTTTTTCTCAGTTTTCCTTCCTCCATCAAATTGTAAACCACTATTGTGGCTTCACCCTATAAGAGAGGGGGGCGAACCACACCAAGGCTCTAGGTCACAAAGAGCTAAGAGTAGAGGGTTGCCCTAACTTACCTCACTCTAACATATGTTTTGGGATGAGGATCGAGAACAAAGAGCACTCTCAGGTGATTTTGTCAGGTGATTCAGGGATGAGGATCGAGAACAAAGAGCACTCTCAGGTGATTTCTACAGACCCAAAAATCTGGTTGGGGCTAGATGAGCTGGTTTTTGGAGTCAATACTACACCTCAGACAACACTCTATTTGAGGACGATAGCGTGGGTCTAGGATGACAACGCAACGCTCTGGCTTTCGTACGGCTAGAAAATGTAAAATGTAGTAAAAAACACTAGAAACCGACTAAATAGCCTAGCTGACTAATCTTAACAAAATAAACAAAATGATAAAGTAAATAGATGAACACAAGGGTGACGAATATCAACTCACAAAGGTGTCAGTTCACTAGTGAGCTCAACACACATGTTCACCTACACACAAGCAAGAGGGGAAAATAGTTGGGGCTATATAGGGGTTTGCCTTAGTCAAACCCCCGCTTTGGTGTTTCCACCTCCACAAATAGTTGGAAAAGCAATGGAGTAGAAGGTGCGATAAAGGAAATGGAAGAGAAAGAGAGATTGTTGAACGCTACAAAACAATACTATGCTACTCTATCAAACCACAAAAAGAAAAGTAAAGCATTAGCACCTCCACCCAAAGGCTCTCAAGGCCAATGAAGGGAGAATGCAAGCAACAAACTTGGCAAAGTCACCATAGCCACAATGGTGATGAAGGGAGGTCTCGCAAGACTCCAAGCTCGCAACTTCTATGGTAGCTTGACACATACAAAAGTGAAGTTGATGGAGTATCAAGATACTACAATGCTCAATGGAGTTGTGTAGATTGTTGGAACTATGAGAAGACGTGAAAGATGGAATGAAAATGCTTAAGGATGTGAATAAGAAGATTAAGTGAGTGTGAAATGAATGCATTTGAAGGCCAAAAGGATTCATTTTGGGTCAGTTGGTTGCATAGAGGCGTTACAATTCATCCGAAATGAGGAGTGTAACATCCCTACAAACTCCAGAGGCAAGAATCTATTAGGGATGACAACAAACTGCGCACTGCGTAGGCGTCCCTGACAAAAATTCCCTCACCAACGCACAAAACATAGGCCAAGTGGATGGAAGGAAAATGGGTGATGTGGAATTTTGCCTTCGGGTTTGATTTTCTAAGGTGAGGGTATGCAAAAAGGGAATTTACACAAGGGGTGCAAATTCACTCCTATACACTCACGTACACTTTGACATGATGCTTGGATCTTGACTTGTTGCAATAAATAATTGAAATGCTACTCTTGACTTGATCTTTATAATAATCCTTGCTCATAAATTATCCTTCTAGTTTCAAATAGTGATAAAAATAGGTATTTATAGGCATTTATTCAATTTCCCAAAAATTAAATCCCGATGGCTGACATTAGACACTTGAATTGCAAATGTTAAAGTGCCACAACCAACATATTTAAATTTGGAGCCAAAATAGAGGGACACTCATGCCCAAGGCGTGAGTGTCCTTGCCCTTTTTTTAAGGATTTTAAGTGTCGAGGGCAAGGTCTTAGATAAATGCAACTATTTCCCACTTGCAATTCCTTAGAAATTATTAAAAACAGGCCATAGAATGCATAATTTAAGAAATTAAATACTCAATTAGGTCCAATAATTTAAGGGGAGCAAAACAGATGGTACAATATTAAAGAAAAATTAGGCCGCAAAAGTGTGGAAATGATGATAGTGTCATATTGAGAACTATTAGCTGCAACGAGACCCTTTTTAAGACCCCACCACTTCCACCTAGCAGGATTTAAGGCATTCCACCATTCTGCGGAGCCCCTTAAGGAAAACCCACAATCGCCTTGCAGAAGTGTGAAAGAGGGACACATGACACTTTCTCAAAGGTATTTCATCAAATCCTTTCAAAGGGCACCATGTGGCATTGTTTCATTGGCTTTCCACCATTCTGCAAGATATTTTTATAAAGGCTTGTATAAGGTCGAGGAAGTGTGGAAAGGCGATAGGTGTCGAATTTGGTGCCATGTGGAAGAATTATATGAAAAATAAAGTTTGAAGGCATGAGAATTTGGTGCCATGTGGAAGAATTATATGGCATTCTACCATTCAGTGAGCTCTTTCTAGCAATTTGATTTTGAGGCCACGGAAGCGCGAAAAGCTATCACGTGGCCAAAAGAAACTGATGTTCCTAATGGTGTGTCTAGTGTTGAGTTGTAAAGGTAATCTCACATGGAGTGATCCTATTGGTCCATGATCTTTTCAATGCATGTCAATGATATTCAAACTGGTTAGATTGTTTATGACTGTCTAATTTTTTCTTTTTGCCCAAGGATCAACGGTCCAGATTCAAACTCAGCATACGGGTAGTTGCGTGCTCTGATTTATGTGAACTGAAAATAATGATAGAAAAGATGGCTTTTAGTCAATATCATTAATTATTTTTCTCCCATAAAAGATACAATCTTATCACTAATAACAGTCAAACCCTATACTCCTAATAAAATTATAATTTATAGAGCCAACCCTCTTGAACTTTAACACTGAAATTGTCAAACTATGAGAGGGGATAGTTGTCAATTCAGCTAAGGTTTAAAAAGAAACATCCCTCGTGGTAAAGTTGAAAAACAATCTCAACTGAAGTAATGATAAATGAATAATACATATAAAACATTGAATTGAAAGTTTTAACCGGTGAAGGCTTATTCAATTTTTTCTTAGCTTTAATGGATAAGGAACACAACATGAACAAATCAATCAATCTTATATGTTGTGATGTGAAGAATTATGGACCAAATATACCAGATATGACAAGCTCAATTAGGGCACACCCTGCTGTGTGTGAAAAAGATTCGAGACATTCAGCCATGTGTGGAAATAGGCAATGGAAGTTATTATCATAATAAATCGAGTAGATACCCAACTACTTCTGTTCCCCATGAATAAGATAGAGAATAAACAATAGAGCAAATGGGATCATGTTTTCCAATAAGGGCCCTACATTCTCCTTGCCTACTTTTAGAAGGGACCCATTTTCAAAAGTTTTTATGACTTTTAATTCCAATAAGCAAGCTTAGAAAGGGAATTAGAAAAAGGTGATGCCCCTTCCACATGCATTATGTCAGGGGAGACTCCAAAGCCGAATGAAAAAGTCATCTGAAGAAAAACAACACCGCAAGAAGATAGATCACAATCTTTAGACAAACTACATTGGAATGAGTAGATGCTGCCCTTGTATATGTCTGTCTTCTTCATACGGAATTGCAATGATATATATTCTGTGTGTATACTTTGGTACAGACTCTTCATGAGCAGAAAAGAAAAAGGGTAATGCTTTGGTATATAAAAGCAGTGATGAAGATTCACATGATGGTGGATGTATCTGTCTATCATGAATTAGACTCCATATCTCTCAGGTTGTGGCTAGCCATGTTTCTATGATATTAATGTTAAAACATAGTATTCATTACTTTTTTCATCTTTTTTCAACTTTAATCTTTAGAAGAGACCCATTTGATTACATCATTAAACATCTTATCAGATTGGATGTATAACATAACTGTGAGAAATTTAGTAAAGTGGTCAATTAGTTTAAATAGTTTAAATATTTCTGGATTAGATTATGTGAGCATTTTCCTTCATCAATGTTTTGCATCACACTCTATGATCCATCGTAAAGATGAGAAAGCAAGAAAAAAGAAATGCTCATAATCTAATCTTAAAATATTCAAACTAACATTATAGACTCTGGAAATTTCATGTCTTTAAAATAACAAATTATAAAAGGTCATTAAATGAATCGAAATATCTGTCCATCAAGAATAAGGCTCCATATCTCTCAGGTTGTGGTTTTCCATGCTTCTACACTACCACTAAGACTAATGTTAAAACATAGTATTCCTTCCTTTCCTAATCTCTTCAACTTTAGTCATCAGAAGGGACCCATTTGATTATATCACTAAACATCTTATCAAGTAAGATGTACAACATTACTGTGAAAAATTTAGTAAAATGGTAAATTAGTTTAAATATTTCTGGATTAGATTATGCGAGCATTTTCCTTCATCAATGTTTCACAACACACTCTATGACCCATCATAAAGATGAGAAAGCAAGAGAAAAGAAATGCTCATATAATCTTATCTTAAAATATTCAAACTAACATTATAGACCATGGAAATTTCATGTCTTTAAAATAACAAATTATAAAAGATCATTAAATGAATCTAAGTATCTGCCCATCAAGAATAAGGCTCCATATCTCTCAGGTTGTGGTTTTCCATGCTTCTACACTACCACTACGGCCTAATGTCAAAACATCGTATTCCTTCATTTCCTGATCTCTTCAACTTTAGTCATTAGAAGGGACCCATTTGATTATATCAGTAAACATCTGATCAAGTAAGATGTACAGCATAACTATGAGAAATTTAGTAAAATGGTAAATTAGTTTGAATATTTTTAGATTAGATTATGTGAACATTTTTCTTCATCAACATTTTAGATCACACTCTATGACCCATCATTAGGATGAGCAAACAAGAAAAGAAATACTCACATAATCTAATCCAGAAATATTCAAACAAATATTATAGACTCTGTAAATTTCATGTCTTTACAATGATAAATCGTCAGCAAGAATGGAAAAATATTCACATAATCTAATCCAGAAATATTCAAACTAACATTATAGACTGAAAATTTCAAATCTTTAAAATAACAAATTGTCAAAGATTATTAAATGCACGAAAATTTCATATCTTTAAAATGACAAAATTAAAACAAAACATTTGTATGAAACAGATTTTGAACTTTTGAGATAAAGAAAAATCACTACCGTCTATCCTTCCTGTTACTAGCAGCAGTGGTAGTAATCAATATGAAATAGACTGCAGGTTCTTAAGATCTCTGGTACAACCTAATCCTGTGCAATAGCCACTTAATTATAGTTTAATTGATAAATTAAGCCATCCAGGTTAAGTGTTGACTGGAGACCAGGTTATAAAAGTACCAAGGCACCAACTCTTGATGCTTTCAACATATTTGAATTTATATTCAATAGATAATTATATCATACATTATTATCAATTGACTGTAAATGTATATAATACTTAAACCCAACAAAGGAAACTAAACTCATTAAGAAAAAAAAATACCACCCACGAACATATATAATGTTTTTCTTTTTTTTTTTATAGAGCACGAAATGCAGCCCTATACCCATTGCTCTTGGGAAGAGGAAACTAAAAGAAAAGGTAATGCCCTCAAATACCCAATTGCAGGGTAGAACTAAAGGGAGCATGTAAGTTGTGAAAGGGACAAGAAAAGGAAATCATACTGGTCCAAAGATGGGCACATCTGTGACCAGCTGAAAAGAATACATAATCGAATCCTGAAATGATTGTAATACTTTAATGTCCTAAACCTGTGAGACCCATTTGTTACAGCATATACATTCCAATGCCTGATGCTAGAGTTTGAGAGAACATCACTCATTAGAATAAGGTGTCTGACTTTTAGAACGGTTACATGATGTTTTTGTCTTGTATTTTGTGCCCATTCCCATTATTTATCATATTCCTCCATTCTTCCTGACTTTTTCTTCCTGTCTTTTTGGAGATTTTATTATTTTATCTCAGATTTCATTCTCCAATGTGTTGTTCAATTTTTTTAAATATTTAAAACAGATTTCTCTTCCCAAGTGGGATATATATAATTTAATACATTTAGCTAGCACCAAGAAGGAAATGGCCAGGAAGACAAAATGAAAGAGTCATAATTAGAGCAACATCATTGCCAGAGCAGCAAGACTGAAATACAAAAACATCATGGCAAAGAAGTAGTTTTCAATGATAAGCATGTCATTGTAAACATTCATTTGGATGGCCATGTTGGTGCCTTTGTTATAGACGTTGTGGGTATTGCAGATTGCTTGGCGATTAACTTTCACTTGCTCAGAGAAGACACCCACTGAGTTTATTTGTGCCCTAGGGTTTTTCTCGTCTATCTTCGTATAGTTTTGTACTATTGAAATTTGTTTGGAGACCACATGCCATCTTAACGAACAGAATCCTACTCTATAGAAGGCAACCAGTCAAATTCCATCTATTGTTGGCAGAAAAAAGTGCAATAGCAAAGGGAGTTTCATTTGACATTTCACTGCCATGCCACAGAGCAATGCCTGTTTGAATATGCTAAAAGTAATGAAAGGAAATTTGAATCATAATAAATTATTTTAGAAAAATGCACAAACAAATATTTAGAATCTACAATCTAGATAAACATGGTATCAATATGATACGACATATTTTTGGAAAGTCTTCAAAAGGGAAAATCTTAATTTTCAAAAACACTCACACTTAATGTATTATCTTATGATCAAATATTATCATACAATCACAAAATCTTTATGTAAAACTTCTGAAACATCAACTCCCTAATTGCATTCCATGTGAACAAAAATATGATAGTCATATAATCACACATCCCTATTCATGTTCCCTCGTTGTATATATATAACTTGCAAGATATGCTCAATCAATCTTCACCAACAAGTCAAACTTACAAAACCAACGTCAATAAGTAGGTACTCATGGATTGCTTTTATAGAAACAATCTATGCTCAATCAATCTTCGCCAACAAGGCAAACTTACAAAACCAATGTCAATAACTACTCGTGTGATTGCTTTTATAGAAACAATCTTACACAAAAACACCAAATGGTATGGCATAAACTATGTGCCTCTAAAACAATGAACTTACAAAACCATGTCCCTCTCATTTACTTTTTAGTACTAAATTTTCTGAATATTAAATATTTGATTAGTTTGTAACCACATTAAATACTTATCTTTATATTTCATACAATAAATAATGAAATCTCAAGAATTTCTAATCTATGTGATTTATGCATCTCTAGATTCTCTAGGTGCACCACAAATAAATATTAAGTTTTTCATTATAAACATTATGCAAGGTGTACAAAACACCAATACTAACAAGTAGAAATGATGTTTATTCATGTAAAGTGCATTGAGCTAAGTCAAGAAGATTTAGTTATATGGATGGTTTCATTTGAACCCTGTATGTATGTATGTATGTATGTATGTATGCATGCATGCATGCATGCATGTACGTATATGTATGTATGTATGTATGTATGTATATATGTGTGTGCATATACGTATATATATGTATGTATGGAATAAGATAAAACATAGATGGTTAGTAGTGAGTTTAAATTTGAAAGACTTTTTTAGTTTTTTAATTGTGGAAAATAAGAGAAGTTTCGAGTAGGAAATATAATTTTGTAAAATGAGTATAGAATGATAAGGATATTTTTGAAGTAATCAAACTTGTTTTAAGGATTTTCTTATACACAAATCTCTCATGTCCTTGTGGCTTATTTTCTTAGTGTGTTAATAAACCTAAAATTACTAGTCTCATTTTAGAAATATGAAAAATATTGCTGAAAATTTATAAAGTTTTATGGATATGAAAAATACTTTTATGTTTAATGATCTTTGGGATTTTAGAATCAACCTACAACCCTAACTGGTGTTGCTAAATTGTCTAAACTTCAAAAATAAGAGGAAACATTTAACACTACTAAAATGATTTCTTCTTCACAAGCTAGCCACCTAGAGGCTATTAAATCTAAATCTTGGAAATTTCAAAATATACTTAAAGATTTATAATAAAAAAATGCATTCATGCAAGAAAACTAATCTATTAATGTAGTTGTTAAACAATAAACTTAATGGTGATGAAATTGTTATTAAATTCATCTCTAGCATGCAAATGTAAACCTAGAATATAGTACTATAGGTGGTCAAATTGATGATGATGTGAATGGACTTATTTACAACTTCATAAACTTCTTGTAAATGTTTCAACTCAATGAAAAACTTATAATGGACACATTTGATTCAATTTGTATATTTTTACTTCAACATGAACATTAAATCACAAAGAAGAAAAATATTTTCACATTTGAAGGATTAAATTACTACTTTCAAATAGAAAAAATGTCCTAATTTATCAAAACATTAGACATTTTCTCACCATAATTATTGAAATGATCCTATATATTCTTCTTCTTCTAATACTAATTGTTATGAGTGTTTCAAAATTTTGTTGATTTAATCCTTGTGGTTTTAGAATTTTCTTTCTATTAGGGTTTATTCTAATATTACACCTAAAACCCTTATATCTTTTTATACTTCATGGATTTTTTGTGCCAAATTTCTTTTTTTTAAATGAATTATTCAATCAATGAATATTTAAATTGTTCCTAGAGTCTCATCAATTTATCAACCCCTCCTCATGAATCACCTATCATAGCCCATTTTATTATTTAATATTTTCCTTGGGATTTTATCTATCTAACTAAGAGGGTTCCACATATTTGAATATCATTTGGTTGTGTCAAGTTGAGGTCATCATGTTTTATTTCTCATGACTTTTGTTAAATATCTAAGCATGTACTTTCTTGACATGTATCAAGGATTATTGAATTTTCTAGATGAATTAATTGTAAAACATTCTAGTTGCCTATGTTGTTGGCATGTTTTGATTGGTTGAAACTAACTCTTCCAATGTGTCACAAGATGAGGATGCAATTTTTTTAAAAAAAATTCTAGCTAGCATTTTTTATTGCATTATTTTTTATACGGAAAAGTAGGTTTTGAAGGGACCTCGAAATCCTTTACAAAGGAAAAAAGCTGCAAGAAAGACTAAACCAATAGAGCCCACAGCCCAAAAAGACCAAAATATTGACAACAAAAATTAACCAGGAAACCCATTAGCAACCCTAAAGCAAAACATCAACAACAATGTTGATTGAGCAAAAGAAACAACAAAGCTACAACATTTTTTCCAAAACATTAACCAAGGCCAATTTTTTCTCAATGACCCCCTCATGGATCTCCATCACATCCTTGAGCTCCTCAAATGAGATATCAACCCATTTCTTAGCTTCACTCCTCATTCTCAAGCATGGGCTAGTATCCACATCATTCTCTGTAGCAGGAGAAAAATCTTCATTCTTCTCCAGCTAGTTCTTGGGATTAACATCCTCCATAGTTGTCTCACTATCACCCAACTCCAGGGGTTTACCAATCCATTTCAAGGCTTTCTCATTCAAAATAGAGAGGCCCTTAGCAGTCGATTTTAGGGAATTATTGCTAATATTAGCCACAGTCTTCAGATCATCAAACACCTTACTAATTTCATCCTCAATATTAACAAATCTCTCCTCAAAGGTCTTTTGGACCACCAATTCCAGGGAATTAATCCTCTCTTCATGAGTATTAACAAGACGATCAACATCCACAAGTTTATCAAGCATAACATTCATGGATTTAACCTTACCTTTAATTGCCCATTCCTTCTGATTGCTATGCACCAAAGCCACACACATGTCCTGCCAATTCTTAAGCTAAACATTGAGCTCCCTAACTTTCGAGAATAGCCACTTAACCAAAGAAAGCAAGTTACGAGTTCCATCCTCAACCATCCTGCAAAGCATGCCCATGTTGACCTCGTCCTAATTGACTAGTGGGAAAGCATGAGAACCAACATTCTCAACCGGGACCTCTCGATCCTCCTCATTACCCTTCATTTCTTCCTCAACATGGGAATCCTCCACTTCAATCACTTCAATTTTAACCCAACACTTATCTAGCAAGTTTTCCAAATCTGCATGTATCTTTAACTTTAAACATGGGCCCATGATGAGCTTTACTTCGTCATAGGACCTTCTTCTTTTACTTGTTGGAGTGCACATGGAAAATTGTGATTGCATCACATTGAGGATAGTACATTGTAGTTTGGTGTTCAAGATTTATTTTAAAGTAGCAAAGTAGTGGAATACTAACATATATAAGAGGAAAAATCAATGGCTAGAAATGATTGATGATGGATGGCTAAGATTAAAAGAGGATTATGTTTTGGATCAAAGATGCAATCATATGACAAGTGTCAAATGATAGATAGGATCTAGGTTTAGGGTAGGAATATGACAATTATCTTTAACCTTTTTTTTATTGCATTGTTGTTATCATTTGTATGTAACTTTAAAGGTGGTCCCATGATGAGCTTTACTTTGTCATAGGACCTTCTTCTTTTACTTGTTGGAGTGCACATGGAAAATTGTGATTGCATCACATTGAGGATAGTACATTGTAGTTTGGTGTTCAAGATTTATTTTAAAGTAACAAAGTAGTGGAATACTAACATATATAAGAGGAAAAATCAATGGCTAGAAATGATTGATGATGGATGGCTAAGATTAAAGGAGGATTATGTTTTGATCAAGGATGCAATCATATGACAAGTGTCAAATGATAGATAGGATCTAGGTTTAGGGTAGGGATAAGACAAGTATCTTTAACCTTTTTTTTATTGCATTTTTGTTATTGTTTGTATGTAACTTTAAAGGTGGGCCCATGATGAGCTTTACTTTGTCATAGGACCTTCTTCTTTTACTTGTTGGAGTGCACATTGGAAAATTGTGATGCATCACATTGAGGATAGTACATTGTAGTTTGCTGTTCAAGATTTATTTTAAAGTAGCAAAGTAGTGGAATGCTAACATATATAAGAGGAAAAACCAATGGCTAGAAATGATTGATGATGGATGGCTATGATTAAAGGAGGATTATGTTTTGGATCAAGGATGCAATCATATGACAAGTGTCAAATGATAGATAGGATCTAGGTTTAGGGTAGGGATAAGGACAAAAATCCTTATGGCAATGGCTAGGATTAAGAGATTAAATGAGACGAGTGGATAATATTAAAAGCTAGTTTGACTTTGGGGTAGGTGCCTAGTTTCAATGAATCTAGGCAAATAGTTAGTTAGACATGTGAAGGAGACATTTGTCACATGAGGAAAAATTTAGATTATGATCCATGTGAAGAATATGGAGGGATAGGATTAAATAGAAAAGGATAATGGATAAAATGCAAAAAATGAATAAATAATTTATTTATTTAATGGGATCATGATGGGTTAATAATTAAATAATTTATTTAATTATTAACCCATCATGATCCCATTAAATAAATTATAAATATGTATTTAATTAATGGATTAGGATAAGGGATATTAATTAAATAAATAATAAATATTTATTTAATTAAGGGATTAGGATAAAGGTGAAAAGGATGGGAATAATTAAATAAATAATAGATATTTATTTAATTAATGGCTTAGAATAGGCTAAAAAAGGTGTGGCTGGGTAAATTCATATTTTAGGTGTCTACATTTTGCCCCTCTTTAATATGGCATTACGAAGTGACATTGTATCAAATAAGTTTAAAATATAGCGGATGAGAGATGATAAGGATCAAAGATGATGCCCTAGTCAATGGGAGGGTGGAAAAGGATGAAGAAGGAAATATTAATGATTAGGTGATGGGATGTCCTATTGAGAGGACATGCGGGTTAGGAGAGCATGAGTGTGCTCTCAAAATGGAAGGGAACAATGAGGGATTAGGATCAAGAAGTACATAAATTGGAAGATAAAAGAGGATGAAGGAGAGGAAAATGAAGGAGAATTTTATGGAAAGAGGATGAAAATGAAGGGGAATTTTATGATGATGGGTAGATTATGCCAATATGTATTGAGCAATCCTAAAATTTGATATAGAAAAGATAAATTTTCATGAAGGTATGAAGAACTAGGGTGACAAGGTAACCTTTGTATGGAGTTGACACTCAAACAATGATAAGCATGACATACAAGATAAAAATGATGTCCCATTATATACAGGTTGTGACACACCAAGATATGAATAGATCAAAGTGGTCGTAAGTAGGTGTAGGCATGGGTTAAAAGGTAAATGATCAAAAGATAAATCAAAACAAAAGAATAATTACGAACATTTCATGTATCCAACATATCTCCTGCCAAAGATCAAATGATGATGATGATTGGTTGCTTGTGAGTAGGGTTGGATAATCACCTAAGAAAGGCTTTGATAAAGATGATTTGCTTGTGATTAGGCTTGGATAACAACCTAAGCAAGGCTTTGATTTTATTACTCAAGCTTGGATAATCACTTGAGCAAAGCCTTGATTTTACTACTCAAGCTTGGATAGTCACTTGAACAAGGCTTTGATTTGCTTACTCAAGCTTGGATAATCACTTGAACAAGGCTTTGATAGGATGATGGATGATTTATTGATCAATAAAAAAAAGGACAAAATAACTGATTAATGTTGAATAACAAGGCTTGTGATATGATTTTGATTAAGGATTGATGTCTTGGATGCCATGATTGAACTAATCAAGAATATCAAGTATGAGGTATTCAGGATGTTGATTTTTTGAATTTTTGATGGGATGAAAGGATGATGATTTCTTTATTATGTTTGAGATGGGATGGATATAATTGGAGGTTGGATGGATTGATGGGTGATTTAATATGGATGAAGGTGGGTGATGAACTCCAAATACATGAGTCTTGAAAGCCAAAGCGAGAGGAAACTAAGGATATACAAGATCAAATCCTTGACATAATGTAGACATGTAACTTCCTCATCTAACACATAGGAAAGCATGGGGATAGGTGGGTGAAAATAATGGATGAGGGATGACACAAGATCAAGGATCATGAACAAGCCATGATAGGTTTATTATAGATGGATAGATGAATATGGTAGTTTATTATGATATGGATAGAAATGCTAATAGATGGGATGGCATGCTAGGAGATGGTGGATAAAGGAATGAAACATAGAAAAATGTAACTAGGGTGATCAATGTGGAATGATTAAAAGGGTGTGTGATGCACTTACACTTTCCTAATTTCATTAAAAAAGAGATCTCCCAAAGATAGGATTGACTTTCAACCTTGAGGTGAGTCAACCTTATTGGGCATGATCTATTATTTCCTTTATGACGAAGAATGACAAATATGACTAAAATGCAGTTTGGGGAGATAAAATAAAATACTTAATGCACTCAATTATGTATTAAAAAACTTGAAATATTGAAATAAAGGATAGCACAGGCATAAACTATAACTTTGAGGAAGATCTGATAAGGGTAAATTGATGTGTACCTATCACCAAAAATGGTTGTTGAGTGTCCTACTAGGACATATTTTCTCTAGGGCGAATGTGTCTCTGTACAAAGATCCAAATTTTTATTTCCTAGTCCTCTGATCTCAGTTCTGTTCTCCCAATTCCACTAAATTCCACTATCAAAAATTTGGAAATAAATTTTGCAAATGAGTTTTTGTGGCTTAACAACTTTGATAACTTTTCAAAATTGCACTTTTGATCAATCTTCAATCCTTCTTCACCTACAAATCTACACACACAAAGAGAGGGAAAAATTGTTTGTTTTTGGTGAATAGGGGTTTTCCTTGGTCAAACCCCATTTTGGTAATTAAAACTTGATAATTGAAGATAATGACAAAATGTAAGGAATGATGAATGAACAATGATATGTCACAGCTCACCAAACCCTCAATGGCCACCCTTAGAGGACTGAAGTCCAACACATCTCTCTAAGGATTCGATCTTGCTTGAATTAGCTTGAATGATTTCTTGATTTGATGCTTGAATGCTTGCTTGAATACTTGAAACCTACATCACAATGTTAGCTCCAAAATATAATATGAACACACATAAATTTGACATGATATGATCTTTATTTGTTGTTGTAGATGCTTGATAAATATAATCTTTAATCCTCTTGACAATAATATTTTCTCTTGTAAACTCTTGATTATGCATGTTAAGTTTGAATTGATAAAATAACTATGTATTTATAGGTGTTTATCTAATTTCCCAAAAATTAGATTCCATAAGCCAACATTTGAAACTTGAATTTGAATCATCAAAATACCACCAAAAACATATTTAAAATTGTGTATTGGCACTTAAGGAGGACCCATCACCCTTGGGCGAATGGTTCCTAGGACCTAAATCTAGGACACAATTTCCAAGGTGTTTAAAATAATGTTAGCATTTGTTTAATGTCATTTTCCCTTTTGAAAAATGGGAATAACAAGGATTAGGAATGCATAATTTAGGCAATCAGAAGCTTAATTAAGTCCAATTAATTAAGGGACCAAAACATAGTGTGAAAATGTAAAAGAGTACATATTTCTACACTACATTTAGCCCCTGCTCTAGTGAGAGTATGGGCTTAAAATCAAACTCACACTAAAGTAGACAAATATATGTCAAGAGGGGTCCAAGTGTGCAAATGTTGATGGGATAGGATGACAAGGATCAAGGGGGTTGTGCAAGCCCCCAAGATCCAATGGAAAATCAACATAAGCACAAAGGGACACACATGAATGTATGATATGAAGCAAAGAAACAAGATACACAATCATACAATGTCAAAATTGATGCAAAAAGAAAAATATGGACTAGAAAGTTGTATTATGCGACATCCATCAAGCACACTCATAAGGATGTAAAATAACTTATGAAACACATTCCTCTAAAGGCAAGAAAGTTGTGTTATGCTAGGTGGACATGAAAAATACGCTCACACAGTGTAGTCCGATATACACTATGTGAACCCTCAAGACAAATATGAGAAACACACACTAGGTCTACAAGGTGTGATCCCACAAAATAAGTGGCAATGGGAAATTCATGCCAGGTCTACAGCCTCCCATACGTCAACCATACCAAAAGTTATACTCCCTAATAACTTTGATAAGGTGCCACACTAAATGGTCAAAGGTTTTCTCAAGGCTAGCAAGTTGCGTTATGCTATACACTCATGACATAAAGGCATTGTTATGCCTTGCATAACCACCCCATTTTGTTTTGGGTCAAAATGGGTCCCCCTTTGTTGCTTTTGTTTTTGGTGTTCTTGTTTAGGTTTTAGGAGTTGTTTCTTTTTCTCCTAAGTCCTTGTTTTCCTTTGTTTTTCGGGTTCAAGTTTTGGACTGACACTCACACTTGGTACTTTCCAAAGTTCAAGTTCATGTTTGTGTTTTGATCTTGATCCCCATGCTTTGCCTTGTGTTTTCTTCATTTTGTCGAATTCAGGTATCGGATTAGAACCGTCACCTTACACCCTTAAAAGTGTAAGTTCTTATTTTTGTTCTGATCCCAACTTCTGCTTTTGTTCCTTGTGTGTTTTTTCTAGTGTTAGAATTAGACATCGGATAGGAATTGGAACTAAGAACTTTTCCAAAGTTCTTGTTCACGTTTCCATCCCGATTCCAATTTTTGACTCTCTTTGTCTTTTTTAGAATTAGACATGGAACAAAATTGGAACCAAGAACTTTTCCAAAGTTCTTGTTCCATGTTCCATCTTGATCCTGATTCCTGCATCTATCCTTGTTTGTTAGGATTCAGATTTTAGACATTTTTTAGAACTTTGCACCCATTGAAAGTTCAGTGTTGTGTCCTTTCCTGATCTCGACTCCCCCTTACCTTCATTCTTGCAATGGTGAATTTATGACCTCTACCCTAATCCTGAGGCTCGACCTACCTGCATTAACTAACACCTATTCGCACACGTGAACTAGTTTTTATTCCCACTGCTCCTCGGTTTTCATTCATTTTGGCTTGTGGACTTCAACAAAGTGAACCAAAGTGGTGCTAAGGGTTAGGCTTTGTGTTTGCGATTCAATTTCTCACCATCAAGTTGGATTTTCCATCACGTGTGTGAGGTAGGTTCCATTTCCTATGTTTTCCTCTCATTTCAGTTTTCCTGCGTTGGTTTTTATTTGTGTTTCCTATTTCTTCTTTCGTGTTTTTGTTTCTTCTTTCTATTTTTTTTCTCTCATTTTCTTAGCACCCTTTGTGGTGCCTTTTTGTTTTCCTTCAAACCCTTTGGTTCGTTTTTCATTTCTTGGTTTTGGGTTTCTTCCATTTTTTCAGTTTGTGTATGTTTTGTTCTCGTTTGTGCACGAGGTTTTTTTCTGTTGTTCCCATCATGCCCTAGTTTTCCTAGGGTTTATGTACTACCTCACCGGGTGTGTTTTAAATTTGATAAAATTTAAGTTCTAGCCATTACAAATCATAATCTGATCCCGAAGGCACGTTTAAAGACTTTGTTTTATTTATTTAGATGCCTTTGTATTTGTTGAATGCCTTCATCTCGATTCCTGACACTCTGTCAGAATCGAGATTCAAAACTGCACTATATGCTTAAACCATCATTTGGGTCTAGGTCTTGGTTTTGTCCCAATTATGACTTTTAATGATTCATCGAGATCAAAGTTCGGGTTGTGAATTGAAAATTTTAGAGGTTTTGGCAGTGTATCAACTTGTGTCCCGATTTTGATTCCCACATTACCATCAGGATCGGATTTCAGACGGGCACCAAATCCTTGACATATCTTTAAATTCTATGATTTAGTGCCATGATTCTAAATTTCGACATAGTGCTAGTATCAGAACTTAGAGCTGACCTATCCTCACTTAAACACCAAAAGTAAGGTCTCAAATATTTTCCCAATTCTGACTTTTGATGCTCCATCGGGATTGGAACTCGGGACATTACTCAAACTTGTTCACTCCTTTAGGTCCAGTTCCAAATCATTTCCCAATTATGATTTATGATGCATCATCGAGATCAGAATTTAGGGAGAACCCTTTACCAACTATATTTGTTAAGTGTCAATTCTTGGTGTTAATCCGATCCCAATTTCCGAACACATTGTGGGATTAGACCACAGAATGAAACTAAACCTTGTTCATCACTATAGGTGTAGGTGTTGAACCAAAACTTGATCCTGATGTCCCATGGAATTGAAGGGGTGTTAAATTAAGTTTAGGTTCAAATTATTCCCCGATTCTGAATTTTGATATAGTTCAATATTGTGCTTCAAATTGTCAGGTGCTTGGTTCTATCCTGAACTCGAAACCCAAAAATGTTGAATTAACTTGTAAAATGGGAATTTTTCTTGAATCAATGGGGATTTAATATGAATGCTTGTGCTAATATGTTCTTCACATGTCTTATTTTTTCCTGATAATGGTTATTATTGCAATTTTTAACAAATTTATGATTTAGAAGAAGTGGCTGGTGAAGGAACACCAAAGGGAGAAAAGGCTAAAAGGTTGAAACTAGAATAGGTTCCTGTTACTATGAAGTACAAATTTCAAGGGACCCTAGTACCATCCAAGTTTGGATCTGATTTCATGAAGATTATTGACACGCTTGTAGGACATATTGATTTGAACCAATTTTGTAAGGATACTTTTTCAGAACATGCTTCCCCAAGTGCAAAGAGGATTGCTAATTCAGGGTTGGCACATGTGGCTACTTTCCCTATTGTTGTGCAATGTCCTGAATTCAGTTTAATTGCTGCACAAACTTATAATCCAACTTAAAGGCAATGTATTGATTCACAAGGCAATGTGATCATTGATTTAACCCCAACAATGATTAGACAAGTTTTTGATCCTCCTCCTCATGTTATCCCCAAGATTATGTCTAAAGTTGATGTACTTAAACACTGGACAATAGATGAGGAAGGGAAAAAAAGGGTCATTAACAAAAGGTGGTTGAAAATAGAGAATAAATCAGTAAAGAAGTTACCATCTAAACCCAAGATTTATGACTTCTCTAAGGATATTGGTGATATGATCACATTGCTAGCTAGAGTTTTTGGAAAGGAAGACTCTTGTACCTTTGAGAACTAGATGTTTCCATTTATTGAACTGATTTTGGAAGGATCACAACACTTGGATTGGGGGCAGATAATTTTAGACAACATCCATGATCAATTATTGAAAGTAACAGAAACCAAGACATTCTACATGTCTTCATATGTAATCTATTGTGTTTCAAGAATGGGATGGTTTCCAGGGTTAAATACTATGGGATCAATGGATGATGGTATGGATTAGAAGAAAGTATGGGAGAACTATGACCAGCTGGAGCTAAAGACAACATAAAGACACTTCAAAAGAGTTAATGATGCATTTTTTATATGTTATTATTAATCAGCTCACAGGTGATGTTGGTTCCAAGTTGTCTCGGGAGGCAATGGAGTTTATTGAAGAGTGGGGATATTGGTTTATCCAATACCCCAAATCCACCTATTTCAAATTGGTTGGGTTTGACAAGCACCCTTTCAAGTTACCAAGGTGTTGTGGTGATAGATGGGTCTTGATGGAGTTTTCTCATCAAGCAACCGAGGTAAATTCCAAATTCTCTGCATAGAACAAGGTTGGTTGCCACTCATTCCCAATGCAATTGGGGTTTTATTCTTGTTTCTCTTTGATAGCAGCTAAGACAACAACGGAGGAGTTTCAGTCCATGAATTTCAAATATCATACATCTAGAAAAGATTTTGATTGTAAGAAGAAAATGTACAGTATATATGCTTCATAGTTTCCCCATCACCGACCACTTCTCAAAGACTTTTGGGCTAACTTGCAAGATCAGTTTGAAGTGAGGAAAAGGGGAAATGAAAGATAAACTATTCCCCAAATGAATAACTTTGAGGTTAAAGGATATATACCAAAAGGCACTATTGATGATGGGATCACTCTTGATCTCTGTTATGAAATGGATAAAGTGGCCACCAAGGATTTGGAGTCAATCAATTGGATGGAGGAGGAAATCAATATTTGTAAGGTTTCACAGGTAGTTGTTGATAGAATCCTGAAATGGCTTAGTCTCTGTTTAAAGCAACCAAGAGTTAAGGTTTCGAGGAAGAAGGATTCTAGCAGTGAACCCACTTCCTCCACTGAAACAAGTAGAAGAGATTAAAAAAAACTGTTGCAGCCACAAAAGAACCTGCTTCGATAGAGGAATAAATTTCAATGAAGCATGTCACTAAAGCTTTGGAAAAATATAAGGTTACTTATCAAGTTGTTGCTATAGGGGTCATTTCAGGTCTTGGTACTACACCCATAGCAATTGTGTACCCTAGAGAAGAAATTATTGAAGAAGGTCCTTCTACGATGCCTATGCAAACTGAGGATACCCATCTCACTACACCATTGACTACAAAAACAATAGTTTCTCAAGAGGAGAGGGCCCCGGTGATTGATGTGAAAGATTTACCTATACCCTCAGAATTTGAGAAAACTCTGCCTCAAGAAGAAGAAAAAGCAAAATGGGAAGAATATATTGAGAGGGATAAAGAAGAGCCTAGAGAATAAGACATTGTGTTTGAGCCAGGAAGTCTTTGGGATGAGGTTGCAATGAATGATGTTTTGATTGAGGATGAACAAAAGGAGATATTGGAAGCTACTAAAAAGAAAGCTTCCAAAGAGCTAGCTGATGAAGCAAAAGAACAAAGAAGGAAAGATGAAGAGCTAGCTCAGGAAAGGGAAGCTACTGAAGCCAAAAAGAGAGTTGAGCAAGATAAGGCATCAGAGGAGGAAATCTGTGCAATGGAAATAGAACAACAAAGATTAAGAGATGAAGAGGAGGTTGCACAAAAGGAAGAAGAGATGAAAAAGATAGAAGAAATTAGAGCTCAAAATGAGAAAATGGAATAGGAGAGGTTGCAAAAAGAACAAGAGGAGCAACAAAAGACTTCTTTTGAGTAGACCGTAGAGGTAGTTTCTTCTACACCTCCTTCATAAACACCTCCCAGTACTCAACAGGTAACAACTCAGCCAACTACTCTCACTTGGCTTAAGTTAGATTTGGAAAAGAGACAACAAGTTCAAGCTCAACCAGTGACATGTGATGAAATGGTAAAGGAAATAGACAAGGTAAAGCCTAAGAAGAAGCTTCTTGCTATTCACTCTACAAGGTTCACTGATGATGGAGACTTGGTAGCAGACATTGCTACCCCAATAGCTAATAAAGATGATAGGGAGTTGCAAGCTTCAGATTATCAAGTAAGCACTATCAATCTGGTTAGACAAACTAGAAATCAACAAATAAATCTCATTGACATTGTGGCCACCACTACCAAGTCATGACTAATCAAAGACAAGTAGGCTAAGGATGAGCTTAAGGCTCGGGTAGGGTAGATAAAAGGTTTTCTAAAAGAATTGATTGCATCCACTCCCAAACAACCAATAGTGCCATCAAAAGTTCTTTTTTTAGTGAGTTATCAAAATGGTGGATGAGTTGACTGAAATAAAGAGGAAATCACAGATGGTGGAGAAGTGGATTGACCTTCTTAAGAAGGACACATAGGACCTTTTCACTATTGGTTCAAAGAATTATGCAGAGGTAGGTGAGCTGATCAAATCTTTGGAAGGGTATATTAAGTTGCTAGGAAGAGAAGAGGATACATATGCAAGGCATATGAAGAAATTAAGAATATTGAAAAGGATGCCTAAGGTAGATGTGATTGAATATACCATTCTGGAATATCAAGATTTTGGTTACCTTGATAAGTGTATGAATATACTGATCTTCAAAACAAAAGTCCTCATGGAACATAGAAGAATATTGCAGCTGGCTCAACAAGATTTGTTTGAGGAAAGAAAGGTCATAAAGGGGATTATTGTTGAACTAATTGGTAAAGAGGCTTCACCAAGTGTTGGTTTAATTTATTTACAAGAAATGAAAGATCAATGAAATAATAGATTGGAGGAGATGATTAAGAAAGGAGATGATGATGAGGAGATTTTTTTGGATAAGTTTATGGACATCAGGTTGTATGTCTGAGACGCTGCCCATAATGTTGCCCAGCTGTAGGATATATACACAGCCACTACTAAAGAATATGAAAGAGTGATGTTCAGGGTAGGATGGGTAGATGCACTTGAAGAGGAAATAGTACAACATATTTTTAACAATATGGATGATTATCTCAAAGATAAGGCATCCAAAACGGCTAAAAGTAGCTAAGTGGCAAGGGAATATTCTATTTTTTGAAAGAGGATGAAGTCAGAGATGTCAACTAGCTATAGTCACCCTGTGGACAACAACACCTCTAGATAAGTTTTGGGACAAATAGACAGCTCCAGATCAATTTTGATGGGCTAGAGATTGGGTGCAGTAATTAGCAGTGGACAAACCAAGAACTCCTAGTCAGATTTTTGACCAAACTAACATAAGGTATGCCTTTCAGCTCCAACTGTTTCAACAAAGACAAGACTCAAACTTAACTAGGGGCACCCCTATAATTGTGGATCTGGGCCCCAAGTTCATGGATCATGATTTTTGATAGGAGAAATTAGTGATTAATTATTTCTATAAGAGAAATTTTTATCCTCATTGTAAAGGTTGACTGATTGAAGTTAGATTGGCTACCTAAAACTAAATACAATTACTTTTTACAGTTTTATGCAAGATAGTTGAACAATTTTATAGCTTTTAATGCAAGTAGTTTATTTTCAGAAGTTTGTTAGTTTAACAATAATGTTGATAGACAATGGTTTTCCATATGCAAGTGGATTTTGTTGCGCATAAATGTCTCTTAATTGATGAAAATCAATAGAAGATTCTAAGTTTAAAACCATCTATTGTGTTATCTATGGATAATGTTTCTTGTTGTTTATTGATTTGTTAATTTTGGTGATGAGCTTGTGGCAATTTATTATTGAAAATTGATTCTAAAAAAAGTGATGACAAATGGTTACATGTTTTAAATCTGCACTATGAATGGATGCAATGGTATGAATCATTTCATGAATTGTGTCGTTCTACAGTTTTAGTTAATTGGAAAATTCTCATTATAAGAATTGCATGTCTGAATTGAAAGGAATATGTGTTCACGTTTTTCTATTCTAAGCCTTGATCGATCTTTTTTCTGTTTATTTAAAACCCCCATGTTAAGTTACTTTGTACTACCCATTTTGTACTCTTTTACCAAAAAAATCCCCTTGAATATTATAGTTGCATGGACCACTAAATGGTGACAACACAATTGAGAACCAACTACAACGAACTTGGAAGATAGGTGGTTTTAGATCAGTTATCTTTTTCAAGAGAAATAGAGTAGAAATATTTTGTTTAACATTGTTGTATTAATTTTGACCATCAGCAGGCACCACAAAGCAATTTGTATTATGCTTAGTGGCCATGAATTGGTTTTTGGTTAGGCTAATCAAAGGGGTTTTTCTTGATACATGAAATTTCTCACCTTAAGGAACATCACAATTGATGTCACCAAGAGAGGACTAGTTGAGGGATAAAAAGATTCATGCCTTAGGGAATGCAAGCCATAGAATTACCACTAAGAGGGATGTCATATGCAAAGAGAGGTCACATTCTTGAAGGACATCAAACCCAATGTCACCACCAAGAAGACACATCACATGAAATAAGAAGACCACACTTTGAATAAAGGGTTCACACTTCCTAGGAGATGTATGCTATCATCACTAAGAAGAGAACATGCAAAAAATGTGTGGGGGACAATATGCTCCCCAATTAAAATGTAAACATACTTTCTATGTTGGTATTTTAAGTAGGAAGAGAGAAGGAGGGGATCCTTGAAGAGAAGGAACACCTCCAAAAACTAGTTATCCTTTCCCCTCAATCATAGAGACAAAGACAACCATCAAGGACTATCATATTGCTTCCAAGATAAATATGGTTGCACTTAAGATTGTACCACCATAAATGGAAATGTGCAAGACACATAATTCTACCAATTCCATATAGTGATGAGCAACATGATAGGATGAATATCATTATCAATTAGAGGAAATAGGTCATCAACACAAGGAAGATCACCATAATCCTTAAGATGTTGAATTTTATTACTCAAAGCCTTACATTCATTAGTAGAATGACCATGAACTCAAAGATATGCATAAAATAAACATTTGTTATAAAATTTATTTCGTGTTCTTGGAGGGAGAGATATCAAGCGGGATTGGAGAAGCCTTGACAAGGTACCCTCTTGATTAATTGTAGAAGATGTTGCTTTCTTTTGTGACAAAAGTCTGTCTTGCTTACTACAAGGTGTCATACATACACAAGACTCTCTAGATTGTGAGATTTTGTACTCTCCTTTAAAGGAGGGTGTAAAATATAATGCACCCCAATCATCACTAATACATGTGCTTGAAGATGAAGCAATATTTTTCCTAGGAGTGTTTTGTGTGATGACATTGATATTGAGCAAAGGTTTCTTTGATGCTTATGTTTCTTTTGAAGGACAATAACCAAGACCTCTTGTTTGTTCTTGTGGGGTAGGCTCTATAGGAACATGAATACCTTGTTCTCTTATCCCACATCCTTTTCCATTATAGCTAAGTTGTTTCAAAATATCATAACCTCTTCCATAAATTTTTTCCATTTCTTTTGGATTTGGTGGTTTCTCATGACCAAACTCATCATATGTGGATGCATAATTTGTTTTTTCCTCTTTTTTGCTAAAAGACTTTGTGGATTCATATGCTTTTGTTGACTCAACTTGTGTTGATATTATGTCAACTTCTTTCTCTTTTCCTAATTTATATGTAATATTGTATTCTCCCATGAATGTAGGTGTAAAATCCAAGGAACTCCAATCATCATCTAATAGTTTCATGATTGATGAAAAACACTTCTCTTCTTCTTCTTGTATCAGTTCCACTTTTGTAGTTGGTGTCAATATTGTAAGAGGATTTTTCATTCCTATTTCAGTTTGCAAATAATTGTGATATGATTTTGGGTTGGATTTGATTGTGTAGAATTTCTTTTGATAAGTGCACTTTACTCAATGATGTAATGTTGAAGGAACCATATTCATTGCTGGAATTAATGGTCTACCTAAGAGAAGATTAGATGAGATTTCTTGAGGCATGACATGAATAGGAGTTTGCAATGTTATTTTTCCCACTTTAACAAGTAATGTTATCACACCAAGAATTTGTTTCCCCACATTATCAAATCCATGGATAGATAAAGAATTAGGTTGAATTTGAATCTTATCCACTCCAACCTTGTCTAAAAGGCTTACACTACAAAAATTGAGTGATGAACCATTATCAATGAGAGTATGTCTTATGCCAAACCTATTAATGAAAACCACTATCATCAAAGCCTCATTTTGTTTTTGCACTTCTAATGGAGGTAACTCATCTTGATGAAAGGAAATGTCTAAGTTGATCGAGTTCATACCTTGAATTAGGGCTACTACATCATTTAGTTGCGCACTAGGAGGGATAACAACTTGTAAAGAATTTTGAAGCATGTTATGATAACTAGGTGAAGCTTGAATAAGATCACATAAAGAAATCTTAGCAGGAGTGTTTCTAAGCTATTCCACAAGATCATACTCCTTTCCATTATGCAAAGGAAAATGAGGAGCACTAGGCGAGATAGGTTGAGGTAATGGTAATAAATTAGGTATGGTTTGTGGTTTCCTATTATTCCTTGTGTTAGAATAGAAAGTTCTTGGGTGGGAGGAGATAGATATTTGGTGGTGTCATTGAAGGCTAATGTGTGAGAAATGGTACTATTTAACTCAGTTGTTGTGAAACATTGTTACTACAATGTTGCCTTGCAAAATTCAAGATAGCTCCTAGAGGTAATGGTTTGTGTTGAGGTGTTCTTATGATAAGAAACTTGGCTCAATAGATGAATTGGGAGGTCCATTAATTAAAGGACTTTTGGGAGGTCCAAGAGGAGGTTTTGGATATCTAATGGCCAATTGTGTATCCATAACCTTAATGGATGTGACTTCTTGTTTATGATTTTCCAATAAGGGGGAATTAAAGGTTGACTTAGCCTCTTCATCTATACCATATTATGAAAGAACTGTATCTTTGATATCATCTTTATTTGGCACAATATCTTCCTAAATGAGAGAAGAATTGGGATAGGGACAAGAAAGATTCTCATGATTCTCAATGATTGCATCTCCTTTCACCAAGATACCTTCATCACTAGAGGTATCAAGAAGAAAAACTATGATTATCATGATTATCCTTGATTGCAGTCTCTTGCACTAAAGTATTCTCACAAGTGGGAGAGATGTTGGGAGATAAATGGAGACTAGGCAAGGTGCTATTAAGGAATGTGTCAATGATATCATCTTCTTGTTCCGTAATATCCTCCCAAGTGGGTGGGGTAGGGGAAGAGGGACAAACAAGATTCTCATGATGCTCAATGATTGTATCTTCTAACACTAAGATACCTTCATCACAAGTAGGAGAGGTATCAAGAAAAGAACAACTATTAGTGTCATAATTGTCCATGGTTGCATCCTCTTATGTTATTACATTCTTACAAATCCGATGGATATTAGGAGGGAAACTAACATGATTGCCAAAGGTTTTTTTTTTTCCTAGATTATACCCATGAGTAGGGAAAATAGAATCATACAAACCATTTGATACTCTATGAAAACCAAATGTTTGAAAAGGAAACATGCTCTATTTATGAAAAAATGAGAAGTAATCTATCCAAAATATGTAATGCTTCAGAAATGTAATTTTTTTTCCTATAGATCTGATGATTTTCAATACTAAAATACAACAAAATTTTTATGAGTTTGCAATAAATCAAGCAAAATGACACTTTTTCTTGCACATACAATAACTATTTTTCAGAATTTCAAAGTACAGTTTGAATAGTAGGAAGAAGAAGTAAAAAAAAAGGAAGTATGCATGAAAAAGTTTGTTAGGACACCTGTGTAGGGACATATTCACCCAAGGGCGAATGGGTCCTTGCACAAAGATTTTAAAAATTGAAATATGAGTTTTTAGTTCAATGTTTGTGTTCTTAGTTTCAGGTTACAAACTGTGATTACTGTGACAAATTTTTCCAGATTTTGATGTCTAAATGAAAATGCAACTAATGAAAAAAGTTAACAAAATGACAACTTTTTGAATGCAAATTTAACTAAAATTTTGATCTAAATGACTGAAAAATACTCTTAATACAACTAACATGCAAGATGTATGTAATATTTATGCAACATGTTTGGATTTCTATGAATTTAAATGATGTAAAATGCAATTTTAAATGATGCAAAATGCAATTTTGAAACCCTAAATGAGATGCAAAACAAACTAATGCAATGCAAAATCGAGATCTAGGGTTTGAAAAGACTACCAAAACATAAAGTATATAGTGTAAGAATGTCGGGTTCACCAAAATGAAACATAGAAAAATGTAAGTGGGGTGATCAATGTGGAATGATTAAAAGGGTGTGTGATGCACTTACAGTTTCCTAATTTTAGTAGGAAAAGAGATTTCCCAAAGATAGGATTGACTTTCAACCTTGAGGTGAGTCAACCCTATTGGGAAGGATCTATTGTTTCTTTTATGAAATAAAATGACAAATATGACTGAAATGCAATTTGGGGAGATAAAAATAAAATGCTTAATACACTCAATTATGCAATGAAAAACTTGAAATGCTGAAAAACTTGAGATGGGTAAACTGATGTGTACCTATCACCAAAAATGATTGTTGAGTATCCTGCTGGGACAAATTCACCCTAGGGCGAATGGATTTCTGTACAAGGATCCAAAATATGATTTCACAGTCCTCTGAGCCAAGAACTGCACTCCCAATTCCACTAGATCCTACTGTTAGAAAGTCAGAAATAAATTAGATGCAAATGAGTTTTCATGGCTTGACAACTTTAATGAAAACTTTGGAAGCTTTGTAAAATTGCACTTTTGATCAATCTTCAATCCTTCTTCACCTACAAATTTGCACACACAAAGAGAGGGAAAAATTGTTTGTTTTTGGTTAATAGGGGTTTTCCTTGGTCAAACCCCATTTTGGTAATTAAACCTTGATAATGAAAGATAATGAAAAAATGTAGGGAATGATGAATGAAAAATGCTATGTCACAACTCACCAAACCCTCAATGGTTTCCCTTAGAGGAATGAAGTCCAACACATCTTTCTAAGGATTGGATCTTACTTGAATTGGATTGAATGACTACTTAATTTGATGCTTGAATGCTTGAAACCTATATCACAATGTTAGCTCCAAAACATAATATGAACACACATAACTTTGACATGATGATATGATATGATTTGCTATTGTAGATGCTTGATAAATCTTCTCTTTAATGCTCTTGACAATAATATTTTTGCTTCTGAACTCTTGATTATGCATTCTAAGTTTGAATTGATAAAATACCTATGTATTTATAGGTGTTTATCTAGAATTTCCCAAAAAAATGATTTCATAAGCTGACATTTGAAACTTGAATTTGAATCATTAAAATACAAGAAAAAACATATTACAAATTAGGTCTTGGAATTTAAGGAGAACCCATTCACCCTTGGGCGAATGGGTCTTGGGACCTAAATCCAGGAAACACAATTTCGAATGTGTTTAAAATAATGTTAGCATTTGTTTAATGTCGGTTTCCCTTTCAGAAAACGGGAATAATAAGGCTTAGGAATGCATAATTTAGGAAATTAGAAGCTTAATTAAGTATAATTAATTAAGGGACCCAAACATAGTGTGAAAATGTAAAGGATTATATTTTTCTACACTAGAAGGACTAGTACACATGGTGTCAATTTCTAGGTTTTCACCATGGTACTTATCCAAGGAACCACTAAAATGGTTTTCACTTGTGGATGGATTATTTCTCTTTATCATTTTTTATTTATCTTTATACTTTTATTTTTGATTTTATTTTTTTGTATATAAAATGAGACTTGATAATGTTGTAATCATGGTGGAAACTCTTTAAGAGATGGCTGAAATTTTTTGTATGGATGGGTAGGAATATTATGATATGGATGATGGCGGATTCTTTATGTGGTGAATGGAGGGAGCCTAGATATGATACTAATGTGCACACTACATGGGTTGTCATGCTACACATGGAAAGGAGTTTGGGTAACTATTGGATTAAATCATGTGAAGGGGTTTCCATCAAAGGTCCATTGAAATACATCACCAAGGTGGATAAAATTATATGATGAATGTATGGATATGGATGGGTTTGGTAGAGTTTATGGCGTTTGTGTGATAATGAAGAGGATGAAGGCTAAGGATCAACAAGCTCATTTCTTGATATTTTTCTTTGATAGATGCCCCCAATTATTTTAGATGAAGGGACATGACTGGAGATCATTTTTTGCTTTCCTTTGTTTTTTACTTGGATTTTTGAATTGTCCCATAGCTTCTAATTTTGATTTTTACTAAAGGAATTTTCTTTTTTGTTCTTTCTTTCTTTTGATTTTAGATCTCCTCTTGATAAAGGCTTCTTGATTTTTGACTTTTGATTGATAGCCTTATTCTTTTTGGATGACACTTGTGATCCAAGTCTAGGAGAGGGATGTAAGTGGATGTGCTAGATGTGTTGTAGGAAATGATAAATATGTGAATAAATTATGTAAGAGATTGGTGATTCCTTCAATGAATTCCTTGTGACCATCCTTTTTAGCACTATTAATGTCAAAGGAATCTTGCATGTCCTTAAAAATCTAGAAAGAAGGTAAGTAGTAGCAATATTAGGAGAGACATACCCTAACCTGGGATGTTTGAGGTGGAAGGATTGTTTCTCATGAGGTGGAGTGGAAGGGATATGATCTTGGATGTCCTCAATATGATCATGATCAAATAGTGGATTATCAAAGATATCATGATCAAACATAGGATTGTTATGGACATCAAAATTTTGGGATGATATGGATAGTGGTGTGCAATGCTTGATGTAGAAGGATTGTAGCTTATATTCTTCAATACCAAGGTCCTTGATCTTATCCTTGATCTATGAGGGAGTGTGAGAGGTGGGTAGTGATGAAGGATCAATATATGAAGATGAAGATTGCGATGTGATGTTGGTAGGGAAATTTTGGGAAAGGTCATAACTGCTTTATAATATTTTTCAATGGAATGGATTTGGATTAGCATGATTAATCACTCCAGTTCCATTATGGGGGAACTTCATGCATTGATTTAATGGATCCATGGGTGTCCAAGGAGGATTTTATATGGGAGGTCAAGGTCTAAGATTTGACAAGTGGTTTCAACTATTGCGAGTCTAACTTGGATGGGTAGCTTTATAGAACCTTTAGATTCATGCTCAAATTCATCATATGATTTTACGATAATCTTCTTTTGGGTATTGACAATATCAAAAAAATATCCTAATTTCTTTAATAGATTAAGGCTACAAATATTAAATATTGATCTGCCATCGACTAGGACATGTTTGATAATGGTTTTATGGATGTGGGTTTGAATGTGAAGTGGATGATTATGAGATAGATTGATGGAAGGAATGTATTTAGTGGAGAAGGTGAGGGATTGAGGGGATGATAATTGTTCTATCATGGCTTGAAATTAAACAAAATCAATATCATTAGAGACACATGTTTGATGGAGGGATTTCTCAAGAAGGTCCTTGTGGATGGGAGATGTTTTAAGTAGCTCCAAGATAGATATTTGTACTATAATTTTTTTCAAGTGGTCAAGGATACTATATTTATTTGTAGGTGGACAGAAGGATGACGCTCCTTAAATAATGATTTGACTACATTGGGTAGTGATGATACAATTAGGTGCTTTGATAGTTATGGTGGATACTTCAAAAGGACTTTTTTTGATGTGGCCAATAAAAAAATCAGATGAGATATTATTGTTATATGTATAATGCATTGTGTTATATGATGCATAATTTTTACCATCATTATGTTGAGGAAAAGGGTGCTTGTATATACCCATTTTTTCATTATGGGATGTATGGCCTTCAATAGATATATCTCCTCAAACAATAAGATCTTGGATAGAGTTCTTAAGTTTCATGCATGAGGAGGTTTTATGTCCATGAACCCTATGGTAGTCACAAAATTCATATCACTTGTACCAACAGGGTTTAGGAACATCAGGTTCAAGGGGTTTAATTTGTGGTAATTGGATCATGTTGGATTGGATGATCTTTCGGAGGACTATTTCAATTGGTTCTCCCAAAGGGGTATATTCTCGTCTAGTGTTACATTTAGGTTGACCTTTAGGGATAAACACATGTTGCTGGGGGGATAGATTATTGTGATATGATGATGGTGAAGGTATTTGGATATTTTGAACATTTTTTGAATCAATCACACCATCATTGACCATATTTTTATTTATATTCCAAAAATGAGATTTTTCACTAGATTGGGGATTATTGTCTTTCCCTTATTTGTATATCTTGACTAGGCCTTTGGCGATAAGGGAATTTTCAATAGCTACTAAGTTTTCTACGATATCATCAAAGGAGTGAGTACATTGCAATCTATAGGTGGAATCCCAATTCATTGTTTAATTTTTCAACAAAGATAATGATAAGTTTTTTTTCAAGTATAGGCCATGTAAAGTGATTAGAAAGATATCTCCATCATTCTAAGAATGAGGAAAAGGATTTAATGGTATTTTTTTTATTGTTGCAAAGATTCATCATGGTGATATCATTTTCAATTTTTTAAGAAAAGTGAGTGACAAATTTATTGACTAGCTAGAAAAATATTGTGATTGCCTCATAGGGGAGGTGAGTGAACCAATCAAGGGCTTGTCTACCCAAGCTTCTAGGAATAACCTCATGAGGTACTTGTATCAATATAAGAAACCTCTTGACATGCAATATAGAATTATTTTAATTGGTCCCTATGATCTCCCTTTCCCTTGTACTTTTCTAATCTAGGCATTTTGAAGTTTTGGGGAAAAGGGATCATGGTGATGGACTTATCAAAATGATAAGGACACAATTCTTGGAAGGTATAGGATTTCTTATGATATCTTAATTGAATTAATTTAAGGGTATCCTTTATTTTTTGCATGTCTTGGGCCAAATTACTTTTGAAATTTAAGGTAGATGATTAATAGTTGGACATGGGAGGTTGCAAGGATGATATGTGTTAGTATTGGTAAGAGGATGAGATGGGATTAGAAGATTGAAGATTTTGATGAGTAGATGACACAAGGTTTGAAGATTGGAGGTATTGATAAGAATATGGGATGATATTAGAAGAAATTAAATTTGAGATTTGAAGATGGTATGATGTGTTAGGAGGGATGCATGTGGAGACATGAGGAGAAGGGATAAAATTTTATGGTTGAGGATATGTGATGGAATGTTTTGGGTATGAGAGGGGATTTTGATGTGTAAATGGGATGTGGCATTGATGGATTGAGATGGCACATGGGTATGTTAGAAGAAGATGGGAGAGATGAAAGATCATGTGGATTAGAAGAATATGGAAGGTATGTAGGATTATGAGGATTAGAGGAAGATGGAAGATATGTAGTATTGTGAATAATGGAAGGTGGAGGTGTAGAAGGAGGTTGTTGGATGATTTGAGATGTATCAAAGTCATGGGGTAATTTGTATCCTTTATTTTCAAGTATTTGAATATATATTGATTGAAGTGCTTCATGATATATCTATGCATCAAGTTTCTCGGATTGGCTATCTTGGGAAAATTCCTCTAATGATGTTTGGAAGTCTTGGCCACTTGAATCATGATCATGTATAATGTAAGATGGAAATGGATTCTCCATGGGGATTTGGAAGACTACCTCCTCAAAAGGTGTATGATGGGATGATGAGGGGAACTCTTGAGAGGCCATACTTTGATTTGATTTTTGGGACCTTGTGATAGGAATCCAAGAGGAAATGACATAGAAATGATGAGGGGAGATGAGGATGACTAGGGATGATTGGATAGACCTTGGATTTGAAAGGATGGGAGATAATGAAATGATGCAATGGGTAGAAAGGGAATAATGATGGAAAAGGATAATAGTAGAATGAATAGAAAGAAGATAATGATAAAATGATGTTAAAAGGACAATAGTGTCTCAAGATAACTAGATCCTTGTTTGATAATGATGGGGATTTTTCTTACACTAGACTTGGATAATGGCTAGGAAAGGCTTGGATTTTCACACTCAAGCTTGGATAATCACTTGAGAAAGGCTTGGATAAAAGATGTTTTTTCTTACCTTATCTTGGTTAATCACTTAGGCAAGGATTGGATATGCTCACTTAGGCTTGGATAATCACCTAAGCAAGGACTTAATGAGATTTTGATATCAAGGATTGGGATCTATATAGACTCTTGATAAGATTGATATTGATGGGATATGATATGGCTTATGATTGGATGATGAGATTGGATCAAAGATGATAAGGATTTGGATTGGATGGGAGGGTAAAGAGGATCAATGATAAGAGAAGTGGTGAAGATATAATGATAGGTGATAGGACAGAGGTCTAAGTATATTGGTTGTGATGACTAGTTTATGATAATGTATGAAAAGGATAAGATGAGGGAAAGATGATGGATTTTGGATGGATAATGGTTACTGTTTTAGGTGAAATTATGGCTATGGAGGTGTCTCCTAGGTCCACTCTAGAGCTAAAAAGAATAATTTTGTAAATGGAGGTCTCAAGGTGATTTTTGGCAAGAGATAAGCAAATAAGAAGAGAAAATGGATAACTTGACTATCAATGTGATAAGGCTAATTTTCAACAATACATGTTGATTGGCTTCACTGGTTTTTACGCATGCAAACACACCAAGCACAATGTCACAACCTATATTTAGTCAATTAGGAGACTTAACTTAGTGTAGGACCACCTGCCAAAGGTGTAATACCTTTAAATGAATGGGTAAATAGGGTATAAAAGGGTCATGTACCACTTCTACACCCATTACCATGGAAGGATAAGGCCCTACCAAGGAGTAAGTATCACCTCAACAAGAGAAAGTACATCATAACTTGAGGCATGATACTATACCCTACACTACACTAAGCAACAATTGATGGTCTTTAAGGCTTCTAAAAAAAATTCTTAGTGGAATAGGTGAATAGTGAGCCCATCTATAATGCTCAATATTGGGAGGGTCTCTCCTTTTGTCATAACCAAATATGTCTCAACAGATTGAGGGTCACACAACTTGGCTCAAATGATGCTAGTCATACTTTGGGGTACAAATTTTGTCCCCCCTTTCTATACCCCACTTGAAAACATGTTTGAGGTCATCCTTGAGATGATCAAATCCTCAAGAAGTCCTCCTAATAAGAAAGACTATACTAGGTGCTTTTGGTCACCCAAGATCACATGAAGTGCAAGGTGAGAGCATATGCACAAGCTAGTAAGCCTTAGGATAGCACTTAGAACATAAAATAAATGAAGACGTGTGAGATTTCTAATCTCTAAGATCAAACTAAGTACAAGGAGAGAGAATACATCTACACATACTTCCACACATAGAAAAAAATTCATTGACCCACTAATCTACTTTAGATGCCTAGATTAGTGAAAAATAAAGCCTTTGACCAACAAATCTACAAGAAATATATTATTAGTTTGATGATTTTTTCTTCTATCTAGGGAAGACACAATTGCACTAATCAGGTTAGTAACCAAGAAACCGTAGTAAAGATACACAAAATAATTATGCCACTATATGAAGCAATTATGCCACTATGTGAAGAAATTACAACACAAAGAGAAACATATGTGCAAAACAATATAACATCAAATAAAATTGAATTATACCTTATGAGAAAATTCACCATAATCTACAAAAAATGCACCAATGTACCCAACAAATGCAACCAATATACTTAGCAATTGTGCCACTATAGCCAACAATTATGCCTATCTACCTCTACAATTGTGCCAATGTACACAAAAATGATAATATGTGTAAAAGAAAAGGTAAAAACCTAATTTGAAAGACAAGCTTGATACTATAGGGTTAAGATCCTACAAAACCACATTTAGAAATGGATGTGGAAAAATTCAGGGAGAGCAAAGATCAACAATTTATCAATGACTAATAGATGCACCAAACTCGAAAATAGATGTGCCAAGATACTGAACATATGTGCCAATATAAGGAGAAAATGTACCAATATACTCAACAATTATGCCATTGTAGCAATAAATTGCGCCTATCTACCTTTATAAATGCACCAATCCTTCAACAATTGCACCAATCCCTCTATAATTTTTCCTATTTTCTAAGAAATAATAATATTTGCAAAAACACATAAAACCCTAATTTGAGAAACATATTTGATATTCTAGGGTTAAGATCTTTCAAAAGAGTAGTTAGAAATGAATGTAGAAGACTAGGGAGGGAAAAAATCATCAGTTTATCAGTGACTAATAGATGCACCAAATCAGGGAAATGCACCAAATTGAGGAGAAAATGAACCAATCTGAGGAGAAAATGCACCAATTTGAGGAGAAAATGCATCCAAGTAAGGAGAAAATGTGCCAATCTAAGAAAATGCACCAAAACTAAGGACAAATTCACCACTCTATGACAAATATGCCATTTTGAGCCACAAATATGCCACTCTAAGCCAAATATGTGTCACTTTGAGCCAAACATGCACCACTCTAGAACATATGCATCAATCTAGCCTGAAACTTCTAAAAATGCATGAAACTCATGAAAACACTCATGAAAAATGTTAGATAAAGGGATGGGGAGTCCTACTAGGCGTACTAAAATAAAGAGGTTAGAAAAGATTGAGGGAAAAAAAAGGAAGATAAAAGAAACATAAAATCACAATACATTCACCTAGAATATTTGCTTCTCTCCGTGATGAGTGGAAATGGAGTGCACCCTTACTCTATTTGATTTGCTCTTTGACATTGATACATGGATTTCTCAATACTCTAGTATAACCTTGATATGATTGATAATGACTGCAAGATAAGAGTTTGAAATGACATGTAAGTATGATAGTTCAAGATTGGATAAGTGAAAATGAAGGATGGGAGCCTCTAGATATGGAGCATTGAAGAGGAAAAATCAATGGTTATAAATGATTTATGATGGATGGATAAGATTAAAGGAGGATTGCTTTTTGGATCAAGGATGCAATCATATGAAAAATGTTAGATGATAGATAATATGTAGGTTTAGGGTAGAGATTAGGAAAAAATTCCTTATGAAAATGACTAGGATTAAAAGGTTAAATGAGATGAGTAGATAAGATTAAAAGTTTGACTTTTGGGTAAGTGTCTAGGTTCAATGGGTCTAGGCAAGGAGTTAGACATGTGAAGGGACATTTGTCACATGAGGAAAAATTTAGATTATGCTCCATGTGAAGAAGATGGAGGGCTAGGATTATATGGACAAGGATAATGGATAAAATTCCAAAAATAAATAAAATATTTATTTAATTAATGGGATCATGATCAGATTATATATATATATATATATAATTATAATTTTTGACCTGAAGCTATGAACTGGTGAGGTCACAAATAGGGGACCTCATCCCCAATATAAATACTCAACAGTTACACCCCAATGAGGTTTGAACCTTGATGGCAAGAACAATACAATAAATTAACCATCACACCATGCCATTGTTGGCAATAATTAAATAAATAGTAGATATTTATTTAATTAAAGGATTATGAAAATGGATATTAATTAAATAAATGATAAATATTTATTTGATTAATGGATTAGGATAAAGGATATTAATTAAATAAATAATAAATATTTATTTAATTAAGAGATTAGGATAAAGGTGAAAAGGATGAGAATAATTAAATAGATAATATATATTTGTTTAATTAATAGTTTAGAATAGGCTAAAATTAGGTGTGGTTGGGTAAGGTCATATTTTAGGTGTCTACACTTCCTATCCCAAATATAGGTAATCTAGCATATAGATAAGATTGGTAAAAGCATAAAAAACATAGATCACTTTCTAAATGCACCCATTTTTCAATTGTATAGTACTTAAGCCCGAAATAAGAATCCATCTAAAGTTACAAACTATAATCTGATATGTAGAACTACTAAAAATAGACTCAAGTAGATCATGCAAGTTAATCATATGATGAGAGGATCCTAAGTTAAATATCCAACTTTTGTGGATGAATCCAAACCTTTAGCTATAAATGCTTGACCTTTACTAGGTTTGGGAATAGTAGTATTGTGGTTCTTCATGGCTTCAATCATTTGAAAATAATGTGTTATTTCACGACCATGTATTCCAAAAAATAAAATTGAGCTCACTTGACGTAGAAGGGATAATAATATTCTTATCAAAAAAATCGTTCTACTTGGAGGGATTCTTACTTGATAAAGTAGATTTTAACTTAAACTTTTGAAGATTTATTTCCTTTTCCCTTAGATTTTTATGCCCTTAATATTTGAATTATAAAGGATATAATTGTATCCATGGAGAGTAACTTAGGTTTTTACCTCATGAGTCTATCACAACATTACCTAAAATTAGGCATCTCAAATTTATAACTAAGATTATCCATTAAAGAGTAGAAGGTATAAGAGTACTACTAAAATAGCCCTTTCAACTTAAATAGATTGATAACACATGTTATTTATCTATTTTCTTTGCCACAACCTTCTAGAAATGAAATTGGAGAATTAAACTTAACAAGAAGTATCAAATAAATTAAATGAATCAAGATGTCAACTTGTACCTCCTCCTCCTATGCCTTGTGTATGGCTATACATAAGATCAAACCAATTTTTTTACTAATAGAAAAATAAAAATATTAAGAATATAATTTTACCAAAAGTTTCCATATAGGTATGTAGCAAGCTTACAATGTGACAAAAAATGTATAGTGATCATACAATGGTATAGATCATATATACTTTTGTATAGCCTTTAATAGAGCACCCCCAAAAACCTCTATATGTGGAAGTTAGAAAACCATAAATTTTTGGTCTTTTTGAATATAATGGTGAGGTCCACTTTTCTCCCAAATGTGTCATATTAAAGTAGTTGATAAAAATATCCTAAATAAATGAAAGGGCTTATAGATTCAAATCTCTAATATCATGTTGGAGTCACCAAGAGACTAACAAGATCTCAATATCTCTTATAAAATTAAATAATTCTTCTACAAAGAGATTAAGAAAAAAAGGATATAATCTCAATACTCATACAAAATGTGTGTGAAATATACAATATGCTCATTGTATATGTACAACAAGGAGGAAGATAGAAGTTCGGAATAGAAGACTGACTATCCCTCCAAAAGTGGCAACACGTGTGTACAATTGCAACAAGTGTGAGGACACATGTAGTGCAATGAGATGAGGAAAAAAGAAAAAAAGATCTCTAAGTGAGCTTAAGAACTAATATGAATAGTGCAACTGCAAAGATGTGAACTAGTTAGGTAAAACCACTTTTCACATTAACACCCTCATGATATCTATCTATGTTTGAATATTTAATTTACATGTATGTTTCTAATTGTTGCATAGTTTGTGATACATAATCGTTCTAGGATTCACATACACCTCAAAGTGGGGGTAAAATATAATGATGATATTTTTACACCCATGTTATTTCTCATTACTTTTGTGTCCATTTTAGAACTTATTAATACATATACATATCAACAAATGGTATAATATTATGTGAAGTTAGGTTTATTAAATACTAACTTTTATCTATCCCCATATACACACATTATCATACACTTGTCCACACCTTTATATATAAATAAATATTACAAGCTATTAGGGAAGTTCAATTTTCTTCTACAATTTTACATTTATATATTAATTTCTTTTTATGATAGTCCAAGCTAATCTAATTATAAGAAGCCCTTTCTTAGTATCTTAGTCCCACGGTTTGATCTTAGTAATAGGTTTTCTTTTGACATTGAAACAGTGGAAGCACTAAAATAGAAAATTTGTGAAGGATTTTGCTCTCAAATAAAATTTTGCCCAATAGCTAGAACTGAATTTTTTTAATATTATAATAATCATGTGAAACTGTAGTTCATTTTACTTCTAGAATGAAACCCACATTGGATTCCTCTACTTCATCTCTCCTTGTATTCGGTTTAAATCATTTGCTTTTACTTTATGTTAAGCATAAAGCAAATTGTTTTTCAAAAGGCTATGGAACTTTATGATCAAAATGATGTATAAAGCTTTCCCACAGTCGAAGATTGTTCTCTGTCAAAAGTCCTTTATACTGATCATGCACTAATTCATGAAAATTACGAGACTCTCTGCAAAAGACTATCGATAAAGTTATATGAATCACACAGGAAAAACACTGTTATTTATGAAGGCATATCGTTTCAAAAGCTGTATGGCTGGTCATTTCACTGTTTGGAATAGCGTCTCTTGGAATGAGAGAAAGGTAGGCGAAGAATAGGGATTATCGTGATGCTCTATATGTTCATGTTTTTTTTTATATATATATATATATTCTTCATGTTTTCTTGTATACTTTCTAATTATTTGAGGAAAAAAGTCAGCGAAAGTTTGTCTTATGTGAAAATTCATAATTGGCATATTCTTTCGTGAGTTTGGTTCATGACATCATCACATTTTGATCTTGTTGTTCATCCATAAAAATTGGTCTCAATATCTACACCCCTCATTCATCACCCTAGATTGAATTCATGTGAACTCAACACTTGAGTCATTTTTATGGCTGTAGATCTTGTAGGAGTTAATGGTGACTCCTCAATGCCCCCAAGAACAGTTGCTAGACTAACATATCTTCCACAAGAGAGAAAATGGCAAGAATACTTGCTTCAACAATGCAAGATTGAATATTGGTTGAATATGGTTGAATATGCAAATGTACATGAGAGGCCTTGCTTATAAAGGCAAGGTGAGACATAGGATTAGACAAGATCATAACAAGTGTATTAATCCTATCACATGAGACAACTAACTTATAACGACCTAGGAAAATATAAGTTCTAGATATGACAACTAAGACTTCTAGAAGGAATCTTATAATCCTAGGTAAACTTAACATGTGAATATGTCCCCTAATTCCCTAGCGAGTAAATTAGCTAGGTACAAGACGTTTATTCACACCAACAGATCTAAAACAATGAAATTTCATAATTCAATTTCAAAATAAATATTCTCAACTTCCTTCTACTAACCATTTTGAGTTTACTTAGTCTATTTGTATTGGTTTGTATGCTATGTTGTAATATTTTAAGACATTTTTCATTCATTTGAAAATTATCATGGAAATTCTAATAATCATTGAAGATGACTATTATTCATCATTTATGAGAATGCCATAGTAATATTATAAAGCATTACATTAGCATACATCACACTAGGTCCATTGCACAATTATTATCATCAATCTTTCTTCTAAATCCATTCAATGAGATCAACTAGGGGTGTAACTAAGGAGAATGTGAGCTTCAAAATTTAGTAGACTTTTTAAGGTGCCCCTAAACACCACCAATCCTTAGATTTATACATTAGAAGATAAAGGAGAGAAAATATTAACAATCCATTTTTTGTCAATTTAATAATTCTAAATCACTACATTAGGTTTAGGTCTACACTTGTGGAGATAAAGTCTACACGAATGTAGCCAAATTAGATAAAACTATAGTTCTTTGGTAGATTCTATCCTAAAATTCCAATTGTGTGGTGAATTGATACCTTATATCTTGAATACCCTTTTCCTATCTTTATAGTCTAGCTAAGAATCGCATTTAAATTACTTAACCCACATTTATTTTTAAATAATTTTTGTTCCCTGTTTAAAACCCTCATCCTAGGCTATATTTGTTTATCATTGCAATTTAGTGTGACTTATCCTTTTATATTATTTGATGAAATTGACTTTATTACACAACCTAGGGTTTTAACCTTAGGGTTTATCCTTCTTTTGTTAGGGTTTATGATTTGTTTTTCTGATTTCATTTATGGTCTTATTTTTCAATTTGATTGGTATTTAAATTATCTTTTCTTGTTTTGATACTGATACACCTTCCTCTTAGGTATTGTGTGATATTTATGCACACAACCATGATCACATCCATTCACTTATCTTGCATGCTTTCTTATAGTCAATGAATGTCTAATAGCCTCAATTCAACTCTATGCAAGATAGTTCTATGCACAACTTAGTGCATAATCCATGCATTGGTTGTATTGCAAAAATTAATGCATAGTCCATAAACATCTTTACTTTTATCTATACACCACTCAACACACAATGCTTGTGAATCTTTGCATAGTTACTTTCTTGCATATTTTTACCTTGCACATGGATGTACACACACTCATTTTGATACATATAATTTAGCACAATATGTGTCTATCACCTAGTCACATATACTACACATGTTCTCCCATATAACTTCAACACATATCATACTCTTTCCCACATTAAAAGCATACCATATGCTTTCAGACTCTATCAACATATATTGGTAAAAGTATATTTGGTGGCCCCATTGTATATAGAGCTATCTTGTACAAGGTACAAATAGAGAACTTCATACTAGAAATTTTTTGTACACCATATAGTATAGATTCCCCCCATACAATATAATTATATCTAAAAAATATTCCACTCTTTATTCAAATGTGCATATGAATACCAATCTAGATTATGTTATCCATCTTCTACAAAATGTGTAGACTATTACTTTAATTTGTGGGATTGTCCATTAATCCTCCTATAGTTCAAATCATTAGTAGAAAATCTTGAAATTCATTTAATATTGTGATGCCTTTTTTAATCTAATTAGAACAACAAAAAATATATATACTCTATCCTTGGTTTAACTTGTGAGTAGTATTGCAAGCATTGAGAATAGATAATAATGATAGATGAATGCATACTAATGTGTCCACTAGAAGTACAACAACTATTCAATACAACCTTGGAATAATAGTTCCAATTAATCTTTGAATAGTTTCATGATTTAATGAGTCAACTTGGACTAGTTTGAATGCAACCTAGACCATTGGCTATATGCACCATCACAATTCATTTAGATTGTAAGTCAACCTCAACATTCTAGTGATCAATTGTAAAAATAGACACCATAGCATTGGAAAATTGGATTCATTATCTTGATTCATACTTCTTCAATAAATGTAGTGATGCAGGGAATATTTTATGTGTAGCACTATAAATTTTTGTATTGATGCATTACTAGTGGCAAGTAATTAGCACATACTAAGAGATAATGTGTCATACCATTAGAACATATAATGGTTTTCTCGATATTCTATAAGATGAATACTATCACCTTATACATTATGAGGATGAACAATGTTTGAACAACTATGTCATTGTAGAGATCAAATCATGGAGTCTTAGAACAATGAGTTCCATGACTACTCTACAAGCTTATTTTATGAAATGTTAGGGAATATCGAAGTGCTAAAATATATTATCAAGCTCCTCCCTCTTATTTGTTCTATTATGAAATACTTATATTAGTTATTTTGGTTCAATTATTTCATTACATTTAAAATTTAAGCAAAGGAAATACTAAAGAAATAAAGACTATCTATGTCCAAAGTCAAAACCATTTAAGAAATTTTTAATTCATAAGGACCAATCAAAATGTGCCTCCACAAAAGCTAAAATAGATTTTTTTTACCATCATCACCAAATCCCAAGTCTCCCAACATATTTTTGCTAGGATAAGTCAAAGGGAAATGACCATAATTTTTTTACTGGTCTAACTTTCACCACACACAAAGTGACTCTAACTATCATGAACAAGAAGCTATAGTAATATATACAAAACTTGATCCTATGTATGATGAGGATACTAACAAATAACTCTATTGAATCTTTCAAGGAATGATAATGATTTTTTTTTTGTATAAAGTTTTTGGTAAATGGAACTTGTCCACATACATGATTATCAATAATGATAAGTAAAATAATAACATTATGTGAGAAGTGATCTACAATTCATTGAACTTAAAAATAATAATATCATATAGCTCCCTACTCTTTGGGATGGATAAAAAATTGAAATTAGATGCAAGAAAGCCACCAATGTACCATTAGTTATGTTGTTTAACCTACACATGATACAATCAATTGTACATCACACCTCTAGAATTTTATGATTTTTTTCTTGGAAGACCTTTTATTTGTGATCATGAAGGTACTTATAGAGAAAAATCAATGCTAGAGAGTTCACATAGGTGATTGGTACTCTAATCTACATAAAATACTATCACAATTAAAATTAAATCTAGCATTAACTATGCATCAAGATAGTTGTGCACATATAAAGTTTTATACATTTAATAGTTTGTAGATAGGCATACAAAAAATAAACATGCTTTCACATTAAAAAATTGTGCACTAACTAAATTGTAGCAAAATGGAATTTAAATTATTATACATCAATACATATAATTTTTTATTGATTTCACAAGCCTCCCCTCACATTGTTTCATGTAGCACATAATTGAATTCTTTTCCAAGATATCCTCTAACAAATAGTATACAATACTACATATTAGTTTATGAGGATGGAGAAATCTAATGCCAAGTTGAATAACTGGTCAATCAAGAAAACAAATCCAATTTCATCTCCTTTAATAATCCATTTTTTCTTATTCCCAAAAAGGATGAAACATGGTGACTCTACATTAATTTCCAAGCACTCAACACAATGTTGGAGTTTGATATTTGAACCTCACAATGCATTAGATTATACAAAATAAGGATATTCCTTCTACAAGAGATTTAAAATAACGCCAAAATGCAATGATAATATTCATACAATATGTGTGGCCTTAAACATATTATAATTGAAATGAGAAGGTTGTTGTGGACTCTAACCAACTAAAATGTGGATAGAACATGTTCTCCTAATATGTCATGACACAGGACAAGTGTGACTAAGGTTTCATGTTTACATGAGCTAGGTGTCTCAAAATTTGAGTACATTTGTCTTAACCACATGTTGTGAGGAAAAAATTTTAAAAACCCCTAAGTTAGAATTTAAATAGTGTGATAGGACTTTGACTAGAAAAGGAAAAATTCTAAGTAGTTTTATAATGTCTTTATTCACACCAACACCCCGATTAAGTGAAACTTAGGGAGAAATGAATGAAGTTATGATGGGTCTTGGATAATAGGCTATGTTAGGTATCCATGTACTTGTAAATAATTTTCTCATGAAAAAAACTAAAGGATAAAACCCCATGGGATAAAACTCCTCTCCAAAAAATAAAATATGCATAAAAAATATACAAGTAAAGGACTCAACATGACTCCCCAAGGAATACTTATATCATAAAATTATAATATATTCCCCCCTTAGGAGAGAAAAAGAGAGATTATGTATCCCCCACACAAGATGTGATACCTTGAAGTGCTTGTTTTGATTAAGGGGGAAAAAGAAGTTTTGAATGGACCTGAAACCATTAACAACAGGTTTTGAATGGACCTAAAACCATTAACAAGAAGGTTTTGATGGGGACCCGAAACCTGCACAAAGAGATCAAGTTACTAAATAATATAACAAAGACAACCAACAACCAACTAGAAGCAAATTACAAAATAATAACTTGAAATCTCAAATATGCACCAAGAAAGGTTTTAATGGGAACCTTAAGCCCAAAAAATCCACAAGATACAATGGATTTGAACCCAAAAACAACTTGTATGAGTCAGAAAACCATCAGCCTAAATAAGCCAGACTGCATCACAACACTTAACAGCACCAACCATCAGTGAACAACCAAAGATGACCAAGTAACCAGCCTGAACCAACCAGACAATAGCACAATACTTGTCAACACCATCCAAGAAAACTAAACTCCCCACCTCAATAGGAGAGTTAGGAATCAGAGAGAAACACTAAAGAGTCTTAGCAAGAACACAACACCAGTCCACCCACAACACCAACCCAACCTCCACCTCAATAGGAGGAGGCTCCCCTCTATAGGAGAGGATGAAATGAGACCCAAAACCATAGAAAATAGAACTTCCCATGATCCACAACACACCTCTCCACATCAATAGAAGAGGGCTCCACCTCCAAAGGAGCAGTCTCCACCTTGAAAGAAGACCATGGCAAAAAAAATCAAAGGGAAGTAGCTACACCCATAGTAAAGACCACCATAGCATCCTTTGGAAAATAAGTAGACTAGAGCAAAGAAGAAGAAACAGAGCATTCCTCAAACAACAAAACACCCCCAACCTTGAAGCTAAACTTTAAGAACCAAAAGGGGGAGAGCATAGAGCTCAACAAAACCAATAGGCAAATGACCAAATAAAAAACATTGCACCAAGAGAAACACTCCCCACCGAGAGTAGAAAGAAAAACAACACTACAATGAAACAGGAGCCAAAGAGCAGCATACTCCTTGACAAAAAAATAACCATAAACAACAAAGAGACAATGGGCCTCGAAAGAAGGGAAAGGTAAGGAAAGCCTCCAAACAAAGGGAGTAGAGATCCAACAAGATAATGTAAACCAACCTCAAAACCTACATGCCAGTCAGGGTCTGAAACATGCCAAAAATAATCCACAACTAACTCCACTAGAGGAAAACCAACAACCAAAACCCCAAGCATCAAAAGCACCCACACAGAGGTAAAGAAGCCCCAAAAAAGCCAAGGAGAATCTAGAAATCATGTTGCCAAAGAGAGGAGAAAAGGCACAATAGGAAAAATCCGCTTCCAACCCAACATGCCATTCAAGGTATAAGATAAGGCCACCATTCTCCTCAACCAACCCCTCAGCAAGAACTCTAGGAATCACAACCAACACCAACACAAAATAAGTGATAGAGGGACTTGAAAGAAAGAGAACAAGGCAAGGAAAACCTCCAACCAAAGAGTGTAGAGAGCCAACAAGACAATGAAGAACAACCTCCAACCCTACATGCCATAAATTATCCACAAACAACTCCACCAAAGGTAAGCCAACAACCTCATCCCCACATAAAGAAATCCCCCACATAGAGGCAAAAAATCCACCAAAAGGCCAAAGAGAACCAGGAAGACCTACATATAGAGAAAGAGGAGAGAAGGCACAGTAATAAAAGACCACTTCTGACCCTACATGTCAATCAAGATCTAAGATAAGGCCACCAAACTCCTCAAACAGTCGATCAACAAGATCTCCAGGCACCACCACCAACACCACACACAGAGACACAAAAATCCATTGCCCAAACAACAACCCCCGCCCAACATAGAAGAGAAATAGGGGAGGCCATGGGAAAAACCAACACCGAACCCACAAGGGAAAGGATCCATAGAATAAGTGGTGCCCCTAGCAGTAGCATGAAGAAAAACACCAACCAACAACTCGGGAGAAGGACCAAAAATGCTAAGCAAACCTCTCAACACCATCACCATCCTTGTCTAGGTCGTTTCCACCACCATCATCTCCTTCATCCTCCTACAAATTCAAACTCAGACTCCCACTCTCTCTCCTGCTTGTTGTCATTCTCTACCTTGAAGTGTTTGTTGATGCTCAATGAATAATACAAAAATGATGCATGAATATTGAACAACTATTTCCTTGGAAAGAAATACAACAATACATATGTGCATGAAATATTCACACATGAGAAGATTAATTTAATTTTCTAGATTATACGCAGGATTCAAAGATATATATGGGGAGATAATAGTGTTGATGTGTCTTTCATTAAAATTGGCTGCCAACTTTGCAATATGATATTCACTAAACAAGTCTAATATACATGTCATGTACTCATATCAATAAATTGCACTAGGAAGATTGTTATGATTAGTGTTCCACAAATCTTTCGAATTCTATGTTATTATTCTAAACCATTATTTTTAAATGCATTCTTAAGGGATATGATATCTATTGGTAGTGATAATTATTTATTTATCATTCATTGATTAAAAGCTTCTAATTTGAGATGAGGTGATAAAGTTAAACTAGGAACCAATACTGGAGTGCCTATTTTGTAAGGATTCATCTTGGAGTATATCTTATTTTTAGGGATTCAAAATCAAGGCATCCAAAATAGATATTTTTTTTGTGAACTATGATTTTTTGTAAGTCTTGGTTTAGTATGTTGAATTTTTTTCCCAAAATTGAAGCATGATTTTTTCCTAATTTTTGATGCCATATTTGGTTATTAAGAAGAATGTATTATTATTATGAATAATGTCCTTGAGAAGGTAAAGAACTGTGAGTTTTCATACGTACATAGATGCAATGTATTTGGACACAAGAAAGGAGGGAGTGATTATATTATATTCTTAGTTCAAGATAATATATATTTGACCTCTTTTTGGTTGATTTTTTAATCTAAAAAGGTCTTCTCCATGTAAATATAGTGTTGTGTAAATATCTAATACTCATTAATTTATTTGTTATTGCTAGTTTACATTTCCTTAAATCTCCATTGTTATCATATAGAATAAAATTTAGATTTACAAATAAAATTCAAATTTACATGTATTTTAGTTAGTTACCTTCATTTATAAAAAAAACAAATGTGAAGATATTTCTATCATAAACCATTGAAAATCATAGATGTAGCAACACTTAATTTTAAGTAGCAAGAGATATATGAGATGTGATATTACTACAAGGTTCAAGAACTAATATGGAGGAAAGAAATATGATATATATATGATTTAACTAAATCTCCTTATGCATGCTAGATGTATCAATATAACCATCACAAAAAAATTATTAAAATCACTAAAAGAAAATAAGGGAGAGGAGTATAGTCTAGGATCACAATTAGCCTCTCTAATATAAATATTGTCTTGGCCAGGAAAATCCCTTATCATCATTTAATTTGGCATGAACTCAAATATTTTCCCTATCTTAGTATGAGTGATCTAATAAATGGAAAGGATATTTCTTGACAAGAAAGAAACATAAAGTTGTAGCATTGAAAAATTGCCACCCTTGACAATTTTACACCAAGTTTAGCTCCCCGGGCTATGCTCTTGGACCTAATTATGCATTTAATTTTCTCATTTTATACATATCTTCAAAAAAATAAAATATGGGATTGAAAATAAACATTTAATATTTAATATTGATGTTTAAGGCCCTGAAAAGGATGGGTTTGGACTAGGATGCCCAATGCCCTTGTCCATCTCATTTGGCTAAATTTTAAATATGTCAGTGTTGGAATTTTAATATTTGAAAATCCAAAATCATTTGTTGGCTATTAGTATTTGATTTTTGGTAAATTAGAAGAATTGCATATAAATACAAATCATTTTCACCATTTTAATCCTAATGAATCCTAGCAACTTTAAAGAGAAAATTCTAAGGAAATTAATTAAACAATTGACCAATCAACAACAAAAATAGCATAATTACATCAACATTTATTTCAGTCAAGCATCATGTTAGCCATGCATCATTTTTTTATGTGAGTTAGTTCATATTTTATGTTTATTTGTTTTGTGATTACTAACACTTGCAGGGCTTCAAATCAAGCATCAATTTCTCCTTGAAGGTGATGAGTACATGACTTCATTCCAAAAAGGAATGTAGTTCTATGTGGTGAGTTGCAGAAATTGTCAATTTATCACGTATTTATCATCTATCCTTTTCCTGACCAAGGTTAGTAAGCTCTCTTTTTATTTCATCATAGCTATTTTGTAGGTAGAAATACCAAACCATGTTTGACTTAGGCAATCCCCTATGCGACACAACTCCTTCCCCTCTTTCATGTGTGCAAGTTACATATCTGAATTGAATTGGAGGAAGACTAAAGACCTAATTTCTCATTCATGCATTCAAGTCCTACAAGTCATCAAATCAAGGAAAGTGGATTCTATAGTAACAAATGAAGTTTTGAAAGTGAGTCCAAAAGTGAAGAGCACACAAATCAGGAGCAACAGGAGAGTGAAATTAGATCTTGAGTAGTTGTTACCCAGTCTAGGGAACTTAGTGCCCTTGTCCAGCTATTTTAGGTCTAAATTTGTATGCCAGGTTCTTATGTGTCTCTTCTCTATTATTTTGAACTCTGTTTTTGTTCGCTTGTTATGTGTTTCCCAGAAATCTCAATAGTTTGTTGCATTTTCACAATTGACCTAGGAACATCATTGCATCGTCAAATTTAGTCAATTAATAATCAATTAATCACAACACATCATTCCCCAACAAAGGGATTAAAACTTTGATCTTCCATTTTTGCTCTTCCATTGAGGTTTGTAGCCAAGTGGGTATTGTTATCATTTTTAATCCCCTCCCAATTGTCATTGGAAGTGTGATTTAGGACATAGATCCCTTTTTCCAATTGATATCACATTCTAGTGAACCTAACTATTTATGCACTTTAAAATATTCTAAAATATGAAGCATGCCATTTTAAAGCCTGAGTACAATCTTAGGTTATGTGAATTCATCATTTATGCATGCATAGTTTTCATAAAAAAACACTGAAAACGTCAAAAATTTGCATAGCATCTTACATTCAAAACACAAATAGGAATAATTTTACTTGTTGCAAGGTAGATATAGCTCGTAATTGCATTAAAAAATATACTTTAAATCATGTTGAAATCTGAAAACAAATTTGAAACTATTTAAAATTATCATTTATGCATATGCATGTTGTTGAAAAAGTGAAAATTTGCATTGTTGTTATTGTCATTTTTAAAAGATTTCAAATTTCTAGATTTGTCAAATTAGGATCAGTTAATTACTACATTTTAAAATCTAAAAATTACATTTGGACTACATTATTTAATATCATTGGTATCATTATCATTGAAATGTAATGGTTCAAATTATGAATATGGAATCAAAGTACTAAGAGAGTTGGAAATGTTATGTTTGGCTTCAACTTGTAAATAGATTTTTGCATCTACTTTAACCATATATACCTTGTTATTATATTCATACTACATTATGTGGTGAAGAGTATATGGGACTCCTCTTATGGCATGAATCCATGGTCTACCAAGAAGAAGGTTATATATGAAAGAGAATTTGGAATGGCATGAATAATGGTAGGAAAAATTGTGAGTCCTACCTTAATGGGTAGTGTGGTTGCACCCAATAGTTTCCTACCAACATTATCAAATCCATGAATATAAATATTATTAAGTTTAATGAAAGACATATCCACATTGATCTTATGTAAAAGTTCACTACTACAAACATTGAGACCTGATCCATTATCAATTAGAGTTTTTCCTAATTTTGTGTTTATTGTTAATAGTGACATAAATTATAAGAGTGTCATGCCAGTTTTAGATTTTAATAGAAGGTAATTCACATTGAGGGAATATAATGTCCAAATTTATTGAATTCATACCATTGAAAAAGGTTGCTACATCATTCAGTGTAACAAAAAGTGGTACCACTATCTTATGTAAGGCCTCTTGGAGAATCTTGTGGTTTATAGGCGAGGTTGTATTAAGTCCCAAAGAGATATATTAGCTTGAGTATTATGAATTTTCTCAACAAAACCAAACTCTTTGCTATAATTTTGAGGAAGACAAGGTGTAGGAGGATGATAAGGTTGAGGAAATGTAATGGGAGTTATTTGTGTTTGTTTAGGTTGTTTGTTGTTTTGAGTAAGTTTTCTAAATGACCAGGAGGTTTAGGGTCATTTAGAATACCTCAAATAGTAAAAGTGTGAGAAACTAGATGATAATGAAGTTGCTGGAACAAATCTTGATTAATATCATTCTTTTAAGCTTTCTTGCAAAATTTAGAATGTGACAAGGAGGTTTAGGTTGGTTTGGAGTTCACCTCCAATAGTGAGAGTAGATTTAGTTGGTTGAGGAATATCAAAAGGAGGATAGATAATAGGTTTTACAATTTCAATTGAGTTGAATATTTGTTGAAAATCCTCTATTGATGCAGGATCCATTGTGAGTTTGAAATCCTAATCTATGCAAGCCACATATTTAATAGCATTTGAAGGATAAATGGATAAAGTGGTGTTAAGAAAGATATCAATGATTACATCCTCTTGCACCAAGATGTCCTTGTGAGTAGGAGAGATATTGGGGGAGGGACAAACATGAGCATTATGATTACTTGAAGAATGAAGATTAGGTAAAGTGATGTTAAAAAAGGTGTTAATGATTTTATCCTCTTGCACCAAAATATCCTCAAGAGTAGGAGAGTTGTTGGGAGAGGGATCAAAGAAAAATAACAAAAGAGGAGAGAAACTCAGTTCCACATGTTTATAAAAAAATTCTTAAAGTTTATTAAAAAATTTGGACAAAAGGAAAGGAAATAAGAAATTCCTTATGAAATAGGAATACAAACAAGTTAGCCAAAGGCTGACATATATTTCTTTTGACAGCATGGAATGGGGTTCAACGCAACGCCTTGATTTTTTTTAGAAAGGAAATATTTTGCTATGTCAAAACCAATTTTTTGAAAAGGAAGAATATTGTTATGTCCTTTTTTTAGGGTAATGCAATGAATTAGTTGAATTAGGGTCCAATTGTCAATATACAATAGAATCTAGAAGTTTAAGGATAGACTATCAAAATAGGAATCGGATCTGAGTAGAGGCTACAAAGCAAGCTCTTCCACAAAAAAATGAGATGAAACTGATTGGATAAGGGCAAGGGTGTCCTAGTCCAGAAATATAGATTTTTAGGTTTCAATTCTTGCATAGGTAAAATTGCTTTTGTAGGTTTCTTTCTATGATAGTCCAAGTTTGACGTCTGTCAGATCTTAAGAAATCAATGTGCTCTAATTTGATGATTAGAGGCACATGAAGTCATGAATGAGGGATTTTGAGCATTCAAAGGAGATGATAGATGAAATGAAATTCACACACATGAGTGCCCTCAATAGGTATGAGGTAGGGGAAATGGTTGATAAAACTGATATGTCAATGAAATGATGAAAAAATGTGTTTAAGTAATATCTTTTTGCAATGAACAAAGTGCTTTAAATGCTCTATTTTTTAAAATGAAATATACAACATTTACAAATTGAAATGAAATAACTTAGATCTACTTCCCTAAACAAGGAAAATCATATATGAAATAATGCAATTAAATCCAATTTTTTTGTAAATATGATCTAAATTCAATTCATCAAGATGTTTAATGCTTAATGAATAAAGAGTGCAAATGCTTAATTATAAAAATGAAACAAATGCATATCAATCAAAAGAATTCAAATAACCTATGTTTTTAATCAATTTTCATAATATATGCTAATAAATCATAAACTTGCAATTGTAGGATATGTCGGGTTCACCAAAATGTTAAGTGGAAAAAGAGATCCAAGATCTAACAAATGAATTAGCTTAGATCTAGCTTTTCCCTTGGGACTTAACATTAGAAAACAATCCAACCAAGGCTTGATGATTGGATAGCTTCCTCAAAGGAGAGCCAATCTAGTAGGGTTTGGTTCTTTTGTGTTGCAAAGAGGAGAAATTTGATGTGCAATTTAATTGACCTATTTGACATAAACCCTAGATCTGAAAATGCAATTTATCTCACAGATAAAAATGGAACATTGTAGAACAATTACATATCTAAGAAATGAAGACAAAGAGGAACCTACACATGAAATTGGAGCCTAAAGTTCTTGGAAAAGGGGAAATTTTCCCTATTCAAGAAATGGGGTTTTCTGAATACTTGAAGTCTGGTCTTGATGGTACATGTCTTCTCTACACTTTTCTACAACTTTTTGTTGATAAAAATTTTAGATCCGACCTGTACACATGGTAAGAGAGAGGAAGGTTGTGTTGTATAGGGGCTTTCCTAAGTCAAACCCCATTTTGGTGCCTTCACCTCGACAAACAACAAATGATGTTGGTAAAGAGGGCTTACCTTAGGTTGGGAAAAGGCCAAAGAAATAATAATTGATTGTAATAAAAAGTGATAGTGGATAATATTACCTTAGGGATGAAATCTCTCTTGAAGTGATGTTCACACCATAAGTTGCCACAAAAAAATGATGTTGGGTGATTAAATTTCTTTGAAGACCTGTAAAAGGTTAGTCCACATAACACAATAGATAGTTGTAGGTAACATGTAATAATAGTGAATGATTGATCACAATAGTGCCTATTTCATAATTCTTAATATTCAAATGAGAAGGAAACTTGTTTATATATGCATCCCAATCAAATGTTTTGGATATAGGTCGATGTGAGGTCATTTTACAATATTCAAAGCTGACACTTGAAATAATAATTATTGAAATAGGTCACCCTTAGGACGAGGGTGCCCTCACCCTTGTCTAGGTGTTTTTGGCCCAAATTTCTTGGGATGTTAGGGATTTTATATATTTTCCCAATCTAGCATTGAAGTGAATAAATTATTAATATAATTAATGTTATAGACATAATAGGGTGTCAATATAGTGTGAAATTGCCAAGGGTGATAATTTACGACACTATATACTTTCCCTTTTATTATAACTAAAAAGGTGGCATGACTTTGAACTTTCACCCAAAGGAAGGTGAATGGTCATGAAGGGGAGGTGAAATATTACTTTGGGTATATATTGTAAAAACCCAACATTTTACCCAATGTTTTGACCAATTTTGTATAGATTGTAAAGAAAAGCAAAAGATTGAGCTTCGCTTTTGGAGAATGAATAAAGAAATAAAATATGCACTTTACATCTAAAATAACTTTTTCCTTGCATCTTTCTTATATTTAATTTTTTTCAATTTTTTTATTTTTTAATAAATATTTTCTATTGAAAATATGAGGTTGCTAAATACCATTATTAAAATGCCACTAGAATGCCTTGTATTGAATTAATTAGACTTTTGGGTTAGAATCACACATAATCATAGACTTCTCATATTGGACCTTCATTGCATACACTAGTATAGATCATTTATCTATCAATTAGGTCCCTAAAATATGTTAGAGCATAAGCATTATAATAAATTAGGTATGTTAAGAGTCAAACATTGGTGGGCCTTATAAGTGTGCTAGGAAACACCATTGGAATTTGTTATGGAAATTGGAATCCTTGAGTCTCTCTTGTTTTCATTTAGACCTATTGATCAATTCATCAATTTTGTGATAAGTTGGTAAACACACTTAGCATCATAATGGAAATATGTAATAAAACTGTAAGAAATTCTTGAGATAATGACGTAATGAATTTCTAAGATTGAAGTGAAATGAATTCTTAAATAGTAAATTGAGTGCATTAAAGCTATGGTTTTGATATTACTGATGTTTAACTATTATAACTAATGAAAACATAGAGTTGTGATAGAGGCTATGTATTTCAATGCATGACAAGGATCATGATTCCTTATAAATGAAATGAATTAGGGGTGATGTCCTTTTATACTAGTTCTAAACATAGAATTATAATTTATTGGTGGACACCAATGGGTAATTGTAACATTAGGTTGAATTTGCATTGGCCATAATAAATTTGAATTTAAAATTAAGAAAGTAAAGGTCATGATGGTGACCATAACATGGGTGAAGAAAACATTGATTTGAGAACTGTGACTAATTTGAAAAAAGAAAAAATGATATTTTGATTGATAAAAAATTATATGTTAGTGAGAGCAGCAAATTGGACAAAAACATGTGCTTGGACTATATACTTAAGACCTCCTTACAAAGAGACATAAAATGAGAGGGAAAAGTGTAAACGCGTGTACTTTTTGTCTCTACTATCATATAATAAATTTTCTTGGAGGAGTTGAATTACTTTGTCCAATCATTTTGGGCTCCACTAATTTTTTTTAATTGTTCACACATTGATGTCGATTTTTCTTATCATGACAAAAAATTAGAAATTTCTTTGTAAAAACTTTTAAAATGCTTATGCTCATAAATATATTGCATCTAGTAAACTAATTTCTTTTGAAAAAGCTAATGATTTTTTATAAAAAACACCTCCTCCGAAACACTTTTCTCTTCTTGATGATGGATCACTAAGTGTGATCTGAAACGTCGATCAAAAAATATACACAGCTGAATCCAAAAGCTTGCTCTACAACAAAAAAACACATATTTTCCTCAAAATATAACCATAGATTTTTTATAAATGAGAAACTGTTAAAATAGACAAGGAAAAATTAGTTACTATGAAAGACCATATTTAAAGAAAAGTTGCAATACATCCATATGTGACCGTCAAATTTAAATAGTGTCACAACTCCAATCTGATTAGATTCACTGTAAAACATGGACTTGATGTCATGTCTACATACAAGCAAATAAATTTTGTAATCCTTGGAGGACCACAATGACATGACTCTTGAATTTTTTCTTCACAAAATAAAAGCTGTATCATTCTGGCCCCATTTCCATTGTGTTTTGGGGCCGCATAAGAAGTCGGTGAACACCCATGTCTTTTCCTCCACCTCTAGACTAATGTTTTTTATATACCTCTACATCATCATTCTAAACCTTGTCACTCTGCAATTGGGTGCTGATTTTGTATGAAACTATATTGTATTTATCATGAAAGGATGGTGAATTGCCATGTACCTACCTGCTCTGAAAACAGATAAAAGAAATATAGAATTCAGCGTGATCTTGAGAGGTAAGTATAGCATTCATGGCTTGGGAGACTATGAGCATGTCTTTATGGCCTTTTGACTGTTGTTCCAATTTCCAACCCACATTTTTAATACATGCACTGAATTCATTGCACTGTAATTGATAGGAATAGGAATATGAAAGCACTTGGCATATTTGTTTATCATTTTGCTGGTAAAGCTGTGGATGAGACAGAGGTCGTCCCCATTCAAAGATATATGATGGAGAGCAATGTTCACCACCTTATCAAAGGTCACATCATATGTACTTGTAAAACTAGGTCCCTAAATTGGGTCACTGGTCTCATATTAGACACTAGTTATTAATGTAAGTATACATCAATGACGTGAGATTAGACTCATGGGTCACAAGTTGAAGTTGATGTACAATATGGCCGCCTCTGTTAAAGTAGAAAACAAATTAGGGACTTTTTAATTTTTTTAAGGTACAGTGGTTATCCAACTATTTGTTAACAGAGCAAAGTGATTGAAACTATTACACATAAACCGTCTTTTATATTATTTTATAATGGAGGAGAGTCAGTCATGTGGGATACCTACTGGGGTTATCCAATTATTTGTTAACAGAGAAAAAGTTATTGAGAGCATTACATACAAATCGTCTTTTATATTATCTTATAATTGAGGAGATTCAGTTGTGTGGGACAGTGAGATGTTAAATTCTATGAAAAGAGAGGATCCAATAATTGAACGTGTTCCGAAAATTGTGATAACATTTGTTGATGACAGCTATTTGTAGATATTTATATATTACAGTGGAAATTTGTGTTTTGGACAGCACAAGCCTAAAACTTACACTTTATCCTTTATTTTTGAAGGTTTTGTATTGAAATTACAATCCAAAATGGTTGTCGAACCATAAATTTTTCCTTGCTTCTTTAACAGAAATGAAAATTTGACAAAAGAATTCAATGTGAACTCCATAATTATCTTAAAAAATTTCAAACTTTCCCAATCATTAATAAAGAAACTATGCACCCAACAAGATGCCCACATGTAAAATCATAATAGAGAGTAAGTCATGCAAGATGATGAGATGTTAAATTCTCATAAGAGAGAGGACCCAATAATTGAGCTTGTTCCGATAATGGTGAGGTGTTAAATTTTAATAAGAGATAGGACCCAATAATTGAACTTGTTCTGATAGTTGTGATAACATTTGTTGATGACAACTATTTGTATATATTTATCTATTGAAGTGGAAATGTGTGTATTGGACAGCATACAAGCTTATAATCTTACACTTTATCCTTTATTTTTGAAGGTTTTATATTGAAATTACAACCCAAAATGGTTGTCGAACCATAAATTTTTCCTTCCTTCTTTAACAGAAATGAAAATTTGAAAAAAGGATTCAATGTGAACTCCATAATTTTCTTAAAAAATTTCAAACTTTCGCACTCATTAATAAAGAAACCATGCACCCATCAAGATGCCCACATGTAACGTTGGACTTTCACACATATGAATATCCAACAAGATGCCCACATGTAACATTGGACTTTCACACATTTGAATATGACCTGTCCCAATGATGGGATGGGATGATAATTGATATTTGAATTAGGATTTGCTAAACATCATTAGCTTAGAAACATGGAAAGTAAACACTGTACAAACTATCAATTAAAAGTTGAATTAAGTGTTGGTGTGATCAATTTGATTATGTACAAATGTTTGATGATTTAAAGTTATTATAGTAAATGACTACCCACAGTAACTCAAACCCAGGAAGATTTCCAAGTAAATTCCAATGAGCTTTACAGCTGGGACACAATCTGCCCTCCTTATTTAATACTTCTCCATTTCAAGCTCCAATATGCCATAGAAACTGACGAGGCATATACCCCAAAATCTCAAAGCCTGCTTTGTTTTATCCACAGTTTCTTCTGTTATTCCAAGGAGTATTAATTGAAAAAGGATATTGTCCTACACCTGTCACTGCCAAAGCATGTGAGCTTGGTCGTGCTCGTGTCTCTGAAATTTCACACATGAAAAGCCTATTCATATCTCATGTCTCGTATCATATTCATTCGATAGAGAGGCTTTTGAAATTATGTAAGAGGTTCAATCAAAACTCTGTACTTTTATTTCAAAATAAAACAAGCCTCCGTGGGAGCTTGAAATCTTAAATTATGTTTTTGTTGGAATGGCATGACTGAATTCTCATGGAATCTTATCAAAAGGTTGAGATCGGCCTTAACGTTTGATTGAAATTCATTTGGTCTATTGTAATTTTAAATATATAACAGATTATGAGTCATTTAGGAAACAATTATTATAAGATTATTATTTGGTTTGATTGTGAAATTTTAATAGTTTTTATTTCAAATTCATGATGGTGTCTATGTCACTTCTTGAGCTCACCTCCAACTATCTTGTACTACTTTCTCAAATGACAATATTTTTGGTAAACAACATTTACAAGGTATTGTACCCTTCACAAGGAGTCACAAGGGCCAATAGAGTCCATATCAAAAAGTAACAAAACAAGACACTAAACCAAAAATAGACGCAGATAAACAACACACAGTCCAACAGTAGACCAATAGCAGACTAGCTAGTGTTCTCCCAATTCTTCAACAGAAGCTGAACCAAATCATTGCCAATCCACTCTTGGTGGTCTTCAGCCTTCTTCATCTCCATCTCATCTTTCATGATGGCAGACAAGGTACTAGTAACACAGTGAACTAATTTGACCGTGAATCGGGTCAAACCATTGAATTTTTTGTCCATTTTTTCCATTCTTTCTTTCAACACTTCGAGTTCCTCACCTCTGCCCATAGTATAGTCAGGATCATTTTGCTCAATCCCCAACGGTTCCGAAGAGTGAGAGGCAGAAACCTCCTTTTGAGCTTTACCCTTGTCAGGAATGGGAGGAGGACCACTAATTTTCAACTCTTCATCACCTTCCGACACCTCTTCCACTCTACTATCTCTGTTGTCTGACAACTCCTCTTCAGTGTCCAAATCTCTAACCAACATTTTCTTTTTGTTCTTCGCCAATCTACCGAAACGCCGAATGATGGTATCACAAATCACAATCACAGTCTCTGCCACCACCGTGTCACCCAAGGAATCCTTGCTCATGAAATTTTCCCCTTTATTCAGAGGCACCTTCTCCTCCTTACTTTTCTTTTTTGGCCCAACCTTGTTGGGAGTCTTCGCAGGGGTAGACTTGAGATCACAAAGGCTCACTGTCGCACAAGTTTGGGCAGCTCCCTCAACACCCTTTAGTTTTTTGGTAACAGTTTTGGGTTTTTGAGCATCCTCAGGGACAAGGTGGCTTTTCTTGGCAGGGCCTTTGGATTCGACCGAAGATAAGTTTGTCTCGTTGGGTGGCTCAATTTCTTCAATGCAGATGGCCGAAATGGGTTTCGGAGGGCATAAAGCCAGATGAAAGTGGTAGAGTCTTAGGATAAGACCCTGGTGAAGTGGCAGAGGAGTGGGTTCATTGGGATTACCAGTAGCAAACTCCACACATTTCTCAACAAAACTTTCAAGGTGCAAGAGCAAATAAAAGGGAAAGCTCATTAAAACTTTATGCCTAAGGTGATTTAACAAGGGAAAATGGTAATAATAATAAGTCTTGTACCTTCCTTCCAACGTGACATATTTCATCAATGCTAGACACACCTAGTTCCACGGTTGAGGAAGAGCCTCCCGCTCGAACCCAAACTGGTTGTGCATAGGTTTCTCATCACGGACAAAGAATTTGTCCATACTAGCATTGTCCTAGGTCTTCGAATGTTTAGGATGCTTCATGCTAGAACTTTGGAGGCCCGTTGCTTGCACAATCACTTCCTCATCAACCGTAAAGGAGATGCCTCCCACAGTCACATGCCGATTCTTCCAAGAGTTGATGAATTGGGTCGACATGTTAGGGTCATGGCCCACAAGTCTCTCCATCAGAGGAGCAATGCCACCTTCAATGCAAATATGCCAAACAAGCGGATCCTTGTGAAACTCATTGCAATTATCTAGCTCTATTCTCACATGATCCCCCCTCATGACTCTGCACTGCTCACAGTAAAACCAAGAACCTTGAAAAACCAGAGAGATAGAGAAAATAGCAAGGTGAAAAATCACCCCTGCATTAAGGCATTGAAGCCAAAAATGACAATTTTTGGGAATCAAGCCTAAGGATAGATCACACGCATGAGCTAATAAATTCCTGATAACAATCTTAGCATAGGTTTTCATGAGTAAATTCTCGCATAAGCAGCTAAGCACCAAGTACATGATCGGTATGGAAGGATTGCCTTTCATGTAGCAAAAATTCTGAAACCTAGGCAGGATAGTCATAGGGGAAAAATTAGAAATCCCTAAAAGGATAGCAATTAGAGGATGGAAAAATTTAGATAAACCCCAGCTAGAGGCTATAAGGCACCAAACCAAAATAGCGAGTAAGGAAAAGCCAAAGAGGAGTTTAGTATCATAATTACAAGTCACATCAAATTCAAAAACACAGAAATTGTAAATATGCGATCTCAAAAGAATCCTCATAAGGATATTACGATAAGTATGGTCCAACTTAGAGCTAATCAACTGGTACTTGCCGCAATAGAAAATGATTTCCTTATTCCAAATGTGCTTTTATCTGTAATTTGAAATAATCCACTTGGTATCCATCCCATTGATACAGCTAATTGTCCATCTCATCAAACCAATAAGACCACAAAGCCCGATGAGGAAGCTAATGGGCACCCCAATTATCCAGCTAAGCACAAGTTGTGTTTCCATCATGAGTTATGAAAGGGATTTGTTCCTTAACTATCATACTCTGAATATTAGGCCGAAGAAGACTTAAATCACGCCAACATTTGGATAAATTCCAGTGAGAGCCAAAATTGGATAAGGCGTTAGCCACTTGGTTCCCCTCTCTGTAGATATGACTGGCCACCTTTAATTTAAATCTAGTAACCAACAATCTAATGTCAAGAAGAATATCCTTAGTGTTCCATCCCAGGAGTCTATCAAAAATTATAGCATCAATTATGGACTTAGAGTCACCTTCTATATGCAGGTTCTCTATCCCCAGGGAAACCGCAATCTGTAAGCCCTTTAACAGCGCTCTAGCTTCTGCTATCATTGATGAATGTTGACCAATCCCCCCAGCATAACCGCCCACCCACTTACTTCTATGATCTCTAGTAACACCTCCTATGCTTGCTTTGCCCATGTTTCCCTTAGCAGCCCCATCAAAGTTTAATTTAAACTAGTCCTTGTCAGGGGGTTTCCAAATAGTGGCTCTCCTAGCCAAAAAATTGGAATTGTCATATGAATTGGGATCCAGGTTCTGATGCCAAGCTTTGACTATGCTTTTTTTCAACTCAGTGGGCCCTTTATATGAGGTTTTTCCTTTGAAAAGAGAAATATTTTCCCCAATGAGCCGAGCTCCAATCCCAAACACCTCTTTTGGATTCATCTCAGTGTTTCTAAATATCTTATTATTCCTTTCTTTCCATAAGCACCAACAAATAAAGGGAGGAGCTTGATTCCATAATTCCCTAGTTAGCAGATGGGAAAAGGGTTCAGACCAACTCAAAATAAAGGATGTGATGTCCTTGCACATAATCCACTATATCCCTAATCTTCCAAAAGCTAGCTCCCACACCTCAGTAGTAAAGGGGCAGTGTAACAATAGATGATCAACATATTCTTTGATGCATTTACATAAAAAGCATCTATTGGGGATCTGGAATCCCCTTTTCCTTAGATTATCCTAAGTAAGAATTATGTTATGACAAACAGTCCACCAGAAAAAGTTCACTTTCAGTATCATGTATCTATTCCACAGCTTTTTCCATAGATTATTGGTCATCCCCTGAACAGTCAGCTATCTATAAGCAGATTTTACAGTAAGATCACCCTGAATATCATGAGTCCAGAAGAACTCATCCTCACAGATAGCAGGGGGAATCCTGGTGTGAGAGAGTAACTTTTGCAGCTTCTAGCTAGGAGACACAAATTAGGAGAAACATGACAATAAAGACTAATGTCATTCCATTTCCTAGCCCTTATGGGTCCAAGAAGATAATCACTAATATATATACCAAACACATTGAGCTTGATCCTTGAGAAGCCTAAACTCTAAAGAATCTAGGGGATAGTCAAGCAACCAAGTATCTTCCCAGAATATGATTTTGTTACCATTACCAATCTTTCATTTAATCCCATTCCTCAAAAGGTCCTGAAGACTACAGATTCCCTTCCAAACCAAGGAGCCCGTAGGGTGAGACTCTGAAAGGTAGTCAATTAACAGCGGGTTCAAAAGGTATTTGACATTCATTATTTCACACCAGTCCTTCCTATCCCTCAGATGATCCCAACCCACTTTGGCCATAAGAGCTTTGTTAGAATTAGAAATGATTCTTATCTCAAGACCACCACACCACTTCGGTTGGCAGACCTTATCCCATTTAACTAGAGCGAGTTTCTTTTTCTCCTCAGTGCCAGACTAGAGAAAAGACCTCTGGATTTTCTCCAACTTATCAACAATATATCTAGGTATCTTAAATATGGATAGGAAATAGATAGGGATACCTTGAAGAATGACAGAAAGAAGCTGAAGCTTACCACCATGGCTGAGTAAAGAACCTTTCCACCCAGTAAGTTTCCTTTGAATCCTTTCAAGAATAGAATTCCAAAACTCAGGAGTGACTTCTTTGATAGTTAGGGGAAGCCCAAGATAAACCGAGGGGAGAGAACCACTCTGACAGCCCAAAACAAAAGTCACCCAATTTTGCAGGTTAGGAGTGTTATTGAAGAAGTAAATCATGCTGTTATTGTAGTTAATGCATTGTCTAGAGCAACCAACATAATTGTTGAGGCAATTTTTCCATTTCCTAGCTTCCAAAACTGAGGCTTTCCCAAATAGAAAATTATCATCCACAAATTGTTGAATCACAGTTGGCTCAAGGGTGGTAGCCGCCTTAATTCCTTTTATGGTTCCCTCCGATAGCATACTAGAGAAGTTCCTGCTTAGAACATCTGCCACCATTATGAACAAATAGGGAGACAAGGGATCTCCCTGTCCGATTCCTCTCCCATCATGAAAGAATCCAAAGGGGGAGCCATTCACCAAAACAGAGTACTTAATAGTAGTAATGCATTCCATTATAAGTTTGACCACTAATTGATTAAACCCGAACTTAGCCAGCACTTTAGGAACAAAATTCCAAATCACCTTATCATAGGCGTTAGAAATATCCAGTTTAAGGGCCATACCACCATAGTTGCATCTATCCATAGAATGAATTAGCTCATGAGTAGTAATGGTAGCATCAAGGACATGTCTACCAAGTGCAAAACCTTTTTGAGTAGGGCCGATGATTTTATCAAGAAGAGGTTTGATACGATTAACCAAAATTTTAGAGAGGATTTTATAAAAAGTATTACAAAGGCCGATAGGGCGAAAATCAGTCATATGTTGAGGATCCGCCACCTTGGGAATAAGAGCAATGAAGGTGTGATTTAATTGCTTAAGAATCTTACTAGATTTGAAGAAATCACGAGCAGCCAAAATGAGATCCTCACTGATGATCTCCCAGAAGGATTGAAAGAAAGTCAGAGGGAAACCATTAGGACCTGGGGCTTTGAAAGCCCCCGTGCTGAAAGTGGCCAGCTTAACCTCCTCAGATGTAACAACACTAAGAATCCCCATATTGTCATTTTGGGAAATTAAGTTTGGGAGCGAGTCAACTAGCAGACTATCAAGATCCGTATTAGGGTCATCAAGGGGAGCCACATAAGATTTCTGAAAAATAATCCGTAGCCACTAACCCAAGGAGGGAGGGAGAACTAACAACCTCACCCTGAGCATTGTGTAACTTGTTTATTTGATTCCTCTTCTTATGTTTGACAACAGAAATGTGAAAGAAGGAAGTTTTCCTATCTCCTTCTTTTAACCATTGCACCCTGGATTTCTGTTTCCAAAAGATCTCCTCTTTCTTTAAAATTTTCTCCCACTCCCACCGAAACTCCTTCTCTTGGGTGCAAGTGGAAAGACTGATATCACCCTCCTCCATTCTCTTTTGAACCATTTTCAATTTTTCCCCAATGATTTTTTTCTTCTGGAAAATATCCCCAAAAACCCTTTTATTCCATCCTTTCACCATACCTTTAATGTGTTTTAGCTTAAAGAACAATATGAACATGGGGTAACCACACACAAGGATAATCCACGATTCAAAAAATTTCATTTTAAAATCTAGGTGGGAGTTCCACATAATTTCAAAATGGAAGGGATAAGGTCCGTCAGCAGACTGGTCCCAAGAGGTAAGTAACAAGGGATTGTGATTAGAGACAGTCCTAGGTAAAGCCCGTAAAGAAGCACTAAGCAAGCACAACTAGTTACAAGAACATAAGAAGTGATCTAACCTAACTTGAATCAAGTCTTCACCCAAACATCTGTTGGACCAGGTAAAAGCTTGCCCTAGAAAATCAATATCAATCATACCCGTAGAACTCAAAAAGTGTGCCAGATTATCCATGCTGTCAGAGTAGTCAATCAGGCCACCACATTTCTCCAAAGGAAATAGGGGGTGTTGAAGTCCCCAGCCACCAGCCAGCGAGACCCACTGTTGTTTTTTATCCAATCAGCCAAAGACATCCAAAGATCCAGCCTAGTATTCCTTTGGTTGGGCCAATACACATTGATAACCAACCAAGAGCCACCAGAGAAAGTAAAGGAGACACCCACACTACTCTAATAGCTAAACAACTCAGTGCCAGAAAACCTAGAAGGGTTCTAGAGCACCGCTAGACCTCCAAAGGCCCCTTCAACATCACTATAAGAGAAAGAGGCCCCAGGCCAAATGAACTTTGCAATATTATCAAAACTAGCTTTCTTCATTTTCTTTTCTTGTCGGAGTAAAACGTCTATCTTATGTTCCAGAATATAATTTTTTAAGGAAAGTTACTTATGGGAGCTATTCATCCCACGCATATTCCAAGACATGACCTTCATTTTTTACCTTTCTTTGAGGACACTTCCATTGTCCTCTACTTTCCCAATGCAATCTCATTTGTGGCTTCCCTTAATCGCGTGGATCTATGGGAAGTCCTACCAGGCTTGGAATCACCTCCCACATCCGCCTTTTTCTTCCTCCCTTTTTTTTTCAGCGTAATCCAGTTCTCCTCATCGGCAATAGATTCTTGTTTCGCCTCCCCCAAACCTAGATCCTCCCATATTTTTCCCTCTTCTCCAACAGTATCACAAGTACCAACAAATGCCACCTCCGACAACACTCCACCAATACAAGCTTCTTCCTCCACAGTAGTGCTGGACTCAAAAAACCCAACTTCCTGGATATTAACATTATCCATAAACTCAACTACAGATAGATTAGCAAGGCCCTCAGTCAGGACAATCACCGACTCAGGAATAGGAACATTAGGATTGGGAGATTCAACATTAGCCACTAACTCCATAAAAGGATTCTCAGAGTTAGAGTTAGGAGAAGTCGATAAGGAAGCAGAGCCCTCTTTGGATTGGTCTAGAAAACTAGGAGGAGAAACAGAGGGAGCAACAAAATATCTCTTAATAGGATCCTTATTAAAGGTAGACTTGCAGTTTGAAATAAGGTGCCTTGGTTTGGTACACTTTTGACAGAACACCACAACATTTTCATAGCACACTGGTTGCACCCATGACCCAAATTTAGAGCAGAGCTTAACTGAGTTAGGCAAAGATTTTTTCACACAAATGTTCACGCAGAAGTGAGCAAACACTAACCTGGAATTCGATTTGGTGATGGAATTAGAAGTATTGAAGTTCCCCAAGGAGTCACCGATGCTCTTAAAAATTGATTCATCCCAATATTCCAGTGGCAACCCGGGAAGGCGAATCCATAGCGAAGCTGACTTATTGAGGTCCACCTCAGGGTTAAACCCTAGTTTATAGCAGCATAAAGACAAACTATGCTTACCATATACCCAAGGTTCTGAGGACATAACTAATAAAAAATCTTCAGGTGTCATGAACTTAAAAAGGAAAATCCCACCAAACATAGCGCAAAATTCCACACTTCCTTTGAGCCGCCACTTAGCAGTAGCCCACTTTCTGGCCATATCCATAGTAGAGCAAAATGAGAGAAACCTACCCACCACAACATTCTCCATTGAAGAGAGGATCCTATCGCTAATCAAATTAGAGATAGAAAAGTCTATTCCAGACACAATAACCTCATCCTAATGAGAAGGAGGAGGGAGAGGGCCTAGCTTACTATTGGTTAGAACATCTTTCCACCCGAGGGATTCAAAAGGAATCTCAATCGTCGGCACTACAACCGAAGGCACGGGTGGCACCGAAAGAACCATAGAAAAAAGGCCTATCTTGCCAAGAGTTTCTCCTGAGGGACATGAGTCCGCATGAGACAAGGCAAGGCTCGAGTTAGGGGTGGGTAGAGGGGTCCCGTGAGGTACCCCCAGGCCAGAATCCACCATGCGCGCAGGAAGTTCAAACATGACTAGAGGGTGGCCAGAGAGCGGGAAAAAAAAATGACAATATTAATGATGAGGAAAGAGTATGAAAAACCATATTCCTAACTTAAAAGCTTATTTCCCAAATCTCTCAAAGCTTGCAATCTTCCAAGCCCCAAAACATAGAAGCTCTTTCCTATTACAAATCCCTTCACATGGAAGAAGACCATTGTGTGCCAAGTGTTGAAATGTTTCACTTGGTGGTGACATTTTCTCATGATGAGTTGAATTTCTAAGGAAACAAAACTTTGCTTCCTCTAACACTTTCCCTAATTCATGCCAAGTTTCAAGAACTAAACCATAACCTACAACCACCTTGATCTAGTTGTGTTTAAATTATCCTTAAGTCATGCCCTTCGATAAACTTATCCTTTCCACTCCTCTAATATTTAGACACATTTATCAACAACCCATTGGTAGTGGAGCTTGCAATTGATAACAACCATGTAGATTTACATAATTGCAAAGATTCAAAGGAAGATGTGCAAATAACCGACAATATACAACCTTATTCAAGAGGAAATGATTGAGGTAAATTTCTTGAGACAAAAGACAAAACCTTCATGTCCCTTCCTTTTCTTCCTCTCCATCCAAAGCTCACTTTCCCCTTCATCCCCCCCACCCTACCACCACAACCATTCCCACCAATCCACTTGCCTTCATCCCAATACATCCCATCTTCTTTAATTTATAGTACCATTGTATTCCTTTGTTTTCAAATCAATCTCCTACAAAGATATCATCTTTAGAGATGGATGGGGGATGGTAAATTGATTGAAAGAAATAGTCAACATTCAATTATAAGATATATATATATATATATGGATAATCTAATAAGCTATTCCCCTCTAGCTAGAGATAGATCTTTCCTTCAAGGACCATATGGAGCTAGCTCATGATCTCCAATAAAGGATTTATCTTCAACTATGATCTATCATAGCTCTTAATCAACAACTCTATAGAATCAATTTTAGGTAGTGGAATTTGATTTAGAATATTAAGGGTACACCAATTTTCTCATCAAAGTAGCAAGGAATGCTAGCTTATTGCATAAATCTAATGTTTATTTTCTTCATTAAGTCAAAATTAGTGGTATTTTCTTTAAAATTCTCTTCATACAAGGAAATATGTAACAACTTCCTACTTGCTAGTGTAAATAGGTGTTTTACTTGTCTAGGTACTATTTACATGTCAAGTCCACTTAGGTCCTAGTTGCTTTTTCTAGAAGTCTTACTCGTCTAGATAAGATCTTATCTTATCTTATCTATTTGGATTTTATTTAATGTTTGTGTCCTAGGTCATTTAATAATGTTGAGGTAGTTGTCTCATTATACAAGTTTAAAACACATGTCAATATGTTGTCTAATCCTATCCCACAACTTGCCTTTATAAGCAAGGCATCATTTTTACATCCTAATTTAGTTGATTTAGTCCAATACCACTGTAATCTTGAGTATTACATATTGGCCATAATCTTGCATCCATTATTGCAAATTCTTGTTCTTGATTTTCCCTCTTGTAGAAGGTTTCTTTTGGGTTTTGCAAGTGACCTTGGAGGTTTGAGTCCTTGAACGACTCTAACATGGTTTTAGAGCTTTAGAATTGTAAAACCCCTTCTCAAATTTGAGGGTGATTCGAGCTTAAGATTTTTTTGGGTGCACATTGGGGTGAAACGAACCTCACAATTGACTCAAGAAGGCATAAAAGCCCTATTTTCATATAAAATACTTGATATTTTGGCAACAAAAATTGGACCATTTTTTAGGGTTTTGAAAATTTCGTAGAAGTTTTTTTGTACAGTCTATATGGAATATGCATGGTACATATCCATACAGATTGTACCTCGTCATACTATTCACAAGCATCAAATCTACATTGCAGGAATTGGAAGAACGAAATATTCTTTGGTAGATTTTGTTTAACACTTTTGGAGACTGAGAGGGGGGGTGAATCAGTCTATACAAAACTTAACCCATTCCAAAACTTGAAACTTTCAACACAACTCAAACTCCTTTAGCAAATAGAGCTGTAACTTTAAGCAAATAAGTAACAGAGAAGAATATAGCAATTTGAATCTTTAACACCTTCAACGAACTTTACCAATGAAATATAGTATAGTAATAAGATCAACAACAAAGAGAAAGAGATAGAGAACACACACATGCACAAAGAGGCACCAAATTTACATGGAAAACCTAATGAGGGAAAAACCATAGTGAGAGTTAACTCACAATATATAAGGCTCACTACCAAAAGACTTGCAAGAAGGCTCACCGCCTTAGAGAAAGATACAAAAGGGACTTGCAACACTGAAGTACCAACCAACTCCAGAAGAAAGATACAAGGACCTGATGAGATTCACTATCTCAAAGAAGGATACAAAATATTTATAAGAGAATTACAAAGATTGTCAACACAACTCTCTATTGATTGAGGCGTTCAAGCTCAATTGAACTTTCTTTTCACAATATTTAGCACTATCTCTATTGGATATTCAATACAGTTCACTCACACACTTTTTTCACTTATACTCTACTTCATTCGTGTTGCATTTATATCCATCGTAACACAATAATTCTTCAATTAGGTCATCCAGGAAGAGAATAAACAATGAATTCAACTGGTCGGCCACCAAAACATGATGTGGTCCTATCCCAAGGATAGAGAGGACCAAAAAAATCTTAACACCCCTTTCAGTGTGATCCAAAATGATTTACACACAGGCATACATCAACCTAAGTTAGCATCAACGAAATGTGTGGATGAGACATTAAAGCACATAACTAGTCAGCCCATAAACATTTTCAATTGAATTTATTTGATGTGGTCCTAAACAGGATAGGTCAAGACCAAAATCTATCATGACACACCTTCCATTGTTGGCGTAGCCCCCAAGTAGGCCACCCAAGCAAAGGAACAAGCCTTGTTAGCCAAATACACATAAATAACCCCAAAATTCAAGTCAAGACACAATGCAACACCAAAGCAACCAATTAGCAACATGTGGATCACATAGGGATGTTACTTGAACATCCAACATCACTTCCATACACTTCTTTCATACTTTCATGCCATCAACAGCCACCACAGAACAAAATGGTATAGAAAACTTTGTTTAGGAAACACATAATACATAATTGGATGATGTAACATTTGTAGAACAACTTGTAGACCACTTCAAAATATGAGATTGGAACTGAGACATTGCATAGACATTATGAACATATTCACCAAGCCATAGGAGCAGAGACATCAATGTGGAGAAATGCAAAGCATTTCCTAGACCAGTCCAGACAACTAATGAGTGGGTACAAAAAGTTGGGGGGCCAAATTGTGGCCAACTTTTTAAAAAAGATTGAAAAGCCATGGTGTGAGCATGTTATAATGTGCTCACATTATAACACGCTCGTGTTATGGCTTGGTGTGACCAAGCCTAAGGCTCAGTCACACTGAGCCTATAACACACTCGCGTTATAACGTGAGCACGTTATGATTCTTTATAAGAAAAAAAAGAAAATCCAAATCATTTTAGACTATCATATTTCTTCACCCGCAGCCTACAAACCCTTCCAAGTTGCTCGCATTGTGGAGACCTAAAATTCATCAAATTTCTTCACTAAATCATTGATATTTCTTCACCAGAATGCTTCCACATTGATGGGAAGCTCCAAGGAGTAAGCTTTTATTGTTTTTCTTTGTGAATTTGTTGTTAAATGGGTAGATTTAATATGTTGTTTATGTTAATTTCTTTAATTATTAGAAGTTGAAAATCCACCTGATTCTCCTCCTCAAAATCCTTCTCCTCCTCATGAACAAGCACACCAAAAAAATCTTGATGAACAACCACAACAAAAAACTCCTCCAACAATTCCTCAACATCCTCCTAGAACTCAACAAAATTTAATGGGGGAAAATGAAAACAACAAAAAGAAAAATGAGGAGTTAATTGCGAGGTTGAATGATCCTGTAAGTTCAACCTCAAAAATAACCATGCTTGAAAACTCACTTCAAGCTATGTTAACACATGTAGATGCAATTAGCAAGCAATTAAGTGGTTGGATGGATAAGAGGCGGGAGTGCATAGATTTTTATGCAGATAAACTATCCTACACACAAGTAAAAAATGAAAAAATTACAAAATATGACTTGTGTTCACTATTCACTAACCCACGTACAAATCAATCTCTTGACCTTATAAGCAAGAGGTTTCCAATCCATTGGTGCAAAAACCAAGGGATAAAGGACAATTTTTGGAAGAGGTGGTGGATGGTTTTTGACCATCCTCCATGCAACAATAATGAGGTCCCCAAATATTTCTTGAGGAAACTCTACTGCAAGTTTGTCCTCAACAAAATCTCCAACTATTTTGATATGTGGAACTTTTAGAGGAGAGGTAGTGGGTCGACATAGGATAGACCAAGTGCACATCTCGATCCTTAACAAAAAGTGAGACGAGCACTCGCTATACCAGCTAATGAGCACGTTACTATCCATTTTGTCATGAAGGAGAGTGTTGAGGTGGACACTCTACAGTCTATTAGTTCTTTGACCCAAAGTATCATCCATCATGCGAGTCCTACAACATAGCGGTAGCCAAGGGAGACTTCGAGGGATAGGGTTCCACCCCATACTTGTCAGGTTTGTGGGTTAGCCTATACATATGACCCCACAAATAGTCAGGAGGCTGGTGCATAGGCTATGTCTACAATTAACGAGTTGGCAATGGCAGATGTCATTTTGAATGAGGATTTCGGCCTCGATACTCAGGTAAATGTTAGCATGTTCATTGCATTTAATTTATTAACTTTCATTTTTGAAATGCAAGATTAACTAATTTAGTTTAATGATTGTAATAAAATTTAAGGGTCATAGTATTCATACTATTTTCACCGGCCCTCCACCTGCTTTTTACTCCACTACATCTACTACCGAGGTATGTAACTATTAAACAATTGTAAATATTACATGTGAATAGCATTGTTATATGAATGACATTCTAATATTTTATTTTAGATGTTGAATAGGTTAATATTGGAGATTTCATGAAAACATCTCCCAGTGGCCTTGGAGTGCAAACCTTCACTCAAGTAATAGAATAAAGAGTTTAACTAATGAATTGTAATTAATAGATTTATGTAACTTTTATATTCATATCGTTGATTACATTGTATTGCACATCTTTCAAACTAAAAGCATTAATTCACATTGCATAACTAATAACTAGATGTTGATAGATGACAAAATTTCAATTACAATATAGTTTTTTAGAAAGTCAACATAAGCAGTAATGCAATTACTTCACATAGCATAACTAATAACTACGAGCAACTTCCAATTGCATTTTCTTGTCATGGAATTCCATGAGACCACATTTTATTGAGGCATTTTTTCAAATAGTTCACTGCCTTGTCTATGTTATGGATGCTTGGAAAAAATCTATCAAAGCATAATAGTAAGCAATAGAATAGGCAAGGTAATGAGCTTTTTGAAAAAATGCCTCAAAGAAATGTGGTCTCATGGTGATGAACATCACCATGAGACCACATTTCTTTGAGGCATTTTTTCAAATAGCTCACTGCCTTGTCTATGCTACCACATTTTCCATACATGTCTACCAAAGCATTTTATCAAACAATTCACTTCCTTGCTACTATGGCTAAAATCCTAAAATAGGTACTTTCAAACAAACTATGGATGCTTGGAAAAAATTGATCAAATCATAATAGTAACAATAGCATAGACAAGGCAAGTTTTTTGAAAAAAATCCTCGAAGAAATGTGGTCTCATGGTGATGGAATGCCATTCCATCACCATGAGACCACATTCTTCAAGGCATTTTTTCAAACAACTCACTGCCTTAAGCAATAGAATAGAAAATGCAATGAGTTGTTTGAAAAAATTCCTCAAAGAAATGTGGTCTCATGGTGATGTCCATCACCATGAGACCACATTTCTTTGAGGCATTTTTTCAAACAGCTCACCACCTTTCCTATGCTACCACATTTTCCATACATGTCTACCAAAGCATTTTATCAAACAGTTCACTTCCTTGCTGCTATGGCTAAAATCCTAAAATAGGTGCTTTCAAAAAACTATGGATGCTTGGAAAAATCGATCAAAGCATAATAGTAAGCAATAACATAGACAAGGTATCAAGTTTTTTGAAAAAATTCCTCGAAGAAATGTGGTCTCATGGTGATGGAATGGCATTCCATCACCATGAGACCACATTTCTTTGAGGTATTTTTTCAAACAACTCATTTCCTTGTCTATTCTATTAATGGAATGACATTCCATCACCATGAGACCACATTTCTTCAAGGCATTATGTGGTCTCATGGTGATGGAATGTCATTCCATCACCATGAGACCATAATTCTTCAAGGAATTTTTTCAAACAACTTGTTGCCTTAAGCAATAGAATAGACAAGGCAATGAGTTGTTTGAAAAAATGCCTCAATTAAATGTGGTCTCATTTCTTTGAGGCATTTTTTCAAACAACTCATTGCCTTGTCTTTGCTACCAAATTTTCCATACATGTCTACCAAAGAATTTTATCAAACAGTTCACTTCCTTATTGCTATGGCTAAAAGACTAAAACAGGTGCTTTCAAACAAACTATGGATGCTTGGAAAAAATCTATCAAAGCATAATAGTAAGCAATATCATAGACAAGGCAATGATTTTTTTGAAAAAATTCCTCGAAGAAATGTGGTCTCATGGTGATGGAATGCCATTCCATCACCATGAGACCACAATTCTTTGATGTATTTTTTCAAACAACTTGCTGCCTTAAGCAATAGAATAGAAAATGCAATGAGTTGTTTGAAAAAATTCCTCAAAGATATGTGGTCTCATGGTGATGTCCATCACCACGAGACCACATTTCTTTAAGGCATTTTTTCAAACAGCTCATCGCCTTGCCTATGCTACCACATTTTCCATACATGTCTACCAAAGCATTTTATCAAACAATTCACTTCCTTAATGCTATGGCTAAAAGCCTAAAATAGTTTCTTTCCAAAAAACTATGGATTCTTGGAAAAAAATCGATCAAAGCATAATAGTGAGCAATAGCATAGACAAGGCAACAAGTTGTTTGAAAAAATGCCTCAAAGAAATGTGGTCTCATGGTGATGGAATGGCATTCCATCACCATGAGACCACATTTCTTCGAGGAATTTTTTCAAACAAATCATTTCTATGAATAAAATCCTAAAATAGGTGCTTTCAAACAAGCTATGGATAGGGAAAATAGTAAGCATAATAGTAAGAAATATATAGTTCAATAAGCACTCAAAATTTTGTTGATTATCTCATACATTATAAGCCATGACCTGCATCACTAATCTACTTTTTGTGATTGAATAATTTGTTGTTTTATTTTTAGATGATGGAAGCGGAAATGCCTCTAGATGTTGATAGGGTAATGGAGCAAGGTGTATCTTCTGCAATAGACAACTCAATGCCTCTCATGGGGGTATGAGGCAGATTAGTAAATTTCAAATTACATTCGTTGTTATAGTTGTTAGTGAAAATCAAATGATTATTGGTTTGTAGTTTAATTTATGTTTGGATGTTTTCTATTGGACTTGGGCACATCACAACATGAGCATGCAAATCTTTTGCTTGAGGAGAGAGATCATCTAGCAATGGTAAGTGATTATTTTGTTAAATATATCATTTTTTATAATGTAATTTCAATATATTAATGTCTTTACTTGTTATTGTAACAGTTGAAGCTTGATGAGGAACTAAACCCTAGGAGGGACAACCCTCGAGTTTAGGGTGAACGAGTGTCATACACATTGCCATCCACCCGACCAACAAAGGCCACCCATTTGTTTCTTTCACCTAGAGGGAAATGACTTTTGATTGGGGTCCTTTGTTGTATGCCTATATGGCATTTTTAGGCATATTTTGTAATGTATATACTTGACATTGTATGCCTATATGGCATTTTTAGGCATATTTTGTAATGTATATACTTGACATTGTATGCCTATATGGCATTATTGTAAGCTTATATGACTATTTTGTATATATTTTACACTTATATTGGCATTTATTGATGTATCCCTACATGGCTATTTGGTTAATACAAATCTTTTTTATTTATGGTGTCCATATTTACATTATTAATCCACACTTCAATAGATATTTGTAGATGGTTTACTTCAAATATTTAAAATCCAAGTGTTTTCCATGCACTCTTCTTTTCTATAATTGTAAATAAATAATAAGTTTGAACATTATTCTCCTATACAATTATTGAACTTTAAATCAATCATATGAATATAGTAATGCTTCATGCTTCATGCTTCATGTGCTTCACAGAGGAAATTCATGTGTATGCTTCATGCTTCATGCTACCATGCTTCATGATTTATATCATCGAGGATGACATCTACCATTCCATGTGTATTCTTCATGCTACCATTCACTTGTATGCTTCATGCTTCATGTATTACATAGATAAAGAAAACATCATTAAACTATTGAGAAAATAAAATGGAAAGTAACAACTAAGTCTCACAAACAAAAAATCAAGGCATGCAAGTCTTATTAAAGATCATAAGGGCATTGGATTATTTGAGATTAAGAGACCATGAATCAACCTTCCCAACAACAAACTTCATAGATATTCATCCTATTTGTAAACATGAATTCAAACCCAATAATTAGAAGAATGCAACTTTAAAAGTTAACATTGTATGTTTACATTAGTCAATAAATAGCTTCAAGAGATGTGAATTACAGAAACAAAACCAACTGAAAGTTCAAGAATTTCCTTTTCCCCAATAATATCTAAAAATTTGCAAATAAATCAATTTAGGTTCTCACGAATAATGATGATATGAATTTGGTTGCGAATTTTCAAAGGAAAAAAGTTGCGACCCTTCGAATAGGAAATACTACAAACATTTTATAACGAAGCATGGTGAACATGACTAGAGTAGATGTGCCACCTAGATGTGTTGGTGCTAATTGTTTGGCCCCATGAAGAACAAAACAAAATGTAGCCCACCTTGCAACTTTACAGTACATGCAACTGACCTGTTTTCCATCAATTGAAATATATTCACCACGGGAAAATGACTTGGAGGTATCAAAAATTGAGAGAGGTTATTGTGGAGGGGCCCTACATGATCTCGTAGCCTTAGACATAGTGTTTCCAGGTGCTATGGTTTCTGAGTAATTGCTCGTGAAAGTTTGCTGCCCTTTTGCACTTTAGTCTCTTAAGAGACTTTGCTAGTAGAATGTGGCTCAAACCATTTTGATGTGTTTGGGTGTGAAAGAGGACCTTTCCTAGAATAAAACCACCCATTTAGACATGTTGGAAAATTTGGTTCATTTGTATGATGAACAGAATGAAAGTTAAACCACTTTCCAACTTTACACTACATGCAACTGACTCGTTTTCCATCAACTAAAATCTATTCACCATGGGAAAATGAATTGGATGTATCAAAAACCAAGATAGGTTATTGTAGAGGGTCCCTACATGATCCCATAGTCTCAGACAAAGTGTTTCCAAGTGCCATAGTTTCTGAGTAATCGCTCGTCGAAGTTTGCTACCATTTTTCACTTTAGTCTCTTAAGAGACTTCACCAATAGAATGTGGCTCAAACCATTTTAGTATGTTTGGGTGCACAAGAGGACATTTCCTAGTATAAAACCACTCATACAGATGTGATGGAACAGTAAGTTCAATCGTATGATGAACAAAACAAAATTTACACCACTTTCCAACTTTACACTACATGCAACTAACCTGCTTTCCATCAACTGAGATTTATTCACCACGAGAAAATGACATGGAGGTATAAAAAACTAAGAGAGGTTATTGTAGAGGGTCCCTACATGATCTTTTAACCTCATATGGAGTGTTTCCAAGTGCCATGATTTCTAATTAATTGCTCATCAAAGTTTGCTGCCCTTTTCCACTTTGGTCTCTTAAGAGACTTCGCTGGTAGAATGTGGTTCAGATCGTTTCGACATGTTTGGGTGAAAAAGAGGACATTTCCTAGCATAAAACCACCCATATGGATGTGCTAGAATAGTCGGTTTGGTCGTATGATGAATAGAATGAAAATTACACCACTTTCCAACTTTACACTACATGCAACTGACCCGTTTTCCATCAACCAAAATCTATTTACCATGGGAAAAAAACTTGGATCTATAATAAGCAAGAGATTTTATTGTAGAGGGGCCCTACATGATCTTGTATCCTTAGACATAGTGTTTCCAAGTGCCATGATTTCTGAGTAATTGCTCGTTTCATTTTGCTTCCCTTTTGCACTTTGGTCTCTTAAGAGACTTCACTAGTAGAATGTGACTCAGACCGTTTTGGTGTGTTTGTGTGTGAAAGAGGACCTTTCCTAGCATAAACCCACCCATACAAATGTGTTAGAAAATTCAATTCAGTCGTATGGCGAATAGAACGAAAGTTACACCACATTCCAACTTTACACTACATGTAGTTCACCCATTTTCCATCAACTGAAATCTATTCACCACGGGAAAATGACTTGGAGATATAAAAAACTGAGAGATTTTATTGTAGAGGGGCTCTACATGATCTTGTAGCCTCAAAAGGAGTGTTTCCAAGTGCCATGGTTTCTGATTAATCACTTTTCCAAGTTTGCTTCCCTTTTGCACTTTGGTCTCTTAAGAGACTTCACTAGTAGAATGTGGCTTGGACCGTTTCGATGTGTTTGGGTGTGAAATAGGACCTTTCCTTGCATAAACCCACCCATACAAATGTTGGAATAGTCAGTTTATTCCTATGATGAACATAAAAAAACTTACACCATTTTCCAACTTTACACTACATGCAACTTACCCATTTTCCATCAACTAAAATTTGTTCACCACGGAAAAATGACTTGGAGGTATCAAAAACTGAGAGAGGTTATTGTAGAGGGGTCCTATGTGATCCTGTTGCCTCAGACAGAGTGTTTCCAAGTGCCATGGTTTTTGAGTAATCACTCATTGAATTTTTCTACCCTTTTGCACATTGGTCTCTTAAGAGACTTCACTAGTAGAATGTGGCTCAGACCGTATCGACATGTTTGGGTGCAAAAGAGGGCCTTTCCTAACATAAAACCACCCATAAATATGTGTTAGAATATTCGATTTGGTCGTATGATGAACAGAACAAAAGTTACACCGCTTTCCAACTTTACACTACATGCAACTGACCTGGTTTCCATCAACTAAAATCCATTCACCATAGGCAAATGACTTGGAGCTATCAAAAATGAGAGAGGTTATTATAGAGGAGACCTACGTGATCCCGTAGCCTCAGAAAAAGTGTTTCCAAGTGCCACGGTTTTCAAGAAATTTCTTGTCAATTTTTTTTCCCTTTTGCACTTTGGTCTCTTAAGAGACTTCGCTGGTAGAATGTTGCTTGGACTGTTTTGGAATTTTGGGTGCAAAAGAGGACCTTTCCTAGCATAAAACCACCCATACAAATATGTTGGAATATTCGGTTTGATTGTATGATGAACAAAGAACAATATACACATGCACCTTCCTCAAGTTTTTGAGACCAGGAAGAATATCTTCATTGAATACATTATGTATCTCATTCAATTTGGTCTGATTCTTTTTCAAGTGTTTTTAGAGAAAACTAACCTCCTTTTCATTGATGATAAAATATTCTTCTTGTCTTGTAATTCCTTTTCTAAGTGGTTAATTTTATTCTTCAATTGTTTTGCTTCAATTTCAACACTTCCAACTATTGCCTTTGCATCTGCAACTATTGTTATCATCTTTGGAAGTGTCTTTCTGATTACAAAATGCAAATGTTTCTTTTAACAAGTTCTTTACATAACTTCTCTACCTTTATAGATAATACTTTGAGGTGTCCACCTTACCAATTCTCCTTTTTTTTCAAATACATTTCATGTTGCTTCTTCCTTATCATCTACTTCTAGTTGTATTTTCTCCACGGAAGTCTTAAGTTCAAGAATCTTTGACTTCATTTGTGCATTTTTCAATCTTCCCATAAAGATTAGAATGATTGTAGGATATTCCCAAAATTGAAAATCTATGGAAAATGTGGTAGCATAGACAAGGCAATTAGCTATTTGAAAAAATTCCTCAAAAAAATGTGGTCTCATGGTGATGGACATCACCATGAGACCACATTTCTTGGAGGCATTTTTTCAAATAGCTCAATACCTTGTCTATGCCTTTGCTTACTATTATTCTTTGATATATTTTTTCTATGCATCCATAATTTGGTCAAAAGCATATGTTTTAGGCTTTTAGCCATAGCAACAATGAGACCTTGGAGTGGGGTATGACATCTAACAAAACATAAAAGGGGGGATTTTCATGAGTGTTATGGTTGCAATTTCCTTAGTAGACACATGCAAAATGTGGATGCATAGTGAAGGCACATGAAATATTTGACAAAATTCCTCAATGAGAGATATCCTTGTGGTAAATGTGGATGCATTGACAAGGTAGTGAGCTCACTACCTTGCCAATGCTACCACAGTGACAAGGTAGCGAGTTGTTTGAAGAAATTCCTCAAAGAAATGGGGTCTCATGACACCCCATTTCTTTGAGGCATTTTTTCTTACAATGCTCACTACCTTGTCAATGCATCCACATTGACAAGGTATTGATCTCACTACCTTGTCAATGCATCCACATTGACAAGGTATTGATCTCACTACCTTGTCAATGCTACCACATTGACAAGGTATTGAGCTCATTACCTTGTCAATGCTACCACATTGACAAGGTAGTGAGCTATTTTAAAAAATTCCTCAAAGAAATGGGGTCTCATGGTGATATACGTCACCATGACAACCCTTACTTTGAGACATTTTTTCAAACAACTCACCACCTTGTCATTACTACCTTGTATGAAAACTAATGAAAGGACAATATGAGAACAATATAGTCAAAGTTAGAGTTTATATTTTTAATATAAAACAATTCATTTACACATTATTAAATTTAGGAAATTATTTAAAATGGTATAAAATGTAAGAGGAAAGGGCACAAACATACATTTTTTAAGAGATCAATCAAATTGATTTTTTAAAGGATGTATTGCTACTGGTTAATCATTGAGTAAAAATATTCATTCTCACAAAGGTATTCCAAAATCAATAGGATGAAAGATAGAATGATGTGATGAATAAAAAATCAATTATTTAAAATTGACTACTTAATCAAGTGGACCAACTTCTATTGAGTCAAATAATGAACTCACAACCAATGAATTAATAGAAAAGTCACCTATCTATAAGTGGGGTTAGAAGAAATATTGTTTGAAATATTGAATAGAAGGTAGTGAGATGTTTGAAAAAAATCCTCTAAGAAATGGGGTCTCATGGTGATGTGCATCACCATGAGACCCCATTTCTTTGAGGTATTTTTTCTTACAATCCTCACTACCTTGTCAATGCGATAGCAATGACAAGGTAGTGAGCAGTTTAAGAATATGGGGCCTACCCCCATATTTGATCAAATGAACATTGGATGCCATGACAAGGTTTGAGTAATGAAGAATCTTCCTGTATAGTCATAAAATTGCACCCCTCGCAATTTTGCATACATTCTTGCATTTGCTTTAGTGTCCACTCCCTTAGCATCTTGTGTAGGCTCATTTTAGCCCCTTCATCAGCCTTTTTCCCTTCTCAGGATACTCAACACCCCTTTTCAACAACTTTCCTTCACACGTCAGCTTCACATCAAACTTTGTGCATGCTTGCCACTTGTCACCTCCTTTGGTCAGTGGTAATGGCTCAAGATGCCTTGTAACCACCCGGGAAGCTTCTTTTCCTTCCTTAAATGCTATCTTTTCACTTCATTTGTAACTCTCTTCTGCTTCTAGCTTCTCTCTTGCTTTGGCTTTAACCTTCTACTCTTCAACTCTTGCTTGCAGAGCTTCATATAGCTTGATACACCAACATTCTTACTTCTTTTCAAGCTCTCTTTGCAGCATTCTCAAGCTCTTACAACACTCCTTGCAACACCCTTGGCTCTTGCAGCTTCATCTCCCTCATCTCATACTTGTGAGCATCCCGGGATCCCATATTCTTTATCTATTGCATTCTTACTTTGTGATACAGGTTCTCCTCCTCAAGTAGGGATTGTTTTTATCACTCCGTCTTAGTGGTGTGGGTTCTACTCTTGACACGCGTTATGCTTTCACCACATGTTTTTTCCATTTCAGTTACACTCTTTCTTTCTATATGGTTGTCTGTGGAGGTGGGAACACCAAAACGAGGGTTTGACTGAGGAAAACCCCTATACAGCCCCAACACTCTCTCTAGATCTTACAAACATAGGTATTGAAGATATCTACTAGCTAGAGGCTTCATTACTTGGATTTTTGTGAGCATATTCTTTCCTTTCTCCTCTTTATCTTTATCTTTTCTGCTTCACTTTATTTCAATTATGTTACTTTCCTACATTCTAATATTTCTTAGTAATTAGAGTAGAAGTAGCCACTTTGTAATTTTTTGTGATAAAATCATTCTCTGGTCTGTACGAGATGCCAACACACCTCTGGGATGTTAGCGTGTCACGCTGTTGTTTGTATCCCACGCCGAGGTCCTTTGGCCGAGAGCTTGTCTGTTTATCTAGAAAATATCTGTGACTTGCTCTTTCGGATTCTAAAACTCTCATCGCTATTCCTTGAGGTAGTTTAGGATAGTTTTCCCCATGAGGCTCTCTGAATGAAGAGAACTCATGAGTAGCGAATCCCCCTTCTCTACATTCTGGTAAACTCGACGTGAAGAGGGTATTTTTCAAAAAAATACGAATTTGTTTACCCTAACTTGGTGGGTCATAATTTTTGACTAGGTGCTTGGAATTCAGAACCGTTTGCAACATTGAAAAGATCTCCTAGAGAACTAATTCAATCCCTAAAATATTGTTCCTTCGGTAGTTGAATTTTAGGGATTGACGCAAGTTTCGACCCCAAATTCTACTCTGAAGACCTCCGAAAACATGAATTACTAGAACATAGAAAGTACTAAAAAAATCGTAATCAATTCAATATCTCCTTTTATTAGTTCAATATCTAATTTTGTTCAAAATGTTAATGATATTCCATTTCATGCATGTGATGGTGACTTGGCTTTTCCTATGTCACTTGCTATCTTTGATCCTTCTAACGAAAGTTCTCTTGCTTCAGAGGATATCTTGTTGCAAGAAGACGAAATCATTGATACCTTTCTTAATGTTACTCTACCTTCTCTTCATTCCAATGCACTTTCTTCTAGAGATGATGCATTTGTGAATGATTAATCTCATCTTTGTTCTGATGCACTCTCTTCTAGAGATGATGCATTAGCGAATGATGAATCTCCTTCCACATTTGATCTTGTTTGGATCGATGTTGAGAATATGTCTTCAAATAATTATTCTACTAGTAATAATTTTGTAAATGTTATATATGTCTCTGCTACCCCTCAAAGACCTAAGAGACTGGTCATTTACCTAACTCTAGCTAGTCCTTCTCCTAAAAGGGTTTGTTCTATTAATGGTGTTCCATTTGATAGTGACTCTCCTGACCTTTCTAAGGCTCCCTCTTACAAAACAATAGCCTATACTTAAGAGAATAGAATGAATAAACAACCAAGTCCTCCTTAAGCACCTAAACCCATGACTAAAGCACCTGGTGATTACGATCTTGTCGAGAAAATTCCAGTTACTCCAGCTAAGATCTCACTATGGGACTTGCTTCAGTCTACTCTATTATATCAAGGTATGCTTCACAAAGCCTTGCAAAAGATCCTCTTACCCTCTTCCATTAGGCCGGTGGATGTTGATGCGTTGATGGCGTATATGCATGCAAATTCATCGAATATTACGTTCTATGCACAAGAGCTCCCACCTCCAAAAGTACAAAAGCATTGGGACCCTTTAATGATCATAGTTAACATTAATAAAATTGGCATTAGATGTACTCTCATTGATGTCATTTCAGCATTCAATGTGTGTAGTATTGATCTATTTCCTAAGATTAATATTGATTCGTCTTCTCTTAATGCTTCTTCTGTTGTTATTCGTGGGTTCGATAATGTCGATTGACAAGCCCTAGGCACAATAGTATTACCTTTGTGGCTTGGACCCATTACTGTACCCACCCTTGTATATTTTATGTCAAATAAATTACCATATAACCTTCTTCTTGGTAGACCATGGATTCATGCTATGGGTGTAGTCCCATCTACCTTCCATAAATCTATTAAGTTAATTTGTAACAATCGAGTAGTCATAGTCAGGGTTGACCCTTAGGCTATCCACTTATGTGAGATGGTAGCTGTCATTCAGGTTTCGGTTATGCCTATTCTTATTCCTTCAATGTCTTCCAATGTGTTGATATTTACTCCAGCATTACCTACTAAAAAGGATACTCTTGAGGTAGATGTCCCTGAAGAAGATCCTTCTAAAGCAAGAAATCTTATGTCTACTACTTCTACCTCTTCTCAAGAAAATGCATGTCTTGGTGATGATTGGGGTTCCTTAGAATTTACAGAACCCTTCACTGGGGAATATAAAGTCAACCTGATCCACTTAAGCCTTCTAATAACATCATCCACACCTGCTATTGAAGATGGTCATTCTTCTATATCGCAAGATAATGTGGATGCAAATTGTAATGTTCTTAGTGTTGATCCTCCTTCTGAGGAAGATGATCACACTTATGTTAAGGAGGCTGATTTTGGTAGTCTTGTCAAGAAAGATGATGATGATCTCATAGAGGAGTATGATCCCCTTTTTTGGAATAATACTCTATATGTAGATCCTCCATTGTCTGCTACCTTAGTATCTTCTTCTTGTGAGTAGTCAAACTTTTCTCCGCAAGAGAAAGGGTTGCTTCCTGCTCCTCATTCTTTGTCTAAGCAAGAGTGTATTTTGTTGCAGCTTCTAAAAGCCCACTTGATTACTCTTCCCTATCTTACACACAAGAAATCTCATGAACATGATAAAGAAAAACATTCTTTATGTGCATACCATTGAGTGCCTAGCCATTCCACTAGTAAAAGTAAGGCCTTGAAGAACAAGATACAACAACTTTGTGATTTTGGTGACACCAAACTCCTGTTTGATTGATACACCCACCTTTTCTTCACATGACAAGTGATATCGAGGTCTACCTCTATCCTGTATGTTCTAAGTATATTGCATGGTTCTCCTCCCCTATATGTTGGGGAAAATGATAACTTGTTCTAGAGATGTGTGTCCTTCTTGAGGACCCCCTCTCTTCTGTCTATCTTTCAAATGAAGCATCCCTTGAGTGGGCCCCCTTTTTTCTCTTGAAGGGTTCCCAAGGGACCCTTCTTTGAAAGCTTTTAACTCAAGTGAATTCATTGGTGTTTAGCTTGGGGGTAGCCTGAATAGACCTCACCTTTTGAATAGTGTGTCCCTTGAGTGGACCCCTCTTCTGAAGGGTTCTCGAGGGACCCCTTTGAAATTCTTCCAATTTGTTGATGGTCTACGTGACTGTCCACTCACTTTCTTGCATGGCCGCTTTCACTTTGCAGGTGTGCCTGTTATGCCCTTTCCAACTCTGCAGAGTACCCTTCCTTGGGTTTCCTCCATGTGAGAGATCTTGGGGGATGCCTCCCTACATGTCTATGGGTCTATAAGACACTTCTTCTAATCTTCCTCCATGTGATAGATCTTGGGGGTCACTCCCCTGCAGGTCTACGGGTCTGTAGGGAACTTTCTTTGGGTTTCCTCCATGTGAGAGATCTTGGAGGATACCTCCCTACAGGTATACGGGTCTGTAGGGTGCTTTCTCGGCTTCCTCCATGTGAGAGATCTTGGGGGATGCCTCCATACAGGTTTGTAGGTCTGTAAGGCACTTTTCTAGGTTTCCTCCATGTGAGAGATCTTGGGGGACACCTCATTGCAGTTCTACGGGTTTGTGAGGCACTTTTCTAGGTTTCCTTCATGTGAGAAATATTGGAGGACACCTTCCTTACATATCTACGGGTCTATAAGGCACTTTTTCAGGTATCCTTCATGTGAGAGATCTTGGAGGACACCTTCCTTGTAGGTTTTCGGGCTTGTGAGGCGCTTACATTCTTAAATTCTCTCTTCTCTTCTCTTTTGTATATACCGGATCGAAGATCTGCATCTTCTTCATCCTATGTATATACCCTTCCTCTCTTCATTTTAGAATTTTTCCGTGTGTTATTTCTTAATTTGGGGATGACGCATAGTACTGAGACAACCATCTACATTGAGGTCTCTTTACTTTGCTAACTCAAATCCTTTATTTTTTTATGTTCTAACATTGTTATATGGTGCATGTTTTCCTTGTCTAATGCATTTTTTTTGTAGTTCTTCAACCTAGGGGCATGCTTACGTGGTTCAAAGAGTTATATGCTTCCTCTATAGTATCCTTTTGGCATTATGATGTTATTTATGTTTTGTATATTTTCTTTAGCATGCATATTAGCATAGATTCATATGCTCGGTAAAGTGGGGGAAAAATGTATAGTCATAAAATTGCACCCCTCACATTTCACATACATTCTTGCATTTGCTTTAGTGTCCACTCCCTTTACATCTTATGTAGGCTCATTTTAGCCCCTGCATCATCCTTTTTCTAGCACCCATTTTCAATAGATTTTTTGTCCATGTTAGCTTTGCATCAAACTTTGTGCCTTTCCTGTTCACGCCATTTTGTAGCATGACGTGTTCGAACACCAGCAGGCCATGTGGATTTCTATGCACCATGCTAGTGTCGTGATGTTTCAATGTTCAAATGATCATTTTCATGCATGCTTGCCACTTGTCACCTCCTTTGGTCAGTGGTAACGACTCGAGATGCCTTGTAACTGCCCGAGAAGCTTCTTTTCCTTCCTTAAATGTTATCTTTTCACTTCATTTGTAACTCTCTTTTTCTTCTAGCTTCTCTCTTGCTTTGGATTTAACCTTCTACTCTCCAAATCTTGCTTGCAGAGCTTCATATAGCTTGCTACACCAACATTCTTACTTCTTTTCAAGCTCTCTTTGCAGCATTATCAAGCTCTTACAACACTCCTTGCAACACCCTTGGCTCTTATAGCTTCATATCCCTCATCTCACACTTGTGAGCATCCTAGGATCCCATATCCTTTATCGATTTCATTTTTACTTTGTGATATAGGTTCTCCTCCTAGAGTGATGATTTATTTTATCACTCCTACTTGGTGGTGCAAGTTCTACTCCTGAAGTGATTTTTGATTTCACCACATGCTTTGTCCATTTCGATTACACTCTTTCTTTTTATATGGCTGTCCATGGAGGTGGGAACACCAAAACAAGGGTTTGACTGAGGCAAACCCCTATACAATCCCAACACTCTCTCCAGATCTTATAGATGCAGGTATTGCATATATGTACTAGTTGGAGGCTTCATTACTTGGATTGTTGTGAGCATATTCTTTCCTTTCTCCTCTTTATCTTTATGTTTTCTACTTCACTTTATTTTAATTCTGTTACTTTCCTACACTTTAGAAAATTTCCTAGTAATTAGAGTAGAAGTAGCCAATTTTTCATTTTCTATGATAAACTCGTTCTCTAGTCCGTACGAGATGCTAGTGCACCTCTGGGATGCTAGTGCACAACGCTAACAGCCTTTGGCTGAGAGCTTGTCCATTTATCCAAAAAATATATGTGACCTGCTCTTTTGGATTCTAAAACTCTCACCGCTATTTCTTGAGGTAGTTTAGGGTAGTTCACCTCGTGAGGCTCTCTGAATGAAGAGAACTCATGAGTAGCGAATCCCCCTTCTCCACACTTCCAATGCATGTTAAAGTCATGAAATAACCAAACATTAACACTCTTATGTGGGTACCTTCTAAGCCATGTTCCAGTAACAACCACTGAGCTTCTAGGGTATTCAATATTTTCTCCATCTATAATTGGGGCCTCCAATTTATTTTTGGCCTCAACACAATGACACAAGTAATAATCCGTTCCCTCTTTATTGTATTAATCTAAAATAACTTCATAAACATGCCCTACATTGATATATGCAGCAAATTAGATGAAATTAGTCAACATTACAAATACACTACAAGGTAAAATAACAATAGGAATTTTAAAAACTATGCAAGTAGATATATTACCTAGTTGAACTAGATCTAATATGTGGTCAAATTCAACTGATGATTCCATTTTTGTCACTTCCAATGCTTTCAGGGGAAAATATGTGTGAAGTGGGCTAAGATAACCACCATTTGTCAACCCACTCCTTTGACTTGCACTCATTCCAGGCTTGAATTGTACATGATGAACAAAAAGCATGCCATCTTCCACATATGGATACTCCATGAACCTGCATTTTAGCTAAGGAAAGAGTGTAGCTCACTCGATCTTGTTAGTGTGCAATAATCCTCATATGGTGAAATGTTAGTATCATATATCAACCAAAAAAATCTATGAACTGAAGACTTACCCTCACTACCTAGACCCATCGAAGCATTACACCACTCAACGATTGATTTTGCATCTTTCAACTTTGCATTGTCATTATACTTTAACTCTTCTCATGCTAATGCTCTTTTGATACATGATCCTACACCATCATGCTCCTCCTTCCCATGTTTGGCCTCACAAAAGTTCCACATATGCTGAAACATATAATAACATGTATCCTACTCAACCAATAGAACATCCACGAGTTCTTGAACTGTGATGCACAATTATCCGACCATATTATATGTTGATTGTATGTTATACCCCTCCTATCCAAATCCCTATAGAATAATTAAAAGAAACCTTGCATAAACTCTATAGAATGTGTGTGATCATCACTAATGTAAAAATGGTACTCCCTCAATACCTTCATGTTATCCTTTGTACTATCAACTGCATGAATGAATGTTATGTGCACAAATATAGAAACCTGTGTGGAGTTGTAATAATATGATTGTACCTCACATTGTGTCTGTAGAATGTAGTTCTCTACAAAGTCAACTACTGAAACAATGCTACCAAGTGGAAAGGTGTTCTTGCATAACTTGAATTGCAATTCCAACCATCAATCTTTATGGGTATGCCTTGTATACTCATACACTATACTGTCACGAAATGTAGACATAAATTGATACACTAGAATATTTTGAATAGCCAAATCACACCTTTTATATTGATTACCATCTTTTGTATTTTAGGCCACTGTTTTATACTTGCTGAACTCTACTAGTTCCTTTCCAACTGCATGTGTGATTTCCATATGTTCACATATTGGCATATGTTGCAAACCACCGCAATGTTGACATGTGCCATCCAAGCATAATTTCTTGTAGAATATTTGACCTTCCTCTCTTTCACATAATTTTTTTGATAAGAAGTCTCTTGAAGATGTTGGTGGGGCATGTATATATGCCACAATCATGCAAAACATTGTTAGTATACAAATCTAAACATATAGTTCATGATAAACATCAAAATGGTTAGAAAATTCAATATGTAATCTATAACAACAAGTAGTACGTGTGTGATTTATCTTGACATAAAAAGGTTTAAGCATTTAAAAATATCTTTGAAATTTTTTAATTTTAGGATAATCCTCTAGAAATTTATGAAAAATCTGTGATTGAGTCGTATCCAAAAAATGCTTTGGATGTGGCTCACAGTTTCAACTATTGATTCTCCTTCTTACCACATCCCTTTGATTCAGAGACACCCTTATGTTATTCTTCCAATAGTCTTCAATTAGTGATCTCAATGCTTCAACAACTAGTTTATCTTTTTGTGGTAGTCTCCTCGAGAATGCCCATAATTAAGTGGAATTGGTGTCCTCAATTCTTTGGCACCTTTGAACGAATCTTGATAAATCTTTTCTATTAATTCTCAATTGTTGACTCAAATTTCTAATGAGACGAGCTTTCCTTGTTTGATTACTTACTATTGTTGATGTAATGACACATCATGTGACATTACTATCTTTTGAGCGTGAGGTCTTACCCACACTCTCAAATGCATCCATTATATTCTTCACAACAATTTTTTCACTTGAAACATTTGATGTTCTCAACCCAAGAATCTTCATGATGGACCTATACTTTATACTTCGTATCATTTCAAAAAAATAGTTGGCATCTTGTGGTCTCATTTAACTTTTCAAAGAACAGTCTCCAAATATTATGAGCATATCTTCTACAAGTGCATTATGAAATCTTACCTTCCATTGGTTGCAAAATATTCTCATCAATATTAATCAAAAACTTTGGATTTCTATGAAAAATTCTAGGTGGTGTTCTCAAAGATGAATTCATCTCAACATTAGGAATCTCATCAATATTTAAATGAGATGGGCTAGATGGTGTACCTTCAATTGAGGATGGAATAGATGACGTACCTTGAGGTTGAGATGGGAATGATGGTGTACCTCCTTCCTCAAATGTGAGTGATGATGTACTCTCAACTTGAGATGCAGTATATGGTGTCCCTCTATATTCACTTGTGGTAGATGGTGTCCCTCCATATTCACTTGTGGTAGATGGTGTCCCTCCATATTCACTTGCGGTAGAGGGTGTATCTCTGACTACTATATACAAATCTCTTTTAGCACGAAGGTTTCACATTTGTTGCATTTGTTCTTCCAATTCCACATCTCTTCTTGATGGTTGAGGTTCCTCTTCAATTGGCATGTCTTTGTCGATAATTCCAATTTCTTCTTCTTACAATGTTCCCTCATCTATGCTTCTTTATTTGCATTCTTAACATCTATCTCTTCCTATGTTGGTTTAATCCTTGATCATTTCCTCGACATGACAGACAATTTTATTTGTAGCACGATAAAGAGACAATTATTAGTTCCTAGAAAATGAATCCATACAAATAAATGAAATATATGTCATTCAATCCTTCATACAAAATACTTACAATCATCTTGTAGAAGAGTAAATGTCACTCAACCATGATGAATAAACAAGTGCAATAAGAACAAAAGGAAGCATGGACAAGGCATGTGAATTGTTTGAAAAATGTTTTGATAGACATGTACATAAAATGTGGTAGCATTGACAAGCTAGTGAGCTAACTAGCTTGTCAATATGGTAGAATTGACAAGGTAGTGTGTTTCTTGAAAAAATGCCTCATAGATATGGGGTATCACGGTGATTTTTCAAAGCTCACATGATTTTTTGATGGAATTCCTTAAAGAAATGTGGTCTTGATGTAGGAACATCTAGTGGTGTAAGGGAAATCTTGCATCACCTAAAATTATTGTATTTTCATTCGTTTATAGTTTCTTTAGTTGTCTTGGGGCCCATGGTGACTCATGGAGTCTTTAGGATAGCTAGAAGTTTGAAACAACCAGAAATAGTCACCTTCTATTTTTAGTAAGTCGGCCTATTCAGGTCGTATGGACACAAAAATTGACCCCAAGGAGTGAAATAAGAAAATAAGATTTTTGGTGAGAGAATCATCTCAAAATATTGTACCATTTGGAAGATACTAAATTTTCATCTTGGGGAATTTCTCTAATGAAGTTTAAAATTAAAAATTAAGGCCCTTTAGAGCCCCGGATCAGGGTGCAAAATCTCTGATTTTTTAGATCTAGTGAAAGATAGTTGTAGATCTCTTCACAAGCTTTCCAATGATACATTACAATTGAAAATCTGACAGTTAGATAAAAAGTTATGGCCTCGAGAAGCTGCCCCACTAAAAAGTGAATTTCATTAAAATATCTTCCTAGGCAAGAAATCAAATGGTGGAACTTTTTGCGTAAAAACAAAAGGGAAAGTACACTTTCTAGAACATTCTAAAGCGGTTATTGGGTAAAATAAAAGGGTTAAGTGGGGGTTGTAGAAGGTGACTCCATTAGTGTAGATTGTGGCTCTAAATAATAGATTTTCTTTGAGAGTTGATTTTGCTATAATGAACCAAGCTCATGAGGTTGTAGCATTGCAATTTTTGAATCTGTAATTTCATTTTTTGAAAATAAATGAAAGTGAGTTCTTTTCTATCTCACATCTTTTGTGTTGGTATCTATTTTTTTTTTGTGTGGTTTTTGAGCGGTGTATCCCTCATAAAGTATCATGGAATGCCATGATTGCAAGATAGGCACAAAAAGGAAGCATGGACAAGGCATGTGAATTGTTTGAAATTTTTTTTTGGTATACATGTATGCAAAATGTGGGAGCATTGACAAGGTAGTGGGCTGTTTGAAAAAATGCCTCATAGAAATGGGGTCTCATGGTGGTGGTACCATGAGACCCCATTTTTATGAGGAATTTTTCAAACAACCCACTACCTTGCTAGTGAGCTCACTAGCTTGTCAAAGCTCACATGAATTTTTTTATGGAATTCCTTAAAGAAATTTGGTCTCGTGGAATGCCATGATTGTAAGATAGGCACAAAATGGAAGCATGGACAAGGCATGTGAATTGTTTGACAAATTTTTTTGGTAGAAATGTATGCAAAATGTGGTAGCATTGAAAAGCTAGTGAGCTCACTAGCTTGTCAATGCAGTAAAATTGACAAGGTAGTGGGTTATTTGAAAAAAATGCCTCATAGAAATGGGGTCTCACAGTGATGGTAGTGGGTTGTTTGAAAAAATTCCTCATAGAAATGGGGTCTCACGGTGATGGTAGTGGGCTGTTTGAAAAAATTCCTCATAGGAATTTTTTCAAATAGCCCACTACCTTGTCAGCATTGACAATCTAGTGAACTCACTAGCTTGTCAAAGCTCACATGATTTTTTTAATGGAATGCCTTAAAGAAATGTGGTCTTGTGGAATGACATGATTGCAAGATAGGAAAAAAATGGAAGCATTGAAAAGGCATGTGAATTGTTTGACAAAATGCTTTGGTAGACATGTATGCAAAATGTGATAGCATTGACAAGCTAGTGAGCTCACTAGTTTGTCAATGCGGTAGAATTTACAAGGTAGTGGGCTGTTTGAAAAAATGCCTCATAGAAATGGGGTCTCACGAGGTATTTTTTCAAATAGCCCACTACCTTGGCATTGATGTACATCACTGTGAGACCCCATTTCTATGAGGAATTTTTTCAAACAGCCCACTACCTTGTCAATTCTACCGCATTGACAAGCTAGTGAGCTCACTAGCTTGTCAAAGCTCACATGAATTTTTTGATGGAATGCCTTAAAGAAATGTGGTCTTGTGGAATGCCATGATTGCAAGATAGGAACAAAATGGAAGCATGGACAAGGCATGTGAATTATTTGACAAAATGTCTTGGTAGACTTGTATGCAAAATGTGGTAGCATTGACAAGGTAGTGGGTTGTTTGAAAAAATGCCTCATAGAAATGGGGTCTCACGGTGATCTACGTTTGAAAAAGATCACGAGACCCCATTTCTATGAGGAATTTTTTCAAACAGCCCACAACCTTTTCAATGCTACCACATTGACGTACACCACCATGAGATCCCATTTCTATGAGGCATTTTCTCAAGCAGTCCACTGCCTTGTCAATGCTTCCATATTGACAAGCTAGTGAGCTCACTAGCTTGTCAAATCTCACATAATTTTTTTGATGGAATGCCTTAAAGAAATTTGGTCTTTTGGAATGCCATGATTATAAGATAGGCACAAAATGGAAGCATGGACAAGGCATGTGAATTATTTGACAAAATGTTTTGGTAGACATGTATGCAAAATGTGGTAGCATTGACAAGGTAGTGGGTTGTTTGAAAAAATTCCTCACAAAAATGGGGTCTCATGGTGATGTCATTTTTTCAAACAACCCACTACCTTGTCAATTCTATCGCATTGACAAGCTAGTGAGCTCACACTAGCTTGTCAAAGCTCACATGAATTTTTTGATGGAATGCCTTAAAGAAATGTGGTCTCATGGAATGCCATGATTGTAAGATAGGCACAAAATGGAAGCATGGACAAGGCATGTGAATTTTTTGACAAAATGTTTTGGTAGACATGTATGCAAAATGTGGTAGCATAGACAAGCTAGTGAGCTCACATGCGAGATGTGGATGCATGAGTGTTATGGTTGTAATTGCCTTAGTAGACACATATGACACGTGGATGCATAAACAAGGCACATGAACTGTTTGACAAAATTCCTCTAGCAAGATGAATAAATAAGTGCAATAAGAACACAAGGAAAATGGAAAGCTAATTTTTTTTTAAGTATTTCTACCATGCAAGAATTTATAGAATGTGACTTTGCTTTGTAGCCATTTTCTAATGAATTACCTACCAATATAACGTCCAAAAATAGACATGTATGCAAAATGTGGTAGCATAGGCAAAGCTCACATGAATCTTTTCATGGAATTCCTTAAAGAAATGTGGTCTCATGAAATGCCATGATTGCAAGATACGAAAAAAATGAATTTTTTAAAAGACATTACAAACTTTCAAGAAGATATAATTGGCTTGAGTATAAATCCAAATTCCACAACTTTGCCAACATCCTACCTTTGGAACAAGGTATCCAGACATCAAATCAAATCATTGAAAGAAAGGGGGATTGTTTGAAAAAATGTTTTGGTAGACATGTATGGAAAATTTGGTAGCATAGACAAGGCAATCAGTTGTTTGAAAAAATGCCTCAAAGAAATGTGGTCTCATGGTGATGCACATCACCATGGTCTATCACCATGAGACCACATTTCTTTGAGGCATTTTTTCAAACAATTGATTTCCTTGTCTATGTTGTTTGATAAAATGCTTTGGTAGGCATGCATGGAAAATTTGGTAGCATATACAAGGCAACTAGTTGTTTGAAAAAATGCCTCAAAGAAATGTGGTCTGCATCACCATGAGACCACATTTATTTGAGGCATTTTTTCAAACAGTTGATTGCCTTGTCTATGTCATTTGATAAAATGCTTTGGTAGACATGCATGGTAAATTTGGTAGAACAGACAAGGCAATCAATTGCTTGAAAAAATTCCTCAAAAAAATGTGGTCTTGTGGTGATGTGCATCACTAGGAGACCACATTTCTTTGAGGCATTTTCTCAAACAGTTGATTTCCTTGTATGTGTTGTTTGATAAAATGCTTTGGTAGACATGCATGGAAAATTTGGTAGCATAGACAAGGCAATTAACTATTTGAAAAAATTCCTCAAAGAAATGTAGTCTCATGGTGATGCACATCACCATGAGACCCCATTTATATGAGTATTTTTTTCAAACAGTTGATTGCTTTATCTATGATGTTTGATAAAATGCTTTGGTAGACATGCATGGAAAATTTGGTAGCATAGACAAGGAAATCAACTTCTTTGGTAGAATTGTTTGAAAAAATTCCTCAATGAGATATTTCCTCATGGACTACAATGATTGCAGGATATGCACAAAATGGATTTGTTGAAAAGGCTTTAGAAAATTTCAAGAAAATGTAATTTCTAGTTGTAAAACCAAATTCCACTGCATTTTCCAACATGTTAGCTCTCAAAAACGCAGGTGAAATGCCTCAAGAGGTTGCCAATCTCTTGATACGTTTCAAGGTAATAGACAAGGCCAAATGGTTTAGACCTTATTCTCTTCAGGTGTTGCTAGACCTAGGTGGGTGTACCTATATGAATGAAGTAGACTTAAAGTTGTATGACTTGATTGATTTGATGGATCTATTACAATGGAACAAAGTGTAATAATTGAAAGCTTGCTAACTATTCCTACTCCTAGTATTGAAAATGGGATATGGATGTTTTAATAAGATTTTATGAAATTCTAAAATATGAAAGGTGTGACCAGTGCCTACTTCTATTGGGCTAATGGAGTTAAGATTTGTATAATGGGTGACTTGTTTAATGGCTATAATTCAAATTACTTGGCACTTGTGACTGTTTACAACTTGTGTAAACGTGCAAGAGTATAATTATCAAATTCTTCTTAATGATCCAAATGTCCTTTTCCAAACTACTGTGATTAATCAAAAGGATTTAATCCTGTCTTGCAGGAACCAGTTAATTGAACCACACAAGAGCAACAAGTGTGCTTTGATAAATTGAAAAAAATCCTTGATATTTCAATTTAAATAATCAAGAAATGACAACCTTGAAGACAACTAGTTAATGTTTTCAATAAATTCGACAAAAAATTGACACCATAATTGGATCACCAAATAAATATGTTCTTCTCCATTATATAATTTTAAAAGATTTTACAATGTACAACATTATATTCATTTCAACAACAGTTCACCCTATCCAACTACCTAACCTACTTATATCTCCTAAATATAATCTATTTCTTTTTTATTTCATTTGACATATATACATTATTTTAGGGTTACAACCCTTCACATTATCCACCTAAAGTGACTCTTCATTTTGATGCAGCTCCTCATTGAATTATCTTCGGCAAAATAAAATATTTAATTAATTGCCTTTTGGAAAATTAAATATTTTAACTTTAATCTTTATTTTCATTCTTGCAAATTATCCTTTGCTAGCAATCTTTACCCTTCACCTTCTTAAAATAATTACACGCCTCATCCCATTTTTATCTTGTGTGGTTGAAAATTTTCACCCAATTAATATATCACTCCCTAAGTAAAACAATTACCCTCTTCGTAATCTTCAAATGATTTCTTGGAGGAATGCTTTAATCCTTAGTGAAAACCTTTGTATTTTAAATAACCTCTCGTGAATTATGATTGCACATTTATTTTATCAAGATAATCCCATTATGATCATTATTTTAAACAAATCTTTGTTTGTATTTACACCCAGTAAATACGTATTACCCACTCTAGTAACTCCTTCAGTGCAAATTGTTATTATTTGTTACCCTTTATAATTTTTTGTGGGTGAAATAAACATCTTCCTTATAACCCCTTAGTAAAAAACATGAAGTTTATATTCCTCAAAATAATATTTTCATTCGGGTGACATATTCACTCGAGAAAACTTACTCCGACCTCCCTTCTCTTGCCGATAAATTTGTTCATTGCTTATTTATTTTCCAAATATTTTACAAAGTTTAAACTTTATAAAACACCAACTGGGTCGTTCTTAGACTTTCAAAATTTGCAAATTTTTCAGAGTGCCAAATCTAGCCTGAGAGCAGTGGTGAAACAATTAAAAAGCATATCAGAACTCCTCTGATGACCATGAAAATGAACATACATGTTGAGTTGTGATAGGAGAGTACGCTCGTACACTCGTAAAACGGTTTGGAATGAAGTTGTTGGAAATGAAAACTATAAATTCCCAAAGTTGCTTAACATTTTATGAAAATTACCACTGTCAAGCTCAATTGAAACCTTCCATTTGCCCTTTTTGAAAAAATATCAAATGTGATCTTGGGAAGCTATAAATTTGGATATTATCTCATTTAGGCATGGTGAACATGTGGCAAGATATTTTTTCACCAATCATCTTCATTCGTGAAATATCAAACATCAAAGTTGACCATTTTCCAGCTATTCTAGAAATGCAGTTTCCAAACTGTGTAAAATCCATTTGGATTTGATCTTGGAAAAATATTAAATGATGTCCAAACGCCCTGAAAATTGGCATGGATTCACTTTGAGATAGGGATATTCAAGAGCACTGACTGGTTTGTCGTGACCATTATTCATTTGCTTAATATTTACCCTCAAAGTGGGCCACTTTAACAGATTTCATTGTGCTGACAGCAGATTTTCTCAAAAACCCTTCAACTTGGCCTTTTGAAACTTTGTCAAAACTGATCGTATGAAGCTAAAAATTGGCGTACACATTCCCATATGGTAGATGAACATGTTGACAAAATGATTTTGTGTGAAATTGAACTGATCCAAAATTATGATTTTTTCAAAATGTGCTCATGAGACTGATTTTACACTTAAGTTTTTGAGTGTTAAAATCCCTTTTTTTTAGTATGGGGACCTAAAATTTGTATGAAATTTTAAGTCCCAACACAACATCCCCCATTCCTATACCAAAATGGAAGATTTGGAAAGGGGTATGCATATCCATAGAAAATGATTGAGAAATGATGTATTATATTACATACTTATAACTACTCTCATATGTATGTGTATAAAAAATGTGGAAGCATACACAAGGTAGGTCATTTGTTTAATAAAATGCCTCAAAGAGATGTGGTTTAAAATGTAATTGGCAAGTGTAAAGAATTGTGTAGTTTAAAATGTGCATAGAGGGGCTAAGGTTATAATGACAAGCAAACAATGATGAAAATGGAATATGCATAATAACAAAATAAAAGTAGTGTTTTAAGCATGTATGATAAGGGATGACAAAGAAAATAATAGAATTAAGGAAAATGTAAAGAAAATGTATAAAGACTTCAGATACCTAAAATGCAGAGATTCAAATGGAGGAGTTATACCTAATTATGTAGTCTTTGTTTCTTCTTGCATCAAACTCCTCAAAAATTTGAGTTTTTCACAAGCTTGTTTCCTTTTCAACGTTCAATTATATATCACTCTTGAATAGAATTACTAACAACAATACAAATAACCAATGTATAATGTTAAATTCCTACATTTCAATCACAATTAACACTGCAACACAACAAATATTGAGACTTGAATTGATATATATCAAATTTTATGTGAAAACTCTATTATTTCCTCCTCCCTAAGTTGGAAAACCATAAAAAGGTGGTGTAAAGTCCATGTAAAGATGGTAGAATGTGAAAAATTTGCATGTGCATTTCCCAATAACATCAAAAATCTTCTTTTTGTCGAAACATGTGTGTAACCAGGAGAATAACAAAGCATGTGGGCCTCGATCATAGGTTTGCTAACTTTTTTACCAGTTTTAGAGCAAGACAAAACGTGCTCACGTTATAACATGAGCATGTTTTGTCTTGCTATACAAAACAACTATATCTCAACTTCAAAATGTGCTTGTGTTATGAAAAATTTGATTTTCTAAAGGTTTCCTCCCTCTCTCTCTCCTTAGCCATCTAGGTCTCTCACTTAACTGTAAACCCTATCCCTAAACCCTCAACCTTGGACACTATGCCTTAAAGCCTTATCCATCAACCCTATACCCTTAAACCCTTAATACCTTGACCCTTAAACCCTAAACCCTAATCTCTCTCTATCTCTCTCTTTGTCTCTCCCACTATCTCTCTCCCACTCCCTCTCTCTCTCTAGTCTCTCCCTCCCACCCCCTCCATCTCTCACTCCCTCTATCTCTCTCCCAATCCCTCTATCTCTCTCCCTCTCTCTTAGGTCTCTCCCTCAATCCTATTCCCTCAACTCTAAACCCTCAACCCTCAACCTTCAACCCAATACCCTAAACCCTCAACCCTAATCCATCAACCCTTAAACCCTTAAACCCTCTACCCTAAAGCCTCAACCCACAACCCTTAATCCCTCAACCTTAATCCCTAAACCCTCAACCCTTAAACCATAAACCCTCAACCCTTAATCCCTCAACCCTAATCCCTCAACCCTTAAACCTTAAACCCTCAACCCCTATGCCCTCTACCCTATACATTGGACCCTCAACCATAATCCCTCAACCATATAGCCTCAATCCAATACCCTAAACCATCAACCCTATACCCTCAATTCTCAACCCTTTACCCTATACATTGGATCCTCAACCCTCATCTCTCTTTCTCCTTCCCTCCTATTCTCTCCTTCTCTCTATCTCACTTCTTGCTCCATCTCTCCCTCACTCCATCCCCCCCCCTCTACCCTAGTCCCTCAACCCTATACCCTCAACCCTTAAACCCTTAAACCCTCAACACTCAAAACTCAAACCCTAAACCCTTAAATCATCTACCCTCTACCCTCTTGACCCAATACCCTAAACCCTCAACCCTATAGGTCCTTAACCCTCTACCCTATACATTGGATCCTCAACCATCATCTCTCTCTCCTTCCCTCCTCTTCTCTCCTCTTTATCTCACTTCTCCCTCCATCTCTCCCACCCTCTCTACCTAATCCCTCAACCCTATACCCTCCAACTCTTAAACCCGTTAAACCCTCAACCCTTAACCCTCAACCCAATACCCTAAATCCTCAACCCTCAACCCTCAACACTTAATCCTCAACCCTAATCCCTCAACCCTCAGCCCTTAAACCCTAAACCCTCAACCCTTAATCCCTCAACCCTTAAACCCTAAAATCTCAACCCCTATACCCTCTACCCTATACATTGGACCCTCAACCCTAATCCCTCAACCTTATACCCTAAACCCTAAACCCTAAACCCTAAACCCAATACCCTATACCCTCAACCCTATAACCTTAATTCTCAACCCTCATATATCCTTCTCCTTCCCTCCTCTTCTCTCCTCTCTATCTCACTTCTACCTACATCTCTCCCTCCCTCCACCCCTCCCTCTCTACCCTAATCCATCAACCTTATAGGGTGATCCCACAATATTGGTTTACAATTTTTGGCCAAACTGGACATTAAACTAATTTTTTTTAATAAATCTTCACTTTCGGGAACCTATAGTGGCTAAATCATGAGGAATTTGAAGATGATGCAAAATAGTGATTTGTGACATTTTGTCTGTAGATTCTAAATATATATTTAAAAAAAAAATTGGAATCATATTGCACTTCTTTTTCCATCTCCTTCGAGAACTAGTTTTTAATAGTAAACACCATTTTTAAAGAGTGACGTTACTGGCTAACACATAACTTTTTTTCTATAAAGGATAAAATTCTATTTTTTTCAAATTTAGATTTGTAACTATGATATCTAGTGCATGGAATTGGTTTCATAGCATTTCATTGAATATATTTTTCTTAATTAAGTTTCAAAGTCAACCTAGTTATAATTTAGACATGATTTACTGACCAAAACATGACTTTTTTTTAATGTATTGAAATTAATATTTTTTTTTGTTGGATCAAGGAAATTAATATCTAGTGCACTAGGGGAGAAGACTCAGTATCCGCTAGGGCTAACTTCGCACAATTGTAGAACTAAAACTGAACATCGAATCAAAAAACAAAATTTATGGGATTTTTTCACTCACGAGTTAAGTGCTTATAACTAAGGTTTTGGCTTCTGGGCAATTCGATCGAGTGCGGGAGCGTTGGATATGTGCGCGGAGGTCAAAAAGTCACCTTTTAGAGGTGTCGTCTGTTTTCCGCCACCTAATGTCCCAGTATCCGCCCACTATAATTTCAATCAATTATAGTTGTTTTAGCACTTAAAATCCACTCAAATCATTCACGTTAGCACTTAATGAGCAACTATTGGTGTTTTTGTAATTAGTTATTCAATAAAATAAAGTTTTTTAATGGATCAAAGTGATTTTTTTTTGGGGGGGTTAAGTGAGCATGGAGGTGGTGGTAATTCAATGGGGGGTGATAATTGGGTCCTTTCCCCTAATATATATATATATATTTTGATAATATGCTATTTTTCCACATGTGCAGAACATAGAGCTTGATTTTCGATGAAAAACCTACATTCACAAGAAATAAAAAATAAATATAATAATCAAATTAAATTTATTTGAAATTATACTTTTTGGGAAGCTTATAATAAAGAATACATACTTAAAAAAAATTAAATGAATTCATTTGATCCCCCAAAAGGTAAATCAAATGTTATTTTTTATCGCATTTTGATAAGTGTAAAGGAGACTCCATTATAGGTATGGTTTAAAACTAGCGGGGTTCTATCAAGGGGTTTGATCTAAGGTGGTTTGATCAAACCCTCTTCAATTGAAATCCTTTAAATGGAACTTTTAAAGGCTTAAATCATTATATTTTCTAAAAATATGTGATTTCAGCAAAATTAGGATCTCGAAAGTGTAAACCACTATGTGGGATCACCCTATACCCTCAACTCTTAAACCTTTAAACCCTCAACCCTTAACCATTAAACCTAAACCATAAACCCTCTACCCTCTATCATCACCCCATACCTAAACCCTTGACCCTATACCCTCAACCCTCAACCCTAATCCCTCAACCCCTAATCCCATAACCCTTAAACCCTCAACCCTCTACCCTCTACCCTATACATTAAACCCTCAACCCTCTACAATCAACCCCATACCCTAAACCCTCAACCCTAAACCCTTAATCCCTCAACCCTAATCCCACAACCCTTAAACCCTCAACCCTCTACCCTCTACCCTATACATTAAACCCTCAACCCTCAATTCTCAACCCTCTAACCTATACATTGGGTCCTCAACCATAATCCCTCAGCCATATATCCTAAAACCTATATACTCAATCCTAAACCCTTAAACTCTCAACCTCATCCCTCAACTCTTAAACCCTTAAACTATCAACCCTTAACCCATCAACCCTTAAACCCTCAACCATCTACCATATACATTAAATCCTCTACCCTATACATTGGAACCTCAAACCTAATCCCTCAACCTCGATTCCTCTCTCTCTCTATCTATCTCACCTCTCTCTCCCTCCATCTCTCCTACACTCTCTAATTGTCTCTATCTACCCTCTCCCTCTTTCTACATACCTTTGGATTAATCTCTCTCTCTATCTCTCTATCTCTCTCCCTCTCTCCCTCTCTCCCTCTATCTATCTATCTATCTACCTCTCTCTTCCTCACTATCTCTCCCTCCCTCTCTCTCTCCCCTTCAAACCTTAAACCATCAAACCTCAACCCTAAACCCTCAACCCTTAATCCCTCAACCCTAATCCATCAACCCTTAAACCCTAAACCCTCAACTCTCAACCCTCATCCCTCAACCCTTAAACTCTCAACCCTTAAACTCTTAATCCCTTAACCCTCTAACCTATACATTGGACCCTCAACCCTCTACCCTCAACCCAATACCCTAAACCCTCAACCCTATAGGTCCTCAATTCTATACCCTCAATTCTCAACCCTCTACCCTATGCATTGGATACTCAACCATCATCTCTCTCTCCTTCCCTCCTCTTCTCTCCTTATCTCTATCTCACTTCTCTATCCATCTCTCCCTCCCTCTCTACCATAATCCCTCAACCCTATACCCAACCTTAAACCCTTAAACCTCAGCCCTAGACCTCCCTCTACCTCAACCCAATATCCAAACCCCCCCTAATCCACAAACCTAATCCCCATGGAAGCCCTACCGGCCCTCAACCCTAATCCCTTAACCCTCAACCCTTAAACACTAAACCCTCAACCCCTATACCCTCTACCCTATACATTGGACCTTCAAATTTAAACCCTCAACCCCTATAACTTATAATATACAATCACCCATGTACCATCAACCCAATACCCTAAACCATCAACCCTCTACCCTATACATTGGATCCTCAACCCTCATCTATATTTCTCCTTCCCTCATCTTCTCTCCTTCTCTCTATCTCAATTCTCCCTCCATATCTCCCTCCATCCATCCCTCCATCTCTACCCTAATCCCTACACCCTATACCCTCCCTAAACCCTCAACCCTCAACCTTTAAACCCTCAACCCTAATCCCTCAACCCTATACCCTTAACCCTTAACTCTCTACCCTAAACCCTAAATCCTTAACCCTTAATCCCTCAACCCTAATCCCTCAACCCTTAAACCTTAAACCTTCAACCCTTAATCCCTCAACCATCGATCCCTAAATCATCAACCCTCAACCCTTAATCCCTCAACCCTTAAACCCTAATCCCTCAACCCTCAACCCTTAAACCCTGATCCCTCAACCCTTAAACCCTTAAACCTTCAACCCTCTACCCTCTACCCTACACATTAAACCCTCAACCCTCAATTCTCAAACCTCTACCCTATACATTGGATCCTCAACCATAATCCCTCAAACCTAAATACTCAACCCTATACCCTCAACCCTCAACCCTAAAAAATTAAACCCTAAACCTCATCCCTTAACTCTTAAACCATTAAACCCTCAACCCTTAGCTCCTCTACCCTATAAAGTAAACCCTCTACCCAATACATTGGGCCCTCAACCCCTATCCCTCTCTCTCTCTATCTATCTATATCACCTCTCTCTCCCTCCCTCTATCCTACCCTCTCTAATTGTATCTATCTACCCTGTCCCTCTTTCTACGCACCTCTCACTCAATCAATCCCTACCACTCTCTCTCTCACTCCCTCTATCTCTCTCCCACTCCCTCTCTCTCTCTCTCTATCTCTCTCCCACTCCCTCTCCATTACTCCCTCTCTCTCCCACTCCATCTCTCTCCCTATCTCTCAAGTATCTCCCTCCCACCCCCTCTCTCTCTCTCTCTTAGGTCTCTCCCTCTGGCACCCTACTTAGGTAACTCTCTCTCTCTCATCTCTCTCTCTATCCCTCCCACCCTACCTAGATAAGTCCCTCTCACTCCAACCACCTCTCTCCCACTTCCTCTCTCTCTCCTTCTCTCTCAATCCTCTCCCTCCCACACCCTCTCCCTCTGTTATGTCTCTCTCACTCCCTCTCTCACTCCCTATCTCTCAAGTCTCTCCCTCTCAACCCCCTAACACTCTCAAGTCTCTTCCTCTGGCACACTACCTAGATAAATCTCTCTTTATCTCCCTCTCTCTCTCCCCTCTCTCTTGTTGTAAGTATGAATGAGTATGGTGGTGTTGTCATTAATGTTGTCATTGGAGTCAACATAGTATAGGTTGTTGTAGAGAAATGAATTAAGTGATTGCAGGTTGTGCATGTATAGTTGAGATACTGTAGAGATGTTGTGAGTACATGGAGCTAACTTTATGATGTTGTAGGTGTGTTGATATGATGAGTTACCAAGTGCTTTTGAGAAATAGTGAAGAAAAAATTGTGTGTGTGTTTAGAATGTGCTCTGGTTTGTGCTCCGCATTTCTTTTGTGTTGATTATCTGCTTGTGCGTATCTAAACTATTGTTTAAGGGCATCCTTGGGTGATATATTTTGGATTAGAGATTATGGTTTGATGAAGAGTGAAAGTTGTGTTCACCAGTGTGTGAACTGGTTTGGCAGAGTTGTTTGTTTGTGCACTGGGAGAAATGTTTCTGCTCCGCAGTCCTTCGCTGGTTTGCTTCAAATCTTGCAGATCTAGATGAAGGCTTGTAATGATGTTATCTATGTTCTAACAAAGGTGTTCGTGGTTTGGTGCTCTGGAAGATGAGTTTCAGAATTATTGTGTGTGTCTGTATAGTCTGAATGGACTAATGGAAAGTATTTTGTGTATGGAAGTTGTTGCATTTGCTGTGAATGAATTTGAAGACATATGAGATGTGTTCCAGTGTTTGGTGAAGTGTGTTGTGTCATCCACATGTTATCTTCTCATTGAGGAAGTGTGTACTTCAAATTTCATTTGTGTTTTCATTAGGTTTGGCTGACCTAGTGTCTACACATCATGCAAAGGATAAGTATCAATTGAGGAAGTGTGTGATTAATCTGAGATGTTGTTTTGGGTCTTGGTTAAGTGTTGGTTTTGTCGGCTCTCATTCTCTTCCATAGTGGGAATGTTGAGTTTCTAACCTAATTTGATTTTGTAAAATGAAGCGTGTGTAGCCAATCTTGGAGAAAGTTTCTAAGGTTGAAGATAGTATAGATACAACTCAAGATGTTATGGATTGATGTATCAAGAATGACACAAGTTGGAGAAGCAAGAGTGTGTGAAAGTGAATTGAGGAAACAATAATTTAATGTGTTAGACTCCTAAAAGTAGTGAGATGATGGTGTCTACAATCTTCTGATCAAGGCTGCGGATGTGTGTAATTTGTTGTGGTGGATTTTTTATGTTATCTTTTGTATCTATAGGTAGTGAGCCTCCTTATTGGATAGTGATTCCTATCTATAAGTAGTGAGCCTTGTATCCAGACAGTGAGTCCTTCTTGGACAGTGAGCCCTTTGACAGTGAGCCTCTTTGTAATCGGTTTTGGAATTACTTTATATTGTGAGCTAATCCTCACCGTGGTTTTTCCCTTATTGGGTTTTGCATATAAATCTAGTGTCTCTTGTTTTGATATTTCTTCTGTTATTTTCATTTCGTGTTCATACTTAATAACAAAATAAAGTGGATGTGAAGTTGATAAGTTTGAGATTTGTGATTGTGTTTGATGAAAACTGATTCACCCCCCTCTCAATTGTCTTGCACCTTTCAACAATTGGTATTAGAGCTTTGGTTCCTTAGAGAATATCTTAATCACTTGAGGTAGATCCAATGACACACAAATTGTCAATCCCTTTGTTTGATGGATCTGACTATAGTGACTAGAAAGTGCAGATGAGGGATTACTTGATCTCTCTTGGTTACAAGACATGGAAAGTTGTTGAGACAAAATATGTTGCACCGGAAAGTGGTCCTTCTTCTACATATGAGATTTTTTCCTATGAGGAAAATGAAAAAGAAAGGTATGCAATCTATAGTGCTTTATCTAAGACTAAGCGGACAAAAGTTATTTCTTCATGCACTGCTTATGAAGTTTGGAAAAAGTTGGAAGATATCTATGAAGGAAATGATAAAGTGAAATTTTCAAAGAAGCTAACAACTAACTACAGAGATGAGAACTTGAAAATGGAAGAAGGTAGAGATATTGCAAGCTATTCAGAGGGTTGATATTGCAGTAAATGAAGTTAAAAATCAAGGTGGTACTCTAAAAGATGAAGATGTAATGGAGAATATTTTGATGACTAGGTACTGGAGAGTTACAGTGATAAATTTTCAGCCATTGAGGAAGTGTATGATCCTAATAAGTTCACTAAAGAATAGCTATTTGGAACCTTGAATGCATTTGAAATGAGGAAATTTGGAAAGGAAAAGGATAAAACATAAATAGCCTTCAAAGCCACTAAGATAGAAGATGATCCTGATAGTGAAGGTTCAGAAGAGTTGGAAGCAAACTTTACAAGGAAGTTGAAGAAAGGTACCAGTAAGTACAAAGGCATGTTTCCTTTTAAATGTTTTAGTTGTGGAAATATTGGTCATTATGCTTCAAGATGTCCAAATAGAGTTGTACAAAAGAAGAAAAAAGACAGTAAAGACAAAAAGGATAAGAAGTTCAAGAGATCGTATCATGTCAGAGAAGATGTTGGAATTTTTGATGATGAATGTGATTTTGAGGGTGATAATGATGAATGCTTTTTTCTAGCCTTAGAGAATAAATCAATGTCTACTAACTTTGGAAGATGTGCAAGGGAAAGTGGTTAGGAGAACAAGAAGGATGAGATGGAAGGTACTCTAGTTACTGCCTTTCATGGTAGACAACATGAAGACTATTATGTGATTGACAGTGGTTGCTCAAATCACATGACCAAAGAAAAAATTAAGTTTACTAAACTTGAAAAGTATGATGGTGGATTAGTCATGTTTGGAGATGATTTTGGTGCAAATATTGTTGGAAAATGAACAATTAGTTTTGATGGAAAAAACAATACTGATGATTTCTACTATGTTAAGGGCTTAAGGCATAATCTTTTGAGTGTTAGACGAATGTGTAGCAAAGGATTCAAGCTTTTGTTTCAAGATAAAACCTATGAGATAAAAAAGGGTCTGAAACTATGATTGCTATAGGAAGAAGAACATATGGAAACATTTATCAGCTTAAAGGTGTTGATGGTTAGTGCCTTGTATCTCAAGTTAATGAAAGTTGGCTATGGAACTGGAGGATGGGACATGTAAACTTTGAAAATCTGATCAGGATTAGTTCAAGAGAGGTGGTTCAGGATTTTCCTAAAATCATAAAGCCTACCAATACTGTTTGTAGAAGTTTTCAGTTGGGAAAACAAGCAAGATGCATCTTTAAAGGAAAAGATCAATCAACTATCAGAATGTTGGAATTGATTCATACAAACCTCTATAGACCCACAAGAATAAGAAGTCTTAATGGTGACAAGTATTTCACGCTTTTGATTGATGATTATTCTAGAATGACATGGGTTAAATTTCTTAGGGAGAAAGCTCAAGCTCTGGATAGATTCAAAGTGTTCAAGGCTAGGGTAGAGAATGAAGTGAACCTGAGAATCAAATGTTTAAGGTCTGATAGAGGTGGAGAATTCACTTCTAGTGAGTTTAATACATTTTGTGAAGAGCATGGCATAAAGAGACATTTTTCTACTCACAAAGACTTCAAGGTATATCAGATGGATGTTAAGTCTGCATTCCTGAATGGAGAATTGGAAGAAGAGGTGTACATGGAACAACCAAAGGTATTTTAGTTATCAGACAAACCAGACATGGTTTGTAAGTTGAAAAAGGAATTATATGGACTTAAACAGGCTCCCAGAGCATGGTATGCAAGGTTGGACAGATATTTGACACAACAAGGGTTCAAAAAAGGCTCTATAGACAACAATCTCTATTTCAAAGTTGAAGGAAATAGAATGTTGATAGTAGTTGTGTATGTTGATGATATTATCTTTGGAGGAAATGAGGGTATGTGCAAGAGATTTGTAGAGGAGATGCAAAAAGAGTTTGAAATGTCTATGATTTGTGAGTTGAATTTCTTCCTTGGAATTAAAGTGAATCAAACTGATAAGGGAATATTCATTTCACAATCAAAGTGTGTCAAAGAGTTATTGAAGAAGTTTGGAATGGATGACTCCAAATCGGTATGTACCCTTATGGTGACTGGATGCAAACTAAGTAAAGATGATGAATCTCCCAAAGTTGATTAGAGCATGTACAGATCTATGATTGGTGGATTGTTATATCTTACAGCTACTAGACTAGATATCATGCATGCAGTATGTTTGGTTGCCATATTTCAAGTAGAACCTAAAGAATCACTTGTTATAGTTGTGAAAAAAATATTTAGATATCTAAAAGGAACTCCGGATTATGGCCTATGGTATCCTAAGGATATTGATTTCACTTTGAGTGCTTACACTGATGCAAATTGGACTAGTTGTGTGGATGAGTGGAATAGTGCAAGTGGTGGTGTATTATTTCTTGGAGAAATATTGGTTTCATGGCTAAGCAAGAAACAAGATTTAGTTTCTTTATCCACTGCAAAAGCCGAGTACATTGTTGTAGCATCTTGTTGCACACATGTATTATGGATGAAGCAAAATTTGAAGGATATAGGAGTGATATGTGATGATCCTATCCCTATCTTCTATGATAATACAAGTGCAATAAATATTTCAAAGAATCTGGTAATGCATTCAAGAAAAAAGAACATATCTATCAGATATCATTTCTTAAGAGAGAAGGTATTGGAGAATAAAGTCGGGCTAGAATATGTGCCTATAAAGGATCAAATTGTTGATATATTTACTAAGGCTCTTCAGAAGGATAATTTTGAGTATCTTAGGGAGAAATTGGGGGTTACTTCCCCTCCTTCTTTGAACTAGGTGCACATGGAGGTGCATCAGTCCAATGGATCTACAGATTCTTCATTTGTCTAGACTGATGGCTGAGGTCTACTCCGCAGGGGGAGTAGGAGGTATCATTGTTATAGTATGAAATGGGTGAACTCCTAAGGGGGAGTGATCAGAGCTACATATAGCTAAAGAATTATGCAAACCTTTTGTTCTTTGCCATTGATGTCAAAGGGGGAGAGAGATTCATGTGAAAAATAGTGAAAGAAAAAGGGGGAGAGAAATTCATGTGAAAGAGAGAACGTTGTAAGGAAAAGAGAGTGCAGGAAATGTTGTGTAGGCTGTCTAATCTAAAAAATACAGGAGTGTGTAGGAAATTAATGGATGTTGTCTTTGATGGTTTTGCACATCATGTGTTGCCATCAATGACAAAGAGGGAGATTGTTGAAAGTATGAATGAGTATGGGGGTGTTGTCATTAATATTGTCATTGATTTTAACACAGTACAGGTTGTTTTAGAGAAAGGAATTAAGTGATTGTAGGTTGTTCATGTATAGTTGAGATACTATAGAGATGTTGTGAGTACATGGAGCTAAATTTATGGTGTTGCAAGTGTGCTGATATGATGAGTTACCAAGTTCTTTTGAGAAATAGTGAAGATAGGATTATATGTGTGTTCAGAATGTGCTTCGGTTTATGCTCCACATTTTTTTTGTGTTGATCCTATGCTTTTGCAGATCTAAAGTATTATTTAAGGGCATCCTTGGGTGATATATTCTGGATTAGAGATTATGTTTTGATGAAGAGTGAAATTTGTGTTCACCAGTGTGTGAATTGGTCTGGCAGAGTTGTTTGTCTGTGGACTGGGAGAAATGTTTCTGCTTCACAGTCCTCTGTTGGTTTGCTTCAAATCTTGCAGATCTATATGAAGGCTTGTAATGATATTATCTATGTTCTAACAAACGTGTTCATGGTTTGGTGCTCTAGAAGACGAGTTTCAGAATTACTATGTGTGTCTGTACAGTCCGTATGGACTAATGGAAAGTATTTTGTGTATGGAAGTTGTTGCATTTTCTACAAATGAATCTGAAGGAATTTGAGATGTGTTCTAGTGTTTGGTGAAGTGTGTTGTGTGGTCCACATGTTATCTTCTGATTGTGGAAGTGTGTACTTCAAAGTTCACTTGTGTTTTCATTAGGTTTGGCTGACCTGGTGTCTACAAATCATGCAAAGGATAAGTATCAATTGAGGAAGCATGCGATTAATCTGAGATGTTGTTTTGGGTCTTGGTTAAGTGTTGGTTTTGTCTGCTCTCATTCTCTTCCATCGCAAGAATGTTGAGTCCCTAACCTAATTTGAATTTGTAAAATGAAGTGTGTGTAGCTGACCTTGGAGAAAGTTTCTAAGGTTGAAGATGGTATAAATACAAGTCGAGATGTTATGGATTGATGTATCAAGAATTCCACAAGTGTGAGAAGCAAGAATGTGCAAAATTGAATTGAGGTAGCAATATTTTAATGTGTTAGACTCCTGAAAGCAGTGAGATGATGGTGTCTGCAATATTCTGATCAAGGCTGCGGATGTGTGTAATTTGCTATGGTGGATTTTTTTTGTTATCTTTTGTATCTGTAGGTAGTGAGCCTCCTTGTTGGATAGTAAGTCCTACCTATAGGCAGTGAGCCTTGTATTTGGACAATGAGTCCTTCTTGGGCAGTGAGCCCTTTGGTAGTGAGCCTCTTTGTAATCGATTTTTGAATTACTTTATATTGTGAATTAATCCTCACCGTGGCTTTTCCCTTATTGGGTTTTCCATGTAAATCTAGTGTCTCTTGTGTTGATATTGCTTTCTATTATTTTCATTTCATGTTCATACTTAATAATAGAATAAAGTGGATGTGAATTTGATAAGTGTTTGAGATTTGTGATTGTGTTTGGTGACAACTAATTCACCCCCTCTCAGTTGTCTTGTGCCTTTTAGCATCTCTCCCTATCCCTCTATCCCTCCCACCCTACCTAGCTAAGTCCCTCTCACTCCAACACCTTCTCTCCCACTCCCTCTCTCTTAGGTCCTCTCACTTCCACCCTCTCTCCCTCTCTTCTAGGCATCTCTCTCACTACCTCTCTACCTCTCTCTCTCTCTCAAGTCTCTCCCTCCCTCTCTCCCTCTCACCCTACCTTTACAACTCTCTCTCTCTCTCTTAAAATTTCTGCTCCCTCTAAAGACATGAAAACATACATACATATAAGAAGACATACATACATACAAGCATACATACAAATGTACATACAATATTACATACATACATACATGCATGCATGAATACATATACATACACTAATACATACATACATACATGCATACATACGTACAAGTGTACATACATACATATAAGCATGCATACATACATACATACATACATACATGTCATAGAAGAATAAATACATACAAACATACAAATATATATACATACAATTAATAGACTAGTTGTGGACACTTTAAAATGTCCTGAATGATATCATGCACTCGAATCAGGTAAAGTAACATCATTTCCTCCTAAAACCCATCCTCTTTTCGCTTAATTAATTAAATTATCCTAGCTACTTTATTAATTATGTCATTTTTGTCTATTAACCTAATCAATTTAATTAGGTTAATTCATCCCCTTTCATGCTAGTATTTCATCTTATTAAATTAAATACATCAAGATATTTAATTTAAATCCCTAAGTCTTCCTATTTAATTAAATAACCCTAAGCTATTTAATTAAATATTATTTCACTTTACCCCTTTCATTAAATCACTTTATTTAATGAATATCATGAAATTCCCCTAATTGCATAATTAAACCTTTGTTTAATTATCAATTACTAATTAATCTAATTCCCTCCACTTGCAAAGATTATTCCTCCTTTGCACATTCCTCCAAAAGGAATATTCCTTGGGAATATTCTTTCCCCCCTTTTTGCACATTAAAACTTTCTTTTAATTTGCTAATTATCTATTTCCCTCACCCATGAGAATATTCCAAAGAATGTTCTCTTTCTTCACTCATTTGAAAAAGGGGAATATTCATTTTTTGTAACAAACTTACTTGACTTCTTGTGCAAGTTAACTTGACTTCTTGTGCAAGTTAAAAGTCTGATTGTTTGGACAAAGGTGAACCCTTGATTAAATCTCATCATTGATTCTCATCCCTTGATAAGAATTCATGATCCATGCCTCCAACTTCTTCCATCCTTGACCATTGATTAACCTTTTTTTATCTCAACCCTCCATTTCTCATTTTCTCTCCTATAAATAGATCACTATTTGGAGACAAAGGGATCCATCCTTTTTCAAAGAAAACTCATGTTGTTGAAATCACTCACACTCACACTCATATTTATCAAATTTTTAGTATTGTTTTAGCTTAATTACTTGCATTAATTAGCTTAGCTTCCATTAATAGCTTCCATGATAACATTGATGCATTCATGTAGCTTATTTGGTAATTAGGGTTTTAATATTTTTAGTTTAAAATCCATTTAGATTAGCTTTGCATACATCAATATCAATCATCTCAGCATAAATCATGATTGAATAACTTGCATCATGTTAGTTTAGGATTTAAATCATGTTTCATCACACATCTCACAATGGTTTCATTAGTTTTCTTAAATAAAACTGATTGAAACAAGCTCATTATCGAAGGGATTGGGAAAGGGTCACCGTTCCACATCAATGCAACACCACTCCCCCAATAGAATAAGTTTCAATGGATTAGAATAGGTTTTTTGAACCTTTCATAGTTTAACATGTTAAGGTTTTAATGGATTCCTAGTTTAGTGATTATTTGAATGATCTCTATTGGATTGATGTTTAGTGGCGTGAATATACTTTGTATCATCATAGATCAAGTGTAGTTGGCCCATACTAATTTATCGGTCATAGTAACATTTAACACAAAGCAAGACATAACACGAGTGTGTTACAACATGCTCATGTTATGTCTTTCTTAGGAAACTCTTGGGCACAAACACACAAAATATGTCAAAACAATGAAATAAAATGAGCATGTTATAATGTGCTCGTGTTATTTCTTGCTTTGGGAATCCCCAAGCCTTAGGCTTGGAGTGCCTTCCCAATGTCCAAAAACATGTTTTTGCAAATTCTACAATATTTCACATAATCGTGTTCGTGCTAAGCCTCAAGTTTGTACATGTTTCAAGGTCAAACAAATCAAACACTTGGGTAATGTTAGGCTATATAACAATGTAATTTTTTTCACATTTTGATAATGTTAAGGCTTTCATATTTAATTTATTTTGTTTGTGTGTTTGTTTTTTTTGGAAAAAACAAGTGTTTGGTTTTTTTTCTTTATAAATTAACCGTTCATCGAAATTTCAAATAAATTACATTTTTAGAAACTAGACTCCATTCTACACATTAAAAAAATTGATATTCAATTATTTTTCAAAATTTATAGGGTAGCATAGCCAAAATTCTATTTTTCAGGAAGTGTCCACTTTGAAAATTAGTAAAAATTAAAATATTCATTAAAAAATTATCAAAAAAATTGAGCATAAAGTACATGTTGTTAGCTAATTTCTCATCAAAGCGATTTTTAAAATACCAAAAAAAAATTAACCTTTTGAGGGAGCCACAAAAGTCACTATGTTATGCTTTTTGACAAAAAAAACACCAATTTCTGTGGCTCCCTCTTTTGAACCCCTTAATCTTAACCATTTTCAAAAAATTAGTAGTTTAGAAAGTAGACTTGGAGCACTATGATCCTTTTTTTCATTGCATCTAAATTTTTTGAGTGTAACAATCATCAATTTCACATCCAAGGTCAGTATTTCCTGATTTTAGAAAAAAAGTGGCCACTTAAGACCCCTTTTTGGACCTCCATCTTTTTTCACTTACCCTAAAAACACTCACAACCTTCTATAATTCACAAGAACCTCCTTGGAAACATAGATGATCTGAAAGGAGAGGAGTGCAACTTGCACAAAACACTGACAATGAATACCAAACTGCAAGACCAGAACTGCAACAACAGAGGAATGTAGAGCATTCTCTCAAACAAACTTCAATGCAACTTATTGAACTAGAAATATTTGAGTAACTCATGGAGACTAGAACTCCCTTTTAGCAACAAATATATTATCAAGGTCATCAAGAGAGAGCATGAGACATACTGTATAATTTTAACATCTCTCCAACACTATGCATGCTTCTAATCCTTATCTTATTATATCATTATGAAATCAACTCTGTTGACAATAATAATGTATGATATGAGCATTAACAATAATACTTCTTTGATGAGGCATGACATCCAACCATGAAATTCTTCAACTCTTATCTTCTTTGATAAGGCATGACATCCAACCATGAACCTCTTCAACTCTTCTCTTCTTTGATAAGTCATGACATTCTACCACGAACTTCTTCAACTCTTCTATTCTTTGATAATGGAATACATCCAACAATGTTAGCCCAAAATGAATATTCCAAGGACTAACAACATATTACTCATGTGCCAATAATATCCATCAATGACAACAATCAGTGTTGACACTAATGACAACAATTACCAACAATCTCCCCCTTTGGAATTGATGGCAACACACTACTCACTCTCCCCCTTTGACATCAAGGAAAAAGGGCCAAACACTTTTGCACATGCCAGTAGGAATTTTTCTATCTCCAAGAGAAAAGGGAAAAAGGATGTTCTATTGAATTAGCAACACATGCTCCCCCTTTGACCAACAACACTTAATTTTTCACACATATACAACAACTGCATAATTGATTCAAGACTCCCTCTTACTACCAACTCCACTTGAAGGGTAGCACTCATCAATCTAGGAGAAAGGATATGGCATGAATTTCCCCCCTGGAAAGATGGACCATATATACATCTAGTTGGAACAAGGAGGGGTAATGACCCCTAGCTTCTACCTCAAATACTGAAAAGTATCATTTCAAAGAGCCTTTGTAAATATATCTACAATTTGATCCTTTGTAGGCACATACTCCATTCTGACTTCATGTTTTACAACTTTCTCTCTTAGAAAATGGTACTGGATTGAGATGTGTTTAATCCTTGAATGTATTACCAGATTCTTATAAATGTTAATAGCACTTATATTATCATAGTATAGGAATAGGTTCATCATACACCACCTTTACATCCTTTAAGTTTTGCTTCATCTAAAGCTCTTGAGTGCAGCAAGATGCTGCAACAATATATTCTTCTTTCGTTGTGGACAAGGACACTGAGTTTTTTTTTTGTTGAACCATGAGACTAGTCTATCTTTGAAAAATAATGCACTACCATTTTTACTTCTTCGATCATCAACACAACTTGCCAAAAAGCGTCATTATAGGCACTCAGAGAAATTTTGATGCTTTTGTACCATAGCCCATAATTTGGAGTACCCTTTAGATATCTAAAGATTCTTTTCACAACCTTTTCATGAGATTGCTTAGGATTGGCTTGAAATATGGCAACCAAACATACCACATGAAGAGAAAACCTAACAATTACACCAACTCATATAATTCATTTGTTCAAGCATTAGTTGGAAATTTTTTTTTACCAATGGATAAGAATTGTAGCATATTTATTATAGAGCATTGTAGTACATCAAATCATCTTTATATGGAAAAATATTTTCTTTCAAAGAAATATAACATATTTCAACAAGCCTTCAACATTTCTTCACTAAGACAGACGGGAACACTATCACTGATGTCTATTATATTGTAGTGTAGAAAAATGTACCCCTTTACATTTTCACACCTAGTTTGGAATTAATATTAAAATGAACTTAATTATGCCTTAAATTAGTTTTGTAATATGTATTTTACATGTTCACATTAAGTTTAGGGACCTATTAATTAAAGTGGACTTAAGTGTGCCTTATTTTGGTGTTGTAAAGTGTACCTCTTTACACTTTCACACTTATTTAGGGCTCCCTTAATTAATCGAGCTTAATTTTCCTTAATTGGCACCTTCAATTCAAATCCAAGCCTAATTAATTATATTTTCCAAAGAGGAAACTCGACATTCAACAAAGCCTTAACATAACACTGCTCATTGAGCAATGTGTGTCCTAGGTAAGTGACCTAGGACCCATTCACCCATGGGAAAATGGGTCCTCACTTAGGCTTAAGACTCTAGTTTAAATTACATTTTTGGCAATATTTTAACATTTTCAAATCTATAATTAGATGCCGGCTTGTGTTATTTGAATTTAAGGAATTAATTGTACATACCTATAAATATAAGGTTATTTCACTATGTTTCACCTAGAAAATTTGATCTAAGCAATCTAAGTTTTCAAGTGAGTATTATTGGAGCACTTTCAAGAGAATTTTCATGGCATTCAAGAGAATATTTATTGAAGAATTATTGCAGAAATCAAGATCCAATTGTCACATCAAAGTATTCTTGCATCATGCATGTTATTGGAGCTAATATGGCGATGTTGAGTTCATGATTCATTCAAGCATTCAAAGCATATTTTCAAATAAATATTCAAGGTTCAAGATCCACATCCATTAAATCCATTTCATGCAAGTTGTAGATCTACATTCCAAGGTTCATCCAAGGGTTTGATTTAGGTGGAAGAAATCTTGAAGATCCCTAGAAGAGAAAAATTGAAGAAGTTGTCAAAGTTGCAAAAAATTTCATAAAAGTTTTCATCTCACAAAAATTCACTTGCAAAATTTATTTCCAGCTTTCCAAACCTAAAACCTAGGAAATTTGAAGGATTTAGATCTATAACAAAGAATCCTTAAAGTTGTAAACAAAACCTAACTCAAGACCCATTCGCTCCTAGGCGAATGAGTCCCAGATTAGCTTCAACAAAGCACTTTCGGTGACTGGTACACATCATCTTACCTCTCTCTGATCTATGATTTGATTTATGGTTATGCTTATTTTTAGTTTAATCTTTAAGATCCAAGTTGCAAATTACATTTTGGGTTTTTTTTTCTATTTTAATCTTACTACCCAAAGTGGTGTTTAATCAGGACCCCCGTCGTTGCAAAAAAAGGAAATCAGTAGATTCACACTTTGACTCGATTCACCTAAAGGTTGTAAGTCATTTCATTGTGTGGATCTCATTTCCTAATGAAATAGAAGATAAATAGGTCCCTAACTAATTTATTAACCCCATTCACCCATAACATAACCTATTTTTCTTTATTTCATATATTAGAAATTGTAAAGACTTGAAAACATGGATACGATACCTTCACATCTTGATCAACAATTCCTTTGGACCACAAGGCCAAAAATTTCTCTATGGAGAGATATGGACCAAAAACCTTGACTTGGCCTCAAAAAAATGTGCATTAAATGTCTAGGTAAACTTTTGAACTTACTACTTTGGGACTTTATCTTTAAATTTGGTACAAAAAATTAGAATGACATCAATTAGAATAGGTATATCAACCTTCACACATTACCACCTTCCACCGGGAACACCAAACAAGGTGCATTTATGCACAACAAATCTGCACATTGATCGATCTAATTCAAATCATCCTTCATGCTAAAGTCTTCAACATCTTTTCTTTTCAGGGGAAAAAAGGTTATGAAAGTGACATCTCCCCCTGAGGTAATAATCTATCTCAGTTTGTCTTGGAATCTTGTGCAAAGTGCACAAGTGTAGAATCATCCTTATTCTTATGGTCTTCATTTTGGATGTTTTCATTTCCCCTCTTTTTTGATTAAGCGATTCAACCGATTTTTGATATTGAGTAGATGGCTTCACAAAACCATTTCTATGATAGTTTTCCTTATGTCCCATATTATTTCACTTGTAGCACACAACATTGTGCTCTGAAACAGAGTTGTTCCTCTTCACCTTATATCTACACTCATTATCCTTGTGACCATAGTTGTTGAAAGAAAAGCAATATCGATGAAATAACACACTATTATTTCTTTGAGGTATAAAATAGCTTCTTCCTATATTGTTATTCCTTCTCTATCTAACTCTACAATCAACATCCTTATGCCCAAAAGTATTGCAAGAAAAATAGTAACCTTGGAAGGATTGATTGAACCTGTTAGGAGCATGTTGTTTTGTTGATGGAGGACTTCTAAAACTTTTTTTCTTCTAGTCAGAATTGGATCCACCTTCTTTCTTTCCATTATGAATATTATTTATATCTTTGGAGGCATTTTTCTTAGAGCCTTCAAGACAAGCTCTTTATTCTTTTGCTTCACTCTTTTCATTTGATTTTAAACTATTTGAATCAGAATTCTCTCCTTTGTCAATTTATTCCTTTTCTATTTTCAAGGAATCTATTTGAGTGGTATTTTCTTCTTCAATCTTTGAAAATTCAATAGTTTTATCTTTGATTTTGATATTCAAGCAATCTTCAATCCTCTTGCCTTCTTCAACCTTTATTTTCAAATCATAGATCACATCTTCTACCTATTTTAGTCTGACTTCATATCTTTTTCCTTCATTTACTTGATTTTTCAGTTTTTCAAAGCTTTCATATTTATGATTTAGACCTCTTGCTCCATTCAGGTCTTCCAATGCAAATCAGATTTTTCCTTCAAATTCAATCCCTCATTCATCAAAATTCAAGTCCCAACCTTCAGGTTCCATAGATTCCAGATTTGGATAAGAGGAAAATATGTCTTCATCACTTAATGAGCTTGAATCCTTACATATCTCATTATTATACTTTCTATTAGTAGTATTGAAATCCATAAGAGAGTTTCATCATTTGAATCATTCTCCTCATCTTTAGAGGAACTACTTCTCTCTTTGGAATAGAGACCCTTCCTAACCTTATCTCTTTTATTGTTGTCATCTAATTCTTTATAAGGACATTTAGATGAAAAATGACCTATTCTTCCACAATTGAAACATTTAAAAGGTAACTTACCTTTGTACTTACCAATACCTTTCTTTAGTCTTCTCACAAAGTTTTCTTCAACTTCGTCAAGTTCATCAATTTGATTAGTAGCTTTATCTTCAATATTTTTGTTAACTTTGAATACAGTTTCTTTCTTTGGAACATCTTGACCAAACTCTCTCATCTCAAAGGTAGTAAGAGTACCAAAAATTTCATCAATTGACTATTGATCCAAACCTTTAGATTCTTCAATGGAAGATACTTTGTGACTATAAGATTGTGGGAGATCCCAAAACCTTCTTTACAATTTCACTTTATTTTACTTCTCCACCAAGTCCAGAGATCCCAAAGACAATTTCTTGTACCTGGAGCATATAATTTTCAATGTATTCATCTTCAGTCATCTACAGAGTCTTAAATGTTCTCTTGAAGATCTACATCTTGGCTTTCTTTACTTTAGAATCTCCTCCATAGATGCTACCAAGCTTCTCCCATGTATCTTTGGTAGAACTGCAATTTATCACCTTCAACAATTTTGAATTAGCTAATCCACACAAAATAACATTCTTGGATTTAACATTATATTCATATAATCTGATTTTAGTTGGATCTATAATAGGAGTGGTAGGAGCAGTATAACCACTTTTGACTAATTACCAAACACCAAACCCTGGAGATTTTAGGAGTCCTTCCATTCTCAATTTCTAGTAGAAGTAATTAGTCCCATCAAGCCTAATACCTTTGTATGAACCATAATGTTCCATCTTGGATCTTTTCCTCAAGCTACTAAGCTTCTATAGAGGAACTTGGCTCTTATACCAGTTCTTGAAAATTTTCGGAGACTAAGAAGGGGGGTGAATCTGTCTACACAAAACTTAACCCCTTTTGAAACTTGAGACTTGAAACTTTTAGCACAAGTAAAACTCCTTTAATAGATAGAGATGGAACTTTAAGTAGAGTAGTAATAGAGAAGAATATAGAAATTTGAATATTTAAAACCTTCAACAAAATTTACCAATGAAATATATAGCATTAATTAGATCAGTAGCAAAGAGAAAGAGATTGAGAACACACACATGCACAAAGAGACACCAAATTTACATGGAAAACCCAATGAGGGAAAAACCACAGTGATCGAGTTAACTCACTATATCAGGCTCACTACAAAAAGACTTGCAATAAGTCTCACTACCTTAGAGAAAGATACAAAAGGGACTTGCAACATTGAAGAGCCAATCAACTCCAAAAGCAAGATACAGGGACCTGATGAGATTCACTATCTCAGAGCAAGATACAAAAGATTTATAAGTTAATTACAAAGATTGTCAACACAACTCTCTGTTGACTAAGGCATTCAAGCTAAGTTGAACTTTCCTTTCATAATATTTAGCACTATCTCTACTAGATATTCAATACAAATCGCTCACACACTTTTTTACACTTTTAATATGCTTCCTTTGTTTTGAATTTGAAATGATGTTGCATTTATATCCACCATAACACATTAATTCTTCAATTAGGTCGGCCAGGAAGAGAATAAACAATGAATTCAACTAGTCATCCACCAAAGCATGACGCGATCTTATCCTGAGGGTAGAGAGTACCAAAAAAAACCTTAACACCTCTTTCAATGTTATCCAAAATTATTTACATGAGGCACACAACAACATAAGTCGACATCAAGGAAACATATGGATGAGACATTGAAGCACATAACCGGTCAGCCCATAAACACTCTTTCAATTGAATTTACTTAGTGTGGTCCTAAATGTTGAGAATGTGTGTCTCAAACTCACTATTAAAACCATAGCTTAGTTTCCATCAAACTTAGACTTCCCAAAGTTTTGCATGAATGGTCTTTACCATAGTACCACAAGGTGCAATTAAGAGGGGTGTGGGTTGGTGGTGTTACCTGCCATCCTGCAGTGGTCTTCATCAACCTGTGCGGGTGTGCAAGTCCATACCACCACCCCACAACAGTCCATGAAATGGTTGGTGGTAGAGTGGGGGTTACACCACCACCCCGCGACAGTGATTGGAGAGGCTGGTAGATGTGTGGGCCATCTCACCACCCCATGACGATCTAAGAGATAGCCTGTGGTAGTGTGGGGAAAGGTTAGTAAACTATGATCCTATGGTGACTTGTAATGTAGCCTGTGGTATAGTGGTGAACCCACTATCCCTCAAAGGTCAATCTAAGTGGTTGTGTTGTTGCGGTGGTTGGATGAAATGGTAGAATCAAACCGCAATCCGTGGATAGTCAACAAAGGTTTTGTGGTATTGCGGTTAAGACTGGGAACGGGTAAAGATGTGTGAATGGCCATTTGACTATCTTGTGACCATTTTGATTGTTGGAGTAGTTTTAATGTCTAGGTCCGTTCTCGGAAGTCGAAGTGTTTGATTCTCGCAATGCTTGGAAAGGTTAATAAAATAAAAAATGTGATTGCATAGTGTATTGTGATGTGATGGTCGATTAAACAATGTTGTGCTATTGGTTTTATAACTAGAAAAACACCTGTGAGAGCACAACTTTGTGACTTGTATGTATTTTACATTATATTGTAATACAAGTGATCTTTGCTTTGGTGTGTGGGTTTTTCTCCTGTAAGGGTTTTTCCACATAAAATTTGGTATTCACTTTTTATTTTCTATTTTGTTATTCATGTATGTGTATCTTTATGTTCTATAATTGCAAGTTTTGAAAGATTTTATGTATCTCTCTCCTGAAGATTAGTATTTGGAAGGCATTTACGCACTTTGATTTCCTTTCAGCTGGTATCAAAGCTTGGCCAACTTTGTTGTCCTTGTGGGTAAGATGGGTTTTTTGTGTTGATCTTGTTCAATGGGAGTTCTGTAGAGAAATCTAGTTTATAACTTATTGCAGATTTAAGATGGTGAGCACATCCAGAAGAATAGAGATTGAGAAGTTCAATGGTGGTAATTTTGAGTTGTGGAAACTCAAAATGGAATACTTGCTTGTAGATTGAGAGTTATGGGATGTAGTGTCCTCTAACAAACCATCAAGAACCTCATAGAATGAATAGGATGCAATGAACCAAAAAGCCAAGGGTTTGATCAGACCGTGCTTGGCCGATTTAGTTCTCTTGAATGTCCATGAAGAGAAGATAGTGAAAATTTTGTGGAAGAAGCTTGGTGACATTTATCAGGGGAAATCTCTAGTAAATTTATGTTATTTCTAAGGAAGAAGTTGTATTCTTTAAAGATGGAGGAATGATTTTCTGTTGCAGATCATTTGAATGCATTTAATATGATTATTGTTGAGTTGGTGTTTGTGGGTGTGAAAATAAATGACAAGGATCATTGCATGCTCCTCTTATGTTCTTTTCCTAATACATGGGATCACCTAGTAATGGCTATTGGGAGTACACCAACCACTTTCAAGATGGAAGATGTGGTTGCTTTGCTGTTGTTAGAAGAAATGTGGAGGAAATATTCTAAGATGGCCAAGGAAGCTCTTGTTGTTTGAGGAAGATCAAAGGAGAAAGCAAAGAAGAAAGAAAAGAAGTCTAAATCCAAGTTAGAGGGGAGATCAAAGTCTCTTGGTAAAAAATCCAAGGTGAAATGTTGGAATTGTGGGTAGACTAGACACATCTGGAAAGATTGTAAAGAGGAGAAGAAGAAGAAAAAGAAAAAGAAAAAAAGTTCTTTCAAAAATGAATCTTCTTAGAGCGATGTAGATGCCTTCATAGCAGCCTTGGCGATTCAAGCATTAGAAGATGTTTGGTTGATTGAATCGGGTGCATCCTTTCACATGATATCTCATGGAGGTTTTTTATCAAAGTACAAAAAGTATGCTAATGGAAGGGTGTATTTGGGTGATGATTCTCACCTAGAGATTGTTGCTCATGGAAGAGTCAGAATCCAGTTTCCTGATGGAAGAGTGAAGGGAATTGAAGATGTGATGCATATACTAGGTTTGGATTGCAATTTACTTTTTGTAAGTAAGCTTAATTATGTTGGCGTGCAAGTCTCTTTCTCAAATGGTGTTTGTAGAATGACTAGAGGCTCTATAGTGTTGGCTAAGGGTGCATGAATTGACACTATGTATAAGTTGGATGCATTTGCGGTACAGTGTAATATTGCTTCTGCAAAGTCAAGTAAATCTAATCATGTAGAGAAAGGAGGTGCTATTCTTGAGGGTGTAAAATCTTTGGAGATGAAACTCCCAACAAAGAAAAAAATGTTGTGGCATTAGAGACTTGGCCACATTGGTGAAAAAGGCTTAAAAGCCTTGAAAAATAAAAGCCTAGTTTAAGAGCTTGATGATTGTAATCTTGAGTTCGATTTTTATGAACATTCCATATATGGAAAGCAACACTGTGTTTCATTTTATTCTATTCCTCATAAATCTTCTAGTATTCTGGATTATATTCATGTTGATGTGTTTGGTCCAGTTAATGTTCCTTCACTTTCAAAATCTATGTATTTTGTTTCGTTCATAGATGATTATTTGAGGAAATTTGTTTATTTTCTTAGAATTAAAACTGAAGTTTTTAGTCGGTTTAAGGAATTTGAAACCTTGGTTGAAAGCTAGACTAGTAGAAAGATTAAGTGTTTGAGGAAGGATAATGGTGGTGAGTTTTGTTGAGTAGATTTTGATAAGTTTTGCAAGGACCATGAAATTAAAAGGCATAAAAAAACTCCTTGCACTCCACAACAAATTTGAGTTGTAGAAAGGATGAATATAATGTTGTTGGAAAGGGTGAGAAGTATGCTAAGTAGTGTTGGTTTGGAATATAAGTTCTAGGCTGAGGTTGTAGCTACAACATGTTATTTGATTAATAGATCTCCCACTTCAGTGCTCATGGATGAGACACCTATGGAAGTGTGGTTTGGTAAGAATCCCTCGTTGAGACACATTAGAGTCTTTGGATGTGAGGCATATGCATATGTTCCCAATGAAGAAAGATCTAAACTAGAGAAAAAGGTTGTAAAGTGTATCTTTATCAGTTATGGAATTGGTGTGAAAAGGTACAAGCTTTGGAACTTGGTTACAGAGAAGGTGTTGTATAGTAGAAGTGCTATCTTTCATGAGTTGAAACCTTCTATAGTTGATCTACAGCCAGAGGTGAAAGAAGTAGAAAATAAGGAGGTAGTTGAAGTTCCTCTTACTCTAGATAAGGATGAACTACGTACTCCTGGTGAACTTGCTAGTGAGGAGAGCTCAAGCAACTCTAAAAAAATTTATCAAGAAGAAGAACCTCAGCCTCAACTTCCAAGGAGCTTACATGTGTGAAGAAACAACGTGAAAGGGTTGGTTATTCTATGTTGGATTCCAATTGTGCCTATTCTTTGATTGCTAACACTAATGAGCCTAGGACTATTAGAGAGGCTATGGGTATGTTTGATTCAAATTTCTAGTTAGAAGCGATGAATGAGGAAATGACATCTTTGAAGAAGAATGAAATATGGGATCTAGTACCTTTTCCTGAAGGTCGAAAACCTGTTGAATGAAAATGGGTGTTTAAAAGGAATATTGTTCTAGATTGTAGTGTTGAGAAGCATAAAGTAAGGTTGGATGCAAAAGGATATTCCTAGGTGGAGGGGATTGATTATGGAGAAATATTTTCTCATGTAGCTAAGCTGACGTCTATCAAATTTTTGTTGTCACTTGCAGTTGCATATGACTTGGAAATCAAGCAGATGGATGTGAAGACAATGCTTCTTAATAGTGATTTGAAGGAAGATATTTACATGTCCCAGCCAGAGCACTTCATTAAAAAAGGTAAGCAAAACTTGGTTTGCAAATTAAAGAAATCTTTGTATGGTTTGAAGCAATCACCAAGAATGTGGTACCAAAAGTTTGATACCTATGTGTTGTCTTTGGGGTTTGTGAGATCAAAGTCTGATCACTGTGTTTACTTTAAATCTGAAAATGATCGTCTTCTTATTATTTCTTTGTATGTGGATGATATGTTGTTCATTGTGAATAGTAAGGGTATGATTTCTGAATTAAAATCTCAATTGTTAGCATAGTTTGAGATGAAAGATCTAGGTTCAGCTAGGTATATTTTGGGGATGGAAATAAAAAGGGATAGGGGAAATAGAAGACTTTGGCTTAGCCAAAGCAAGTATATAAATTTTGTCCTAGAGAGGTTTAATATGGTGGATTGCAAGCAGTTAGTTGTTCTAGTGTTGCAAGGAATGAAACTTTTTGTTGAAGATTGTCCAAAATCTCCTACTGAGATGGAGGAGATGACCGGGGTGTCTTATACAAGTGCAGTTGGAAGTTTAATGTATACAATGATCTATGCTAGACTAGACATTTCCCAAGCAGTGGGAGTTCATAGTCAGTTTATGCCTAATCTAGGACAGACACATTGAAATGATGTGAAGAGAGTTTTCAAATATTTAAAGGGTACCTCTGAGTATGCCTTATGTTATCATGGTTACTCTACATAATCTCAAAATTCAGTAAGCATTCAAGGATATGTAGATTCTAATTGGACAAAGGAAATTGACAATAGAAGATCCACTAGTGGATATGTATTCACGTTGTTTGGTGGTGCAGTTAGTTGGATGAGCAAGCAACGAGTTTTAGTCACTTTATCCACTATTGAGTATGAGTACATGGCAGCAACTCACACCTGCAAGGAAGACATTTGGCTTAGAAGATTGTGTTTTGATGTTGTTTTTTATGCAAGGAAGATTATTGTTTGTTTTGACAATCAGAGTGTCATTTGTTCAAGAAAAATCCAACCTTCCATGCTAGGACGAAACATATTGACATGTAGTACCACTTTTTTCATGATATGGTGGAGGATGGAAAGGTTAGTCTAGAAAAAGTTAATACTCTGGTGAATATTGTTGATGCATTGATGAAGCTTGTGAGCATGGAAAAGTTCAAAATGGTTTGCTAGTTCAATGGGCCTTGAGGCCTAGAATATTCAATGACTTCAAGCGTTGGAAGGGGTTTAGTGAGTTCTTCATCAAGTGGAAGAATGTTGAGAATATGTGTCTCAAATTCATTGTTAAAACCATAACTCAATTGCCATCAAACTCAGAATTCTCAAAGTTTTGCATTCGGTCTTTACCATAGTACCACAGGGTGCAGCTAAGAGGGGTGTAGGTTGGCGGTGTTACCCGCCATCCTACGACAATGTTCATCAACCTATGCGGGTGTGTGGGGACATACTTCCACCCCACAATAGTCCATGAAATGGATGGTGATAGAGTGGGGGTTACACCACCACCTCGCGATGGTGATTGGAGAGGCTGGTGGGTGTGCGGGCCATCCTACCACCTCGTGATGGTCTAAGAGATAGCTTGTGGTAGTGTAATGAAAGGTTAGTAACCCACGATCCTATGGTGACTTATGTATCTTTTGGTATAGTGGTGAACCCTCTATCCCAAGAAGGTCAGTCTAAGTGGTTGCAGTGTTGTGGCGGTTAGACAAAATGGTAGAATCAAATTGTAGTCTTGCGGCTAGTCAATAAAGGCTCTATGGTATTGTAGTTAAGACTAAGAATGATGGGTAAAGATGTGTGAATGATTGTCTAACTGTCTTGTGACCATTCTGTTTGTTGGAGCAGTTGTAACATCTGGGTCTATTATATTAAGTTGAATCCTTTGATTGTTGCAACACTTAGAAAGGTCAGTACACTAAAAATGTGATTGCATAGTGTATTGTGATGTGATGGTCAATTAAACAACAACATTGTTCTACTAGTTTTATAATTGGAATAACACTTGTGAGAGAACAACTTTATGAATTGTATGTATTTTACATTATACTGTAATACAAGTGATCTTTTCTTTGGTGTGTAGGTTTTTCTCCCATAAGGGTTTCCCCATGTAAAATCTGGTATTCATTCTTTATTTTCGATTCTATTATTCATGTATGTGCATCTTTATGTTCTATAATTGCAAGTTTTGAAAAAAAAATTGTATCTCTCTCCTAAAGATTAGTATTTGGAAGGAATTTCTACACTTTTCTTTCCTTTCACTGAATAGGATAGGTTAGGATCCAAACCTATCATGACACACCTTCCATTGTTCGAGTGCATCCCCCCAAGCACACGACCCAATCAAAGGAAAAATCCTTGTTCACCGGATACCCACAAATAAACCAGAAAGCCAACTCAAGACATAATGTAGAACCAAAGCATCCAATTAGCAACATTTGGATCACATAGGGATGTTCCTTTAACATCCAACATCACTTCCATACACTTCTTTATACTATCATATCATCAACAACCACTGTAGACCAAAAAGGTATTAAATAATTTGTTTAGGAAACACAAAATGCATAATCGTATGATGTAACATTTGCAGAACAACTTGCAAACCTCTTTAGCATATTATATTGGAATTGAGACATTGCATAGATTTTTTTCAACACATTTATCAAGCCACTAGAGTAGAGACATCAATGCAGAGAATACAAAGCATTTCTCAGACTAGTCCAGACAACTAGCGACATTGCCAACCTTCTGCAATTCACAAGAACCTCCTCGAAAACACAGGTGATCTAAAAATATAGGAGTGAAATGTGCATATAGAATTGACAATGAATACCAAACTTTAAGACCATAATTGCAATAACTAAGGAATGCAATGTATTCTCTCAAAAATACTTCAATGCAGCTTCCTGAACCATAAATATTTGAGTAAGTTACAGAGACCAAAACTCCCTTTCAACAACACATATTATCAAGATCATCAGGAGAGAGCATGCGACATACTATAGACTTTCAGAATCATCTCTCCAATATTATTCATGCTTCTAATCCTCATCTTAATATATCATTATGAAATCAACTCTGCTGACAATAATAATGTATTATATGAACATCAACAATAATACTTCTTTAATAAGGAATGACATCCAACCATGAAATTATTCAACTCTTCCCTTCTTTGATAAGGCATGCCATCCAACCATGAACCTCTTCAACTCTTCTCTTCTTTGATAAGGACTGCCATCCAAGCATAAACTTCTTTAACTCTTCTCTTCTTTGATAAGGGATGGCATCCAACCAATGTTAGCCCAAATTGAATATGCCAAGGACTAACAACATATTACTCAGGTGCCAAAAATATCCATCAATGACAACCATCAGTGTTGACATCAATGACAACATAACCATTAGTGTTGACATCAATAAAAAAATTTCCAATAGATTCCATTGTACTTTGTTTATGTCACAAGGTACTTTGGCTAGCGTAGTTGGTATAATTTTCGTAGGTTTAAATTTTATTTTTTTAAATATACATTTATTTATTTATAATTGGAATTTATTTGTTAAGCAAAACACTATCATAAGTGTTGAGTGCTATCCCAAAGGGTGGCAACATTTGAAATCTTTTTAATTTTAAGCCCATGGTCGTATCGCCAACCAGGTGCTTAGTTCCTAGGGGCCAAAGTTTTTTCCCCCAAGCCTTAGAAGGGAAATTATTTTCAAATTTTCATTTAACTTTCTGTTAGGTTGTCAAAATTTTCAAACAAGTTATCGATGGAAATTTAGTTCTGAGCAATTCATAGTGATGCAAACCATTTTTTTAGATTTTTCCTTAGGTGAATTTTATTATTAGTTGAAGTCAGATTTTTCCTTTTTGGACCTCTAATCTCATAACCTTTTTCCAAATTGTCCAATTTTCATGATTCTTGTGATGATGGAAAGGCATTGAGGAGCTAAACATTTCTATCTATGTTTTTTTTTAGATTCAATCCCATACATATTTTATTCAGATTTGCACAAATTTGAATTTTGATTGATTACTTAGACATACTGCAGCTTGGAGAAGATTTTTCCTCTTGAGAAGACTTCATTTTTAGTGTATATAATATTGGAAAAGTTTACTTTCAATTTGAGGATCTCATTATGATATATTGTTGTAATTTTCCATCTTTAATCCATCTTAGCATTGTAAAATTTGGAACACAATTCTAGCATTGTAATCGCACTATATATAAAGTGCCACACAATGTTATTGGGGGGATTCTTGATTTAGTGATTTGGGGGAAATCTCTTGGTACATTATTTTGATATGTTTTTCTTGTGCTCTTATTTTTTTATGGATCATTCTAAGGTTCCATTACTAGCATCTTATAACTATTCAACTTGGCATCAACATAGATGCAGTGTTCTAATGAATCAAGGTCACTCTCTATATGTTAAAAATAAGGTATCTAAAACTACAAATGCTAATAAAAAGATAAAATAGATGACCAAACATACTATAGCTCTTGGATGTCTTTGTATCCTAGTTTCTCAAGATTTATTGTTTCAAATTGAATCATGTAAGAATTCTCATGAGGCTTGGGAAAAATTAAAAACTTTGTATGGTACTACAAATGAAGTAAGAGGCTACCAAATTGATAATGAACCGATGATCCTTGATCCTAATAACTTTGATAACATCTAGGACTACATCAATAAGGTTAATGATCTAAGAGAGCAATGTAAATCATGTGGAGTTGATAAAAGGGACATTCAATTGGTCTATAATACATTGAACAAACTTGGTCATGATTATACTATTTTTTTCAAAATTTCATACTCATAGGTTGACTATGGGGTTTACATATACTATACCATCATTTGCATCTTTTTCTAAGATTTTTAATACATGAGAAACAAAGCTTCTATCGTTGGGCCTCATCAAGTCATCTAAATCTCAAGCATTATTGGCTAGTCAAGTGAAATAATCAAAATATATTGATAAGAAATGAAATAAATCAAATAAAAATCCACATTCATATCAACCAAATAATATATCCTCTTCTATAGATAAATCATTTATGAAGGATAAGCCTACCTTTTCATATTGCAAACAATCTTAGGTATGATGAACACTCTTGTTATAAGAAGGATATTGATGAGTTGAAACATCTTCTCAAAAAGAATCATATTGATTTTCCGTATAGAATATATGAGTCAACTTATTATTCTTTAAAATAGTCTAAAAAGGACAAAGGTCATGCTACTACAGGTAAAGCTCTTTGTGATTTTTCTAGTCTTCAATTAAGGAGATGGCTTCTAGATTTAAGAGCATCTCATCATATGGAATCTTCACAATATATATTCTCTTATTTTGAGCATTGTACTATGCATCTTATTTTTATGGGAAACAATACATATGTGACACCCCTCTGATTTGTTATGTTTTCTTGATAGCTCAGATACTTTGTTAGACTATGTTTTATGTTATGGTTATTCTATCATTGACAGTGGAGCGATGATAGACTATATTGATGTGATGACACATTATATGCATGGTGATTATGTTTAATATGCTTTATGTTTGTATAGATGCTTAGTTGTGATGAAATTGCTATATTTGTTGATCGTAGTTTAATTGATATATTATCCTGTCAGTTGATGTGACATTGTATTGGTGAAGAGAATGGTATTGCATCACTCGCTTGCGATTGCCCTGTGATTTTCGCTATTCTATCTTCATGGTGTGTAAGAATTACTATCGGTATACATGTATGAAATTTTCTTATTTGCAGGATTGCAGGTACAAAACATTAGCTTCACCTGGTTTCACAGGTCTGAGCATGTCCACTACTCAATAGTAATATTGGGAGATAGTAACTGGCTACCTAGTCATACCTTTACCCTAATATAGTGTGTCGCCAGTTTGAGTTTTGGTCTTAGCCTTATCATTGTTGTTCTGGGTATTTTATTATTGTGCAAATTTAATTTGATAGATTAAATGTGTATTTGATTTAAATATTTAATTAATTGAATTATTGTTGTGAAGGCTTTAGAATAAATAAATAAATAAATTTAATTTAGTTATGTTGTTGAGTAATTTTTATTATTAAAAATAAATGGTAATTAAATAAATAAGAATATTTAAATTGGTTGCAATTAGTAAATTGTATTATTTTATTTAAATGCATGTGGATGGAAAATATCTGGGTTGTTGAGGGAAAAGATATTTTGTTTGAGATAACTGTGAGTTAGAAATTTCTTATCTAGTTGTTGGAAATTCATTCTCAGAGGAGATATTTGGGAAAAAGTAAAGAAAGTTGTTTCACGGTTTTTTTTGGTGTGGGTTGTTGAAAATTGGTGAGAAAATTGTGGATCTCTCTGAAGAATTGTTTTAGAATTTTGTTGTAGAATTCTTGGTTGTGTATTGTGTGTTTTCTAGAAAGAGGCAAATTTACTGGAGAAAGTTTTGGCTACATTGGCAATTTGAAGTTACAGAGAAGCTCAGCAACAATTCTTGAGGCAACAGTTTCTTTTGGAACAGGTTCCTTTACTGTTTTTGTGAATTGTGTATTGAAAAGTTATTTTATTAATGTAATGCAAATTGGAAATGTTTAGGAAAGGATTTTTCAATACTGTAGAAGTTCTTGTTTCTTTCTTTTAAAAGATTGTCGTGAAAGTGAAACCTCTATAGAAAACAATTAAAAATCCTTGTGTAATTTGTTCATTCGAAATAGATTGATAAAAAGGAATTATGGATCTCTGTAGAAAATCATTATTCTGTTTGGTTTCCCTATTTCTTAAATTATCTGGGAAAATGAATTCTCTGAGTTTTCCTGTAGAAAATTTCTTTTGTGTAATTTGTTTGCCCAATTTAAATCAATGTTTGAATTTATTTTTATATATAAATATATATATATATATACATATATATTTAAATATATATGTATACATAGATATATATATATATTATATATAAATGTATTTAATTTATTTTAAACCACTGTTATTTCAATTGAAGAAATCATCGCACGATGAATTTCGTAATACTGGTGAAATTGTTCATAAAATGTATAAATATGCATTTGTTTTTTAAACACAGTGTATTGCGTATTAAATGGGAGGTTGGGGGTTGCTCCCACAGCTGCCCGTATGGGAGGTATGCTGTGGGAAACAATGCCTAGCGTTGCTCACCCACAACGCACCCCTCATGTGGGTACGGATGTGACCACACACCCAACACAACCTTCATACAGCTGTAGATGTCACACAAAATTTGTATTGTGTCGTCGTTATTTTTCAATTTGGGCTTTTAATTATTATTGTTAGGAAATAAAATATTTATATATATAGATGTTATAAATATATATATGTATTATATAAGATATATATTATTTATAATATATATTTTGTATATATATATATATATATATATATATATTGTGTATATATTTTGTTGGAAATTGTAATGTAATTATTTGTAAATAGAATTTGGGAAAAGTATTATTAATGTAATAATAAAATAATATATATTTGTATGTATATATATAATTATATTTAATTATATATATACATATTAAATATATTTATTTAATGTGTGAGTATTATCATAAATATTGCAAGCATGATTAATTTAATTGAAATAAATTGATTTAATTTATTGAGAAAATTAAGTTAATTTTATGAGTACTTGTGGAAACTATAAGATGTACAATTAGTTTTCTTCGTTGTTAAATTGTATGTTGGAACTATAATTAAATGGTGCTTTTTAAATATGCGAAAGTGATTGTATGGATTTAGGAAATCCGAATGGAAGCATTTCTTTAATTGCTTGAAGTTGTATTTATAAAAGCACGTGTTTCTATAATTGTGTACTGGGGGGAGTATTTGATGTTGTGGAAAATCTAAGTCTTCCAGAGTTGTAATTTGTGAAAAGGGGTTGTTGTAACTTTAGTTCACCCTTTGAGTTTGCTTGGGTAGTGCACGTATTGGGATTCAGTGTTGGACATTCGTAGGGATGTGTTATCTCTTGTGTTATGTTATTATCAGTTTGTGCACTATCTACCCTTGGCATGTAGTTTGAGTTGTGTTGTCGATAGGGGAGTGGCTTTCAACAAGGGCCGGGACACAAAGTGTTCCTAGGACAACTCGTGTGGGAGTCAGTATAATCAAGTGGGAATTAAATAATCTATTAGCTTAACACATATAACAAGATATTTAGCCTCGCTCATTGGCTCAAGGGCTTGTATGAGACTTGAGATGAGTCAAGAAGGCCTGGAATGGCTAGATCGTTATCTTGTCTTCTCGAAAGATAACCGATTCTACACTGGTGTGCATGTGGGGCTAGAATCGTGAGAGGTTACTAGGATAACCCTAGAGGGGGGCCGAGACCTAGGAAGATCTCCTTTGGACAACCAATGCAACCTTTGTGATGACACTCCTATGAAAATAGTTGGTTTATTTGTATTGTGTTTATAATTGATTCAGTGATTCTGGAAGTAATGTGATCATAGTTCTTGGTTATTTGTACTGTGAGTATTATGTATATTGTATGTATCTAGAGGTAGTAGGATTTCCTTGATTACCTTTTACTATCTCCTAGCACGAGGGCTATGCCTACGAGTACTAGATGGTTGGGTGGTGTGCATCCTACACTATTGATTTTCTCTTCCGTTCGTGATGGCGAGATCTTCTTGTTCGAGGAGCTCGTGTGGTTCTCTGGAGTTGTTCTTGTCTTTCTTCATTGTAAATGTGGTTCATTATGTATAATTGTAATACCTCATTTGTATCGAGGTGAACCTTTGTGATGTAATTGTAATAATATTTATGATCTATTCATTATTGGATTTAATGGTGTTGTATCTATGGAAATATGTTCAATACATTTCTATGTGTTAGATTTATTTTGTAATGGTTTAATGCTTTGTTGTAAGTTGTATCTTGAGTTTAATATTCATATGCTATGGTTGGTTAAATTTTATAAGTAATGGTGTTCACATGTAGATGCATTGTGTAGCCTAGAGGATGTATGTGGTTAGAGTAGGATACTTTACTCGTCTTGTTTTAACTTTTAAGAAAAAAAAAATAGTTGTGCTTCCGCAATATTGTATCGTCCTCTAGGTTGCGAGACGAGGTTTTACAACATACATGAGTGTAATTGGGAAGGGATTTATTGCAATTGGTGAGGCACTTTTAGTGATGTTTTGTGTGTACCTCATTTGGTGAACAATATTATTTCCATATATTAGATTACACATGGTGGAGATGGGAGGACTATGTAATTCACTCTTGATTTAGTTATCATTAGAGACTTTGAGAGTAGATATATTCTTGCTACTCGTATGGTTGATCATTCATATCAAATCTACACCTTTGTAGATTTTACTTCTAATGATGACTTTCTTCCTTTAGGTGTTGATCACACTTCTAGTGTGGACTATGATTCTGAGGAGACTTTTGGCTTCTTGAAATTGGGTGTTCTCACATCAAATTGAGAATTTCATTTCATATCCTCTATCTTCTATTGCATTTGATGGTTCTTGTGGTTTCACAGTGTTGGCCTCTTGTGATTCAGTGCAATAGGATCTTTATCATCTTCCAAATATATCTATATGGGATGCATTCTTGACAAATGTTGTTGGTTTTTTTTAGTCCCACATTTCAGATTTAGAAGACACCATTGATTGTGTAAAATCTTCTCTTTGATGGAGATGATCCTTCACTTGTTGTGAGGGACCACTCTTATCCTCTTGTTCATTATCCACATGATCATTCCTCATAGTTTGAGATGAATGTGGATTCTTTTGGAAAACATTTGGAGGAGGATTCTTTATCTTTAGAGGAGGCATCTTTGTCTTTAGAGTGTGTTCTACATCCATTTCTAGGAGATTTTGGATTAACACCTTCAGCTATGTGGCCTAGAACAGAGACACTTGAGTATAGTTCAAAGACATCACATATTATTCTTCTTCCCACATCTTACCTTCAAGACTGAGAAGACATCCTACATATCATCCTAGTTTTATTTCTTCCTAAGGGGAGGAATGTTGTTCGGTGAGATTGGATCACCTTCAACATTCAATGTTGAGATTCTACCATTGTAGGAGAATCACCATTTAGGGGGGATGCATGGTATCTCTTCTTCTCATTCAATATTGAGAGAATTTTGTATTTCATCTCTCTTTTGGGGAGGATTTTTTTCCCACTAGTTGAGACCCATGTTTGCATCATTTTCATAATAATACTCCATAAGTTTCACTTAAGGGGGGTGTTGGTCTAAATAGGTGTTTTACCTATCTAGGTCTTATTTACATGTTAAGTCCACTTGGGTCCTAGTTTCTTTTTCTAGAAGTATTAGTTGTCTATCTATATGATGTTATATTATCTTATCTAGTTGGATTTTGTTTAATGCTTATGTCCTAGTTCATTTAATAATGTTGAGGTATTTATCTCATTATATAGAATTAAGACACATGTCAAGATCTTCTCTAATACTATCTCACAACTTTCCTTTATAAGTAAGGCATCATTTGTACATCCTAACTCAATTGATCCATTCTAATACCACTGTAATATTGAGTATTGCATATTGCCCATAATCTTGTATCCATTATTGTAATTTCATGTTCTTGATTTTCTCTCTTGTAGAAGGTTGTTTTTAGCTTTTGTAGGTGATACCAGAGGCTTGAGTCCTTGAGTGACTTTAACACTACTTAATCCTTTGAGGACAATGTTATACAATTTTTTTGTTTATATATAATTCAATAGTATTCTAGCATAGTAACAACACTTAAGAAATATAATGGAAATAAAAGAGAAGGAGAAGAATAATAAAAAGAACCACAAAAGAGAGCAATTTCAATATACCCTTGAAAAATCCTACAAAGGGAAAAACTAAGCTTCCAAAGCACCATAACCAATGTATTACTAGAAACTATGAGTTACAATAAGATATCAAGCTTTGAGCTTGATATGAGTTTTGAACTTTAAACCTAGATGAAATACAACAACATATCCCAAAATAAAACTTAATTTCATATGTCCATTTTAATCCTTGTATACATTCTAAGGAGATCAAAGAAGCCAAGAATGGTTTTTCATAAACATGATATCCAAACCATGAGACATATACTAGTCAAGGTGATCCAAATTCAATCCATGCATCTTGTTGGTTTATTTTCTTGTAACCGCCAAAATCCTAGGAAAATTCATCATAATCCCCAAATTTAGGGCTCATATAGGTAATGGGGAAGTATCCCATGATGTTAAAACCAAGGGAGAGTAAACTACAACTTGATAGGAGGGTGGATAAGGATTCCTCTTCTTCTTTGAGGCCTACCAAGATTGGGAGGATATTTCCTAGTGTAGCGTCAAAAATTGTCACCCTTGACAATTTCACACTAGGTTTTTCTCCCCCCTATGTGCTTGGACCTAATCATGCATTAATTTCCCATTTTACAAACATCTTTGGAAAATAAAAACATGGGAAATGAAATTATACATTTAATTGTTTCCCCTTGATGGTTTTGATCCCTAAAAAGTAGGAATCTAGTCTAGGGAACAATGTGCCCTAGACCAACATTTTTTGTTCCAAATTTGAATATGTCGGTGTCAACAATTTATTATTTTAATTTTCAATTTCAAATGTTAATTAATGATATTTTATTTTAGGGAAATTAGAATAATTATATATAAATACAAAATATTTTCATAATTTTAATCCTAATCGAACCTAAGCATGATTAAGAATTCAATTGAGCAACTCAAGTGTCCTAAAAAGCATTCAAGAGTAGTCAAGAGAAAAATTATCAAGATTATTGCAGCATTTCATCATTCAAGCATCATGTCATGTGTTATGTAATTTTATCATATGTTTTGCATGTATTTTTTTTATGACCACTAACACTTGTAGGTCTTCAAATCAATTCAAGCCAAGCAATAAGTAATCCTTGAAGATGATGAGTGTGAATTCAATCCATCAAGTAGATCAGATCTGAGTGTTGAGTTGCAACAAGTTGTCAATTTATTACTTGTTTATTGTTAGCCTCCATCCACCCAAGGATAAGCTCTCCTTTTTATCATTATTTTCCATTGTGGAGGTAGAAATATCAACACGGGGTTTGACTTAGCACAACCCTTCCCCTTTTTTCATGTATGTAGGTTGAAAATATGAAGTGAATTGGAGGAATATTTAAGGCTATTTTTTCATTCATGCATTAGAACCCTACAAGTTGTTAGATCACTGAATCTACATTTTCTCATCAATAGATGAAGTTCTGACAACTCTCAGAAGATAGAAGCTACAGACTAGTGACCTCAGGCCTATGAAATTAGAATTCAAAAATGAGGATCCCATTCTAGAACACACCATGCCCTATAACACCCTTTTCAGCCTCATGTTTTCACATCAGGTGCATCTGTGTCTTCCCTTTGCATTTTTGAAACTCTTTTTTGTGTATCTACATTCAGTTTATAAAAAAAAATAACATACTACTTCATTTTCATAGTTTACATAGTAATTTCATTGCATCATCAATTAATCAACCACATCATATCACATCACACACATCGTACCCACAAGAATTAGAACCATGATCCACCATTCTGACTCTTTCTATTAGTTTTTGTAGTCAAGTGGATTTGAGATAATTTTGAGTCCTTCAAACCAAAAATTGGGAGGAGTGTCATCTATCCCTAGATCCCTTTTCCTAATCAAGCACCCAAAGATATTAAATATAGGAACACAAATAATATGACAAGAGATATAGTATTAGGTAGTTAGGTCAAATGATGTGATTCGAGATATAAACTAGTCACTCATCCCTATTTATGTATGCATTGATTTTCTCACAACAATCATTTTCCTAATAAAAACCATACACAAATCCTTTATAGATACATCAAAAAATTCTATAAGGATTTAACATATTTATAAAAATAAATTTGTGGATGATGTAATAACACCAAATATACTAAATACAACACCATAGTGTGTATTTTTAGTTTCTTTTTAAATGATAAGGTGGACAACATTTAATTATCAAACTAGTTCCTAATCCTATAACATGGAGTCAAATACAAATAAAACCCAAATAAAAAATAAAACACTAACATTCAAATGAGTTTGATTTCTTGGATCTATCTTATATAGCCTATAATCTCAAATTCTCTTTTACACCAATGATGCACCTCTACTTAATAATCCACAACTAGTTCAAAAGCCCCACACATTGGTCTAAGAAAGGTTTCCTACCTTGGCATGAACTACATAGTGCAAGACAATTTTACATCACCTATTATATGAAAACTAATGAAGAACTAATATAAACAACACCGAATGTGAACTTAGAGATTTATTGAAACCCATAAAACTCTTAGAGATTTCCCCACACTCTTACATTGATTTACTAAATAAAATTTACAAAGCCACCATATATGTTATAAAAATTAAAATTATATTGCATTCATATATGTAATAGCATTACATATGGTATACAACATGACTTGGAAGAGTCTCCACATCTCAAACCTTGCCTAAGACTATGACTAAGTCCAACAAATGACCTTTTAATAAAAAATAAATTCAATATATAGATTTATAACAGGGGCATAGAAACATTGTTGTCAGAGCACACAAGAGAGAATCATGCTATTGATGTCTTACAAATGTAAATTTCCTATCAAATAATACACTATCTATTTTTCAAAATCTTTCCACAAATATTTTTCATTGAGTTCACCAATTACACCCAAATCTATATGTGGAGTGATGGAAAAATCCATAAAATTTATCATTATAACCACTTGATATGGTGTGAAAGTTTTTTCTATAAGATTTGATATTTTGTTATAAATTTAGTAGGAGCATGGTGTTGCTCTCCTAGGTGCTAGAAAAAAGTTGATTCCACTTAAGGTGGAAGTTTCAGACTTACAAAAAAACCCGAAATCAGGTAAAATGAAATGGGATCTCGTTATTTAACAAACAAGATCTTGTTTTGCTTCGGGGCCCCGAGCCAAAAACAAGATCTCATTCCCATTTCATAAAAAATATCTTTTATGCTTTTATGAAACAGGATCTCGTTTTAGAAAACGAGATCTTGTTTCATAAAAGCATAAAAAAGTTATTTTATGAAACGAGATCCTATTTCTACAAGATGGGATCCCATTTTTTAAAATTTGAATTTTTGGTCAAGTTTTTGCCTTGTTTTTCGATTTGAGAAAATTCTTGGGGACTCGAACCTAAGCTTTGGACCTGGTTTGACCTACAACTTGAAGGTCTTGTTAATGTCACAAGAAAATAGTAACTTTGGGTATATGTATGAAGACCTTTTTGTAGAATTTTTTGACGAAATTAAAACCCATTATAGATGAGACAGTGTAGATTCCAAATATGTAATTTTTTTATAATTAGATTATTTTTTCTATTTTTCATTTAATTTTTGATAAAATTGGCCCACAAACTTGAAATATCAGGGATTTTTAGTATTTAATAACTTTTTATTAAAATAATTTTTTGAAGAATGAATTGTATGAAAGTGTACTTTAGACAATTCTTTTCAATTTTAAAAAAAAATATAAAATGAAAATTTTAGGTCATCTTATGCGTGACGTACATGACGAATTTTCAAAACAAATACGAGCAATAACAAATTAACAAAAAAATTGCAAAATTTTTTTTGGGAGTGTTCTTCAGTGTGTTAAAAATATATTCCCAAAAGTATTTAGAAAAATACCATTATTTATTTTAAAATATGGATGATGTATAGGTGCATGGTATGGTAAAAAAAAGTGACTTTTAAATAGTGGTTTTTATAAATTCCTATTGAAAATCAATTTGTATCATCTAGGTATTAAAATAAATTACATATTTGGAAACTAGACTTTGAGTACTTCATTTTATGATTAGTGACATTTTTTAAGATTCCATCTCTAAGTGCTTCAAATTTTAAGCCTATCAAATGTGACAAATTTAGAAAATCAGGGAAAACACTTTCACTTTTTGCCCAAAAAGTGGACTCAACTTCTTGCACACACCCTCATTTGAACCCATGGCTTTATAGAATAAAAATGCTTATATGTTTTCTCTAGTAGTTGTAGGGTGAAATCAGGCCATGAGTGGAGCCTAGCAATAATTTTTTTTGAAAGACAACTCGTCCCTTTTCAAACTTGGGATGGATGGAAGGAGATAATGAAAACCCAACAGGCTAAAAGCTCCACACCTTAGCAATATTATTGAACACATTTGTAGATGTTTCTTCATGATCTCATGTAGATATTGTGGAAGAAGGATTCCCCATTGGTGTGGGTGACCCCTAAAATTCCTAAAATCGGTGGACCTCAAAGATATATTATCGGTCAAAATTTTGGGATTTTGAGCCTATTTTCACCTCAGCCCTTTGACTACAACATTTAAGGAGGGTATAAAATCCCAAACTATTATTATTTCAATGGTTGGTAATTCTTCTTTTTTAAACAACCAAAGTGCTAAGAACATTCTAGGGTTTCAAAATATGCATGTCCATTCACCTTTTAGGTATTTCATTACTAAATTTGTAAAGAGGTAGTTGATTTGAAAATGATATTTATAGTTGGGTATCTCTTTGGATAGTTGTGGGAATTTTGAAGGATTACTAAGCAGGGAAGTGTGGTGGGATTTCCTTCACATGAAATTTTCACTCAAGAAATTTGTTGGCTCAATTGTAACAAGAATTTGATAAGTGTTGTAACACTTGAATGAGCTAAAGTCGAAGCAGCCTTTAATATCATTAAATTGGCATTTGAAAGGTGTTTGAAAAATTTATGGCTTGAGGGGGATTCACTTAATATTATCAAATGTTTACAAAATGTAACCCTCCTAGCTGGTCTATTGAGTCTCTTATTAATGATTCCTTAAGCATGATAAACACTTTTGATGAAGTTAGGATTTATAATGTGTTTAGAGAGGTAAACATGTTGGCAGATTTTTATGCCAATAAAGGGGTTTCTCAGGTGTGGGATGGGTACTTGTTTGTGCCTACAAAGGTCCTTTCCATCCTCTATAATGATGTTAATCATGAAATCCAATATTAGAAAGGATGGGAGGTTAATGATTGTAATTACCTTCACATGCTTTGTGGGTGTCTTGAAGTTAAATTCTCATTTTTGGATCTGTGGTAGTCTACCTTCTGGGAAGAGAAGGGTGCTTGTGGTGAAGATGGGAGGGGATCGAAACCGAGTTGAGCCACTGTCTTGCAAAGGATACAAGAGAAAGCCAAAGGTGTGGAGTATTTTGGCTAAGGTTGGTTTCACCCCTTACATGGACAGACTTCATGGGTATGACCATGAAGCTACCAAAAGATTTGTGAGTGGTTGGAAGGAGAGAAATTTAATAGTTTAGGGTGCCAAGTTTACCATTTCTAAGGAGTTGATTGCAGAGGTTAATAGGATCCAATTGTAGGGAAGAAATTTTTTAAGGATAGGAAAGCTAATGATGAGGAATTGAATCATTTTTTCAAAGGGGAAGAAAGGGAGAATCTTGTGAATTTGACTTTGTGGGGGTATGAGAGAATGTTGATTGAGCCAATTTGGGCTGAAATTGGAGAGGTGATTATGAGATACGTCACTTTTGATGGTAGGTTCACTACAATCTTGGGTGTTCACTTTAATTTCCTCAATCATTTTTGCCATAAATGTTGGTGTCTTTCCCTTTTTTCCTACTTGATTCTTTGGAGGCTTCTATGAATCATAAAAAACCATAGTGCTATGGTTATGCATGAGGGTTTGATCTTGCTTATTATGGAGTATGCCAAAGAAAATTTTCCTATTAAACCTGTGAAAGAGAAATGAAAAATCAAGAAGAAGAAGAAGCATACAATGGTGTCTAATAAGAGCTCTGATACTACGACGACTGAGGATGATGAAGAATGGATGGCTTCTAAGGGTGGGATAGACTCGGTGGTGGCCCTCTCTTCTTCCCCCTTAGCTTCAGGTGGAAAGAAGAAAAGGAAATCCCCCTCTAAAAAGGCTTTGCCTAAGAAGAGTCCCAAAAAATTGATCTCTTGGTCGAACAGGTCACAGATAGGAGACGAGGATGATGGTGGTAGTTTCCAGAGGAAAGGAAATTTGGAGGATTTGAGGGGGGATGGTGTTAAAGGGAAGGAAAAGGTGGGTGAGGATATGAACCAAGTACAAAGGGAGGCCAAAATAGAATTTTATCTCTCCCCTGTGATGGGCCCTACTAAGAATTTGGTTGAAGCTACCAAGATTGATCATTTTTTGGAGGACTTCAACTATCTAATTAATGATAGGGAAGCAACTATAGATGTTTTATGGGTGGCTAGAGATAGTGTAATGGGAAGCTTCAAATTAACCAAGTGGTTCCTGAGGGAGCTTAACAAAGTTAATATCAAACTTAGGGGTTTGTAGGAGAAGGTTGCTAGTGAGGTGGAGGGTGTTGATGAGAATTTTTACCAGTCATCCTCTAGGGTAGAGGATTTAAAGAAAAAACTCATAGATGTCGAGGAAGATATTTGGGAGCTCAAAGTGGATCATGAGAATCACATTCAAAAAATTGAAAATATGTTTCAAGATGTTAAAACTAGTATGGAAAAGCTCTTGAAGATTAGCCAATGTTTTATTCATAATAGTGCAGAAACATTAAAAATTCTCATTGAAAATTTTTGAGAATTGAGGGAGAAGAAGATGATTGGTGGAAGATCATCCAATAGCAAAATGAAGGAGATTCCAAGCAAGGAGAAAGATAATCTAGCGATGGTGGAAGTTAAGCAAGGGCCTAGTGCTTGTACTCATGGAAAAAAGAAGAAAACCTTCGATGAGGAGAAGGAAGAGTTGTTGATGTTGGTTGATAAACATTATCAACAAGAAATAGAGGTGGCTAAGACCCTCAAAAAATTTAAATAGTCTAATGTTTAGTTGCTTTTTTTTTTTTGGTCTATCGGTTAGCTCTTGGTTAGCTATTGTTCTGCTGCAAGTTGGTTGTGCTTTATTTTGTTGTAGCAACATTTTTTATTTTGGGGTTTCAAGTACCTTATAAAAACATATTTTTAATGTTAATAAAAAATGCTTGAATGCATTACAAATTGTTATTTATAATCATATTTTTCTTGTTACATAATATATAACTTTGGAGAAGAATTGTTAATTAGATTTGAATATTGGATAATGTTGCCATCATTTTCAGTTACCCCCATTTAAAATAAAGAAAAAAAATCCTCCAAAGTACTTGACCAAATCAAGGAGTTATTTTCATCAGTTTTTAACCAAGTTTGCAAAACTACATTGGATACCGACACGGTTTTAGAAATTGTTTCTCACCCGACACACTTAATCTTTAAAGTTTATGTGTCATTATTTGTGGAAAATGGTTAAACAGTCAAATGGTTGTGTGACCAAAGAAATGAATCAAATGAGAAAAGAATGAAGTAATTAAGAAGCTTGGTAGTATTTCACAAATTTTTGAAACCTTTGCTAGTTCTTGAAAGGGTTCTCAAAACTTCTTCATTCCCACCTTGGTTTTCAAGTTAAGTTGTGGTTATTTTTCTAAGTGTTATTTATAACAGTAAGAAGGAGTTAATGAGCAGATTAAAATGTTTCAAAAATTGTTCAATAAGGTGGTATATGAGCAGGTTCTTATAAAAATTGCAAACTCTAAAGTATTTTAAGAACCTACTTAGAAACAAATGACCAATGTATTTGAGGCTGAAAATTCCTTCGTTATTAGCAATATATTTATAGAAAAGAAGGTTTCTTATGAAATAAATGATTTCATCCATGAAGACTAAGATCATTCACCATGAGCAAAAAATGAAAGGCTATAAATAGTGAGCATGAAAGAAAATAAATGATTTCCAATACATTCCCATAATATAGAGCATGTTGAAAGCTAAAAAGATAGATATATTTATCATTTAAATTTTTTGTATTACATTTCAAAAAAGAGAGGTTTCACAACATAGGAGGTATTAGTCACAAAGAGTGAATATGAGGACCTTGATAGCCTCGATGAATTCTTGTATACACTCTATCTATGCAAGGGAGAATAGGTTCTCATTAAATTCAATGAAGTGGGAAAATGTCTCCATGTTGTTGTGCTCAAAACTAGCACACAACAAGGTGATGGCTTGACCAACCCATTCATTGTGCAACGCAGAAGTGATGAAAATTGCATCACCAACTAAACCCACACATGGATGAACATAGAGGCCTCTTAGAGTGTATTTAACACACAATAGATATCATGGAAGAAATAGATGCTTAGCAGCTCATAACCCCATTCAAAACTCCCAGAGGTGTGCACGATGTTATACAGGAAGCGCTCAAGTAGACTGGAAGTATGGATGTGCACTCGGGAAATGAAGTGATTGCTAATGATTTTATAGATCACTTCCTCCTTCACATCATCGAGGATTAGGATCATTTCTCTAAGTCGATCTATCACTAACCTATGGATGACACTACACTCAATACCCTCCACAACTAAGAAATCACTCTCCACAGCCACTTCATTTGATGAACTCAAAATACTGGAAGTAGAAATTAGCATGGTGCATACAAATAGCGGTGAAGTTAATTTATAGAGTGGTGAAGGAAAATTGGTGAAGTTTGATTGGTAGTAATTAATGTTGAAAGTACATCCAAATTGCTTTGAACTCAATTAACTTAAAAAAGATGATGTGATAGAAATCTAGTAAGTTGGATTTAGACAGTGATGAATTCCTCTGCATTTAAAGAAGTTGCACAAAAATGATCTTAGGTGGCTTGCCAATAGTCACTGAAAATTGAAAGTAGTGAACATTTCCCATAGGAGTAGGCCACGTGGTCTACTTATAGCAAGCGGTGATTCATTCTCCCATCATATCGATCAGAAAATGGGGATGTAATCATAACCATTCTTAAAAATAGAAATTAATGAATGTGTTGTCATAATCTAACAAAAATTAGGCAGTTTTCAGCCAACCTTTTATATAGCCAAACGATGGTTGGTGTCCAAAAATTGTTTTCAAGAAATCCTAACCATTACAATGTAAATAATTTAAATATACCATCATTGGATATTGTAAGGGTCTGACATTTTGATCCCCCTTGCATTGTGATGCATGAGTGAGAATTGATCATAATAGAAGGATCAAATTTTGCAATTTTAACATATTGTTGTGAATGTTTATTGTTTGTGTGTACTAAATTGTGAGTTAGCTACTAATGTTTATGAATAAGTCTGTGAGCTTAGATGAGCATTTGGATATTCCTTCCCTATGAGGATGTGTTGTTCATTGGTGTTTGATTCATGTATTTGCAACAAATATTAAGATTGTATTGAGTCGATTCAACAAGCTTTGATAGTCTTGTCTATGAGATACAATATTAATTATTTTCTTGTCAATTTCAGCATTGAATCAACCTCTTTAGTTTTAATTTTTTTCTTCTGTGCATCTATTTCATGGCTATGAGTAGGTATTAGTTTTCTTTTCTTGCTTTCTAGTCAAAATCATACCCCCAATTTATATATTTTCAAAATATCAAAATTACATCAGAAGAAGATTACCAATGCAATGGTAATCTCTCCAAATGTTGTCAATTTATTAGTCCTTCTTGGGAATTATAGAGTCATTTAGTATTTAATCTTATAAAGGAAAAATTTGTCCACCAATAGATTTTTGGCGACTCCATTGGAGAAATTGTGTAAAGAATTTCATAAGTTGTCTTATTTATATCATGAGAAAAGATGGTGTTACCACATAAGAACATCTTTCCTGTTTTGCAGCCAAGTTTAGATTTGGTTACATAAAAACAAGAAGACATCATCTCTTAATTGAAAAATCTTGTGTGGCAATATCGAAGAAGCACAACAGAATATATGAGAATGAGTTTTCTGCTCAAAGAAGAAGAGGAACATGCACAATAGCCTTCAAGACCCATGGTTAAGAGGTTTCCAAGAATCAAGACTGCACATTATCCAAACTTTCCACTAGCCTAAAGGGAGCCACTTGAAAATTGATTGGAATAAAAAAATGATCTCTTTTTAGAGATTGGCAACTTTGTCAAAAAAAGAACCCTACCTACTCACTCGTAATATTTTTTGGTCTCTTCTTTGTCACCACCTTGGGGTACCTATTCTGGACCCCTAACATTATCAAAGAATTTTCCTCTTCCTAAAGGATCAAGTGACCATTTTCCAATGTTCATTGGGGAAGATGCACAAGATCCTAAAGATCATTTACAAGCATTTTGGGTTGCTTGTGTCATTTCTAGGATTGCAGAGGAGAATGTAGTCTTCTTCCTTTTTATTGAATCATTGGAAGGTCAAGTAGAAAAATGGTTCAGATGGCTCGAAGATGCATGCATTACTGATTGGAACACTCTTAGAGGAAGGTTTACTAAGAGATTTAAGATTGTGGTCAATGTAGTGGCTCTTTTGAGGACTCTTTTCAGTATGTAAAAAATTGAAGGTAAAAATGTTGGAAGCTTTATTTATAGATTCACTAGAATATTGAATCAAATCCCACACTCCAATAGGCCTACCCAATCCAATTTGGCAGTCGCCTTCATGCATGGCCTACCTCTTGAAATTCATTTTGTCCTAAGAAGAAGGGGGATACTTGATTTTGAAGCTGCAATAAAGCTTGAAGCCATAAGAATAGAGGAGGATTTGATAAGGCATCATGAATGTCCTGAAGGTGAAACTTCCCTAGTGCCAAGCCTCATTCTGAGGGAATTCCTCAATGTTCTAAGTAATGATGAGCTACCTAGGATCAACTCTTCAAATGTGATCATACCACATCAGGAAGGATCTTTTGATTCTTATAGAGTGGGAAATGAGAGCGAAGTTTATGTTGAAATCTCAAGATCGAAAGATGAAGACTCTCATAGTTCAAAGGATAAAGAGTTCCTTTACCATAATGATGCAGGTCTCGATACCTTGACATAAAAGAAAGCTAAGAAATTTCCTGGCCCTGAGGTACATGCAATCATAATATCTTCAGGGCAGTCTATTCAAACAACTCGTGATAAAAAAGGAATTGAGAAAACTAACTTAGAGAAGCTTGAAATTCCACATCCTCTTACACTGGAGCATGAAGAAGGAGGAATAATTCCTACTCCTAAAATTGAAATATGGAAAGAAGGGAAAATAGGAGTAGGGATATGTGCTGATGAGACTCTTTCTTTGAGAGGTTCTCTTACAAAGGAGGCATCAGATTTTCTCACCAAACAACTCCCGAAAAAGGTCACATTCGTCTATAGATTAGTAAGTGGAGTGAGTAATCTTGGGAATGCATATGAGCCCCTGGTCCTTGGAAAGATTGCTCTGAATGATGAGATTGTTGCATTGAATAGGAGGAATGAAGCGGTTTATGTTTCCTCCTCGCTGGGCGATTGGTTCACAGGAAATTCTATGGCTATCACTTGGATGACTCCCTTGAAAGATGATTTCACTAGAGAAACAACTAAAGACATGACTTGGAGCCTCTTCTTTCAGAAGTTGTCCTAGACATTCGGAGGGATGGTGCAAGCAACCCCTCACTATGTAAGTCCTTTCTATTTTCAGTTGCTGCTTTTAAGTGTGAAGTTAGGACATAGTTATGTCCCTCTTAGCTTTCGTGGGTCATACTTTCATTATCTTTTCAATCACTATGTATAATAAATTTTGGTTTGTTTCATTGGTAGGTGTCCCCCTACCTTGTAAATAAGTTTATTTTTCTTTGGTCTTTCCGCTTTTAGATTTTCACCTATTTTTACATGGTGTGTCCCATTTTTGGTGTGTGTGGTCCTTTAATACATAATCTCGACTTTGTTTAACCTAATGGATAAGGGATTGGTGTCAAAAGTTTCAAGTCTAGGTTCATATCTTTGTCCTTTGCAGTCCTCATCCCTAGTCGAAGATAGCTATTTCCATCATTTTTGGCTACCCCATTTTAAAACAAAGAAAAAAAAATCCTCCAAAGTACTTAGCCAAATCAAAGAGTTATTTTTGTTAGCTTTTAACCAAGTTCACAAACCTACATTTGATACTAACACGGTTTTAGAAATTCCTTCTCACCTGACAAGCTTAATCTTTGAAGCTTATGTGTCGGTCTTTGTGGCAAATGGTTAAACAATCAAATGGATGTGTGACCGAAGAAGGGAATCAGATGAGTGAAGACTGAAGTAATTAAGAATCTTGTGGTATTTCACAAATTTTTGAAACATTTGTTAGTTCCTGACAAGGTTCTCAAAACTTCTTCATTCCTTCCTTGGTTTTCAAGTTGAGTTGTGGTTATTTTTCTAAGTGTTATTTATAATGGTAAGAAGAGGTTAATGAGAAGATTAAAATAATTTAATTTTTTTTTAGTAAGGCAGCATATGAGCAAGTTATCGTAACAATTATAGAATCCAAAGTATTTTAAGAACCTACTCAGAAATAGATGACTAGTGCATTTGAGACCAAAAATTGCTTTGTTATTGGTGACACATTTGTAGAGAATAAGGTTGCTTATAGAAATAAAGGCTTTCATCCATGAAGACTAAGATCATTCACCATGAGCATAAAGTGAAAGGCTATAAAAGGTGAACATGAAAGAAAATAAAATAGTTCCAAGACATTTCCATAATATAGAGCTTGTTGAAAACCAAAAAGATAGATATATTTATATTTATCATTTAAAATGTTTTGTATTACATTGCCAAATAGAGAGGTTTCACAACACAGGAGGTCTTAGACGTAGAGAGTGAATATTATGACCTTGATAGCCTCGATGACTTCTTGCATACACTCTATCTATGTAGGGGAGGTTCTCGTTAAACTCAACGAAGTGGGAAAACATCTCCATGATGTTGCACTCCAAACCAACACATATTAGGGTGATGGCCTAACCAACTCATTCATTGTACAATGTAGAAGCAATGCAAATTACATCACCAACTAAGCCCAAACATAGATGAACAAAGAGGCCTCTCAAAGCATCTTCAACACATGAAAAATATTGTGGACGAACTAGATGCTTAACAACTCACAACCCCCATCTGAAAATCCCAAAGGTTTGCACGATGTTATATAGGAAGTGCTCGAGCATACTAGAATTATGGACATGCACGCGAGACATGAAGTGTTTGCCAATGATTTTATAGGTCACTTCCTCCTCCACAACACTGCAGATCAGGAATATTTCTCTAAGTTGGTCTATCACCAACCTATGGATGGCACTACAGTCAATACCCTCCACAACCAGGAAATCAGTCTTCATAACCACTTTGTTTGATGAACTCGGCATATTGGAAGCAAAAATTAGCATGGTGCAAATGAATAGTGGTGAAGTTAACTTATAGAGTGGCAAAGGAAAATTGACGAAGCTTGCTTGGAAGCAATTAATGATGAAAGTACATCCAAATTGATTCTAACTCAATTAACTTAAGCAAGACGATGTGATAAAAAATTAATAAGTTGGATTCAAACAGTGATGAAATCCTTTGCATTTAAAGAAGTTGCATGGAAATGATCTTAGGTGGGTTGCCAATAGTCATTAGAAATTGAAGGTGGCAGAAATTTTGCATGGGAGTAGGCCATGTGCTCTGCTTATAGCAAGTGATGATTCATTCTCCAATCATATCAATCAGAAAATGGGGATATAATCATAACCATCCTTAAAAACATCAATTAATGAATGTGTTGTCATAATCTGACAGAAATTAGGCAGTTTCTAGCCAACCTTTTATACGGCCAAATGATGGTTGGTGTCCAAGAATTGGTTTTCAAGAAATCCTAGCCATTACAATGTAAAAAAATTAATATCCCATCATTGGATATTGCAAGGGTCTGACATTTTGATCCCCCTTGCATTGTGATGCACGAGTGAGAATCGATCATAATAGAAAGATCAAATTTTGCAGTTTTAATACACTATTGTGAATGTTTATTGTTTGTGTGTAGTAAATTTTGAGTTAGATACTAAAGTTTATGAATAAGTCTGTGAGCTTAGCTGAGCATTTGGATATTCCTTGCCTATGAGGATGTGTTGTTCATTGGCATTTGATTCATGTATGTGCAACAAATATTAAGATTGTATTGAGTTGAGTCAACAAGCTTTGATAGTCTTGTCTATGAGATACAATATTGATTATTTTCTTGTCAATTTCAGCATTGAAGAAACCTCTTTAGTTTTAATTTTTTTTTCTTTGCATCTATTTCATGGCTATGAGTAGGTGTTAGTTTTACTTTCATACTTTCTAGTCAAAAGCATACCCCTGCTTTATATATTTTCAAAATATCAAAATTACATCAAAAGAGGGAGTTGTACCTCAATTAAAATTTAGAAGAAGATTAAAAATGCAATGGTAATCTCTTAATTTTTTGTCGATTTATTAGTCCTTCTTGGGCATTATAGAGTCATTTAGTATTTAATCTTATAAAGGAAAAATCTATTCACCAGTAGATTTTGATAGTCTAGTTTGTGAGCTATGATATTAATTGTTTTCTAATCTATTTTAGCATTGAAGCAGTCTATTTTTAAAGTTTCTTCTTTGCATCTATTTGATGGCTATGATTGTGTTTTAGTTTTTTTTTCCTACTTTCTGGTCAAAATCATACCCCAACTTTATGTATTTTCAAAAAATCAAAAATACATTAGAAGAGGGAGGTTTACCTCAATTAAAATTCAGAGGAAGATTACCAATGTAATGGTAATCTCTCCAACTTTTGTGGATTGATTAGTCCTTCTTGGGTATTATAGATTCATTTTGTATTTAATCTTATAAAGGAAAAAAAAATCACCAATAGATAATATGCCTTTGTTGTTATTTTTCTTTATTGATTTGATTGTTGAATGTGATTTTGTGACTCCCTATAAGACAATAGTCCTAAAAAGATTGACCTTTTATATGCTTAAAATGAATAAAATATTTAACCAATAAATTAGTAGTAGAGATTTTTTTATTATTTATTTCATGATTCATCCTATACCAAGGGAAAAATCTGAAGTAAACCTTGCAAGTATTCATCTTAAGAGAGTAATTTTTGCATACCTGTTTGAAATCAATAAAGGTCATAAAAGTAGGTTAGTTTTAGTATAGCGACAAAGTTTGGGATCAAAAACAACATTTGAGTATTAATACAATTTTTTTATCATTAATATTTTTAGTTATAATAAAAACCTCTTTTAAGGTCACCTCTAGGAATACCCTCCCAAGTCTAGTTGAGCTCAAATTTATGCTTCTGTTGAAAACACCCCACTTAGCTTTTGGAAAAATTTGGGCCCTCACTTTTATTTTTGGATTAGGTTTGAGTCTACATTGCAATCCTTTAAATTTCCTCAAAGTGGTGCAAGAGCACCTTTGGTCAACAATGGTCAAGCAAGGTTGATGTTAAGCAATCTTTAGGATTTGTTATGTTTTGAGTCTATTATGCTAAATAAGGTCTAAAAATACCATTTAATATGTAATTGGGGGTGTTTTGGGTCTTAGGTGTCAAAAATATGTAAAAAGTTGCAAAAGCAAAATTGTAAATGTTGTAAAAAACAGAAATTGTCAAAAAGTAACTTTTAGGGAATTTGAAGGGTCAAAGTTCAAAAAATAGTTATAGGCATTGGGCGGTTGGTTTTTGAATAAAATATGTATTTAAAGCCTCCAAAGGCTCGAACAAAGGGTTGTTGAAGTTTATTTTGAAAACATTTTCATGAAATACAATGCCATTTTTGCAAACTCTCTAGTTTTCTGAACTTTCCTTGTTCTGTATGGCCCGTATAGTCCTTGTTATGCATTGAAGTTTATTGGATTATGTAGAGGCATGATCTAACTTTCTTTTGAATCAAGTTTGAAGTATTTTCATTAGGATTTTTTGGAGATCTCTTCACATTTCTGAAGCAACCCTGTAAATACAGAGTTAAGGGTTTGATTGGTGTAAATATGGAATATTAGTCGTTCCACCTACTATCCTCATATGTTGCTTAGTGGAATGAATTATCTGAAGGTAGGATAGGTGTTTCAATGTGTTTGTAGGTAGAGGAGTTGATATTGTATGATTTGGGTGATGCCCTAGGGTTAAATAGTGCATGTTTCTGTATGAAAATGGTGTGTCAATGAAGGGTTTTGACTAAACAGTGAAAGAGTTGTTTATGTGTTGGTCTTGTGAGTTTTCCAAACCATTTAGACTCTGTTGGATGCAATTTTTTGGTTCTATAAGCCCGAGAGTTCTGAGATTGAATAAACCCTTGGATTTTGCATGTTAAGTGAGGGTTTCATGAAACAATGCGTTAGAGGCCACAAACCCATGAACTAATGGTGGATTCTATCATTTTGAAGTACAATTAGAGACTATCCATTGAGTTTGGGTGGAGACTTAGTGATTTGGAGGTACTTCCTTTGGAAATTAGGGCTAATTGAGTAGCCTAGAAGCATGGTAGTCTATTGAAACCTGATGTTGAGTCAAAGAAATTGTTGATGATGTTTTCTGCACAACAACAACTCATACATAATATGAAATCCTATCTCTCTTGAAAGGTAAATCTCTATCAGCAAGCCTCAAGAGATAACCCCAAGGTATCTAATGTTAGGTCTTGACAATGCATAAACAACTCAGTGATAAATGTGAAAATGTTGGTAATCACAAAGGGACCTTACTACAAGCAAATACTGAATCTCTAATTTATCAGATCTAGCAATATGATGATACTTCAATCTTAAATATAACTGAAATGATAAAAGAAATAACAAAAGATTAGGGTTTCAAAGAGATTCCTAAGTTTAACACTACTCCTAAGATTAACAATGCAAATGATGAAATACTTGAAATGGACCAATCCCTCATAAACTAATTCCTACTTAACCCAAGATGAACCTGCAATCTCACATAAACAGTGCAATCTTCTAAGGTATTAAGATTTTCAGATAATGAACATTCATCCAATACAACCCAATTGCAATTGAAATGGATAAACTTCACAATTGAACTAAGCACAATAAATATAAAGGTCCAGGCTAACTTTGCAAAGTAACTAACAATCAACTAGCTGCAAAAAGTATGGACTAGGGATTGTTGCAAACACTTCAAGCATCAAATCATAAACACCATTGAATTAGATCTAACATACATCTAATAACCTTGAGCAATTTCAAAAGATAGAATCACAAGAACCATGCAAGATAAGTCAACACAAAAGAGATCACCAGAAAATCACAATGTCTTCAATTGTATTGAATCACCAAATTTCAACAAAATTCTAATGTTCTGTTACAAAACTTGCTCAAAATGAACTAGCTTCTAACTCTACTCTACTGCCTAATTCGCTCTTGTATCAAAACTAGATCTATCTTTATCTATGTATCTATATCTTACAAATGAGGCAAAATTCCAAATTTATAGGAAACCCCCAAAGCATGTCAGCCTAGCTAGGGTTTAAAATCATAAAATAGCCATAAACAAGTCGGCCCAACTAATGTTTACAATAATATATGGCCACAAAGTAGGTCGGCCAAGACAAATTCAAAATAAAATAAAATTGCATTAAATGCATGAACTCATCTAGGTCGGCTTGGGATTGACAATGTAACTCGATCCAATGCATGTGAAGGAGAAGGAAAATAATAGGGAAGCATAAATTTTAATGTAGCCCTGTATTAACTACTTCCTTCTATCTTTATCTATTTGATCTTGCACCTTCAAGAAGATTCCATCCAAGTCGGCCAAGAGTGGAGTAACCAACACTTTAAATTTCCTCTCCAGGTTGGCCACAAGTGAATTAATAAATACTTTAAACCATCCTTCAATCGAACTAATCTCCTCCAGAGCCTCCTAGATGACCCTGTTAAATTTAGCCTGCACTCAGCAAAAACCACCATCAATAATATCCATTATAACATGAAGATCAGAATTAGCCCATCACCAATAATATATTCATCATTCAAGTATATCCAAGCAAAGATCGAAATCAACCCCGAAATATCGCCAAAGCACAATTTCTACACAGTTCGAGATTTTCACCCCTTCGTGGAATCTAGGCCAAGAGGGAAATTCGAGGAAATCCAAGCCAGGCAGATTCCAACGAAATAAACATGAAAACACCCATTAGTAACATAATTCGATCATTATCAACCAAAAAACAACATGAGAGATCTCAAAATAGCTCAAATTAATCATAAAATGCATAATGATTCGTTAACAAGTCATGCCATTTCATAATCCTTCATTTGCACCAAGTTCCGGAGAAATCCGCCTAGGACGAATTTCTGCAAAAACAACCAATAGTCCACAAAACTCCAAAAAATAAAGAGACAACTGGAATTTCAGAAAAATCCGGAGGGAGCAGAAATTTGCAAAGCAAGTAAAACTACGAAAAGCTATGAATTTCAGAAAAATCAGGAGAAAACAGAAAGTCAGGGAATTCCGACCGAAGAGGAATTCCACAAAGATCTTGAAGTGCCAAATATCATTGTTTTCTCACACCCTCATTCACTCAAATTGATCGAATGATCACAAATTTGAGGACCCTGGGTATGGAACCAGTTTAACTTGAACCTCCTATAGATCTTCCTTGAATTCTAGGCTCATTCGAAAGCAAATTAAGATGAAATGGTGATGCCCTAGGCATGAAACCCTAAATTTTGACCATTAACGCACAGAGCAAGCTTGGACACAAATACCTCGACTGTTGGGTTCTCAAAAAGGTTATTTACTTTTTACAAGCAGGCCACCTCATGATGTAAATGAACAAACAAGCTCATAATTTACTTGGGAAACCATAAATAAAGCAATATTATGCAACCCAAGCCACGAAATGCCCAAACACACAAGAATTCAAACTCCAAGCAAATCTATAATGCCAAAGCACTACTTACATTCATCAATCAAAATCAAGGCAACATATACATACCATTTGATGAAGTGGAAATCGATCTTAGAAATTGTTGGAACTATAAAAATCTAGTGTTTTCACATATGTTTTTTTTCATAATTTTCCAGATTTGGTCCTACTGTATGCATTTTTCACCTATAATTTGCCATATTGTCCCATTGAATCAATCGTGTTGTGCATTTTTCATGTCTGGGTCCATATCGGCATATGTCTATGTGGTCGGACTAATGTCTTACTGAAGTCATGATGTCTCGGCGACAGGTGCACTGTGGGTTCCCTTCGGCGTAGGTTAAAAGGTTTCAACAAGTGGTCATAGCGAAAGATCTCATGTCTTGCCGATCGTGTGTGCCTGTCTTGTTTCGGCCTGACCGTGTGTCTTCGGTATATTGTCATGGCGAGTTCAATTTATTTCGCCAACTTCACATATGGTTTTCTTTTGGCGTGAGTTCACTCTAGTTTCACTGATCAGTGGCGAAAATTGGTATAGGATAGGGCGATCACCGTAAGGTCTTGGCGAGTGACCTTCGGTCTCACCGATGGAAAGCGATGAAAGATCTTATCGGCAGGAGTGTGAACTTTTCTCGGTGAAATTTAAAATGTATGAGGATCTTCGGTAAAGCATGGGACAATCTACAAGAGGTCACCCTGAAGGTTGGAAGCTATAGTGATATACATGGGGCATGAGGACTCTATCGGTGAGAAATCTAAATTGTCTCGGTGAAGACAAGTGGAAGATGGCTTTTGGTGAGAGATATCTTGGGTCACAGCGACACAAGGTGAACTTGGAGTTTTCAGTGAGGCAGTGTGAAGTCTGCGAGAGGTCTTCCCGATGTCAGAGAGCTACAGCGATAGTAAACGAGACAAAAGAAGCGTATCGGTAAGAAACTATTTGTGTCTCATCGATCGAAAAAGTGTATTGGGGGGCCCCTTTCGGCAGAACTGAGATTAGTCTATGAGATGTCTCATCGACATCGCAGGGTCTGAGCAAAACACAAAGGAAATAGAGGATGCTTCTTGTCTTCAGTGTAACATACAGAATCTTATAGTGACACCTAGAATGCATCAAGGCTCTCGGTATAACTCTACAATTTGTGTGACATCTTACCGACCTGGATGAGTTATGGCGAATGTGAACATAGTGGACGCGGGATGGTAACGAGTGAATTTCCTTTGGCAGAATGATATATTGTGTCTGGTCGACTATTCTACTGGTAAAAATAGAATTTCAAAATCTTGTGGCTGACATGTTGAATGCTTGGAGACTGTTGCTGACTGACTTGAATTGCGCCCGAATCTTGTGGAGGGCCAACATAATATTTTATTTTTATATTTTTCTCATGCTGATGTATAAATAAGCATGTTGTAGTTGTTAATTGAGACCAAAAATTAGATTTTCGATATACTACAAGTAGATACAGTAGAGTAAAATTATCAGACCAGAGGCTATTATTGCATGATTTCATAATGGAGGTATTTATGAGATTCAGTTGATGTTGCTACATTTCTCTAATGTTAATTATTTGTTGAATTAAAATGAAAAACACTGCTAAGTTGTCTCCATGATTGATTTTTTTGGTTGTTTAAATTAACATAACAAGTTTATGTTTGATTTATCGATACACATTTGTTGTATTTGTGTGATTAATCAACTAGTTCTTTCAAGCAAAGATTAAATCCTTTTATTGATCACAGTAATTAGAAAACTCATTTTGGATTATTGAAGTAGAACTTAGTAGTCACTTTATTGCATGTTTATACAAGTTGTAAACAAAACATATGTCAGATAATTTGTGTCTTCTCCATAAAGTGTTGCTTATCTTGATCTCATTTGACTCCGCATACCCAACAAGGCACTAGTCTCTGCACTCCACCATTTGAACTTATTCAGTTTTCTTTACGTCAGTTAATCAAGCATTCATTTTAGGATTCAGATTAGAATATTATTACTGTTTTCAAGTTGGATTTTGTTTTGTTCATCTCCAATTGCCATTGTGAACAAATTGCTTCAAAGAGATAATTACAAGTTAAGCCTACATTGTTCAAGAGAGGTACACCCGCCTAGGTTTGCAGCACCTAAAGAGTAGAAGGTTGAGTTCTCTTGACCTTGTCTGTTACCCTAAAGCATATTGAGAGATTGGCAGCCTCTTGAGGCATTCAACCTACGTTTTTGAGAACCAAAAAATTGGCGACTCTACTGGGGAACAATCAGAATCAAGGCCTTAATCATAGAGTCAGAAATCTTGCACATACTCCGCTGGGAATAAAAAGTATCAAACCTTTTCTCATTTTTTGATAAAAGTGAGTGGCGACTCTGACAAAAATTTTGCAGTTGTTGATCATGAATGGAAGAAGATCTCAGTACAGGGGAGGTCATATTGGAGCTCCTGCTGGCAGCAGTAAATGGGCACACAAGGATGACAGAGTTGATAAAGGAAAAAGAATAAATGAGGAAATGTGCATAACAAACAAAAGTAAAGTACCAAGATCACATTGTGAAACAGATAATTGCTATGATACATGGAGAGATGATTCAAGTGCAGAACTTTGTACTCCTGAAGAGCAAAGAAATCCTTTTTATGATTCTCAGAAATAGGTTGAGTTTGAAGCTATGAAACGGGCTGAGTTTGAAGCTGAACAAGAGGCAGAAAGAAACCATGAGCTCTCGATTCCTGATGAAGTAAAAGCATAGTTGGAGCTAAAAGAGAAGATAAAGGAACTAGAGGCTAAATTACAGAAAGCCCAAATTGCTGATCAAACAGCTAGTGGCCCAAAGTATGTCCCACCTCACAAGCATTGTGATCATGGCGCAGGGCCTTCCAATCAACAAAATTCTCCTCACAATCAGATAGGGAATCACCACAAGCAGCCAAATCATCCACATCACATTTCTGCACAGCATACAACTATGTATCCACCTCCTAGTCAACATTATATCCCACCTCATAATGCACAGTGTAGTAATCACATGCCTCAGTATCAACATCCGCCTATGCCTCCCCCTCACCAACATGCAACCATGATTAGACAGTTTGATTTAGCTGGTTTCCAGTTATATCCTTACCCTATGGATGGCAGTTGGAGGAATATGGTGCCCAAATTTACAGGAAGTAATGCAATCATAGCTGAAGAACATTTAAGGAGTTTAATATTTTTGTCCAAGACATAGATATGCCTTATGAAGATTTACACATGAAGTTGTTCATGATGTCACTTCTTGAAGATGCCAGGGATTGGTTCAACAGCTTGCCAGCTTCTCAATTAATTCTCTCCAGGCTTTTCAAGACAAACTCTTAGAGCAATATGGAAATCAAAATGCTCCAGATGCAGCTCTTCATGAATTAATGAGAATTTAGAAAAATCAGAATGATTCAATTTATGATTTCAACCGAAAATTCAACAAGTTGCATACTAAAGTACCTCCTAGGTCAAGGTTGCCAGATTCTGTTGCACTGAGTGTTTATTTAAATGCATTTGATCCTAAGATAGGGTATGAACTGAGAAGTAAATCCCCAAGAGATCTAGCTGAAGCACAAAAGATTGCTTTGACAATTGAAAATAACAGGAAAGCTACTGGTATAACTAATAAGAGAGACAACCCAAGGCCTCCTCAGCAAAACAATAATTATCAGTATAGACAAGAGAATACATACAAAAATGAGAACATAAATGAAAGATCAAGGTTGCATGATATGCCTTACAATACAGAATGGAAAGATGGGAAACTTGTATCAGCTAGGCCCAGAAATAAAGAAACTCCAGATCCATTGAGCAAGAAAGGGACTTACATGGTGAGTAATAATTACTTTTGTGAAGTTTTTAATCAGCCACATTCTCTAGACTATTGTGTTGTAGCTCAAAGGATGCATGAAGAGGGAATGTTGATGGAGAATGATGGAGAAGATCACAAGGTGTATTTGACTTCAAATGTTTTTCACCATGGTGAGGAAAGAAATTCATCTTCAGAGGATGAAGGTTATGAATATGATGTTTCAAATCAGAAATATAATGTCCATATGGCTGAACAACAGATCTTTTATGATTCTGATGAAGATTACACAGAGCCACATTCTGTTGAGGCACCTATTCAGTGTAGTGTTAGAAGACTCACTAAAGATGAAATAGAGAGAATAACTGTTGCTGCAGTAGAGAAAGCCAAAAGTCAATACTGGTTGAGAAACAGAAAAGTAAATGAGCTAGATGGAGTTCCTAGGGGAATTTTTATAAAAGATCAAAAGGCAACACACGAAAACGTAAAGAAGCTAGAAAACAAGTAGCATGATAAAATTGAACAGAAGCCAGTCCAAAAGGAGAAAGATGTACAGATGCCTGGTCAACTTAATAAAAAATAAAAAGAAGAAGACAAAGGAGATGTGCCAGAGCTGAAGAAGATTGTTAAGATAGAGAGCTCCTCTTTTGACTTTACACAAGCATTATCTCAGGTAAAGATGTCTGTACCACTACTTGAATTGATGAAAATTAAAGAATACAGAGATAATGTTGTTCAATTGATTACAAATCAGAATGAAAAACATATGAATTCTAAAGAAGTCAACAGGCAGAAAAAGATAAATAATTCAGAAGTCTGTTTGGGTGATGTTTTAACAACCTCCCCACAAGTGGATCCTTTCTTCACCACATTGCTTATAAATTATAAATTGTTGAGGAACTGCATGATAGATTTTGGTGCTGCTATAAACATCATGCCAGTCAGAGTAATGAAGCAGCTGGGCATGTGGGTTGATACATGTGAAGGGAAGTGCTACGCAATGGATAGTAGACCAGTACCTATGGTGGGCATTATGAGAGGTGTTGAAATAAAATTGGCTACTTATCCACAAGTGGCTTATAATATAGATATCACAGTGATTGATACTCCACAGTTTGGTATGCTTTTCTCAAGACAATGGACAATAGCAGTTGGAGGAAATGTCCAGTTTGATTTGTCTTATGCTACTATTCCAGTGAATGGTTAGGATGTCAAATTGTATAGGGAGCCAAGAATGAACCAGATTGTTGAATGTGTGTCACAAGATCAAATTAATTGTTTTTGTGATGTTGATCTTGGAAGTTTTAAGATTGAACCAGCTCAGCTATAATTAATTAATAGTGATCCAATTGAAAAGCATGTGGCACAGAGTTGCAATGAAGTATGGAAGATGTATTTTGATGGAGCATGCAGCCAAGAAGGTAATGGTGCTGGGATTGTTTTTGTTTCCCCTGAAGGTACTACTTTTAAATATTCATTCTTGTTGGCATTTGAATGTACAAACAATGTGGCAGAGTATGAAGCTTTATTGACAGGTTTGAACATAGTTGTGAAACACAAGATTAAGTTGCTAACTGTTTTTGGTGATTCTGAGTTGGTTGTTCCACAAATTAAATCCAAGTATGCAGCAAAGCACAAAAGATTAAAGCAATATATGAATGTTGCATGGGACACAATTGAATTGTTTGATGCCTTCCCAATTGAGTGGATTGACAGGTCGAAGAATATAATGGCTGATTTTTTAGCAAATGTGGCGCTGAAAAGAGATGATATCACATTGGCTGGGGTATCATAGATTGAATTCAAGACAAGGCCTATTGTTCCTGATAACATTTATCACTGGCAAGTTTTCAATGATGATATTGACCTTTTGAAATTCCTCAATTGTATAGATCAGTATGAGGCCCAGGAAATTGATTTCAATGCTTTTGTTGAAGAAGTAGATGGGAAGCAAACTGTGTTTGGCAAGAAGATTTTGCAGCTCAAAACAAATAAACTTCCCAAGGGTCTAGTGGCCTTGGAGAGGTTGTATGATGGAAATGATAGATCTCTAATGAAACAAACGCTAGTCAGAAGAGAAGATGTTGAAGAAATTAACTTGGGGACTAAAATAGCACCAAGAAAGGTATACATTGGGAAGAAAATAAGCCCAGGAATTAGGCGAATGCTGATTGAGTTGTTGAGAAAGTACAAACGTGTGTTTTCCTGGTCATATGAAGATCTGAAAGCATACAGGGAAGATTTATTTTAGCATGAAATACCACTGAAGCCAGACGCCAAGCCTTTCAGACAAAAGCAAAGACCCATAAATCCAATATTGGAGCCCAAAATGCAAGAAGAATTGACAAAGCTCAGGGATGGAGGAATTATCAAACCAATCAGACATTGAACATGGGTTTCAAATCTAGTTCTTGTGAGAAAGAAGAATGGTGATATTAGATTATGTGTGGACTTTAGAAATATGAACATGGCATCTCTCAAGGATAATTATCCTCTACCCAACATGGAAGCAATATTACATAAGGTGACAGGTTGTGAGTTGTTGTCCATGATGGATGGGTTTTCTGGATACAATCAGGTTAAAGTCAATGAATCTGAGCAATACAAGACATCATTTACAACTCCTTGGGGAACATATGTATACATAAGAATTCCATTTGGTCTCACCAATGCTGGAGTGACTTTTCAAAGAGCTATGGATGCGGCATTTGCTGATTTGATTAATATTATCATGGTGGTGTACCAAGATGACTTGACTGCTTATTCGAAGAAGGTTGAAGATCATGTTCAACATCTTGAAAAGGTATTTATCAAAGCTCTTGAATATGGTATTAGTTTAAATCCAAAGAAGTGTCATTTTGCAGTCACAGAAGGTAAGCTCTTGGGTCATATTGTTTCAAAAGAGGGAATTAGAATAGACCCTGAGAGAGTTGAAGCTATTGATAAAATTCCTATTCCCAAGACTATTAAGGCAATACAATCTTTCTTTGGACAAATTAATTTTGTCAGAAGATTTGTTTCTAATTTTGCTGAGATCATCAAGCCCATATCTAAAATGTTGAAGAAAGGACAAAAAATGGACTTGACCGCTAATGCTTTGGATGCTTTTATGTCTATCAAAAAGGCTATCAAAGAGGCTCCTATTCTCAAATCTCCAGATTTTATGAAGCCTTTTCAGATTTTTTAATTTGCCTCAATGCATACTATTGCTACTGTTATGTTACAGAAAAATGAAGGTGGTTATGAATAGCCTGTGTCTTTCTTTAGTAAATCATTACAGGGGTCTGAATTGAAGTATGACATAATGGAAAAATAGGCTTTTGCATTGGTAAAGGCCACAAAGGCATTCAAACCATATCTTGTTGGAGCAAAGGTGATTGCTTATGTCCCTCATGCAACTGTCAAAGACATTTTAACACAATATGAAGTTACAGGGAAAAGATGCAAATGGATCAACAAGATTCAAGAATTTGACATGGAAATACATATCACTAAGCTAGTAAGAGGCCAAGGCTTGGCTAAGCTAATGGCAGAATCAAATATTGAAGCAAGTCAAGTCTGTAATGTAGAAGAAGGGAAAATAGTTGCAAGCATTGAGCACACTCCTTGGTATACTGATATCATGCATTACCTTAAATACATGAAGTGTCCAGATGGATTGAGTGACAGCCAGAGGAAATCTTTGAAGTTGCAGGCATCAAAGTATGTTTTCATGGATGGAGATCTATTTTGGAAAAACAAAGATGGCATATTGTTATTATGTTTGGATGAGTCACAGGCCAAGCATGTTCTAAGTGAAATGAATGAAGGAATGTGTGGAGGACATTATTCAGCAAAAAAAACTGGACACAAAATTCTCAGGGCTCGGTATTTTTGGCCAAAGGTTTTAATGATTCTTTTACACATGTGAGAAAATGTGAAGCCTGCCAAAAGTTTTCTGGAAGATTGAAGTATTAGGGTGCTTTTCCACTTCGACCTCTATAGGTTGATGCCCTTTTTCATTAATGGGGAATTGAATTCATTGGCGAGATATAGGAGAAGTCAAGTGGAGGACATAGATGGATACTAGTTGCCACTGATTATCTTACAAAATGGGTGGAGGCAATCCCAACCAAGCAGGCAACAAGTAAAGTTGTCACAACTTTCTTGATGGACAACATTATCACTAGATTTGGTACACCATTGAGGATAATCACAGACAATGGGATGTGCTTCAGGTCAGATGAATTCAAAATATTTTGTGATAAGTATGGCATTACTATTTCTTATGCAGCTCCTTATTATCCACAAGCCAATGGTCAAGCAGAGTCCAACAATAAAAGTCTTTTGAAGATTATAAAGAGAATGATAGGGCAAAACAAGAAGGCTTGGGACTCAAAATTGAAACTGGCTGTGTGGGCTGATAGGATCACTGTGAAGAGGGCGATTGGAAAGTCTCCATTTGAATTAGTGTACGGAGCACAAGTCGGGATGCCTCTACGGAATTTGTTACCAGTCTATAAGTTTGTTTTACAAGAAGATTTGGAAGTTCTTGAGCCTATGGAAGATAGAATGGAACAACTTGCTAAACTTGATGAAGTAAGGAGAGAGGTCCAAAGTCAAAACGTGAAGTTACAGGCACAGATGAAGTATCTATTTGAAAAGAAGGCAAAGAATAGAAAATTTGAAGAAAATGACTTGGTGTTGATGTGGAATGCAAGGTGTCAGGAGAAAGGCAAGCATGGAAAATTTGAAGCTCTTTGGCTAGGACCGTTTGTTTTTGCTGGTAAGAAGGGTGAAGATTCATACTATCTATAGAACATGGCTGGTGAAGATCATGAATTGCCTATTCATGGGCAATTCTTGAAACTTTTCTTCTCTTGAACAACACAGAGGATTGAGGGTTGCCAGTGCATGGACAACTCTTGTGTATCCTCTTAAAAATTATTTTCCATGCATAGTAGTTTAGGTTTTCATCCATCTCCATTTCACTATCATTTTCCATTTGCTCCCACTTTGCATTCATGTCCATTGCCTTTCATTTCATTTCTACTCCCTGGTTTGCTCATTTTGTGTCTGGTTTGCTCACCTAAAGATTTTGGATCCTTGCAATGATCTTACTATCATTCATCCCCAGACGGAGCCACTATTGGAACTGGAAAAATCTAGTGTTTTTACATATGTTTTTATTCATAATTTTCCATATTTGGTCCTACCGTATGCATTTTTTACCTATAATTTTCCATATTGTCCCATTGAATCAATTGTGTTGTGCATTTTTCATGTCTGGGTCCATATCCGCATATGTCTTTGTGGATTGGCTAACGTCTTACCAAAGTCATGATGTCTCGGCGACAGGTGCACTGTGGGTTCCCTTCGGCGTAGGTTAAAAGGTTTCGGCAAGTGGTCATAGCGAAAGATCTCATGTCTTGCCGATCGTGTGTGCCTGGCTTGTTTCAGCCCGATTGTGTGTCTTCGGTATAATGTCATGGCGAGTTCAATTTATTTCGCCGACTTCACATATGGTTTTCTTTCGGCATGAGTTCACTCTGGTTTCACTGATCGGTGGTGAAAATTAGTGTAGGATAGGGCAATCGCCGTAAGGTCTCAACGAGTGACCTTCAGTCTCGCTGATGGAAAGTGATGAAAGATCTTATCGGCAGGAGTGTGAACTTTTCTTGGTGACATTCAAAATGTATGAGGACCTTCGGTGAAGCATGGGACAATCTACAAGAGGTCACCCTGAAGGTTGGAAGCTATAGCGATATACATGGGGCATGAGGACTCTGTCGGTGAGAAATCTAAATTGTCTTGGTGAAGACAAGTGGAAGATGGCTTTTGGTGAGAGATATCTTGGGTCACGGCGACACAAGGTGAACTTGGAGTTTTCGGTGAGTCAGTGTGAAGTTTATGAGAGGTCTTCCCAATGTCAGAGAGCTACATTGACAGTAAACGGGACAAAAGAAGCGTATCGGTAAGAAACTATTTGTGTCTCATCGATCGAAAAGTGTATTCTGGGCCCCTTTCAGCAGAACTGAGATTAGTCTATGAGATGTCTCATCGACATCGCAGGGTCTAAGAAAAACACAAAGGAAATGGAGGATGCTTATTGTCTTCAGTGTAACATGCAAAATCTTATAGCGACACCTAGAATGCATCAAGGTTCTCAGTATAACTCTACAGTCTGTGTGACATCTTACCGACCCGGATGAGTTATGGTGAATGCAAACACAGTGGACGCGGGATGGTAACGAGTGAATTGCCTTCGGCAGAATGATATATTGTGTCTGGCCGACTGTTCTATTGGTAAAAATAGAATTTCAAAATTTTGTGGCCGACATGTTGAATGCTTGGAGACCGTTGCTGACTGACTTGAATTGAGCCCTAATCTTGTGGAGGGTCGACATAATATTTTATTTTGATATTTTTCTCATGCTGATGTATAAATAAGCATGTTGTAGTTGTTAATTGAGACTAGAAATTAGATTTTCGATATACTACAAGTAGATATAGTAGAGTAAAATTATCAGACAAGAGGCTATTATTGCATGATTTCATAATGGAGGTATTTATGAGATTCAGTTGATGTTGCTGCATTTCTCTGATGTCAATTATCTGTTGAATTAAAATGAAAAATACTGCTAAGTTGTCTCCATGATTGATTTTTTTGGTTGTTTAAATTAACATAACAAGTTTATGTTTGATTTATCGATACACATTTGTTGTATTTGTGTGATTAATCAACTGGTTCTTTCAAGCAAAGATTAAATCCTTTTACAGTAATTAGAAAAATCATTTTGGATTATTGAAGTAGAACTTAGTAGTCAATTTATTGCATATTTATACAAGTTGTAAACAAAACGTATGTCAGATAATTTTTGTCTTCTCCAGAAAGTGTTGCTTATCTTGATCTCATTTGACTCTGCATACCCAACAAGGCACTAGTCTCTACACTCCACCATTTGAACTTATTCAGTTTTCTTTACGTCTGTTAATCAAGCATTCATTTTAGGATTCAAATCATAATATTATTACTATTTTCAAGTTGGATTTCATTTTGTTCATCTCCAATTGCCATTGTGAACAAATTGCTTCAAAGAGATAATCACAAGTTAAGCCTGCATTGTTCAAGAGAGGTACACCTGCCTAGGTTTGCAGCACCTAAAGAGTAGAAGGTTGAGTTCTCTTGACCTTGTCTATTACCCTAAAGCGTATTGAGAGATTGGCAGCCTCTTGAGGCATTCAACCTACATTTTTGAGAGCTAACAGAAATAACAAATGTTAGTTTATTGGTGCTCAGCAAAGAACAACAATGATAATGCCCAGGAAATCACCACCAAATCCAACAATTTACAAACCTAGTGCCCCAAATCAAGTCCAACATTCAAAGAATAAACTCCTCAACTCAAGAGAACGCAAATGATAAAGCATAGTGGCATAAAGCCCCAAAAATCAATTAAATTTGGAAACCCGACGACAAGACGAAATTCAGAAAAATTTGGTCCAGGCGGAATTCTGCGAAGACTAGAAATTCCTGAACAGCAGTGTAAAGCAAACTGAGCCAGACTTCAAGTGAAATCCAGGAAAATCTAGATGGAGCGAAAAATCCCGAAACAGAGAAAAAGTTCGAACTTCGCTCAAAATTTAAGATTTTCAATATGCAACTTAAGGGAATCACTTAGGCAAGCAAGATAAAAATTTTAAGCTCATGCCAAGGCAATGTAAATCCAAACAAAGGGCCAAAATACCAAGGAAAAAAGACAAAGAGGGTCCCTGCTTTCAGCAGGGCATGTGTGCAAAAACTACACAACAAATGGCGACTCTGCTGGGAAAATGCTCAAAGCATTTGATGATGAACATGAATCATGAACCCAGAATCTCTAGTTTCGATCTCACTATCAGAAAAAACAAATCAAAATGCAAGATTAAAGAATCAAAACCAATGGTGGACGGAACCTTCCATAGACTGAAAATCCAAGTGTGTGCACATGTGTTCATTTCCTTCCTTAAGCTATTGTAGAAACCAAGTTCAATCAAGTCAGGCTACGTAAAGATTCTAACTTCAAAAGCAACCTGGATAGAGCCTCGCTGCCAGTCAGGCATCTATAGCCCCAACGAGGTTATCGATGTGACTCTCCCAAACATAGCTCTATTGCCAGCCAAGCGTCCCTAGCCCCGATAGAGATATTCAGATACCCCTAATAAGTTGAATTCACTTGGTTTTCAATATTTTCTCTTTTCTTTTTTTGATATTCTTTTCTTTTCATTTTTTCATTTCAACCTGTGAACAATGAAGTTCACACTCAGAACTGAGAACCACAGTGGCGCTGAAGCATAAATAAGATTTTTCACCTGACAAGACCTCACAAAGATCCTACAACAACCTCAGGATTTTTTAAGATGTATAAGAGATATAAGATTTTAGAATACTTCAAATTCAAATCAAACCAGTGACCCATCTTCCTTAAACCAAACATTTAAACTAGTTGATGATAACAAAGACCTCAACCATCCTTTCAAGACACATGATTAAAGTTCACCAAGGAAATACTTAGAAAAATCCCAGATAAAAGAATATATTTGTCATGCAGGTGCAACACATCCAGAAGAAAACAAGAAGACCTCCAAAGCAAGAGCAGAGAAAAACACACCAAACTGAAAGCAAACCAAAACAAAACAGAAAGGGAAACCTACTCTAACCAAAGCAAAAAAAAGCAGAAAAAAAAATAGAAAGGAAACCTAATCTAACTATGTATAGGAAAAGAGTTGAAAACAGCTCAAGACTAGAAATAATGCTTCAAATACTGCCCATTGATAGGCAGCGGGATATCCTCCCTAGTGAGAGTTTTCAATCGGAAAGCATTATCTCCCAAGATCTCTGAAATCTAGTAAGGGCCAAGCCAAAGTTTTTCAAACTTACCATGCTCCCCCTTACGGTCATGGGCTTTATCCCAGTAGAGAACAAAGTCAGAAATCCGAAAGGCTTTTACCTTGGCTCTTCTATCAAACCACCTTTTGAATACACCCTAATGTTTGGCAAAGTTTTCTAAGGCTTCATCTCTTCTTTCTTCAAGGTGTAATAGTTCCTGTAGGCGGGCCTCACGCCCATTTTCTTCATCATAATATTCATTAATGAACTGTAAAGTAGGGATCCTCAATTGAATTGGAAATATGGGTTCCAAGCCATACACAAGATGATAAGGGGAGGTCCCTATGTAAGTCTTTTGTCTTGTACGATCTGCCCATAGAGAAAATCTAAGTTGAGTGTGCCAATCCTTGGGATTCTTCTCTAGTAACTTAGGGATGACTGTTAAGAGTTTTTATTGGAAGACTCAGCCAAACCATTACCTTGTGGATAGTAATTAGATGCAAACTTTATTATGATCCCATGATCAAAAGCCCAGTTAGAAAATTTCAATGATGCAAATGCAGGACCATTATCACAAACCAAAGATAAAGGACATCCAAAGCGATTGATAATACCTGATTCAATGAAATCTATTACCACTTCAGAAGTACACTATTTGCATGCAAGAGCTTCAGTCCATCATGTAAAGTAATCAGTAAAAGTGAGAATATACCTGTGACCCATAGAGGAAGGTGGATTGATGGGACCAATGAAGTCCATCCCCCACTGTACAAAAGGTTTTACCTCAAAAACTAGCTGAAGTGGAAGAGCTGCATACTTTTCCTTGGTTGTTGCGGTCTGGCACACATGGAAAATTTTGACATGGTTGTGTGTGTCCTTGAACAGTGTAGGCCAATAGTAACCAGCCCTCAAAATCTGATTTGCAGTGGCATGTGCAGATCCATGTCCAGTACCATATCTATCATGAAATTCGTCCATGACTCTCTCAGCTTCCTATCTTCCTAAGCACCTCAGGTAGATACCCTCATGATTTTTCTTATATAGAACAGCTCCCTTCAGCATGAAACTACCACTCTTCAAATGTAATTCTCTTCTTTGTACTACATTAAGATGGTCAGGACATCTTTGAGTCAGGAGATAATGAACAATATCATCATAACATTCCCCAGGAGAAACATCTTCTAGATTGTAATGTTGGGCTGCAAGATCAGGGCCTATTTCTGCCATTGTCCTTGTAAGTCCTTGCCCTCTTACCAACTTCATGGGTTGAATCTCAATATCGTATTCTTGTAACATAGTTACCCACTTAGCTCTGCACTCTCCTAGCTCATTCTGCATCAACAACAACTTGATTGCAGGATCAAGAACTATTGCAATGACCTTGTTTATGAGGATATAGTGTCTAAATTTCTTCACAGTTCTGACTAAGGTGTAAGCCTACTTCTCCACACTTGGATACCTTAGTTCAGCATCTTTCAATGGCGTACTCATGAATGCTATGGGATGTTCATCTCCTTGATCATATTTTTGAGTCAACATAGCAGTACAGGAGTGATTAGAAGCAAACGAATATATGTAGAATGGCTTAGCATAGTCTGGACTCACCAAAACTGAGGCTTCAGGAATAGCCCTTTTTATCTCTGCAAATGCTTCCTTATCTTCTGCACTCCACTCAACTTTGGCTTCCTGCTTCAACATTGCATTCAGTGGCTTGACTATTTCTACGAATCCAGTGATGAACTTCCTTACAAAATTGATTTTACCAAAGAATGACTTCATTTCTTTCTTGCTAGCAGGAGGCAGAATCTTGAGTATAGCTTCCACTCATTCTGGGTCAATGGAAATTCCTTTCTCAGAGATAAACATGCCCCAGTAATTTTCCCTTTGTAACTCCAAAGATGCATTTCTTTGGATTGAGAGATATACCAAATTCCCTGCACTTCTGAAACACCTTACACAAATCTTCTATATGGTCACCTCTCTTCTTGGAAAATACTGTCAAGTCATCCATATAAATAATTATGCACTTACCAATTATTTCCTTAAACACAATTCCCATGGCCCTCTGAAATGTGGCCCCAACATTAATCAAACAGAAGGGCACTCTTTTGTAGGCAAAAGTTCCCCACTTAGTGGTGAAAGAATTTTTATGCCCGTCTTCATATTGCACCATAACTTGATTGTATCCTGAATAGCCATCCAAGAAAGACATCATCTAAGATCCATTGAAAATCTGAAGTACTTCATCCAGCGAGGGTACTGGATAATTATCCTTTTCTGATGCTCTATTGAGGTTCATAAAATCCACACACAACTTGATTTCACCATTCTTTTTTCGCATTGGTACTAGGTTCGCTATCCAAGTGGAATGTCTGACTGGGAATATGATCCTTGCAGACAGCAGCTTTTGCACTTCCTTCTAAATTATGGGTTCCAATAAAGCATTGATGGGCCTCTGCCTCTGCCTCTGCCTAAAGGGTCTTACTCCTAGATTGAGAGGGATAGTGTGAGTTATGATTGATGTGTCCTAGGTCTTCAAGTCTTCATAACTCCAAGCTATCACATCTTGATATGTATGTAATGCATCGATTATTCCTTTCCTCTCTTCTGGAGTACATACCTTACCAATGAAGACATTCCTGACATCCTCATGAGCTCCCATATTATACTTTTCACATTGTCCACTGATGGAATCCTTCTTGGCATCTTGTTCCTGATCTCTGACCTTATCTAGATTAAAAATCCTCTCTAATTACACCATTCCCCTAGGAATAGTATTGGTCTTTAGGGTAATTACCCCTTCCAAATCTATCTCTGCTTCTTGGAGTTCAATTTCATCAATAATTTGAGAAGCAAAGACATCTGAGCTTGTGATAAAATCTAAGATATGTTTATCATCTTAAAATACCTAGAAATTAGTAATGTTGTTAGGTACTGAAGGTACTGGGGTTAACTCCACCGTAAATTTCTTCAATCCAGAAAGAGACAGAGGTTGCAATGTACTAGTTGCCTGAGCAAGATAATTTGTTGTTTGATTCTTATTGTGTGGTATCAACTAAATGTTGAAGGCATCAAACCCTTCAATAAGGTCCCATACTCTGTGCCTATAATTGGTCATTCTTCTGTCATGACAAGAGTATTGTCTCCTAGCTTGCTTAACCACTAACTCAAAATCCCTAAAGACTTGTAAGATCTTGACCTTTTTCTTTAGTGCCATTAACAGCCCATGGACCAAAGCCTCATATTCTGCTACATTATTCGTACAATGAAATTGAAGTCTATGAATAACAAAGAAAGTCTTACCTCTTGGACTGATTAGCTCAAATCCTGCCTCAGCTCCTTGCTTTGATTTGGATCCATCAAATCTTAAATTCCAACAACCAGCCACTGCAAATTTCTTTGTTGTATCTCTTGCACCATTGTTGCTGGATGGTTCTTCAGAAAGGATCACTTTCTTTCTTTTAGGATCCTCTTGATCATTCTGGATATTAATTTTGACTGTTGGGATGGGATTGATACATTTCTGCACTTTCTCCACTACAGTCTGACATAAGAAACAATTCAGTTCAGAATGGGATGCATTATGGACCCTGCACCAATTTGGAAAAAGAAAATCTCTGAAATTCATTACCCTACCCAACTGAATTTTATCCTCAATGCACTTCTGAATAAATTCCTAGAAATTATCCAATAAACTAAGCTAATTATCTTCAGGATCATCATCATTTTCAACTGGTTCCACCAAGGCTTCAGTACCACTGGATTTAGCTGTGAGATCAATAGGAACGGTATGGAACATAAGGACCTTCTCTACATCTCACTCCTCAAAAGGGGTTGCAAGCACATAATTTCCCATGCTCACTTCAAATATCAGAATTTCATTGGAGGTATTTTGATATTCTATGATCATGTATTTCATCCTAGGTTCTCTTTCAATTCTAATCTGATTTGGCACTCCCTTCCAGGGAAGCCACATATGAGAGTTATCAGTTGATACATATCCATTCAAGGCCCTAGTAAAGTCTCTTCCCAAAATCAAGCCATAAGCATCAGGTATATTGGCCACCTGTATATTGATAACTTGTTGAATTCTAGGGTCAGAAGCAGCCTACATATGAATCGTATTTAATTCCCCTACAACATTAACTTCAGTTCTATCCAATTATGTAACTTTCTTTTGGGAATCAGCAGGAGTAATACCCAAAGCTCTACAGACACCAAAGGGCATCACGTTGGTAGAAGCACCTGAATCTAATAAGCAATTGTGCAAGTGCTTACCAAATATACGAACAGAGATCAGGAATGGAGGAGTCTCTGTTTTCCCTTGAAACAAGGTTAAGCGAGTATCCACCTGAGCAACCTTAGTCCCATCTTTCTCCTTTCCTTTATCTCCAGGAGGCACATGAACTTGATTATGAGTCTGATCTTACCCTCCTACCAATTGAGAACTAGATGCTTTATTGATACTTTCACTAACTAATCTATCTTGTGATATGGAATTTGCATTGTAAGCTCCTAGAACTGCATTCCTAATGGTTGGAACTCTCAATAATTCAAATGTAGAGAGGCTTACCTTTAGCTTCTTGAGTTCTTCTGCAACATATATGGCCAGTTGTTCCTCACTCAGATCACCAGGAGTCTCCTTTGGATATTCCACCACCCTGTCTTTGCTTGCTTCACCACTCTTTCCTTTTGCCATATCCATATTCCCTTGATCCTTAGAGAAATATTTCCTTGACACCGAAGGGTATGGAAGATTGTTGCTAGCATTAGGATCTGGAGGTGTTGTGAAGTTGTTTGGTGGAATGGAGGTGGTGAAGGGGCCTCTAGCCTATGGATGTCTATGCAGCAGGTCTCTCAAATCATACTTCTTGACAGGCTTCTGGAAGGTCTGCACCTCTTCGACATAAGCTTCTTCTTCATCCATGGGGCCATTGTCATTCACTAGATTTTCATCAAACAACTGTGTAATCTTATCTCCATTACACACCTGATCTGCCTCTTCCTTGAGTTGGTTTGATTCTTCTTCAGGCACATTTTCCTTGCTCGGTGGAAAAGGAGCATGATTCAGTACTAACACTGATGAATCATAGGGAGTAGATGGCACCATTTCCTGACTACCTGCATTATTCTCCACTTCATACTAGAAGATTGAAGCTGTTGTTTGGAAATTTTGGCAATCTAACTCAGAATGCTGACTTGTTTTATGGAGCCTACACCATCCAGATAAAGCAGCCTCAACTAAATATACGCCATTGGGAGGCTTCTCTTGATTAACTGACTGAATGACTGGTTGATCCAATGGGGTAGGGACTCCTCCATTGTTAGGCCTCATATTCCAAGTCATGTTTTGTCTAGGTGACTGTCTCCTATCAAACCCTTGTCCACCGACTTGCCCTCTGTCAAAGTTTTGGCCTAAGGATTGTCCTTTATCATAATTTTGTCCTCTGTCATTATTATACCCTCTATCACTACTATATCCTCTTTCAGGATGTTTCCCTCTATCAAAATGTTGTCCTTGTTGATTTTCTCAACTTTCTCTACTATGATTGGCCTGCATATTTCTCTGAGCAGCTTGCAACTGACTGTTTTGGTTCCTCAAATAAGTTACCTCCATATTCAGCTTCTTCACTTGTTCAAACAATTCATCCAGTCTTTCCTTGTCAGGGTTGTTGTATGGAGGATGATTTTCATTGCTCTGGGGATATCCTATTGTAGTGCTGGTATTCAATGAATGGTTCAAAACTTCAAAATTTTGTAGATATGGGGGATAGCTAGCATGAGATTGTGGATGAAGAGGTTGATTTACATTTTGCTCAGGGTAGCTGATTGTGGATGGCATTTGACTCACTGGAGGCCCTGGGTGAGGGACCATAGGCAACTGAGGAACCGGATTCATGATGGGATTGTGATTCACAAGAGCCTGGTTGAGAGCTGGGACTTGTCCAGGGTGAGCAACGGGTCCTAATGATGGTAAGGGCCCAGAAAAATGTTGTCTTAAAGCAATGATAACCTTCACAGCCTTTGCATATGCATTAATTAGGGTATTAGGAGGGTTATTTCTCCATTGCATGAAGGTAGTTGTCAGATTGTCAAGTCCCTCATAGTAGACTTCTAAGGTAGTGGCTTCATCAACAACATAGGGAGCCTATAGTCAGGTATAGGCACAATGAAACCTAAAGTTAAAGGACCCTATAGGCTCATGGACTTCTCTCTTAACATTAGTGAACTAACGGTAGAGATCATTGGAACTAATGGGAATCCTAAACTTCTGCAAGAATACAGTCTCCAGTTCGGTCCAATGCCAAATAGACCCAGCAGGAAAATTATTATACCAATAGAATGCATCCTCTCCTAAGGAATAACAAAAGAGCCTACATCCTACGTCCTCATGATTGATTCCCCTATCCTTAAGGCTATTCTGAAAGATCTTGATGTGTTCTTCAATAGTTCTATTGGGATCATTAACATGAAACTTTGAACAAAAGTGCTTAGGGTTCTTGAGCATGACATTGTAATTGGCAAAGGTCAATGGAGATGGGTTATTAGCTAGGAAAGCCATTGGTGGAGGTGGTAATGGCTAATTTATGGCTGGTTGAGGTTGTTGGATGGGAATGGGAATGTCCTCAGACTTAGATGAAGATGAACTTGATGAAGATGGGGATGATGGAAATGATGGAGGTGGCTGGGTGGATGATGATTCCCCCCTTCTGCTGGCCCTTCTTGACCTAGTAGGGGTTGGTAATTCTTGAAATTCCTCCTCTCCTAGAGTAGATCTGGTTCTTCTTCTAAATATTTCAAGAGAGATGGCAGACATAAATCAATCCAACTTGCTTATTCAGGCCCTCCTTGTAGCGCCAATCTGTTGATGCTATTTTCTGCACAGTAACAACTCAGACATAATATGAAATCCTTTCTCTCTTGAAAGGTAAATCTCTATCAGCAAGCCTCAAGAGATAACCCCAAGGTCTCTAATGTCAGGTCTTGACAATGCATAAACAACTCAGTGATAAATGTGAAAATGTTGGTAATCACAAAGGGACCTTACTACAAGCAAATACTAAATCTCTAATTTATCAGATCTAGCAATATGATGATACTTCAATCTTAAATCTAGCTGAAATGATAAAAGAAATAACAAAAGTTTAGGGTTTTAAAGAGATTCCTAATTTTAACACTACTCCTAAGATTAACAATGCAAATGATGAAATGTTTGAAATGGACCAATCCCTCATAAACTAATTCCTGCTTAAACCAGATGAACCTGCAATCTCACATAAACAATGCAATCTTCTAAGGTATTAAGATTTTCAAATCATGAGCATTCATCCAATACAACCCAATTGCAATTGAAATGGATAAACTTCACAATTGAACTAAGCACAATAAATATAAAGGTCCAGGCTAACTTTGCAAAACAACTAACAATCAGCTAGCTGCAAAAAGTATGGACCAGGGATTGCTAAAAACACTTCAAGCATCAAATCATAAACACCATTGAATCAGATCTAACATACATCTAATAACCTTGAGCAATTTCAAAAGATAGAATCATAAGAACCATGCAAGATAAGCCAACACAAAAGAGATCACCAGAAAATCACAATGTCTTCAATTGTATTGAATCACCAAATTTCAACAACAATTCTAATGTTCTATTATAGCACTTGCTCAAAATGAACTAGCTTCTAACTCTACTCTACTGCCTAATTCGCTCTTGTATCAAAACTATATCTATCTCTATCTGTGTATCTTTATATTACAAATGAGGAAAAATGCCAAATTTATAGGAAACCCCCAAAGCATGTCAGCCTAGCTAGGGTTTACAATCATAAAATAGCCATAAACAAGTCAGCCCAACTAATGTTTACAATAATAAATGGCCACAAAGTAGGTCAGCCAAGAAGAATTCAAAATAAAATAAAATTGCATTAAATGCATGAACTCATCCAGGTCGGCCTGGGATTTACAATGTAACTCGATCCAATGCATGTGAAGGAGAAGGAAAATAATAGGGAAGCACAAATTTCAATGTAGCCCTGTATTAACTACTTCATTCTATCTTTATCTATTTTATCTTGCACCTTCAAGAAGATTCCATCTAAGTTGGCCAAGAGTGGAGTAACCAACACTTTAAATTTCCTCTCTAGGTCAGCCACAGGTGAATTAATAAATACTTTAAACCATCCTTCAATTGAACTAATCTCCTCCAGAGCCTCCTAGACGACGTTGTTAAATTCAGTCTGCACTCAGCAAAAACCACCATCAATAATATCCATTATAACATGAAGATCAGAATTATCCCATCACCAATAATATATTCATCATTCAAGTAAATCTGAGTAAAGATCAAAATCAACCCCAAAATATCGCCAAAGCACAATTTATACACAGTTCAGGATTTTCACCCCTTCGCGAAATCCAGGCCAAGAGGGAAATTCAGGGAAATCCAAGCTAGGCGGATTCCAACGGAATACACATGAAAACACCCATTAGTAACATAATCTGATCATTATCAACCAAAAAACAACATGAGAGATCTCAAAATAGCTCAAATTAATCATAAAATGCATAATCATTCGTTAACAAGTCATTCCATCTCATAATCCTTCATTTTCCACCAAGTTCCAGAGAAATCTGCCCAGGACGGATTTCTGCGAAAACAACCAATAGTCCACAAAATTATGGAAAATGAAGAGACAACTGGAATTTCGGAAAAATCCGGAGGGAGCGGAAATCCGCGAAGCAGGTAAAACTTCAGAAAGCTGCGAATTTTGAGGAAATCAGGAGAAAACGGAAAGTCAGGGAATTCCGGCCAAAGAGGAATTCCGTGAAGATCTTAAAACGCCAAATATCATCATTTTCTCGCGACTTCATTCACTCAAATTGATCTAATGATCACAAATTTGAGGACCCTGGGTATGGAACCAGTTTAACTTGAACCTCCTACAGATCTTCCTTGAATTCTAGGATCATTTGAAAGAAAATTAAGATGAAATGGCAATGCCCTAGGCATGAAACCCTAAATTTTGACCATTAACACACAAAGCAAGATTGGACACAGATAACTTGACTGTTGGGTTCTCACAAAGGTTATTTACATTTCACAAGCAGGCCACCTCATGATGCAAATGAACAAACAAGCTCAGAACTTACTTGGGAAACCATAAATAAAGCAATATTGTGCAACCCAAGCCACGAAATGCCCAAACACACAAGAATTTGAACTCCAAGCAAATCTATAACGCCAAAGCACTACTTACATTCATCAATCAAAAGCAATGAAACATATACATACCATTTGATGAAGTGGAAATCGATCTTAGAAATAACAAATGTTAGTTTATTGGCGCTTAGCAAAGAACAACAATGATAATGCCCAAGAAATCACCACCAAATCCAACAATTTACAAACCCAGTGCCCCAAATCAAGTCCAACATTCAAAGAATAAATTCCTCAACTCAAGAGAATGCAAATGATAAAGCATAGTGGCATAAAGCCCCAAAAATCAATTAAATTCGAAAATTTGATGACAAGATGGAATTCGGAAAAATTTGGTCCAGGCGGAATTCCGTGAAGACTAGAAATTGTCTAACAGTAGTGTAAAGCAGATAGAGTTGGACTTCGAGTGAAATCCAGGAAAATCCAGATGGAACAGAAAATCTTGAAACAAAGAAAAAACCTGAACTTCACTCAAAACTTAGGATTTTCAATATGCAACTTAGGGGAATCACTTAGGGAAGCAAGATAAACATTTTAAGCTCATTCCAAGGCAATGCAAATCCAAACAAAGGGCCAAAATACCAAGGAAAAAAGTGAAAGAGGGTCACTGCTTTCAACGGGGCGTGTGTGCAAAAACTGCACAACATAAACCCCATGGGATCTTTTGATATGTTGCTTAGGATTATGTGGTAAGCCTTTGTGTTCTTTGATAGGCCTCTGTACGGCCATCTTTAAAAGATATCTTAAATTGATTGGTTAGTGAGGGCTACAAGCCTTAAGGAAGGTGTTTGAGTCAAATTGAGGGACTTGTGTTATAAAGAGTTATTTCCTGATTAAGATTGGTCATTTTGAGTTGGATAGGGAGTTTTAACCACCTTGCTTGCATCACAAAGTCCTCTAGATTTTAAAATCAATTGTCAAATTTGCCAAAGTTTTATGAAGGCTCGAAGATTCCTTAAAAATTAAGCCCATGTTCTTTTGAATTTTTTTGAAATATATCGAAACAAATAAGTTATTAATTTGTAGTTTTTGTCCTCCCAACCGGTCCAAAACTAATACAATAAAAAAAATTTGCATGATAAGTTCACTTCAATTTCCTTGAAAAAAATCCTACAAGAATAAGAAGTTGTCTCCCAAATATTATGGCTCATACCAAATCATGCAAAAGATAGGTTGTGTTGCCTACAAGCTTGAATTTCCACCAACAACAAAGATACATCTATTTTTTCATGTTTCTTATTTGAAGAAGTTAATTACAAATAATATCCCTACTCAAACAATATTATCCAAGCTTGATGAAGGAAGAATCATAGTGGAACTAGAGTTTATTCTTCAGAAATGCACAAGGAAGTTAAGGACCAAAACACTCACTCAATATCTCATCCAATGGAAGAATTTACCAATTGAAGATGCCACATGGGAGGATGACGAGTGAGTTCAAAATCATCTAAACTTGGTTAGAATTGAGGACAATGCTTCTCTAAAAATAGGGATTATGTTATTCCCTTAATATTAGAGTACATAGGGTTATGAATAGTTGGCTTATAGATATCATAACTCTTAATTAAGTCATATTATCATTATTATATCATTATTTAGTTAATTAGGTCAACCTAAGTCATATATAGGGTTATCTAAGTTGGCTTTGGTGATATCCAAGGCATAAATAAGGTATATGCAAGAGCTAGTGAATCTTATTTCATCATCATATGGTGAATTATGTTCTTGTAGGAGATATTTGGAGATTTCCCCCCTCGAAGTGGCTTGTTATTCTCATTTTTTACCAAGTACTTGCAATATATTTCCTATTATATTCTTCTATTGTGCAATTTATCTCATTAGAACATGGTTATGTTAAAACCTATACATGATACATGAATTGGATTAGACACAAATATTGAAGAAACCTCTAACATAACTAAAATTCTCTTTATATTTTAATCACCATTGTTGATAGTAAATCAAGTGGTGTTGTGTTCCTATTAGATTTTCCCTAAAAGGGTTGGCCAAGATAAATCTGCTATTTTTATGTGTGTATGGTTTACTTATTATTTTTACTTTAGATTTGAATCAATCTAGTAGAACTCCCCTTGTCTACATTATAACAATACATTTTTCTCAATCAATACAATAATTGGGTTAAAATAGGACAAGACATTCACGCATCTATATCTAACACTTTGTAGGTTCAACATATTAACCACTATTTATACATCAAGATACAACACCACTATTATAGTATGTTTTATTATCACTAACTCGGTCTCAAAGTCTAAGGTGTAAGGAAGTATAAAAAATCAATAATCGAATAGAAAATCCTTATCCAATACTTCATAGCAAGATCATTTTTTTAACTTTTTATACACATTGAGTGAATGGTTTCTAGATGTATTGAAGGTCAATTTTGGTTAGGATGGAATGAAAACCATATTTATGAAATCACACCACCTAGTTATGATTGTAGGAAAGATTATATATTAGACTCTCAAACTCACAAATTATAGCTCTATTAGCTCACTAACCTCAAAAATAGTATGTCATTTCAATGTATATCTCTCTATCACATCAACACATTAATCAAAGTTCAGATTACATATCAAAATTGAATGTAAGCATAGTTGATGCATACTATTTTATTTCAATTGATTTTTTACTTTATGCATTAATGTGCACATAGAATAAGCCTATTCAAATAGGTATCTACTTGGGTAGGTTTCACTTGCATCATGTGACTTGTACTTTCATTATTTGGTGCAATACAAACTACAAGTCATTATATTACCCACTATTATATATTGGTTGTACACTCGCATCTCTTGGTGGTTTATCCTTTATACATCCAACTCTTACTCTCATATGATCATCTCATTGTATTGCACCATCTATTTTGGAATAGAAAATAGATTGCATTCTATAGCCTTTAGTTGTGTATTTTCTTTTATGGCTCGATCTTTGCAATCAAATTTAGGGAGATTTTCTCCATCAAAAAAATTCACAAGTAATTGACTAATTGAATTATTTTCTTGCTCTAATCTACCGCTCTAAATTTTGAATGCTTTGCATGCATGGTGGATGTTCCCTTGGGGGTACCCCATAGTTCCCCTCCCTCGTCCCTTCCTGACTCAACTCTGCACCCCACACATGATTATCCACTTTCCTTGGGGGTCCCTCCTCCTTTTGAGGGTAATGATGGGGCACTCATGATTCTTTCTAGTCTAGGGTCCATGGGTTGGAAGAGTGTGCTTCTCAACTCTCCTCAAAGTTCTATAGCTGAAGGTGATAACTATTAGTCAGTGATTTCAGAATCTTCCTTTCGAACTGAAACCTCTCTCCTAGTCTCTACTATTGATAAAAAAAATTGTCAATGGAAAACACCTTGGTGGGAAATTTTTTCTCTTTCTAACAGTCCATCGATATGGTTTTCCATTGGACAAAAGCTAAATGAGTTTGAAAGGTAGTGTGGATGTTAGTGCCATGGTTGAAGGGTTGTTTCTCTTCAAGTTTACTTCACCTAAGGATTTAGTTCTAATTCTCTCCTCTATTCCATGGGTATATGGTAAACATGGCATATCTCATTGGAAGCCCGGCTTTGACCCTATTATGGATCTTAATAAATCTGCCCCTATTTGGATTTGGTTGTCAAGCTTCTTGTTGGAATACTAGGACGAGTCAATTTTCCAATGCATTTGAGACTTGATTGGCCACTTCATAACTACAAAAATCATTACCAAAATGAGGTTCAGGTTAATGCTTTCCCATTTTTCTGCCAATATAGATATTAATAAAACTCTACCTAACTCTATGACTCTGAGGTCCAAGTTTTCTATGAGAATGCCCTTTATTACAAAAATGCTCCAATCTATGGCACCTCATTTCTAATTGTAATTCCTCAGTCAATCAACTATTAAAAACCTAGTGAACATGTTCTTCCTCGGGAATATCTCACTGCTAACCACCCCTTCAAAGTTGATATCTTAAATATCCTTATGTCCCCTTCCAAATTGGGCCCGACGTCGTTCAAGGTTCGACACCTCCTTTGGATGCTCCTATCAGGCCTATGTTTGGTTTGGACCTCCCAAATGAGGATCTATCTCTAAATGATATACATATTATGGGCTCCCCAGTTCTCCTATTGCCTCAGATAGTAAGAATGCTCAGATGCCCACTTTGGAATTGCTAGCTTGTCTGGTTGCTCAAGGTCTACAAACTATGACCTTGGAAATAACAGACCTAGAAGATGGGGAAATTTATAATCTAATTTTTTGTGATGAGTCTCTTGTTGAATCTATTAGAACCATGTTGATGTAGAAACAATAAAAAACACCCAGACTAACAGCTAACCAAATGGCGTGGATGACTGGTTAACTCCCAAGAAAAAAGGAAAACAAGAAAAGGAAAATGTGGGGGTTGAGACCAAAGCAGGTAGACCTTCCCAAAGGAAAACTAGGAATAGGGAAATGACTAAGGAGATTTCTATTGGAAAACAAAGGATGTTGGAAGTGTCCCTAAAAAAATATTTCTAAATGAAGTTCCTCTCTTGGAACATAAGAGGGATCAACAACCCACACAATTAGTTGGCTCTAAAAAACTATATTTGGGAGCACAAGATTTACATTCTATTATTACAAGAAGTTAAGATGAAAAAAATAAACTTTGAAATGATTACTAAGAATTTTTGGCTCAATACCCACTTCTTGATCAACAACGCCTCTAGTACCTCAGGGGGTCTTGTTGTTATGTGGATTATGAATAGGTTGTGTGGCTCTAAACTATTCCAAACCAAACACAGCTTGGGTGTTTAGTTCTCTAATGTTGGGTTATCGTGGATATTCATCAATATCTATGCCCCTAATGTGAGGAATTCCAAGAAAAGCCTCTAGCTTGAACTTTGTGATTGGATTTTGGGTAATAAAGAGGCTCGTTGGTTGATTTCCAAGGACTTCAACTCCCCCCTCTACCCCTCTGAGAAGAGTGGGGATTGATTGATTACACTAATAGTATGGCTAACATGGTAGACCTATTGAATACTACAAGGCTTATTGATATAGACCTTCAAAGCCAACCCTTCACTTGGACTAACAAAAGGCTTGGGTAAAATATAATACAGGTTAGACTTGACCATTTCCTTTTCTCCCCAAACTAGGCAACCCTCCATATCTCCAACTTGAGGGCTCTTCCAGGAACAATGTATGACCATAACCCTCTCTTTCTTTATTGGGAAGATAACTCTATTATTGGTTCTTACCCTTTCAAATATGATATCATGTGGATCTTCTACTCGAACTTTAAGGACAAAATTTCCACTTGGTGGAATATTCCCATTCATGGATCTCCTATGTATCGCATCTCTCGAAAGCTCAAAAATATCAAAAATATGGGGATAGGCTAGAACAAGTAGGTCTTTGGTGATTTTTTTCACTAGAAGAGAGACCTGATGGCTAAACTCAAGGATATCTAGGTCAAAATGGTGATGTGTGTGATCAGACATGCCAACTTGAGAAGGTTACTGCACTGATTGGGCTAATGTTCTTAAAAGATAAGAATTATTTTGGAAACACAAGTCTAGAATAAAATGGTTAAAGGAAGGGGATTGTAACTCTGTATTCTTTCATATTTCAACTCTCAAACACAAGAAAATGAAGTAGATGAAGAAGCTAAAATATGACCTTGGGACTAAAGGCACTACCTCAGCTCAGATTGGGTTTATGGCCTCTACCCACTTTCAACAGTCTTTCTTAGCACCTATTATTAATCCCACTAATACCTTGTATGATCAGCTATTGGAAAACACCCCCTCTATTTCAACTAATATTGATAATGCTTCTATTCTTAGGCCTATCACTCTTGATGAAGTCGAGTTGATTGTTTTTAGCATGGGGGCTTTCAAAGCCCCTAGGCTTGATGGATTCTCATCAGCCTTCTTCTAGGAATTTTGGGATGTTGTAGGAGAAGATGTCTTCCTTGATTCTAAATACTTCTTCAAATTCAATAAACTCTTGAAACAACTCATGAACCATACTTTTATAGCTCTTATCCCCAAAAATGTTCACGCAAAAATTATGGCTAATTTCAAGCCCATCAACTTATGCAATATCATCTATAATTTTTTTCTCTAAAATCCTTGCCAAATAGTTGAAACCCCTCCCATAGAAAATTATTAGCCCCTTTAAAAAAATCTTTGTCCCCAACCGCCAAATTTTGGATGTTGCCATCTCCACTCATGAAATTATACATTCTATAAATAGATGTAACAATGCGAGTGTGGACTTTAAACTTGACATCTCTAAAGCATATGATAAAGTCTTTTGGAAGATTCTTGTCAAAGTTATTGCTAAGTTTGGTTTCAATCAGTCAATCAATTGGTTATAAACCTCATTAATGAATGCATTTCCACTATCAAATATTTTTTTCTAGTTAATGGGGCGCCCTATGGTTTCAAGGCTAGTAAAGGGATTAGAAAAGGGGATCCCCTTTCTCCTTATCTTTTCATTATGGTTGTTGATGTTTTAATCCATAATATTTCAAAACTGATAAATGAAGGTATTATCAAGAGTGTTAAACCTGCTACCTCTTTGGACCCCTTAGCTATACAACAGTTTGTGGATGACACAATCCTCTTTGGGAAAGCCTTGGTTGTGGAAGCTAGGAAATGGAAGTGTTGCCTCAAAAATTATGCTTTCAACTCTAGTCAATGCATAAACTATAATAAAAGCATGATTTACTTCTTTAACACCTCTCAACTCCTTCAAGATAAAGTCACTACTATCTTGGGTTGTGAGAGTCCCCCTCTTCCTATTTTGTATCTAGGTCTTCCTCTAACTATTAAGGAAGTCACCCCTAATTTTTGGAATTTGGTGTTGGAAAGAATGCAGAGAAAGTTGGTTGGGTGGAAAGTTTCCATCTTGAGTCATGCTAGTAAGTTGCAACTCCTAGTTTTTTCTCTTCAATGGATCTCAGTGTACTTCCTATCCCTATTTAAAATCACAAGATATATAGCTGAGAAACTGGAAATAATCCAAATAAACTTTCTCTGGTTAGGTACTAAGGAGAAGAAGAAGTTGACCTTGCTAAGATAGGATATTGTTTGTTTACCCAAATTCAGTGGTGGGATCGATATCAAAAAAATACAAACTACTAATAAAGCTCTCCCTGCTAAGGTTGGTTGAGATTTCTTGAGAAATAGGAAGGATTGGTGCACTATTCTAAATTCTAAGTACCTCAATAACACTCCCTTGATTAGGAGTCTTTCCAATGGTCACCCTCGCAGCTCCTTAATTTGGAGTGATATTAGAAAAATCAAACAATTGTTATAGACTAAGATGGAAACTTGGTAATGGCTACAACATCAAGTTTTGGGATGATCCCTAGTTACTCAAGCTACCCATCAACCAATCTGATTTCAAAGATTTGATGAGCCCTGCTAGTGGCTACTTTGGTAGATATGTTGAGGACTACATTAATGGTCAACAAGGCACTCAAAAGTGGTAAGTCTTGGTGATTGTTGTCATAACTCTCAAGAATTAAGTCATTCAACATGGTTACTTTAGGAATATCTCTCCTTAACAAGAATACCCATATCCCTCCAAGAAGATGATTTTTTATAGACCTGAGAAAGCAAAGGAAACCTTACTGTCAATTCGGCTACAGACTACTATCAATGCAAGGAACTTGTGGTAGATTTTGGAAATGTATTTGGAATAGACACCTCCTTCCAAAAAAAAAAAAAATTGGTGTAATACGACCCACAACAAAAGTATCACCCAAGATAACCTAAGGAAAAGGGGTTTCCAAATCCCTAATAGATGTATGCTTTGCAAGATTGATGAGGAGTTTGTTCCTCACCTGTTACTCCACTATCCCTTTGCTACTGAGGTCCAGTATTCTACTCTAAAAAACCTTGGGGTCTCTTGGACCATGAATGAGAACATCAAAATATTTGTGGAGAATTGGGTTAGCCCCTATTCTCATTCCTTACCCAAAGAAATTTGGCAACAGGTTCCTCCCTTTATCTATTGGTACATTTGGAAGGAAAGAAATATAGCAAGGAGGTTGTCAGTTTTTGTTTCAGGCTCCTTACTAAAAACATATCCCTTTTTTATTGGAAACCTCTGAGAAAACCCCCTAGTGCTTTGGAGATCACTATTGCTCATTATTAGAATCAACCTCTAAAACTCAATTCTTATGATAACTCTAAATTTTTGCCAAGGCTGAATACTAAATGGAGGCCTCCTCTACAAGGTTGACACAAACTAAACTTTGATGGGGCTGCAAAAGGAAATTTTGGTCCCACTAGTATTGGAGGTATCATCAAAGATCATAAAGGAAGATTCTTAGCTAGTTATGTTGGAGGGATAGGGGTGCAATCTTCTATGATAGTTGAAGCAAGGGTGTTGCTTAGTGGGGTCAAATTTTCTCTCTCTATAGGGATCAAGTATCTACATGTTGAGGGTGACTCTAAAACTATGATTGATGCTATCATAGACAAAAGATTTGGAGGATGGACTGTTAATGATGTCATGGTTGATATTCATCACATCCTCAATAATTTTGAAGGGAAAAAACTTTCACACATCTTTAGAGAAGGTAATAAGGTGGTCGATGCTTTGGCCAATGTTGAGTTGGACCTCTACCAAGTGTTGGAGAAACCTTGTTTCTTTTCTCACTATTGTGAAAGGATTGATCCTTGATGAACAAAAAAATTATATCACTAATGATGAGTGCTAAAAAAAATTCTACTTTGGTTTTTTTATGTTTTCTCTTACCATCAGGTTTAGTAAGATGAGGTGGAATAGAATTAATGAGATGGATATGAACATGTGGACAATTGTGAAAAGGTTCAACCTATACTTTCTACCTTGCTAGGTTAGAACCACTTGGGATAAAAAAGAAATGTGCTTTATTGGCTTGCATGGGGCTGCTCATCCTTACATTAATGATACTTTGATAAATTTGAGTTGGAAAAATGGTGATTTGATCACCCATCCTTTAAAACCAAAGTTTAATTATGGAACCATAATTATGACCTATGGGATCATAATTACTAAATCTCCTACTTCATTGTCCTCTATCTCCCTCCAGTATTTTTCCACCAACTTTGATCCTTTGGAAAAGACCGATCGTGAGTGGGAAGATATTATCATCTTAACTTGGAGTGGTACCAAAATCATTTTCTTGTATTTTTTTATCTTGGGAAGGGTTGTCTTATTGTTTATCATTTTTGAGTATTTTCAAAATCTTCATTTCTCTCGATCCCCTTTGTCGTCTATGTATTACTCTGTGCAAGATTATGGGTGGTGACAAGGTTAGAACCAAGCCTAGTTCTTGTGAAGAATTTTATTGTTATGACTTGGTTTGGCATATGTGTTGAGGGGGTCTTGGCCCCTTTTATGGAGAGTCTTAAATGCCACGATAAAAATCTTTCTGCCCAATTGGTGTGATCACTAGGTGACTTTGGAAGGCATTTCTTTTGAAGTCAGTGAGGAAGTGATTGTTAAGGAAACCGAGCTTTCATGCACTGGAAAAAATTTAAAGAAGCATACCAAATTTTAAGATGTAGACAACATGCAATAGTTTTTCAAAGAAAACAAGCAACCCTCCAAGCTTCATGTGGTTTATGATAAAAGAAAGCTCCCACCACCATGGGACCAGGTGTATCTTGTTCTCATGAAATATGTTACTCTTAAAGGTTGTTTTAAGTGCTACTATTACTATCATATGCCCCTTCTCAACCACTTTAGACACCATCTACTCATAAGTTTCACTTTTTTCCTCCTTTCATCCCTAGAAAGTTTGGTGAAGGAAATGATTGATTTTTCCTTTAATAACCTAGAAAAACCTCCCCTCTCCTTACACCAAGGGGTAATCTTGCATCTATATCACTTTCATCTGGCTTTGTGTCCCTCGAAGCCCATTCATGCTACTAGGGTTGTTGATGAGCCTGAGCCCCTCGATGTTTCCCCCAAAAAACCCTCCCCTTTTGTTGCTTTTGGGTCTAAGCATAAACTTAGCCTCCCCACCAACCAACCTACCCCTAACACTAAACCCAAACATGTACAAGTACAAAAAGAAAAAAGGTAACCTTGTGCAGTCTCAGCAAAATTTTGTGGTAGGGTTGTGCAAGCTAAAGAACACCCTATCAAGAGGACTAGAAAATAGGTGGGAAAGTCTAGCCCTAAATTGAAGAAGAAAAAATCTATATATTTCTATGTGGAAGAACCTATTTCAGAGAATGGGGAGGGGGATGTTGATACCAAAGGATTTGGTGAGGAGGATACCACGATGACTATGGAAATGGAAGCTAGTGTGGAACCAGACAGTGTGAGGAGATCCAATCGACTAGCCAAACAAAAACTTGAGGTCCTAATTGATGACATATCTAGTAGCTCTGAATAGGATAACAAGAAGGACAACAAGCATGACACTATTGAGGAAGCGGAAGACTATGTGTAGGGAACTAGCCACTTCCTTGAGCTAAATAGGATGATTTTGGAGGAGTCCACCCTGGACTCCTCCAATCATCATATGGGGAATGAGGAGGCTAGCATGACTAGCCATAGTCCTAATGAAGACTATAAGGCTCTATTGGCCCGTGTTAACACTCTGGGGAGGAAACTAAACATACTTACTTGCTTTACCATCAAGGTCATCCATCACTTTGTTGCGTCTCTTTCATCCATGCTAAAGGAGGGAATCAAGAAGAATGTGCCTAAGACTAATCCTAGCTCTAGCCAAACAAAAATGGATGTTTTCAAATTCCTCATTGAGGAATTGGAAAACATTGATAAGTAGTGGTCTGGGGCTTTTCCGCTCCCCTTAAGGGTTTTTTTGTCTTTGTTGTCTTTGTGTTGTGTTTGTGGTTTTTTTTGTTTGTTTTTGATAAAGGGTAAAACGGGTTTTACAGGGACTCGAAACCACAAAGTTTACAATAGAAAAGAAATGACAAAAAAGTCCAGCAGACAAAACTAGCTACATAAAAGGAAAAGACCAAAACAAGCAGTAGCCACCCGCAAAAGACCAGAAAGGTCAAACAAAAAAGGCTAGCAGAAGAGCCAACAAAATCCCAACTGCAATCAACCCAGATTCTTTAGGATAGACTCTGTCTCTGCCTCTAGGTTTTGCATATCATGAACGCCCCTCTTAAAGATCTGAATCATTTGCGGAGTGGGAGGAGCCTTCCTCTTCAAATTGGCCCTGGTTCTCTTGGAAATGCTAGCATCCTCCTCCTGATTTCTTTCGTTAATTTCCTCTAGATCAACCACCAGAGACCCCTGTTGAGCTTTGTCCAATTTCTCAGTCATGGCATTGATGATGATGGCGTTATGTCTGGCCATATGATTGTTTTGCTCGACAATAATTTTGATAGAATTTTTCATTTTCTCCAACTCAAATTCAACATTTCTGTCCTTACCAGCTTGGTACTGGGTATCAATGCTGACACCATGATCTCTTCGTTCTGACTCTTTCTTATCAAGCGCCGCAACCTTAACTCCCAACTCTTCCAATTTACTTTGAAGGGCCCAATTTTTTATCTTTAACTCATTGATTTCATGAAAAGCCCATTTCGAAAGTTTGAAATGGTTATCAACATTATTTCTAGCTAAATCCAAAAAATCCATAGAGGGATCTCTATCAGTGTTGCAACAAGTATTAGCAGGGTCAGGAGTAACATGGGAACCAGTTTTAGCATTTCTATCCAACGACGGGACAACAAAAGGCTCAGAATTGTTAGCACCAGACTCCTCAGATTCAGGAGAATCTTTAGAGTACGAGACAAGGTTTTTAGCCAGAGGATTCTTATCAATACTTCTGGTTTTAAGGGAAGGGCTTCCCAGTTTAGGCACAACACGAACTTCCACAGTAAGGGGGTTAGGGGTAATCTTACCAGTTTGGACAATAGGCAGGGATAGGCTCATTCTAGCCGAACTTAAATTGGGCAAAAACCCCGAGCAACTGGGTTTAGTATCATCATCCTCAGAATTAGGGGAGGCTTCCAAATTAGCAGGGACATGCATTTTTTGATAATGTTCAACAATTAATCTAATCAGGCCAGTACGCAAAATAGGGAATCTTCTAGGGTTTTTCTTGTGGTCATCCAAGCTTTTTCTCAAAGAACAGAGAAGATAGAAGGGGAAAGAAACCCTGACCTTGTAGCAGAAGTGGTTGAGCAAGGAAAAGCGATAACCATAGACCCTGGTGAAGCGACCATCCACAGTTATGTACTCCATGATAACACGAAGAACCTTTCTCTATAGAGATTTTATGGTGTCGGCTTCAAAGTAGCTATTAGCAATTTTCACCAAATTCAGTCTCTCCTTCTCTTTTTTTGGAAATCTGATGACGGCTTCATCCGAGAAAACCCTATCCCTAAAAAAAAATTTCCCATTAGTAGGCATTCCCATCACTTCAGCTATAAGATCTTCGTTGAGCTCAACTTTCCTACCAAAAAGGGTAAGAACCCCATTATCCCAATTTTTCTCAAAAAGATTTGTAGCCTCCTGATTAGAACCATGGAGTTTCTCCAGAAAAGGAAGTAAACCCCCACTTTTAACTTTTTCCCAAGCCTTAGCATTTCTTGTGTGCATCTCAAAGTTGTCTGACTCAATTATTTTCCTATCTCCACCCATCTTGGCAAGCACAGTGTAGCAGACAGAGACGAGAACTTCACTAGAACTGGTCCCGCCAAATCGAAGAACCCACAAAGCATTTCAGGCCACCTTGCAGACTAAGCAACTAAGCTCAGTCCCATACAATCTAATGATTGTGATGTGATAATTCCATCCTGTCCTCATTAAAGAAATGACACGCCTCTTGTCCATGTGATTCATCATAACTCAATAAAGCCCAAACATTAACACTTAGATCACTAAAATTTAGCCAAGTGCTCTGTTCATTACTCCTAACCCCTTCATTAGCAAAAAAATATACTATGACATTGGCTTCTCTATAAGCATGTGAAATATTTATGTTGTCAAACTTAGCTAAAGTCGAGATGGCATCATCAATCCATGACTTTATTGTCCACGAGGGGGGGGACTTGCCAAGAAGACAATCAATAATATTTTTGGAATCTCCTTCAAGCCAAAGGTTTTTAAAATTAAGACTTTGGGCCAAATTTATAATATAAAAAGCACCAGCAGCCTCGGCCAGATGATTGGTTTGGGAACCTAGAGGAGTAGTCGTCGCACCTAGAAAGTTTCCAAAGGTGTCCCTTATGACTCCACCACAACCCGTCGCCCCCGGATTACCTTTAGCCGCACCATCGAAGTTAGCTTTGACCCATCCATTAGGCCGAAAAGACCAGCAAACACCCTCTCTATCCTTCTTAACTTTTTTAGGGGCGCAAGGAAAATCAAGACTTATATTCCATTCCTTGGCAACAATAAGATCATACGGCAAATGAGCCACTTTCTCAGAATTTCTAACCTTCTGGGAGATAGCAATGACATTTTCTTTCAGGAACCTGATTATTTTATCAAAAACAATGTCCACCAGAGCTTCTTTATCTCTGTAAATTCTATTGTTGTGTTCTTTCCAAAGACCCCAAGCGACATGAGGGAAAGAGAAATCCCATAAAAACCCGAGAATAGGATTGTGAGTCAGGGCTTTCCATTGAAGGAAGAAGTCTTCAATAGATGAGGGAAAAACCCATGAAAGTTGCCCATAACTAATTATTTTTTCCCAGACTGAGGCAGCAAAAGGACAATGAAGGAACAAATGACGCACTGACTCTGCCTGCATCTTACAAAGAAACATCTATTAGGTATTTGAAAGCCACGTTTGCAAAGGTTATCTACCGTAAGCACCTTATTTTGGAGAAGGATCTAGAAAAAAATGTTAATTTTAGGGATCAAATGTCTGAGCCAAGCCTTCGACCAAAAGGGAGGAGAACCCTCGAAAGAAGTAACCCTAGCAAAGGCAGATGAAACAGAATAGTTACTCGAGGGTTCATCAGTCCAGACAAGACGATCATCCAACTGATCAGAGAAAAGTCTAACAGCCAACAAAGAAGACTGAATAGGAGCAAGAGCCTGACTGATACTACACAAATCTACCCATTTTCCATTCACTCTATAGTCTTTCACAAAAGAACCAAAACGAGCTTTGCAATTCTCTACCCATCCACTAGAGGAATTAATTTTTATAAGGGGCTCCTTAAACAGCCATCTATCCTCCCAGAATCTAGTTTGATTTCCACTTCTAACTTGCCACCCTGTTCCAGAGTCAACAATTTTTTTCCCAGTGATCATATTATTCCAGCAGGTTGAACCTCTGGGAAGAAGATGGGATTCCTTCAGCATTATAAGAGACCTATTGCTCTCTAGATATTTACTAGCTAGGATATCAGTCCATTCGCCTAAAGATGAAAAAATTCTCCAGATTTGTTTTGCTAGAAGAATCTTGTTAACCGTTCCGATTCTTCTAAGACCTAATCCTCCGGCCTTTTTCGATCTGCACACAAGTTCCCATCCTATTAAAGGTAATATTTTATTTTCTTCAACCCCCGACCAAAGAAATCTTTTTTGAATCTTTTCTATAGCATCCGCAAACTTAGCAAGAATCTTAAAGAGGCTCAGAGCATAGATCGGCAAGTTTTGAAGAGATGCTTTGAGGAGTTGAAGTTTACCCGCTTGACTTAGTAGAGCTCCTTTCCAACCAGCAAGCTTCTTGCTAAACCTCTCGACCAAAGAAATCCAAAAGGATTCAGGGGGTTTAAGGCTTAAGGGTAAGCCAAGATACGTGGCAGGAAAAGATTCCACCCTACAACCAAGATAGGGGTTGTTTTTTGCTTTTATGCTATGATCTGGTGATCTCTGACCCTGGTGGCTTTTTGTGTTAAGGATACAACACTCTGTAAATGCTACTTATGTTATCAAAAACAAATATCACAAGCACCTAATTCCATATTAATTCTATATATGTCTAGTTAAATCATAGTTAATTTATTTTATTTTATTTATCATACTCAATTCCTTAATTTATCACAATAGTTACATTTATTTATATAGATATATTTGTAGGTGTGTTTTTATTCAAATAATTGTATATAATTTATAAATAAGAATATATTAAAAAGTGTTTACTAGATTTCTTACAATTTAAATGACTCACAAATTTGTCTTCCTTATTTATTGTTCAAAGCCCAAGTCATAAAAATACAGCCACAACAACCACATCTTTATTAGGTTTCCAAATATATATATATTACTTCAAAACATATATGAAATTATATATTTTTATACATATATTGTGTGCCATTACATGATTATTTATTTTTAATTAGTAAATGAATAATATTTTCCCTATTACAAAATTAAAAAATAATTTTTAGAAGATGTCAATTGGCATTTAGCTTTGATTATTCAACAGATTCTTAATCTGTGTGATTCCTTAGAATTTGTTACTTTCTGTCACATTCCTAGAGAATGGAACGAAGTAGTGGATTGTTTGGCCTGGGCCTCTGATCATTTGCAGAATTGGAACATTGTGGATAGGGGTCAATTAGCCCCAGATTTGTCACAAAAGTTGAACCACTTAGTGGAGATTGAAAGGGGGGTGTAATGCCCTTGCTTTGTACTTCTTTGTTTTAGTTTGAATAACTTTTTAACCCTCTTTTAGTGTTAATAAGTATAAGTTAATCAAATAATGATCTTGGACTACACACAATTTAAACAGATGGCTTTTAATGTTGATGGAGAAATTTTGACAGCTACTTCTTACAACTACTACTTACAAGATAAAATGATGTTCCTTGCTGTTTTAGCTCTTTCTTGTCATACAAGGTTTTAAGGTCCTTTTAAAGCCTTCTTTTAATTCACAACTTCAATAAAAAAAATTTATCTCATCAAAAACATAAAATGATATCCGATAACTACTCTGGGATAAAGTATATCTCTAAATTGAATCATCTCACAAATAATGAGATATTGAAGTTTGTGAATACGGGTGGTTCCCAAAGTTTTGGAGGTTCAAGAACAAGAGAAATATTTAGATTGTCTCTATAACCACAATCTAGCTAGGTACTTTTATTTATACAATCTGAAGCAGGTTACACAATTTAAATGGATGGCCTCTAAGGTTGACAGCGGGAATTTCAATAGTTACTACTTACAACATAAAATGGCGTTCCGTATTGTTTGAGCTCTTTCTTGTTCTACAAGATTTTAGAGTCCTTTCAAAACCCTTTTTCACATAATTACTTCGATCAAAAGCATTTATCTAATAAAAAACATAAAATGATGTTCAATAACTGCTCTCACAAATATTATGAAATAACCATGTATCTCTAAATTGAATCTTCCCACAACTTATGAGATATTGAAATTTGTGATATGAGTGGTCCCAAAGTTTTGGGGTCAAGAATAATAAAAATATTTAGATTGCCTCTACAGCTACAATCTAGCTAGGTACTTTAATTTATACAGTCTAAAGCAGGTTACATGGAACAACAGCAATGCTGTCAAATTATTGGGCCTACAACTGAGAGTGTATGTAAGGTCTAGCCCGTGATAGAAAATTACAGTTGCAGGGCATAAACAAACGACAGAAGTTGTACAATTTCATTTCACATTCATTAAGGGGTAAGCTTATCTGTAAACCATCAACCTTTTCTAAAAATGTATTTATTGATTAATAGGTTCTGCTTTAGAGTATAGGTCTAACTACAGCTGAGTGGAGCCCAAAATTTGAAGAAACTTCTCTTAACCATTCTACTTAGAAGTCCCCAGTGTGTCTATAAAGCAGACCTGGTAGCTAATTAAGCCACTAACCTTCAACAATTACTTCTTTGAATTATAGCTAAACTCTCATATAAAATCCCAAGAGTCAAGTGCAGTAAATAATAATCTCCCATCTGCTATATGTGGAGCACTCAAATACAGAAAAACCTCTATATAAGAATGCATAGGCTGACTCTTTGTTGTTATTCATTGTTGTCTTAAATTGTATGATTGAAAAGGAGGTGTTATTATGTGCTGTACTCTGGGCCATCTCTCTGAGTATATAGTGTTTGATGCAACCTTACTGACTACAGACAAGGATATAAGAAAAAAATGGCTGGCTTTATAACTATCCTCCAGATCCTCTGTTATCTTAATAATCTGTTTTAACAAATTCGTAAAATTGATTTGAATCGAAAAAATCTCAACATTCACGAGATCAAAGATAGATAGAATAGAATAGAAGACTTGTAACATCCATGAGACTAAAGATAGATTAGAATAAAAGACTTATAACATGTATGAAACCAAAAGTAGCCTAAGAAACAACCTAGGCCGATATTATATTACACAAATCGAGATAACTGTTTGTCTACCTTTTAGTGAAATGATGACGAGTTTAATGAGTCCTACCAGTCTTTTTAACTTACACTCACAGTCCATTGCACCTATTACTGGCAATATAACAAGCAGGGCCTTAATATCTCTATAAAACAAAGGGTACTACAAGACAAGAATGATGATAAATATCAATTTGGGTCCATAGAATGACTTGAAGATTCACAAAATCACATAGCATGTAGGAAATACTGACTGTTTTCGCTGTCTAATGTGCTTTAAATGGGTCCTGCCTGTTAAAGTAAAATCTACTAACATCAATGATGTTTATCATTGTAAATGTACTGCACTGCTGTAATCAAAAGCTTATGAACATTTCTCCCTAGTCATGCACATATTATTATAAAGGAGAGAAGACGCGTTTTCAGAATGAGCAGTAATTCCAAGCATAAAATTCTTATGATTAATTCAAATAAAAAACTAAGTTGATGAAGACAGAATAATTTAAAGATAAGGTAACTGTATACCTTTTTCTTTTTTCTGTAGATTTGACAACTTAAAATGCAATCTAAGTTTCATTCTTGGGGGAAGATTTACGTGGCATTTGAGGAGGCTGCTCAATCTAGCATATATTCATTTCCTCTTTTATAAAAGTGATGGAAATCATTGCCTTTTTTATATTTTCAATAGTTTGGAGGACATTTTTAATGGAGCTTCAATGATTGTTTACAAACTGAATCTATTTGGTCAAAACCTTTTGATTGCTTTCACAAGTGGAGTTTTATTGATTGTAACTTGATGGTTGCGTAATTAGAATAATCATAACTTTGTACACTGGTTATAGACGTTAAAGTTGTAAACACTAACATTGAGTGGTTATATGTAATCATTCAGCAATAGTTTTTAACAATTTCAGTGATTATAAATATTTTATTATTATGTCAAGCAGTAATATAAAGATAATAAGAGGTGGAGTATAATGGCATGAACATGTTAATAAAAATTAAAACACAGTATATACACATATATATAATCATTTATAAATAGTGCTACACATATTCAAAAAAATGTGGGAGGAAATAATCACATCCCTAGAGTCTAAACGAAGCAACAACCTGAAGCATAAAAATATAAAACAAAGTTGTTAAGCGATGAGAGTAGTAGTAGTGAGGGGAGGCGGAGGCTCCTAGTCCTCCGATTTACCCCATACATTAGTGGGATTTAGACTGTTCATAGGAGAGTCCCACCCATCAATATCATTTCCCTTATTATTATCTTATTCATTTTCATGAATGGGCAGGATAACAAGAGCCACCTGAGGGAATTTGTTAGAGTCAAATAAACCAGTAGCACCTATTGTTGGCCACCTAGAAGTTCCTCCCGTAGGTGGTGGAGAGGAGGACGTTGAAAAGTAGGTCATGACCAACCCTACTGACCACAATCCCTTCCCACAACAAGGGGAGAAGCATGTGAGTGATTCTCTCGATTGCCTTGAGCAGAGAGGCTATGTCCATGATGACACCCATGAGTTGGGGAGGGACTTTGGGAGGAAGAGGGAGATAAAGGAACTCTAACAACCACACAAGAGGCATTACCCCAATAATCAAGTAGCAACTTTATTGGCTTGCATAGTAAAACATTAGAACAAATCGTAGCTTTAGCATAAAAACTCTTATGTAAATAAAGTAAAAAAAAGAAAAGGTAAATAATTCTTAAATAGTAAATAAAATAACTCTTTGAATAAAAATAGTTCTTCAAGTAAAAATAAAGAACACAATATAAATAAATCAAATTGATTTTTAAATAGTTCTAAAATAAAATAAAATAACTCTTAAATAAATATAATAACTCACCTCCCATCGAGTAGTGGCCCCTATTTATAGGATTGGGGTAGTAATGTAATTGGGCAATGAGAGATTGTAAGATCCTTGTCTGACTCTTAGTTGCAATTTAATGAGAGTATAATGAGGCAAGTGAGACTCTTCATCTTCACCACTAGTTAGACCTATCATAGATAATATGCTTAGGTGGTTGGTGAGCCATGCTATAGAACTCTTTGCAATCTTTAGATAGATGTATTTAAGATATCTATACTAGTATAATGTTAGTTTTTATAATTTTAATAATGTAGAGAGGCATAATTATTGTGGCAATAAGGAGTAGAGTGTTTAAAATCTCTCTTAAGTCAACAAAACTAGCATAACAATCTTTAGAAAAAAATATGTAAAAGATGTTCATATCAAGGTTCATATTCCACTCAATCATAAATCCAATTAGGATATCTCTCAACAATCTTTATATAGATTTTTCCAAAGATAAATATGTTAGTATAGATAACTTAAGTAATTTTATCTAAAAAGCGGGTATTGAATTTTCTAATTGAAATTTTTACTCAAATGGATTGCTACAAAAGATGAGGAAAGTGATAAAGAATTATTTTGATTATTTAAAAACATTTAATAATTAGTATATTTTATTTCATTATTTTATTTAAGACTATTTAAGAACTATTTAATTTTATTTAAAATTGTGTACAAGTTATTTTATTTTACTTAAAAAATATTTTATTTCTACTTTTGAAAAAAATACCATTCATTATTTTGATAGACATGAAAATTATTTTATTTTAAAATGATTTTACATTATTTACTTGAGAGTGATTTTATAGTGATATTATTTATTTAAGAGTTATTTTGTTTTACTTTAGAATCATTTAAGATTTTTTTTGAGTTACCAATTCTTTTATTTATTTAAGAGTTTTATTTTTTTTAAATATGTCAATTTTTAATAGTTTTTGTTAGCATGCTCATACCATTACACTTTATGTCTTGCTACTATTGTGAGTGTGTCTCTTTCATTATTAGTTTGACTAAAAGAGGGGTAAAAATTTATTCAAACAAAAAAGAACAATACAAAGCAAGGGCATTACACAACCCTATCAATCTCCATGTATTGGTCCAACTTTTGTGACAAATCTAGGTGTAATTGACCCCTTTCCACAATATTCCAATTGTGCAAATGATCAAAAACCCATTTAGCCAAACTATCAACAACCCCATTCCATTCACACAAAATATGACAGAAAAAAACAAAATCCAAGGAAGTATACAAATTAAGAATTTGTTTTATAATAATAACCAGATGTCAACTAACAGATCTTCTAGTTGTTGCCTCTTCAGCAAAGTCACTACCAACTGAGAATCAGATTCACAAATGATCCATCTCCACCCAAGAACACAATCACACTCCACAACACAGAATGGCAAGAGCCTCCATCACATTGTTAGTATGCCAACCCTTATAAACAAAAAAGATAAACTCAACAATTCCAGAACTAGTCTACCGAACACCTCCAATACCAACATGAATAGTAATTATTAATAACATGTAAGTTGGATCATCAGTAATAAAATTAGTGACCTTGAGTTACAATTAGTCCTCAAACTCTAGGTAGGCCTAGAGTTCTCTTAAGGTCAGTCCCATGTCTAGAGATCAATGCTACATGACATATATCTTATTTATAGCATACATGTCTAATATGGTGAGTTGTAAACTTCTTCTATCTAGTTCACTCCAATCAAATTGGCCATTTTCTCTTAGTGATGAATTTGGAAGTAAACCAAACGAGCCAAATAGTATACAAATAGTTTGAAATCCCATACATCACATTGTTGATCCTTCTAATAGTGATGAATTTGGAAGTAAACCAAACGAGCCAACCCCACCTTTGCTACCTCCAAGGTTTATCATGCACCCTATGCCTAATTTTTACATCTTCTCATCCCAACACATGCAATATCAAATAACATGGTATGTGAAAGAGTGATGCGTAAAGGGAAGGTGACTTGAAAGGAGTGGAACAGTTTCTTACAACTTCTCTCCAAAAGAATTGCTTCTCCCTCTTTAACACATCTACATTTCAATGATATCAAATTTCTGCAATCCATGTCGTTTAATGTCAACAATTTCTGGATTAGATTGCGTGAGATTTTTTTGCATCATGCAAAAAATCTCACACAATCTAATCTAAAAATTGTTGACATTAAACATCTACATTTGTATAAGATAAAAGAAAAGCATCGTTCTCCAACCACTCTCCCTGTAGCCCACTGAATTTGAGCTTATGGGGCCTGTGATATAGACACAAACAGCCAAAAATGAGAGCAGATCACCAAAGAACCATGACCTAGTTGACTGGTCCCCTGTTCTATTTGTTCAGACGAGATTTAACACTATGTGTCTGAAAAACTATGCATAAGACAATAAATAAAGTTGCCCCTTAGTTGTTATTTGTTAGTATGTGAACTATATATGCAGTTGAGATTAAAGAGGAGTAAAATCTGGTACTGTAGAAAAGGCTTTATTATGTAGTACTGTGGGTTATGGGCCCTTTTGCTTCACGTCCTCTTCAGTCCATTGAAATTAAGCCAAGGCAGAGTCTTTGATTGATGCAGCCTTACTGACTGCAGACCACCATTATTATCAGAAACAATGATATATGCCAGTTTTAATGAATGGCCAATTTTGATTTAGACAAAAGTTCAAGTCCGTGATGTCTGAAAGGACGATGATTTTACTAAAGGAGTTCATACCAACCATATAAAATGCACTGTGAGAGTTGGATGAGTGTTTTTCCTACTGCAATCAATATTTGTCTAATGCAAAAAGTCTACAGTCTCTTCTAAAACGCGTACGACGAGACAAGTATCTTTGCATGGATCAATTTAGGTCGAAAGAATGACTCAAGATTTGTGAATACACAAAAGTAGATATTGATATCACTTGTCTATCTTGAGATATAAAGATGTCCAAACATAAATGTTCCACACTGAAATGAAAGGAATCTTGTTGTTTCATTTCTATACCAACAATCACATCACCTACAGTATTGCATTTTAATTCTTCTTATTAGATGGTTCTTGTCTGGATTTTTGTAGTAGGAGCATTTATGATATAGGATATATATGGCAAAAGCATTTATGATGTAGTGGTTGCAATGTAAAAGAATTTATAATGTAGGCTTCACAACATGAAAATATTCATGATGTAGGACATACCTTGGTGGTATTTTGTCTCTTATTTAATTATTGGAAAATAATCTTGTAGAAGAGGAATTGTAGTATATATGCATGTGACATGTGGATTTGTATACATGCATGTGACATGTGGATTTACGAGGATGGAATCTTTAAATGAGGCATTAGAATTTGATGAGTTCATTTGCATTTTATAGATGGCGCATATGGGTTTGCATAAGTGAATTTTTTCTATGGATTGTTACTCATTGTTTTGTATTAACATTTGATGGTGTTGAGCAAGGATTATGTCTATAAATGCAAACACTTAATAAGTGTTGTATTAATGAATTGACATACTTGAGGTTGAGGGCTCAAGCATATAAAGGTGCTTAAAAAAAGTTGAAGAAATAGTTACAACTATAGCATATGATGAAGAAATATGATCATCACTTGAGAAATCTTGTTATATCATAAACTCTATAATATTAGTATATTGAGTGGTGTTGTGCTTCTTATTGGTCTTTCCCAAAAGGATTTTACAAAGGTACATTTTGTGTTAGTTATGTGTGTGCCATTATTTAATTTTGTTGCATATTGGATTGTATTAGTATAACTCATTTTCTTAATTTTTATCATTATTCTTTTATCTCCATTCACTTACTTGTAAACTACATCTATAAATAGTTATTAAATGTTTTATCAAAATAACAAGAGCCTTGTTGATTTTTTATCACTATAGAGGAGAAAATAACATCTTTTTCTTTTCATCAATTAATTTGGCATCCACATTGACCTTGATTTTAGATGGATGAAAATTCAAAGTTGTATCACATTTCAAGCAACTTATCAACACAAATAAATTTCAATATTTCTAACTAAAAGTCAAATTTGGTCAAATATATCATTTAGTTGAATTCATTCTAAACTTAATTAAATATGAGTCACAACTTTTCAAATGGAAGTGTCAACTAAATGCATATATAACATTACTTTGGAGCCATATTACCAAGAAAATAAAATTGTTTGAATATCTTGATGTTTTCACAATTATTACACATATAAATAATATTGTTTTTAAATTTAAAATAGCTTTTTTAGATCTACAAGTGTTATTTTCAAAATTACTTTTTTGTAATAGTTTAATTATTGCATACATTTATTTTTATTTTTGTTAAAAATAGGTCATCAACACCAAGATATAAGGTTAATTTTCTTGTTAAGAAAAAAATTAAAGTTTAATAAAAATAAATAAAAAATATGATGCACTATAGAAGAGATTCCATGTTGAGATGATATAATTCTTTTTCTATTTTGGAAAAAAAATAGTTAAGACAAAAAGTGACATCCCATCAAAATAGTTATAATTTTAGTATACATCCATTTTAAGATTTTTATTTTATTTAATAAATATTTATTGAAATAAAGAAAAAATTAATTCATGTACTAAAGTTTCAAGTTATACATACCAAAAAAATGGAGGAAAAAAATGTACTATATAAAGAGTGGCATCCTACATAACCTCATTTTTTAATATTTTATCAACTAAATTATAATGTGTCAAATTTACAAAAAATATATTTGTAGACACTTTAAAATGTCCTAAATGATATCATGCACTCAAATCTGAAAAAGTGGATCCATTTCTAAAAGGGTTGAATGATATCATGCAAAATGTCGTAAATTTAAACCCTAAAGTCCTCTTATTTAATTAAATAACCCTAAGCTATTTAATTAAATATCATTTTGCATCTCCCTTTTCATTAAATCAATAATTTAATGAATACCATATCATTCCTCATCTTGCACATTCAAATTTAGTTTTAATTAACTAAATTGCTAATTTCCCTCTCATCCACTTGCATAGGGAATATTCCAAAGGAATATTCTCCTATTTTGCTCCAAAATTGGAATAATTTCTTTCAAACAAATTTTGTAACAAACTTTCAAAGTTGTTACAAAGTGTGCTTATTTGAATCATTCTTAACCCTTGATCTTTTTTGATCCACGTGATCTTTGATTCTCATCCAGTGATGAGAATCCTTGATCCATGTTTCACCTTCCTTTTTCATCTTGACCATTGATTAATCAAATCGATCTGAGCCCTTGATTTTTCATTTGCTTTCCTATAAATACATCACTATTTGGGGAGAAATGGATCCACCTTTTCAGAGCAAACTTATGTTGTTGAAACTCATATCCACTTGCATCCATATTTAGCATATATTTAGTATTTTTAGTTTAAAACTTGATCATAGTAGCTTAAGCATCCATTAATGGCTTCCATGGTAACTTAGTTTGCATCCATTTAGTATTATTTTGAATCTAGGGCTTGCATCTTCAAATCTTGCATACATTTAGAATAGCTTTACATACATTTACATCGATCATCTTAGCTTTTATCATGTTAATCTAGCTTTCAATCATGCTTTCGTTCATCTTTTTCATCATTTTCCATCGATTTTAATCAATAAAATCAATTGGAAAGGCTCATATTATCCAAGGGATTGGGAAAAGGTCGCTATTCCACATCAATGTGACACTAGTCCCCTAATGGGATAAGATTTGAGGTCTTAGCATAGGTTCCTTTCAAGCTTTAATGTTTATTTCATGTTTAGTTTAATGGTTTCTTAGTTTTGATGCTTTCAAATATCATCACATTGGGATCGTGGCTTAGTGGATTAAATATGCCT